>CM061070.1:128380056-129580056 GCA_030762895.1 Sophora flavescens | reverse complement strand
GGTCGCTAAAAAGGCATAAAATTTCTGACTTTTAAGTTCCTTTATTTAGCGACTGATAACCCTGCTACGCTCTATTTCAGTCGCAGTATTAACTCTAATCAGTCTTTCATGTAGATCCTATAATCGGTCGCCATTTCGGTCGCAAAAAGCAACCAAAAAATTCAGTCACTATTTTCGGTCGCTAAACAACCTTTTTTTGTAGTGGATAATGAAAAATGATACATGATGCTCTATTTATAGAGTTAGTTGACTAACTAACACAATTAACTCTCTAACAAACTATTAACAACTTATAACAAATTATTAACAAAATTATCTATATTCCTAACAGCCCCCCTCAAGCTGATAAGTGGTATCACCACAATCAACTTGAATTACAAACAAGATATAACATGAAAATAAATTGGGAAAGGAAAAAAAAATTATCCACATAGCCCAAAAGAAAAGATTCAGTACCAAAAAAAAAAAGGTATCCATGAGCCTAAACAATAGTAACGAGGCCCAAGCCCATCGGAGCAAAACCTTCAGGCTTCAGCCATTCATTCGTTACCCTAACTTGCATCTCAATCCCAAGGCACCCAAGGCAAACCAGAGGCCGGTCCTAGTGGCGGCGACGTCGTGGTGAAGAACTTGATAAAGGCAGATTGTGATGGGACTAGCCACTGCCTTTTGAACAACGAGTACGAGTTGCGGAGGCGGCGCATGACGGATTTGCGGACAGTGGCGAGATCTCCTCCGGAGTCGAAGACCAAAACAAAACGTTGCTGAGACTTTGCCAGCACAGTGATGGTGCGGTCCTCCATCTTCTCCGGTGATGCCATGGTGGAGTTGTAGACGGCGGTAAGAATTCCTCCGGGATCGAATGCAGCAATAATGGAGGACCAAGCGCATCTTTCGATGGTGAATACAGCGGTCACGGTAATTTCCGAAACGAGCTCCTCAAAGTCGATGCTTAAGAGGCGGACCATATATGGTGCAAGGAAGACTGAGTCGACGACGAATTTCGAGCCAGAGAGCCTGACGGCGGAGATGGGTTCCAAGAATGGTGGCACAAGGACAACGTCGACACCATGAATTGGTCCCTGATTCGCAGGAGCTGGATCTACTAGATCGATCTTCTTGAAGAGATTGGTGACGAGATCCTTCGATTCGTTGTTACTTTCAGAGACGACGTACTCAGGTGCAAGATCCGTTGGCTTGGCTGATTCAGAGAGAACCTCCTGTGATTTCGATGCTTCCTCTTCAATGATGATCGGATCGCAAAGTGACAGAGGAATCGCAAGATTTGATGGAGGAGCTTCTCCCATGGCCACTGATTCAAGCTCCTCCTCTGTGTTGTTACTGAAATCTTCGCTACTGTTCCTGCATTTCGTCGGAAGGTGGTGATCCATGGCAACCATGGCAGTGGAAAGAGAACTCCATTGACGGAGCTTTGGCGTGGCAGCGGAACTGTTGCAGGTGACGAGGAAGCAGGTAATTCCTCCAATCTTGATGGAGGATCCATCGTTGACTGGCTTGATCTGTTCGATCGGAGTCACAGGCATTGCATCAAGATCTGAGTCCCCGAAACTGCCGAAAACAAGATCGGTCTCCTCCTGTCCGAAGCAAGTTCATCACTGTCATCAGTGGAAGCCATTGAAGCTTCATCTTCATTAGTATCTGAAGTCTCATCTTCATCACTATCCGAAGCATCAACGGAAGCCTCCTCACGGTATCTCTCTGATACCATGTGAAGAATCCATGGATGTGAGGGATAGAGATCATACTCATAGGAGAGATAGAGAGCATATGTATACTCATGTGGTAACATATTGATTGATTGATAAAAGATAATGAAAAATGATACATGATGCTCCATTTATAGAGCTAGTTAACTAACTAACACAATTAACTCTCTAACAAACTATTAACAGAATTATCTATATTCCTAACACATATCAATGCACCTTGTATAACAAAAGTGGCTATTTGTCATCTTTTTTGTATCTTTAAGCAGTCCCTCTTCTCTACATCTTGTCGGGAGAGTTATTGGTTACTGGTAGGTTTTGGTCCTAGTTTATTTTGGATTTTCGAAATTGAAGTTTCTGAGCTCAAGGTAGGTTAGGATTTCAAGAACTGAAGCCTAGAGGGCAGTTTGGATATGAAATAAAACTTTAAACAAATTATATTTAAAGACTGAGGATTAGGAGTTTTGGTTGCCTTGCAGGCATGTGATCGGCCAAATTATTTGGAAACATAGCGTTATGATGGGCTTGTGATGAAAAGGTTTAGGTAGGGTGAAAGAGTGTAGGTAATTTGCGAGGTTCCAACTTCCATCTTCTCGTGCCATAAATTATTTTTATTATGATATTTGATTTAATCTCGGTTAAATTAGTTATTGCATGACAGGGACTGATTTTGAGTTTTAGTATAATGAGGTTTGTTTCCTTTGGGTAGGGTCGAACATCCTAGGAATCTTGTTAAAATAATAATGATAAAAATGAAAGTAAACATTGATAAAATAGCTTTTGGCTCTGTTTGACTTATTAGCTTATTATATCTTTTCTTCGTAAGTTAATTTTTTAGCTTATGGCTTATAGTTTATCAACTTTCTTTCATTTTTATCCTTATTAGTTTGATGGAATCCCTACTTTACCTTCTCTATCATAAAATAATTTTTTTAAAAAAAACTTAAAACATGTCATTTCATTTATATTATTCAACAAAAATAGTTAAAAATATAATTGAAAAATTAATATTCTACTTATAATAATTACAATCTAAAAATAATTTATATATTATATAAATATCTTCTATTACGTCATTTTACATTTATTTGCATGTCTCACTAGTATTATGTCGGACTTACAAAATTACTGGTTATAAACAAGGGATGTGTAGACATATGTAGATGTAGATTCATTTCATTGAGACCTACCAAGTAGACATATAATTTACCTGCTTCTGTTCTAGGTTCAATCTAGGGTATGAATCTTGCTTCACACTTTCGTTTTTCATGGTTCGTATGGATTGGAAGGTTGAGTGTGTTACTTATGAAACACCGAATAAGAAAACAAGATTAGTGTCAACGTCCTGAGTTGTATTCTCAAGTGTACTTAGGCATATCAAATTCAAATGGAAGAAAACAATTAAAAGAGGGGGGGAGAATTGGATTGTGTCACTAATATGTTAACCACTAATTACAGGCAAAACATTATAGGGATTGATCTCTCTCGTATACAGCTTAAGTTAACATGCTTTGTAACAAAAGCTGCTTGACTGAAGTTCTTATTCACTGAGTTGACCACTAAAAACACTGACAATCAATTACTATTTTGGAAGCAATTTTAATATTTATTAAAATAAAATTAAAATATCATAGGATAGGTAAGAATCGAATCGTGGATTGAAGTTAGAAACAGAGGAGAAGAAGTAGTTTGTAGCATCCCACCGGAACAGTGTGTGTCTCTCTTGTTCCAGGATGTTATAGGGGTGTCTTTGCTCCGTTCTATTGTTGTGTAGTTGCTTTGTGGGCTTAGCCCTCCTTCTTACCATAAAAAAGAGGAGAAAAAGTAAAAAGCATACATACGATGTGTACCAATATTTTTTTTTAGAAAGCAACCAAATGGAAATCACTTAATCGCTCCCATACACAAATAATGAGGATTAAATAAATACGGATGGCCTATGACTGTTTAAAAACAGAAAATTACTCGATAATTAAATACTTGCATTATAAAAATGTTTCTATTACCCGTTTGTATGATATATTCAAAGGGAGGTACCATATAGCACAAATGTTGTTGCTCGAAAAATAATGCAAAGAGGCTGTATAATTCGTGTGTTTAGACTTAAAAAAAGTAACTATAGAAACAATTTTGGTAGAAAAGAAAGGTAGTTTGATACTTGTTAATTTATAATGTTTTTAATTTTTAGTATGTTAGATGTTATATGTGTGAATGTTATTTAGACTTATTTTTTTTAGTTATTGTGTTGATAAAAAATGAATAATCCAATTCAATCCAAATTGCTTTTAATCGGATTGAAATAATTTGGATTTGATATGTGAATCAATCCAAATCATACCGAATCGCAACATGTTTCTATTTTTGGATCGGATGATATTTTGACTCAAAATCGATCTAAAATGATTTGAGAACACCCATAGCACGAATATTCCTAAAAGATAATTTTATAAATGGTAGGGATAATTTTTTAACCAAAAATGTGATTTTTTTTTAAATAAAAAGACTTAATAAACATACATGTAAAACCATGAGGAAGAGATGTGTCACAAACTTGTTTTCCTTCTCACTCAACAAACGTTAATTAAAAAAACTACCTCACCGAACAAAAATCAATCGGGTAATTCATGAAACATTTTTTTTATAATATGACTTTAACATTTATCATTATTTCTATTCAAATGGTAGATCAGGATTGAAGTTCACGCAAAGATGACAACCAATACAACAATCAACCTTATCTCACAATTATTAATTTTTTTAAAAGACTACCTCATTAGGCAAAAATCAACCAATAGTTAGTAAATGGATTTTATTGTATGACTTTTAATATTTATTATTATTATTATTATTATTATTATTATTATTATTATTATTATTATTATTATTATTATTATTATTATTATTATTATTATTACTACTGTTTTTGTTATTGTTGTTCAAATGGTAGAAGAGGAGTGAAGTTAGTACAAGGATGACTACACACAACAGCCAAGCTTTTTTTTCGCTAAGCATGGTTGGACCAAACGATATCTTAATGTTCCATCATAAATCATATAAATAGACAAGAGGAATGCTACGGACAGTCTCTCTTGAACACTCACTCACAGGGAAGCCACGTAACTCATTTTTTAAAACCCCTCACCTGGTTACCCGTTCTTTGGGTTCAGAACTTTAAAAATGTTTTTGATTTTTAAAAGAAATTACTGGCATCCCAAGCGCACAGCCCTGAGCCTCTGCTATCTCAAACGCACGCCCTCTTTGTCGTGAGCTCCTCCTGAAATCGATGCTACCATTGCCGCTGGTTATTAACGAGTTTGACTGTTCAAAAGTTAAGCAGTGCTAGGATTTTGAAGGAGAACATAAAACCTTTAATTTTTCCTTTTAAAAATTCAAAATTATTTTTTTTGAAATAAATTAAATTCTCCCTCCGGTCCTTATTATAAGAAACAAAACCCTAAAACACACACCAAGGAAATACATTGAAATAAGCTAATTGTAATTAATATTCATATAAATTTATAAAAATACCCATTCTAATCTTAATTAATGTTCCACTTGTATGAAAAGTTGATATTATCTCGTAAATATAAATCCTATAATAAATGAGGGTAAAATTGGAAATTAGTATTTAATGTGTTAAAATTAATGCATGTTTCTTATATTTTGAAAAAAAAATACCCACTTATTTCTTAATAATAAGGACCGGAGGGAGTATACAAAAAGCATACGGCATAGGAAGCAGAAACATGGGGAAAAAAATCGGTCCATTAACAAATATTTTTTCTTATCCAGTACATATCAATTTTTTTTTTTACTTATCTTCATATGATAACCTAGCACATCTAAAGCACCTACCCATATAATATATGATAGAATAATTATAAGGCTCATTCCCCTGACTAACCGAGCACTATTGAAGTGATAATAAGCTGTACAAATATATGCTAGAGATGCATCAAACAGCTCAAATTATATATATATATATATATATATATATATATATATATATATATATATATCGTTTTGTTGGGCTTTTGCCCTGTTGAGCACAAAAAAAAATATAGTATTTGGTAGATAACGTAATTTATCGGGAAATAAAATAAAATTATTGATATACAATATATTTGGATATTGAGAAATTTAATGTTAATGATATGTTTTTATTGGCATTTGCCTTAAAAACAGAATTGAAAAAGAATGGAGGCAATAATATACTCCCTCCGTTCTTTTTCTATGATAATGTTAGCTATTTGTTTTTGTTCCAAAGTAATGGTTCTTTTATAAACCCAAGATATATTTGACAAATTTTTTTCATATATACCCTTATCATAGAATTAAATTGAAATGCCTTGAAAATACACTAAACCTTGTCTACTTAAATTCAGTCATAAATGTTGCATGCTCCAAAACAAAAGTGGCATATATCATTGCACTTGCATTTGACCAAAGTGGCACATATGAAGAATCCATGGATGTGAGGGATAGAGATCATACTCATAGGAGAGATAGAGAGCATATGTATACTCACGTGGTAACATATTGATTGATTGATAAAAGATAATGAAAATGATACATGATGCTCTATTTATAGAGCTAGTTAACTAACTAACACAATTAACTCTCTAACAAACTATTAACAACTTATAACAAACTATTAACAGAATTATCTATATTCCTAACAGCCCCCCTCAAGCTGATAAGTGGTATCACCACAATCAGCTTGAATTACAAACAAGATATAACATGAAAAGAAATTAAATTGGGAAAGGAAAAAAAAAATGATCCACATAGCCCAAAAGAAAAGATTCAGTACCCAAAAAAAAACAGGTATCCATGAGCCTAAACAATAGTAACGAGGCCCAAGCCCATCAGAGGAAAACCTTCATACTTCAGTCATTCCATTCG
This sequence comes from Sophora flavescens, assembly GCA_030762895.1. Lineage (NCBI taxonomy): Eukaryota > Viridiplantae > Streptophyta > Magnoliopsida > Fabales > Fabaceae > Sophora > Sophora flavescens. The sequence continues at coordinate 129,573,424 of CM061070.1, read as the reverse complement.
TTACCCTAACTTGCATCTCAATCCCAAGGCACCCAAGGCAAACCAGAGGCCGGTCCTGGTGGCGGCGACGTCGCGGTGAAGAACTTGATATAGGCAGATTGTGATGGGACTAGCCACTACCATTTGAGCAACGAGTCCGAGATGCGGAGGCGGCGCATGACGGATTTACGGACGGTGGCGAGATCTCCTCCGGGGTCGAAGACCAAAACAAAACGTTGCTGAGGCTTTGCCAGCACAGTGATGGTGCGGTCCTCCATCTTCTCCGGTGATGCCATGGTGGAGTTGTAGACGGCGGTAAGAATTCCTCCGGGATCGAATTCAGCAATAACGGAGGACCAAGTGCATCTTTCGATGGTGAATACAGTGGTCACGGTAATTTCCGAAACGAGCTCCTCGAAGTCGACGCTTAAGAGGCGGACCATATATGGTGCAAGGAAGACGGAGTCGACGACGAATTCGAACCAGAGAACCTGACGGCGGAGACGGCTTCCAAGAATGGTGGCGCAAGGACAATGTCGACACCATGAATTGGCCCCTGATTCGCAGGAGCTGGATCTACTAGATCGATCTTCTTGAAGAGATTGGTGACGAGCTCCTTCGATTCGTTGTTACTTTTAGAGACAACGTACTCAGGTGCAAGATCCGTTGGCTTGGCTGATTCAGAGAGAACCTCCTGTGATTTCGATGCTTCCTCTTCAACAGTCAAGATCGACAGTGACAGAGGAATCGCAAGATTTGATGGAGGAGCTTCTCCCATGGCCGCTGATTCAAGCTCCTCCTCTGTGTTGCTGCTGAAAGCTTTGCTACTGTTCCTGCATTTCGTCGGAAGGTGGTGATACATGGCAGCCATGGCAGTGGAAACAGAACTCCATTGACGGAGCTTTGGCGTGGCAGCGGAACCGTTGCAGGTGAAGAGGAAGCAGGTAATTCCTCCAATCTTGACGGAGGATCCATCGATGACTGGCTTGATCTGTTCGATCGGAGTCACAGACATTGGATCAAGATCTGAGTCCCCGAAACTGCCGAAATCAAGATCGGTCTCCTCCTGTCCGAAGCAAGTTCATCACTGTCATCGACGGAAGTCATTGAGGCTTCATCTTCATTAGTATCTGAAGTCTCATCTTCCTCACTATCCGAAGCATCGACGGAAGCCTCCTCACGGTATCTCTCTGATACCATGTGAAGAATCCATGGATGTGAGGGATAGAGATCATACTCATAGGAGAGATAGAGAGCATATGTATACTCATGTGGTAACATATTGATTGATTGATAAAATATAATGAAAAATGATACATGATGCTCTATTTATAGAGCTAGTTAACTAACTAACATAATTAACTCTCTAACAAACTATTAACAGAATTATCTATATTCCTAACACATATCAATGCACCTTGTATAACAAAAGTGGCTAGTGAACACTAGTGCAATAAGTGCTTTTTACGTTAGTTAAATTTCATTTTATACGTCAGAATATTGTCTGACGTAAATACAGCTGACGTTAATAGTTAATCTTTTAACGTCAGTTGTTTTAACAACTGACGTTAAAAATAAAACCTTTAACGTTAGTTCTTTAACACAACTGACGTTAATATTGTTCAAACTAACGTCAGTTGTGTTAATGAACTGGCGTTAAAGGTTTTATTTTTAACGTCAGTTTCCTAATACAATCGACAGCGTTAATAGTATCTTGTATATTTTATAAAATACTATTAACGCCGGTTGTTTGATGCAATCGATGTTAATAGTTTTTTTTTAAAAAATTCAGTTTTAAAATATCACTCCCCTCAGCTATCCCTGCATTCAGTAAATATCCCAGTAACACAGAATATCACACACATTACAGAATTGCAAACACTACCCTTAAATTTCAATATTAACAAAAAGAAAAGAAATATACAAAATTAACTTAATCAACCAACCTGAAATTTTCCATCCCGTCGACTCCTAGCAAACATATCCCAAGTATCCTGATCAATCCAGGGATAATCCGAGAACATTTTATCAAGCCGCTTCTTCCCTGATACAGAGTACCTGGTAAGATCATGCTTGAACCCATTCCAACGCTTTGATGCCATTTTCATACATTCATGATGATGATCCTCGTCATTTGGCACAGTCCAAGCTACCTACACATTAAATACATAACAACTGGATGGATTATAACTCGGATAATTATCTAATAATGTAAATCAAACGAATGTAAAGGTAAAATATCGTGATAGCCTCCCAAATCTGATCCTTAACGTTCTGTGGAACGTCATTCCAGTGGTTGTAGTTGATGCTTACGTGCTGCTTCGCTTGTAGAAACACCCACTTATTAAATTCTTTAGCACGGGGTCCCTGGGCATTTATATTAGCATCGAAGGACACCTCGAGCTTCTGTCCGCTTTGCCTGTCCTTCTCTAGTTTCTTCAACGTCGTGGCTCCTCTACCCCGTTTCCTATGAGCCTGTGATGTCTGTATGGACAAAAAAAATGATAAATAGAGGGTTGTAACATTATAAACTTACATTAAAAAGAAGGACTAAAGATGGTATATAACATGTAAGCTTACACTAGAATCAGGCGTAGGCGCGATCGGGTCCTGCGTAGGCCCTACAGTGTCCTCCCGTGCATGTGGGCTATCTGACTGATCCATATGTATGCCTGTTCATAAACAATATATATTTATTAACATAGCTTATAACTCAAAATAAATACAGAAGTATAAATAAAAATAAATGTATACTAAGTTTAAACAACCTATATCAATATCCCTTCGTGATGATCATCACGAGTGGCATGTATATCGTCCACCTGTGTCTCCTCGATTATAGTAGGCATGTTTGTTGAGAAAGAAGGAGTCACGGGAATATCAAGATTTGAATCTTGATTTTTATCACTACCATTATACATGCTTTTTCCTTGGAGAACCACGGACAACCTTTTGTTAGAAGGATCAGTGATGTAGAACACTTGTTTTGCTTGGGAAGCCATTATGAAAGGCTCATTTATAAGACCTAACTTGTTGAGGTCTACCAATGTGAACCCCAATTCGTCAGTTTGTACACCACCGTTACTATCAACCCACTTACATTTAAAAACCGGCACCGTAAGCTTAGTGTAATCGAGCACCCAAATATCTTCAATATATCCAAAGTAAGGTCTCGGTGCTTTAACGGGTTTTGTGTCCTTTGCACTAGAGAAGTGCATTGCTTCGTCCACGATCATAACCCCACTATTTTGCATGGTACTCTTGTTATCTTGTTCCTTTGTATAAAAGGAAAAGTTATTTATGTCGTATCCGCTCCAACATATGACGTTGAAGCTAGGCTCACGTGCTAGCCATCTTACGTCATCAGAAGCAGTACTACCATCCTTAAGCATTTCTTCCTTGAACCATGGTAAGAAAGTCTTGTTATGCTTGTTCGACAACCACCTTTCGCTCATTCGAGGGTTTTCTTGATTGACTTTTCTTTTATGTTCAAATAAGAAAGGCTGAACACAATCGATGTTGTTCAATACATACAAATGTGCTTGAAGCACTTCCTCCCGACCCTTGATATTAATTCTTAAGCCATGTGTACCCTTACCTTGACATCTGATCTCATCATGCCGAGGCTTAGGAACCCCTATAGGATCCATGTTATGAAGGTAGTCCGAACAAAACTCAATAGCTTCTTCTGCAACATACCTTTGAACAATAGATGCTTCCGGACGATGAGGATTCTTCACATACCCTTTCAAGATCTTCATGTAGCGCTCAACTGGGTACATCCATCTCAGAAAAACCGGCCCACATAATCTAATCTCCCTCACCAAATGAACAATTAAGTGAACCATTATGTCAAAAAAGGAAGGAGGAAAATACATCTCCAATTGGCACAAGATTGTAGCAGCCTCAACTTCCAAGTCATCCAACATACGGGGGTCAACGACTTTGCTACATATAGAATTGAAGAATGAGCACAACCGAGTAATGGCATGTCTCACATTTTTTGGAGCAATACCACGAATAGCAACGGGCAGAAGTTGTTGCATCAAGATGTGACAATCTTGAGACTTTAAGCCAACCAATTTAAGATCACTTGAGACAAACCTCTTCATATTTGAAGAGTAACCATGTGGAACTTTGATGCCCTGAAGACACCCGCAGAAACTTTGTCTCTCTTTTTTTGACAAAGTATGACATGCTGGCGGCAAATAAGTCCGCTTACCATCCTCATCAACTGGAGCTAACTGCTCTCGTATACCCATAGCAACGAGGTCGAGACGAGCATTGACACCATCCTTTGTCTTGCCCTGAATGTTGAGAAACGTCCCGATCACACTATCACACACATTTTCTCCACATGCATCACATCAATGCAGTGTCTGACATCAAGCTTGCGCCAGTATGGAAGATCAAAGAATATCGACCTCTTCTTCCATATGTTTTTCTCAGCAGCTTTACCTTTCTTTTTGGACTTGCCGAATATAACATCGATGCCCTTTACCCTCTGATAAACTTGCTCTCCAATTAAGGCCGCCGGAGCTTCTTCTGTCTCTTGGCATCCATTAAAAGTTTTTTTCATCTTACGATATGGGTGATCACGTCTAAGAAATCTCCGATGCCCAAGGTAAACCGTCTTCTTTCCATGATGCAACTGAGTTTAGCATGTGCCTTCTTCACATATAGGGCTTGCTTTATGCCCCTTGACACTGTACCCGGACAAGTTACCGTATGCTGGAAAGTCATTGATGGTGCAAAATAACATGGCACGAAGCTTGAAAGTCTCATGAGAATACCCGTCAACTACATCAACACCTTCCACCCACAGCGTTTTCAAGTCTTCAATCAAGGGACTTAGATAAACATCTAAGTCATTTCCCAGTTGCTTTGGGCCCGAAATCATCATAGACAACATCATGTATTTGCGCTTCATGCACAACCAAGGGGGCAGGTTGTAAATTATCAACAGAACAGGCCATGAACTATGAATACTACTCATGTTACCATAAGGATTCATTCCATCCGTAGCAAGTCCAAGCCTTAGGTTTCTTGGCTCATCGGCGAAATCCGGAAACATAGTATCAATATTCTTCCATTGCATAGAATCAGCAGGATGACGAACCTTTCCATCACGTTTCCTCTCATCATTATGCCATCTAAGATTCTTCGCATCTTTCGCATTGGCAAACAATCGCTTGAACCTTGGAATTATTGGAAGATACCACAACACCTTCGCAGGAGGACCCTTTTTCTCACATCTTCAAGATCATCATCATCATCACCACCCTTCACTTTGTATCGTGATAATCCATATTTGGGGCAATCGTGATTGTCTTCATGAACACTGGTGTACAATATGCAATCATTGGGGCATGCGTGTATCTTCTTATACTCCATACCCATCGGACACAATACCTTCTTGGCCTCATAGTTACGGTCAGGCAATGTGTTGTCCTCCGAAAGTAAGTCTTTCAACACTTCAAGCAATTCCGTGAAGCTTTTATCGGTCCAACCATTTCTCGGCTTCACACAAACCAATTTTAGCACCGCCGACAACCGTGTATAAGTAGTACACCCTGGATATAAAGGTTCATCCGCATCATCGTACAACCTATCATACACATGAGCTCGATGAAAAGATTCTTGTCCAATATCACGGATCATGTCCTCTACTCGATCATCCTCCATATCTATGCCAACGTCCTCACTTTGGGAGACACTTGCCATACTACTCAACAACACATCACCATGCCATATCCATCTTGTAAAACTCATGCAAATCCCTTCACAAATCAAATGAGTACATATATCCTTCACCGTATATTTCTTCGTATTCAAACACTTGACACATGGACAACAGAACATTCCATTACTATTTGGAACATTCCTTTGAGCAAATTCTATAAATTCTCCCACCCCCTTCAAATACTCAGCACTAGTGTGCTTACAAACCAACCAACTACGATCCATAACTAGATAGGTTCTGTAGATATACAAAACATATATCCAACGCGTTTAAAAATTATTTCAAATTTACACCATTTTCAGGTTTCTTAAGTAAGAAAAGAAATAAGCAGATGAAGATAAATTAACAAAACAGAATTCCAATGAGCAATATATTATTGATGTCACATGCTACAAGCAACTCTAAATTTCTTCCCATTTTGAAATAGGTCATGATAGCAGAAGAAAAACAAGAGAAAACACAAAACCCACGACCAGAAATAGAGACATTCCAAACAACTCAAACTCACAGTTTCAAGTTTCAACTACAGAGACTACAGTTTCAACATACACTCAAAACCAAAAATAAAAAAATGTGCCCTAAAGACTCACCAGAAATAGGTGCTTGCGTGGTGGCCAACGTTCGATGTGGTTACTGAGAGTAGAGGGACAAGGAGAGTTAGTGTGCGGGAAGGGGAAAGAGAGATGTCAAGTTATTGCAATGAATCAGCGGGAAAGACAGAGTTAGGGTTAAGAGTGTACCTCACGGTGGTGGGGAAGAAGCCCTCGCGGTGGTTGCGGTGGAGATGAGCTCACGATTAGGGCAGCGTGAGAGTGAGAGTTGAGAGTCAGAGTGAGAGTTGAGAGTCAGAGTGAGCGTGAAAGAGAAGAACAGGGACGTACAGAGCGAAGTGCAGAAGGCGCGCGGGTGTAAACGTTATAATCAAAAACCAAAAATAAAACAACATTTTACGTCAGTTGTTTGTAACAAGCGGCGTTAAAGGTCATTTATTTAACGTCGATTGTCTTAAGAAACTGTCGTTAAAAGTCATTGTTTAACGTCAGTTGTATTAAACAACTGACGTTAAAAATAAATATTTTTTTATTTAAAAACATTTTTAACGTCAGTTGTTGAAGACAACTGACATTAAAAGTGTATAAGTTTCTTCAAAAACATTAATTCCTTTGACTTCTGTGCTACTTACCCATGAGAATTAAGTTTATAGATCAGTTTTCAAGAAAATTAGCTACTCTCTCTTCTCTATATAAAGTACCATTCTTCTGTATCAGTCTGTAATACAGCCTCTTCTTTTCCTCTATATTTCGTGCGTTTTTTATTCCTTCACAAAATGGCTCTAAGATTTTTGTTATTTCTTCCTATACCTAGACTTAAAGTTCTCTGTCCTAATGGTCAAAAAACTTCTGAGGTTGATTAAATCATGTAACATGGATGGTAAGGTTGTGTAAATCACGTAATGTGATTTCCTCACTTTATTTCATCCCAGCAATCCCTTTCACTCTGCTTTGGCACCAAGGGACTGTGGATTCAAGACGATGCATCAAGGAATTCCAGTGAAGGAGGTGATGCAAAGATCCCTTTCACTTTGCTTTCGCTGCTAGTGACTGTGGATTCACGATGCATCATGGAATTCAAGTGAGGGAGGAGATGCATCGATATCCATCCATTGGAGTTTCCGAGGACAGGACTGAGAAGAAAATGATGTTGAAGCTGAAACTTTTTTATATTTTAGGGCTATGTTGCAGAAATTTTTTATCTTTTAATCATGTAATTGTAACTTATGAATCGCTTCAATGAGATACGATTTGATTATACATATATAACTTGTTTTATGTTAAGTGTTTATTTATTTTAATTTGCACAAGAATTTGTTTCTAATTCAAGCTAATTAATTAAGATTAAAAATAAACTTGTTTAAAAAAAAGTTTAGAAATAAACTGCACTATATGGAGTGACCTGCGTTAAGGGTGACAACAGGGCATTTCAGATAGGGATATAGGATTATTTACGTCAGCTATTTATTTAACTGAAGTAAAAATCAAACTTTTAACGTCAGTTGTATAAACAACTGACGTTAAAAATAAATATTTTTTATTTTAAAAACAATTTTAACGTCAGTTTTTGAAGACAACTGACGTTAAAAGTGTATAAGTTTCTGCAAAAACATTCATTCCTTTGACTACTGTGCTACTTACCCATGCACCTTGTAACTTAATCCTCTTAATGAGCATTAAGTTTATAGATCAGTTTTCAAGAAAATCAGAGAGTCTCTATTCTCTATATAAAGTGTCATTCTTCTGTATCAGTCTGTAACACACCCTCTTTTTTCCTCTATATTTCGTGTGTTTTCTATTCCTTCACAATATGCCTCTATCACATTTGAGATTTTTGTTCTTTCTTCCTATACCTAGACTTAAAGATCTCTATCTTAATGGTCAACAAACTTCTGAGGTTGAGTAAATCACGTAACATGGATGGTAAGGTTGGGTGAATCACGTAATGTGACTCCCTCACTTTATTTCATCCCCTCATCAATTCCACTCCACTTTCGCAGCAAGTGACTGTGGATAAAGCAGATGGAGCATAAGGAATTCAAGTGAGGGAGGAGATGCATCCATTGGAGTTTCTGAGGACAGGACTGAGAAGAAATTGATGTTGAAGCAGAAACTTTTTTATATTTTAGTGCTATGTCGCAGAAATTTTTTATCTTTTAATCATGTAATTGTAACTTATGAATCGTTTCAATGAGATACGATTTGATTATACATATATAACTTGTTTTATGTTAAGTGTTTATTTATTTTAATTTGCACAAGAATTTGTTTACTAATTCAAGCTAATTAATGAAGATTAAAAATAAACTTGTTTAAAAAAAAGTTTAAAAATAAACTGCACTATATATATGGAGTGACCTGTGTTAAGAGTGGCAACATGGCATTTCAGATAGGGATATAGGATTATTTACGTCAGCTATTTATTTAACTGAAGTAAAAATCAAACTTTTAACGTCAGTTGTATAAACAACTGACGTTAAAAATAAATATTTTTTATTTTAAAAACAATTTTAACGTCCGGTTGTTTAAGACAACTGACGTTAAAAGTGTATAAGTTTCTTCAAAAACATTCATTCCTTTGACTACTGTGCTACTTACCCATGCACCTTGTAACTTAATCCTCTTGATGAGCATTAAGTTTATAGATCAGTTTTCAAGAAAATCAGAGAGTCTCTATTCTCTATATAAAGTGTCATTCTTTTGTATCAGTCTGTAATACACCCTCTTTTTTCCTCTATATTTCGTGCGTTTTCTATTCCTTCACAATATGCATCTATCATATTTGAGGTGTTGTTATTTCTTCCTATACCTAGACTTAAAGGTCTCCGTCTTAATGGTCAACAAACTTCTGAGGTTGAGTAAATCACGTAACATGGATGGTACGGTTGGGTGAATCACGTAATGTGATTCCCTCACTTTATTTCATCCCAGTCATCCCTTTCACTCTGCTTTGGCCGCAAGTGACTGTAGATAAAACAGATGGAGCATCAAGGAATTCAAGTGAGGGAGGAGATGCATCCATTAATTGGAGTTTCTGAGGACAGGACTGAGAAGAAAATGATGTTGAAGCTGAAACTTTGCATCCATTGGAGTTTCTGACGACAGGACTGAGAAGAAAATGATGTTGAAGCTGAAACTTTTTTATATTTTAGGGCTATGTTGCAGAAATTTTTTATCTTTTAATCATGTAATTGTAACTTATGAATCGCTTCAATGAGATACGATTTGATTATACATATAACTTGTTTTATGTTAAGTGTTTATTTATTTTAATTTGCACAAGAATTTGTTTACTAATTCAAGCTAATTAATTAAGATTAAAAATAAACTTGTTTAAAAAAAAAGTTTAGAAATAAACTGCACTATATGGAGTGATCTGCGTTAAGAGTGACAACAGGGAGGTAACAACGAAAGAAAGATGGGAACGAGTTTCAGTTAAGGGATATATGATTATTTACGTCAGTTATTTATTTAACTGAAGTAAAAATCAGACTTTTAACGTCAGTTGTATAAACAACTGACGTTAAAAGTGTTAATATCACTTTTAACGTCAGTTCATTACACAACTGACGCAAATAGTGATTTTATATTTACAAAACTGCCACCGCCTGATTTTTAACGTCAAACATACGGTCAACTGACGTAAAACGTTCCCGTATATTACATTATTTCCACTAGTGGAAGTATGTAGTAAATGTGATTAGAATTTGAAAATAATTAATGATACTATAAACAAAGGTGTTTTGGTACAAATGTAAACAAATTAATGATTTCTTAATCTAGAAACCTTAAATTATCATAGAAAAAGAATGGAGGGAGTCTATATTAATTTAATATGGCACCCCTGACATTCACACCTTAGTGCCACTTTTTTTATTTTTTACAAAATACCCTTTTTGTTACTATCTTTTAGACGAAATTAAAGAATTCAAAATTGTTTTCAATTATGTAATAAATTTTTTTGGTTGATTAATATAGTAATAATAAATTTTAATAGTTTTACATTTTGTAAAATTATTTTGCGGACTTTTTGTTTGCTAAAAATATGATTCACATATTTTCTTCCTTCAAGCATTAGATGGAAATTAAATTAATATTCAGATTTTGTTGGAGAGTAAAATACAAACTAAGCCTTTTTTTCTTCTTTTTTTGGATCTACTTCGAGAGCCTTGCCTTTTTTCTTCTATTGCACTATACCTATGTATATAATATAAAATGTAACTCATTCATGTGTGTCACAAATGCTAAGGCTGTCCGTTTGGAACTAATTGCCAATTAATGCAATGAAAAAGGGCAATTTAAGGTAAAGCCCCTGCTAATTCCAATCATTTGCTGTAACCAACATAATTTCATAACATTTAACAAATTCTAATTAAGGTTGACAATTTAAAAGTAAATGCCAATTAAGCATCTTAAAAGGCCTAGTAACAATTTGATGCGAAATTGATTATTTGATAATTTGATGCCCAAATAAGGTTGTCCGTTTTCTTTTTTTGGCATAATGAGGATTATTTGATTAATTCTTAGCTATTAGCCAAAGTAGCTAATAGTGAATGGAGGCATGCATAGCTACCGGTCTGTAATACACAAATAGTGGTTCGCACAATAGCAACAAAGATAGTGAGTGCAATGAAAATTAATTGATTTATAATAATTATTATTAAAATTACCAAATTACCCCTATAACAATCCTATAAAAACCTAGACCTTCTTCCTTTTATAAGAAAATTATATGGAGGATAAAGCAATACCTTTTGGATTAGACAATTTTATAATTTTACTTTAATTTTTAATTGAAAGAATAACAATAAATTATACTTATATTAAGTAGATAATATTTGGGAATAGAGAGTCTTGCTTACACGGAGGGAGAAGGTCTTCTGCTTAAGATGCCATTTTTTTTACATCAATTTCCATTCAGTTTCAAATTGGCTAAAGTCATTTAATGTGATTTTAATTAAATTAAACTTTTAAATGGAATCAATCAGGAAAGAATAATATTGCTAATTTTTCGATGACATTAGACACATGTGGGCATATTGATTGTATTAAAGGGCCAATTAAAATGCCAGTTAAAATGCCAATTAAAAAGGCAACATATCATAATTATTGTATGTTTATCATTTGTAATTTCAAACCAAATATTATCCCACGTTTTTATTAATTGCTGATTAAATGTAGTTAATTTTAAGTTTCTAGGTCCCTAATTTAATAATAAATAATTTGTCTAATATATACTAATTTTATAAATTACTAATTTAATAATTTGATACTTTTTTTAAAATTATTAGACTAAATTGAATATTGTTTGATATTTGCAGGCAAAATCCTGGTAAAAAACGGTATTTGTCAGCAAAATTGATATATAATTTTTAATAAAATCAATTGTCTAATAATTGATGATATGTAATTTTTAATAAATTGATATGCTACGTCTTATTTGGGTGTAGATATTTTATAGTATTTTTTATTTCCCAATGAATGGTATTAAATGGGATGTTTATTTTTTTGGGATTTTGGAATTCCGCCATAATTTATTAAATTAATTGATTTATAGTAATTGTTGAAATTGCTTTTATGAAAATTAATTGATTTTATAATAATTGATTTAAAGCTGTACGTAACAAACTGGCATCATCTTATAAAAAAACTTCCCATAGCCATAGGCAGCACTACATTCCAACATACAACCAGAGAAACCATCACAGCATGGAGTCACATAAAATTGCCACAAAAGAGCTTTCCCCTCCAGAAGTCTGGATTACCATAGAACTAACTCCTTCCTCCAACTCATCCCCTCAATCCAATGGCTCTCCCTCTCTAACACAGAGCAAAGGAATTGTGTTACTGAAGAAGAAAAAGTCCAAAACTTCGCAGTTCTGGCTGAATCAAAAGTTAAAGGCTTCACGAGATTGCATAAAATCTTTGTTCAACAAAACTCGTTGTTCAGATGCAAACAATGTAGGAGAAGTCATAATCAATTCAAAATCCAAACACTGTCACATTAATAATAACGTGAACAGTGCAAGGACTGAGAAAAATCCGCTTTGTCATGAAGGCTTCAAAAACAAGAACAAGACATCTTTCTCAAGGCTGTTTCGACGATCAAAGGCTTCATCTTTGTCTTTGTCTGCACCTTCATCTGGGTGCTGTTCAATGGCAAGCTCAATTGAAGCAGCCATTGAACACTGTAACAAAGCTTCCAAAGCTGGTAAACCAAACCAATCTGAATTTCGATTTGAATGGTACACTGGAAGTTTTGGATTCGTAGCTGATGCTCCAAACACAACTCGGGCCCAGAAGCTGAAAGAGACTAAGCAGTTATGCCTGAAACAAAAGTTCAAGGCTTCACGAGATTACATAAAATCTTTGTGCTGCAAAACTCGTTGCTCAGATGCAAACAATGTAGGAGAAGTAATCAATTCAAAATGCAATCCACATGCTGAGTGAGACAGTGGGGAAGACTATATTGTTAATTCAAGCTACATGTCACTTGAGCAGCTGTACTTGTACACTCAGTTATATATTACAGATGTTTTTAGTCTAGTTCATCATTCTTCTTTGGATTTTCTTTTTTATTTGCTAATGATAGCACCTAACTATTTACATCTTAAACATGTGTGTGTCTGCGTGTGTATGTGCTGTGTATACGTGTTTGTGCACATCTGTGTTTTAAATTTTAATGGTTGGTCACTTTTCTGAAATATCTGCTAGAAATACCGATTTTCATTTAACACTTGAAATCTGAAATATTAAGTACATATATAACTAATAAAGAAAGGGATGGTGTATGAAGAGTTCCTTCTTGAAACTTGGGTTCAAAATAAGTCACTTTGGGATGTTTGCTTCTCATCAATTTTAGTTTTTGTAGTAAAAGAGCTGGACCATAACATGCAAAACTAGGCTGAGGCTCAGGTTGCCTTTTATAATACAATCGTTGGTTATTCATAGTATATAGTGAAGAAAATTAAGGAGGTTAGTGGTACAAGTTAGTTAAAGCAACCCAAAGTGTATGAATTTAGAGGGCATTTTTTTCTGTTGAATAAGATGTTACACTTTGTTACCGTGATAAAATTTGACTGACCCTTGAACTTGAGTTCACTCACATCCTGATGCTTTTGGTTTGGAGGTCAAGGTAGATTTTATCACCATTAATATTATGCTATTATCTGACTGCCATGCTGTTGTATCGTGTATTAAGTCTTGTCAATCTGCACTTCTTTCAATTTGATGGGTTACTATTGCAGCAGGAGTTTTCCCATGTAAGAAGTGCTTAGAGTGGCTTTCTTATTGGAATTTCTAACTGTCTTAGGAAGATAATTTACATGGATTGAAGGTGTTTTTCACTAAATCTTTAGTGTGGCTGTTCCGTGATGCTACAAATCATTCTTTGTCAAGGAATGAGTCAATTATGTTTTATAAATTGGTTTTCTAGTGACAAGTGAGAGACGATTGATTTTTTTTTTTTGTATTATAGTGAGAGTCAAGTTTTGGGCTCATGTAAGCTTACAACAGAAACACGGTTTTGGTTTGTCATCTTGTTTGTATCTTTCCGGAGTCCCTCTTCTCTACATCTTGTCGGGAGAGTTATTGGTTACTGGTAGGTTTTGGTCCTAGTTTATTTTGGATTTTCGAAATTGAAGTTTCTGAGCTCAAGGTAGGTTAGGATTTCAGTAACCTGAAGCCTAGAGGGCAGTTTGGATATGAATTAAAACTTTAAACAAATCATATTTAAAGACTGAGGATTAGGAGTTTTGGTTGCCTTGCAGGCATGTGATCGGCCAAATTATTTGGAAACATAGTGTTATGATGGGCTTGTGATGAAAAGGTTTAGGTAGGGTGAAAGAGTGTAGGTAATTTGCGAGGTTCCAACTTCCATCTTCTAGTGCCATAAATTATTTTTATTATGATATTTGATTTAATCTCGGTTAAATTAGTTATTGCATGACAGGGACTGATTTTGACTTTTAGTATAATGAGGCTTGTTTCCTTTGGGTAAGGTCGAATATCCTAGGAATCTTGTTAAAATAATATGGATAAAAATGAAAGTAAACATTAATAAAATAGCTTATGGCTCTGTTTGACTCATTAGCTTATTATATCTTTTCTTCGTAAGTTAATTTTTTAGCTTATGGCTTATAGTTTATCAACTTTCTTTAATTTTTATCCTTATTAGTTTGATGGAATCCCTAATTTACCTTCTCTATCATAAAATAAATTTTTTTAAAAAAAAACTTAAAAACATGTCATTTCATTTATATTATTCAACAAAAATAGTTAAAAATATAATTGAAAAATTAATATTCTAATTATAATAATTACAATCTAAAAATAATTTATATATTATATAAATATCTTCTATTACGTCATTTTACATTTATTTGCATGTCTCACTAGTATTATGTCGGACTTACAAAATTACTGGTTACAAACAAGGGATGTGTAGACATATGTAGATGTAGATTCATTTCATTGAGACCTACCAAGTAGACATATAATTTACCTGCTTCTGTTCTAGGTTCAATCTAGGGTATGAATCTTGCTTCACACTTTCGTTTTTCATGGTTCGTATGGATTGGAAGGTTGAGTGTGTTACTTATGAAACACCAAACAAGAAAACAAGATTAGTGTCAACATCCTGAGTTGTATTCTCAAGTGTACTTAGGCATATCAAATTCAAATGGAAGAAAACAATTAAAAGAGGGGGGAGAATTGGATTGTGTCACTAATATGTTAACCACTAATTACAGGCAAAACATTATAGGGATTTAGTCGCTCGTATGCAGCTTAAGTTAACATGCTTTGTAACAAAAGCTGCTTGACTGAAGTTCTTATTCACTGAGTTGACCACTAAAAACACTGACAATCAATTACTATTCTGGAAGCAATTTTAATATTTATTAAAATAAAATTAAAATATCATAGGATAGGTAAGAATCGAATCGTGGATTGAAGTTTGAAACAGAGGAGAAGAAGTAGTTTTTAGCATCCCACCGGAACGGTGTGTGTCGCTCTTGTTCCAGGATGTTATAGGGGTGTCTTTGCTCCGTTCTATCGCTGTGTAGTTGCTTTGTGGGCTTAGCCCTCCTTCTTACCATAAAAAAGAGGAGAAAAAGTAAAAATCATACATACGATGTGTACCAATATTTTTTTTTTAGAAAGCAACCAAATGGAAATCACTTAATCGCTCCCACACACAAATAATGAGGATTAAATAAATAGGGATGGCCTATGACGGTTTAAAAAGAGAAAATTACTCAATAATTAAATACTTGCATTACAAAAATGTTTCTATTACCCGTTTGTAAGATATATTCAAAGGGCGGTACCATATAGCACAAATATTGTTGCTCGAAAAATAATGCAAAGAGGCTGTATAACGTTCGTGTGTTTAGACTTAAAAAAAAAGTAACTATAGAAACATTTTTGGTAGAAAAGAAAGGTAGTTTGATACTTGTTAATTTATAATGTTTTTAATTTTTAGTATGTTATATGTTATATGTGTGAATGTTATTTAGACTTATTTTTTTTAGTTATTGTGTTGATAAAAAATGAATAATCCAATTTAATCCAAATTGCTTTTAATCGGATTGAAATAATTTGGATTTGATATGTGAATCAATCCAAATAATACCGAATCGCAACATGTTTCTAATTTTGGATCGGATGATATTTTGACTCAAAATCGATCTAAAATGATTTGAGAACACCCGTAGCATGAATGTTCCTAAAAGATAATTTTATAAATGGTAGGGATAATTTTTTAACCAAAAATGTGATTTTTTTTTGAAGAAAAAGACTTAATAAACATACATGTAAAACCATGAGGAAGAGATGTGTCACAAACTTGTTTTCCTTCTCACTCAACAAACGTTAATTAAGAAAACTACCTCACCGAACAAAAATCAATCGGGTAATTCATGAAAAATTTTTTTATAATATGACTTTAACGTTTATCATTATTGCTATTCAAATGGTAGATCAAGATTGAAGTTCACGCAAAGATGACAACCAATACAACAATCAACGTTATCTCACAATTATTAATTTTTTTAAAAGACTACCTCATTAGGCGAAAATCAGCCAATAATTAGTAAATGGATTTTATTGTATGACTTTTAATATTTATTATTATTATTATTACTGTTATTGTTATTGTTGTTCAAATGGTAGAAGAGGAGTGAAGTTAGTACAAGGATGACTACACACAACAACCAAGCTTTTTTTTCCGCTAAGCATGGTTGGACCAAACGATATCTTAATGTTCCATCATAAATCATATAAATAGACAAGAGGAATGCTACGGTCAGTCTCTCTTGAACACTCACTCACAGGGAAGCCACGTAACTCATTTTTTGAAACCCCTCACCTGGTTACCCGTTCTTTGGGTTCAGAACTTTAAAAATGTTCTTGATTTTTAAAAGAAATTACTGGCATCCCAAGCGCACAGCCTTGAGCCTATGCTATCTCAAACGCACGCCCTCTTTGTCGTGAGCTCCTCCTGAAATCGATGCCACCATTGCCGCTGGTTATTAACGAGTTTGACTGTGCAAAAGTTAAGCAGTACTGGGATTTTGAAGGAGAATATAAAACCTTTAAATTTTCCTTTTAAAAATTCAAAATTAATATTTTGAAATAAATTAAATTCTCCCTCCGATCCTTATTATAAGAAACAAAACCCTAAAACACACACCAAGGAAATACATTGAAATAAGCTAATTGTAATTAATATTCATATAAATTTATAAAAATACCCATTCTAATCTTAATTAATGTTCCACTTGTATGAAAAGTTGATATTATCTCGTAAATATAAATCCTATAATAAATGAGGGTAAAATTGGAAATTAGTATTTAATGTGTCAAAATTGATGTATGTTTCTTATATTTTGAAAAAAAAATACCCACTTATTTCTTATAATAAGGACCGGAGGGAGTATACAACAAGCCTATGGCGTAGGAAGCAGAAACATGGTGAAAAAATTCGGTCCATTAACAAATATTTTTTCTTATCCAGTACATATCATTTTTTTTTTTACTTATCTTCATATGATAACCTAGCACATCTAAAGCACCTACCCATATAATATATGATAGAATAATTATTAGGCTCATTCCCCCGACTAACCGAGCACTATTGAAGTGATCCAAAACACCACAGTCAATATGATCAAGAAAACATATACATTAATTAACGCAAGTTTAATAATTGTTTATAAAAAAAAGTTTAATAATGTACTAATTAACGATCAAAACATAAAAACACACCACAGTCAATAAGTACTAATCAAAATATCAAAACTCATCAATCTTCCAAAGGGATGAACATGTAGAAGCGAGAACCGCCAAGGTACTTAAACTTTGCCAATGCACCAGTGGACAACAAATACAACTCCCTGATACCATTTGTATTTGTTGCAAAATATGGGCGATCCTCATGGATTACTATATTCCCATTGAACAGATTTTCGCTTTTGTCTTCAACAGTCACAACACGCGGTATTTGTTGTCCCCAACGACGGTAGAATGATCGCGGGATTGAAATCAAATCCTACAAATACACAAGAACAATTTAGTAAATGATTAGTTTATGCCTTAACCATCATTACGTGAATTCGATCGTTATTCTTAAGTTGATGAGATACTGTACCTGGTCTATATGGATGACTGTCTCAAAACATTTAGTCGGATCCATTTTCTGATAAAACCATAAGGAAAACAAGTCATATGTCTAAACTTTATCAAGTGATAATAAGAAAAGATGGAAAAATCCATGTAGCATACTAGCATGTTAAAATAGAACAAAGAAATGCAACTTCACATGCAACTTTACAGATTAGAAAACATAGTAGTTTTCAGGAAAGCAGATGCTTTTACGTCGTTTTGAAGGATGGTCATAGAGAGGACTTTTCCTACCGGAAGTGCCTAGATAACCTAGTAAGGATGGTCATCAACAACTATTTCTGGAAAGCTCCATTTCCTAGTGAAACAAATGAGTAGAAAACCAGAGTTGCTTTCATAATATTGTGTACAGAGCTACTTTCTAATGTGAATAATGTTTGAATGATGACGGCACGTCATGCATGTGCCTGGAAAACTGTGCCTAGCCTTTCATTTTATCTAACCCTATACTTAATCCTTAATTATCTAGGAGACTCGCTTTTGTTGGCTTCATGAAGAGACTTTCTTAAGCTCATGGACTTTAAATTAGTAAATGAATAATGATCTTATTAACAACAACAAAGTCATGCCATTTACGAACTAATAACACTTTATCAATTCATTCCAATGCTTACAATGTAAATATATACAAATATGATTCCATAATCATTTCCAAACAAGTTATCAACAAATACATATCAAATTATTCTAATTACATTGATTCATTGTTATTGAAAGATTTTTATTTTAAAGAGAATAAACTATTCTTCATAGCAATCCAAATGTATGAACATGCTCAGATATAAGTACTAGTCTTCAATAAATTTACATCATCAAACAACACAAGAGATAAGTAGAATTACCAAATGAATCCGATTCAAAATGAGCGAAAAGCTCTCTTGGAATTACAGGCTACAATAATGTTTTTAGATCATTTCATACGCCAACAAAGATTATTTTTTTGTTTACAGAGAAGTGAACAAGAACATGAAATCCCTAAAACCCTCTTTTGAAATTTTTGAAACAGATTCAGACAAGAACCAACAAATTCATGGATTCCAAACGAATCAAAATACAATACAATCATAATGCATACACAATACAATATGAAATTATTCACAGCAAGTAAACAGCTGCATCACAGAGGCTATAGATCATACTACTGTGAGATATTCCCTGAGGCAATATAACAGAACAATGAACAGCCTTCAAAGACATAAATTCAACCAAGATATGAAAAGATAAACAGACCAGAAATTACAAGTGCCATATTTAATAGAAAACACATCATTAACACAGGGACAATCTTGTTACTGGACATGTTAAACTAGAATGGTCTTCAAACAACTGCCTCAGTATTGGTCATTTGTTTGAACTATAGCCATGAACTATCCATGTTTGAAATTGTAGACACCTAGCACAAAACAAATTGAAAATCCATAGCACACATCCTCACTAACCAATTTAGATGCATTTCACAAAGCAGAACTGAATCTAAATCAAAGACTAAGATGCTGAAATGGAAGGTAATTTCACAGCTAAATCAACAAGAAGCAAACCAGAAGGGTTCTCAGATTAAATTTGAAACATTAAATTGGTATAGTTACACTAATCCTAGTTCTCACTGTTATCTTTATCTCATCACTTAAATATGCTAATGGATTCAAGTTTCACGGCTAATGCAGGTGGGTGCTTTGAGGCTTTAAAGTTTAAATTATACAACACATCAACAATTAACAAAAAACGAAAACCTGTTTATGTTTCGCAGTCTCACAGGCAGCAATGGCATTCTGTGTTTCAAGTAAACATCAATTCTAATCTGACAGAATTGACTTTTGATATTTCAATGCATTCAAAAAAAAGTTACAAAAACATATTTCTCGTGCTTTCTCAATGAGAGCTTCCTAATCCTAATAGGAGTGATTAAATAATGACACATGAAAACAAATGATCATCACAACTCACAACTCACATGAAATACACAAGTAGCTCTTCTCAGTAGTAAGCAATAAAGCAATGAAGTTCAAGTTACAGGATGTTCCGATATTAGAAGCAGCGAAAAATCGGGATGTTACAGGATCAAATATATCAAAACTGGTCAGGTCATGAGATCCAAACACATCATCAAAACCAGTTCCATTATTCCCGAGTCATGTTGCTACTACAAGATACATGGGAGGACTAGGTGGTTGAAGTTCAACACCGTCATCTTCCTCCTCGGTTAACCCATCTTTCTCATTCTCTCTTTCATCAATCAAATCCATCACCATCTTCCTCCCAAATCAATGCTGTATTATTTATACAGAAAGCTCAGAATTGAGCTATAGACCAAAAAAACAAGCATTTACAGAAAACTATATACTTGAACTAATGCCTAGATAAAGATATGACCGAGTTACATGAAACCACGAATGCGAACTAAGTAAATGGGGATCTAATCAAGTTTCAGAGAGCATGGATTAAGTAAATACAGAGCATATTGTACATGTTGTAATAACATAGTAAATGCACAAACCATAGAGATAGAGAGAGGGGGAGAGAGGTGAGGAGAGACGAAAACATACCGGAGGAGGAGGAGGACGGCGGTGCTGCTCTGGTGGTGGCGGTGGTAGCCGTGCGGAGAAGGAGGGAACTGAGAGAGAGAAATAGTTAGAAACAGATAGAGAGAGAGAGAGAGAGGAGAGCTTACCGTGATGGTGGTGGTCGGAGGAGGGGCGGCAGTCTCGTACCGTGGTGGCCGGAGGAGAGAAAGAGAGATCGAGTGAGAGAGAGGAAGAGAGATCACGAAATGAAGAAGAAAGGGGATTCTGCATTTTTAGGGATTTTAATTTTTAGCGACCGAACATTTCGGTCGCTAATTCAGCCGCATGGGTGCCATTTGAAAATTTAAATTCATAAATTTAGCGACGGATTTTTAAATCGGTCGCTAACACGCGCTGTTTTAATTTTTTTTACGCGCCGTTTAGCGACCGAATTGATATCGATCACAAATGTAAATAAAATTTAATCGCTGCATTTAATTCGGTCACCATTTCAGTCGCTAAAAAGGAATGAAATTTCTGACTTTTAAGTTCCTTTATTTAGCGACTGAAATAGCGACCGATAACCCTGCTACGCTCTATTTCGGTCGCAGTAATAACTCTAATCAGTCTTTCATGTAGATCCTATAATCGGTCGCCATTTCAGTCGCAAAAAGCAACCAAAAAATTCGGTCACTATTTTCGGTCGCTAAACAACCTTTTTTTTGTAGTGGATAATGAAAAATGATACATGATGCTCTATTTATAGAGCTAGTTAACTAACTAACACAATTAACTCTCTAACAAACTATTAACAACTTATAACAAACTATTAACAAAATTATCTATATTCCTAACAGCCCCTGTCAAGCTGATAAGTGGTATCACCACAATCAGCTTGAATTACAAACAAGATATAACATGAAAAGAAATTGGGAAAGGAAAAAAAAATTATCCACATAGCCCAAAAGAAAAGATTCAGTACCAAAAAAAAAAAGATATCCATGAGCCTAAACAATAGTAACGAGGCCCAAGCCCATCGGAGCAAAACCTTCAGGCTTCAGCCATTCATTCGTTACCCTAACTTGCATCTCAATCCCAAGGCACCCAAGTCAAACCAGAGGTCGGTCCTGGTGGCGGCGACGTCGCGGTGAAGAACTTGATAAAGGCAGATTGTGATGGGACTAGCCACTGCCTTTTGAGCAACGAGTCCGAGTTGCGAAGGCGGCGCATGACGGATTTGCGGACGGTGGCGAGATCTCCTCCAGAGTCGAAGACCAAAACAAAACGTTGCTGAGGCTTTGCCAGCACAGTGATGGTGCGGTCCTCCATCTTCTCCGGTGATGCCACGGTGGAGATGTAGACGGTGGTAAGAATTCCTCCTGGATCGAATGCAGCAATAATGGAGGACCAAGTGCATCTTTCGATGGTGAATACAGTGGTCACGGTAATTTCCGAAACGAGCTCCTCGAAGTCGACGCTTAAGAGGAGGACCATATATGGTGCAAGGAAGATGGAGTCGACGACGAATTTCGAGCCAGAGAGCTTGACGGCGGAGACGGCTTCCAAGAATGGTGGCGCAAGGACAATGTTGACGCCATGAATTGGTCCCTGATTCGCGGGAGATGGATCTACTAGATTGATCTTCTTGAAGAGATTGGTGATGAGCTCCTTCGATTCGTTGTTACTTTCAGAGACGACGTACTCAGGTGCAAGATCCGTTGGCTTGGCTGATTCAGAGAGAACCACCTGTGATTTTGATGCTTCCTCTTCAACAGTCAGGATCGTCAGTGACAAAGGAATCGCAAGATTTGATGGAGGAGCTTCTCCCATGGCCGCTGATTCCAGCTCCTCCTCTGTGTTGTTGCTGAAATTTTCGCTACTGTTCCTGCATTTCGTCGGAAGGTGGTGATCCATGGCAACCATGGCAGTGGAAAGAGAGCTCCATTGACAGAGCTTTGGCGTGGCAGAGGAACCGTTGCAGGTGACGAGGAAGCAGGTAATTCCTCCAATCTTGACGGAGGATCCATCGATGACTGGCTTGATCTGTTCGATCGGAGTCACGGCCATTGCATCAAGATCTGAGTCCCCAAAACTACCGAAAACAAGATCGGTCTCCTCCTATCCGAAGCAAGTTCATCACTGTCATCAGTGGAAGCCATTGAAGCTTCATCTTCATTAGTATCTGAAGTCTCTTCTTCCTCACTATCCGAAGCATCAACGGAAGCCTCCTCACGGTATCTCTCTGATACCATGTGAAGAATCCATGGATGTGAGGGATAGAGATCATACTCCTAGGAGAGATAGAGAACATATGTATACTAATGTGGTAACATATTGATTGATTGATAAAAGATAATGAAAAATGATACATGATGCTCTATTTATAGAGCTAGTTAACTAACTAACACAATTAACTCTCTAACAAACTATTAACAGAATTATCTATATTCCTAACACATATCAATGCACCTTGTATAACAAAAGTGGCTATTTGTCATCTTGTTTGTATCTTTAAGCAGTCCCACTTCTCTACATCTTGTCGGGAGAGTTATTGGTTACTGGTAGGTTTTGGTCCTAGTTTATTTTGGATTTTCGAAATTGAAGTTTCTGAGCTCAAGGTAGGTTAGGATTTCAGTAACCTGAAGCCTAGAGGGCAGTTTGGATATGAATTAAAACTTTAAACAAATCATATTTAAATACTGAGGATTAGGAGTTTTGGTTGCCTTGCAGGCATGTGATCGGCCAAATTATTTGGAAACATAGCGTTATGATGGGCTTGTGATGAAAAGGTTTAGGTAGGGTGAAAGAGTGTAGGTAATTTGCGAGGTTCCAACTTCCATCTTCTTGTGCCATAAATTATTTTTATTATGATATTTGATGTAATCTCGGTTAAATTAGTTATTGCATGACAGGGACTGATTTTGAGTTTTAGTATAATGAGGTTTGTTTCCTTTGGGTAGGGTCGAACATCCTAGGAATCTTGTTAAAATAATAATGATAAAAATGAAAGTAAACATTGATAAAATAGCTTTTGGCACTGTTTGACTCATTAGATTATTATATCTTTTCTTCGTAAGTTAATTTTTTAGCTTATGGCTTATAGTTTATCAACTTTCTTTCATTTTTATCCTTATTAGTTTGATGGAATCCCTACTTTACCTTCTCTATCATAAAATAATTTTTTAAAAAAAAACTTAAAAACATGTCATTTCATTTATATTATTCAACAAAAATAGTTAAAAATATAATTGAAAAATTAATATTCTAATTATAACAATTACAATCTAAAAATAATTTATATATTATATAAATATCTTCTATTACATCATTTTAAATTTATTTGCATGTCTCACTAGTATTATGTCGGACTTACAAAATTACTGGTTACAAACAAGGGATGTGTAGACATATGTAGATGTAGATTCATTTCATTGAGACCTACCAAGTAGACATATAATTTACCTGCTTCTATTCTAGGTTCAATCTAGGGTATGAATCTTGCTTCACACTTTCGTTTTTCATGGTTCGTATGGATTGGAAGGTTGAGTGTGTTACTTATGAAACACCGAATAA
Organism: Sophora flavescens; assembly: GCA_030762895.1. Classification (NCBI taxonomy): domain Eukaryota; kingdom Viridiplantae; phylum Streptophyta; class Magnoliopsida; order Fabales; family Fabaceae; genus Sophora; species Sophora flavescens. Next base: position 129,549,395 of record CM061070.1, on the reverse strand, counting down.
GAAAACAAGATTAGTGTCAACATCCTGAGTTGTATTCTCAAGTGTACTTAGGCATATCAAATTCAAATGGAAGAAAACAATTAAAAGAGGGGGAGAATTGGATTGTGTCACTAATATGTTAACCACTAATTACAGGTAAAACATTATAGGGATTCAGTCTCTCGTATGCAGCTTAAGTTAACATGCTTTGTAACAAAAGTTGCTTGACTGAAGTTCTTATTCACTGAGTTGACCACTAGAAACACTGACAATCAATTACTATTGTGGAAGCAATTTTAATATTTATTTAAATAAAATTAAAATATCATAGGATAGGTAAGAATCGAATCGTGGATTGAAGTTAGAAACAGAGGAGAAGAAGTAGTTTTTAGCATCCCACCAGAACGGTGTGTGTCGCTCTTGTTCCAGGATGTCATAGGGGTGTATTTGCTCCGTTCTATTGCTCTGTAGTTGCTTTGTGGGCTTAGCCCTCCTTCTTACCATAAAAAAGAGGAGAAAAAGTAAAAAGCATACATACGATGTGTACTAATATTTTTTTTAGAAAGCAACCAAATGGAAATCAGTTAATCGCTCCCATACACAAATAATGAGGATTAAATAAATAGGGATGGCCTATGACTGTTTAAAAAGAGAAAATTACTCAATAATTAAATACTTGCATTATAAAAATGTTTCTATTACCCGTTTGTAAGATATATTCAAAGGGAGGTACCATATAGCACAGTTATTGTTGCTCGAAAAATAATGCAAAGAGGCTGTATAACGTTCGTGTGTTTAGACTTAAAAAAAGTAACCATAGAAACATTTTTGGTAGAAAAGAAAGGTAGTTTGATACTTGTTAATTTATAATGTTTTTAATTTTTAGTATGTTATATGTGTGAATGTTATTTAGACTTATTTTTTTTAGTTATTGTGTTGATAAAAAATGAATAATCCAATTCAATCCAAATTGCTTTTAATCGGATTGAAATAATTTGGATTTGATATGTGAATCAATCCAAATCATACCGAATCGTAACATGTTTCTATTTTTGGATCGGATGATATTTTGACTCAAAATCGATCTAAAATGATTTGAGAACACCCATAGCACGAATGTTCCTAAAAGATAATTTTATAAATGGTAGGGATAATTTTTTAACCAAAAATGTGATTTTTTTTAAAGAAAAAGACTTAATAAACATACATGTAAAACCATGAGGAAGAGATGTGTCACAAACTTGTTTTCCTTCTCACTCAACAAACATTAATTAAAAAAACTACCTCACCGAACAAAAATCAATGGGGTAATTCATGAAACATTTTTTTATAATATGACTTTAACGTTTATCATTATTGCTATTCAAATGGTAGATCAGGATTGAAGTTCAGGCAAAGATGACAACCAATACAACAATCAACCTTATCTCACAATTATTATTTTTTTAAAAGACTACCTCATTAGGCGAAAATCAACCAATAATTAGTAAATGGATTTTATTGTATGACTTTTAATATTTATTATTATTATTATTACTGTTATTGTTATTGTTATTGTTATTGTTGTTCAAATGGTAGAAGAGGAGTGAAGTTAGTACAAGGATGACTACACACAACAACCAAGCTTTTTTTCCGCTAAGCATGGTTGGACCAAACGATATCTTAATGTTCCATCATAAATCATATAAATAGACAAGAGGAATGCTACGGACAGTCTCTCTTGAACACTCACTCACAGGGAAGCCACATAACTCATTTTTTAAAACCCCTCACCTGGTTACCCGTTCTTTGGGTTCAGAGCTTTAAAAATGTTTTTGATTTTTAAAAGAAATTACTAGCATCCCAAGCGCACAGCCCTGAGCCTCTGCTATCTCAAACGCACGCCCTCTTTGTCGTGAGCTCCTCCTGAAATCGATGCCACCATTGCCGCTGGTTATTAACGAGTTTGACTGTTCAAAAGTTAAGCAGTACTAGGATTTTGAAGGAGAACATAAAACCTTTAATTTTTCCTTTTAAAAATTCAAAATTAATTTTTTTGAAATAAATTAAATTCTCCCTCCGGTCATTATTATATGAAACAAAACCCTAAAACACACACCAAGGAAATACATTGAAATAAGCTAATTGTAATTAATATTCATATAAATTTATAAAAATACTCATTCTAATCTTAATTAATGTTCCACTTGTATGAAAAGTTGATATTATCTCGTAAATATAAATCCTATAATAAATGAGGGTAAAATTGGAAATTAGTATTTAATGTTTTAAAATTAATGCATGTTTCTTATATTTTGAAAAAAAAAATACCCACTTATTTCTTAATAATAAGGACCGGAAGGAGTATACAACAAGCCTATGACATAGGAAGCAGAAACATAGGAAAAAAATTCGGTCCATTAACAAATATTTTTTCTTATCCAGTACATATCATTTTTTTTTTACTTATCTTCATATGATAACCTAGCACATCTAAAGCACCTACCCATATAATATATGATAGAATAATTATAAGGCTCATTCCCCTGACTAACCGAGCACTATTGAAGTGATAATAAGATGTACAAATATATGCTAGAGATGCATCAAACAGCTCAAATTATATATATATATATATATATATATATATATATATATATATATATATATATATATATATCGTTTTGTTGGGCTTTTGCCCTGTTGAGCACAAAAAAAAATATAGTATTTGGTAGATAGCGTAATTTATTGGGAAATAAAATAAAATTATTGATATACAATATATTTGGATATTGAAAAATTTAATGTTAATGATATGTTTTTATTGGCATTTGCCTTAAAAACAGAATTGAAAAAGAATGGAGGCAATAATATACTCCCTCCGTTCTTTTTCTATGATAATGTTAGCTATTTGTTTTTGTTCCAAAGTAATGGATCTTTATAAACCCAAGATATATTTGACAACTTTTTTTTCATATATACCCTTATCATAGAATTAAATTGAAATGCCTTGAAAATACACTAAACCTTGTCTACTTAAATTCAGTCATAAATGTTGCATGTTCCAAAACAAAAGTGGCATATATCAATGCACTTGCATTTAACCAAAGTGGCACATATGAAGAATCCATGGATGTGAGGGATAGAGATCATACTCATAGGAGAGATAGAGAGCATATGTATACTCATGTGGTAACATATTGATTGATTGATAAAAGATAATGAAAAATGATACATGATGCTCTATTTATAGAGCTAGTTAACTAACTAACACAATTAACTCTCTAACAAACTATTAACAACTTATAACAAACTATTAACAGAATTATCTATATTCCTAACAGCCCCCCTCAAGCTGATAAGTGGTATCACCACAATCAGCTTGAATTACAAACAAGATATAACATGAAAAGAAATTAAATTGGGAAAGGAAAAAAAATGATCCACATAGCCCAAAAGAAAAGATTCAGTACCAAAAAAAAAAAGGTATCCATGAGCCTAAACAATAGTAACGAGGCCCAAGCCCATCAGAGGAAAACCTTCAGGTTTCAGCCATTCCATTCGTTACCCTAACTTGCATCTCAATCCCAAGGCACCCAAGGCAAACCAGAGGCCAATCCTGGTGGCGGCGACGTCGCAGTGAAGAACTTGATATAGGCAGATTGTGATGGGACTAGCCACTGCCTTTTGAGCAACGAGTCCGAGTTGCGGAGGCGGCGCATTACGGATTTGCGGACGGTGGCGAGATCTCCTCCGGGGTCGAAGACCAAAACAAAACGTTGCTGAGGCTTTGCTAGCACAGTGATGGTGCGGTCCTCCATCTTCTTCGGTGATGCCATGGTGGAGTTGTAGACGGCGGTAAGAATTCCTCCGGGATCGAATGCAGCAATAATGGAGGACCAAGCGCATCTTTCGATGGTGAATACAGTGGTCACGGTAATTTCCAAAACGAGCTCCTCGAAGTCGACGCTTAAGAGGCGGACCATATATGGTGCAAGGAAGATGGAGTCGACGACGAATTTCGAACCAGAGAGCCTGATGGCGGAGACGGCTTCCAAGAATGGTGGCGCAAGGACAATGTCGACACCATGAATTGGTCCCTGATTCGCAGGAGCTGGATCTACTAGATCGATCTTCTTGAAGAGATTGGTGACGAGCTCCATCGATTCGTTGTTACTTTTAGAGACGACGTACTCAGGTGCAAGATCCGTTGGCTTGGCTGATTCAGAGAGAACCTCCTGTGATTTCGATGCTTCCTCTTCAACAGTCAAGATCGACAGTGACAGAGGAATCGCAAGATTTGATGGAGGAGCTTCTCCCATGGCTGCTGATTCAAGCTCCTCCTGTGTTGCTGCTAAAATCTTTGCTACTGTTCCTGCATTTCGTTGGAAGGTGGTGATCCATGGCAGCCATGGCAGTGGAAAGAGAACTCCATTGACGGAGCTTTGGTTTGGCAGCGGAACCGTTGCAAGTGACGAGGAAGCAGGTAATTCCTCCAATCTTGACGGAGGATCCATCGATGACTGGCTTGATCTGTTCGATCAGAGTCACAGACATTGCATCAAGATTTGAGTTCCCGAAACTGCCGAAAACAAGATCGGTCTCCTCCTGTCCGAAACAAGTTCATCACTGTCATCGGCGGAAGCCATTGAAGCTTCATCTTCATTAGTATCTGAAGTCTCATCTTCCTCACTATCCGAAGCATCGACGGAAGCCTCCTCACGGTATCTCTCTGATACCATGTGAAGAATCCATGGATGTGAGGGATAGAGATCATACTCATAGGAGAGATAGAGAGCATATGTATACTCATGTGGTAACATATTGATTGATTGATAAAAGATAATGAAAAATGATACATGATGCTCTATTTATAGAGCTAGTTAACTAACTAACACAATTAACTCTCTAACAAACTATTAACAGAATTATCTATATTCCTAACACATATCACTGCACCTTGTATAACAAAAGTGGCTAGTGAACACTAGTGCAATAAGTGCTTTTTACGTCAGTTAAATTTCATTTTATACGTTAGAATATTGTCTGACATAAATTCATCTGACGTTAATAGTTAATATTTTAACGTCAGTTGTTTTAACAATTGACGTTAAAAATAAAACCTTTAACGTCGGTTCTTTAACACAACTGACGTTAATATTGTTCAAACTAACGTCGGTTGTGTTAATGAATTGACGTTAAAGGTTTTATTTTTAACGTCAGATTCCTAATACAACTGACGTTAATAGTGTACTGTATATTTTATAAAATACTATTAACGTCAGTTGTATCATACAACTGATGTTAATAGATTTTTTTTTTAAATTCAGTTTTAAAATATCACTCCCCTCAGCTATCCCTGCATTCAGTAAATATCCCAGTAACACAGAATATCACACACATTACAGAATTGCAAACACTACCCTTAAATTTCAATATTAACAAAAAGAAAAGAAATATACAAAGAAATATACAAAATTAACTTAATCAACCAACCTGAAATTCTCCATCCTGTCGACTCCTAGCAAACATATCCCAAGTATCCTGATCAATCTAGGGATAATCCGAGAACATTTTATCAAGCCGCTTCTTCCCAGATACATAGTACCTGGTAAGATCATGCTTGAACCCATTCCAATTCTTTGATGCCATTTTCATACATTTATGACGATGATCCTCGTCATTTGGCACAGTCCAAGCTACCTACACATTAAATACATAACAACTGGATGGATTATAACTCGAATAATTATCTAATAATGTAAATCAAACGAATGTAAAGGTAAAATACCGTGATAGCCTCCCAAATCTGATCCTTAACGTTCTGTGGAACGTCATTCCAGTGGTTGTAGTTGATGCTTACGTGCTGCTTCGCTTGTAGAAACACCCACTTATTAAATTCTTTAGCACGGGGTCCCTGGGAATTTAGATTAGCATCGAAGGACACCTCAAGCTTCTGTCCGCTTTGCCTGTCCTTCTCTAGTTTCTTCAACGTCGTGGCTCCTCTACCCCGTTTCCTATGAGCCTGTGATGTCTGTATGGACAAAAAAAAATGATAAAATAGAGGGTTGTAACATTATAAACTTACATTAAAAAGAAGGACTAAAGATGGTATATAACATGTAAGCTTACACTAGAATCAGGCGTAGGCGCGATCGGGTCCTGCGTAGGCCCTACAGTGTCCTCCCGTGCATGTGGGCTATCTGACTGATCCATATGTATGCCTGTTCATAAACAATATATATTTATTAACATAGCTTATAACTCAAAATAAATACAGAAGTATAAATAAAAATAAATGTATACTAAGTTTAAACAACCTATATCAATATCCCTTCGTGATGATCATCACGAGTGGCATGTATATCGTCCACCTGTGTCTCCTCGATTATAGTAGGCATGTTTGTTGAAAAAGAAGGAGTCACGGGAATATCAAGATTTGAATCTTGATTTTTATCACTACCATTATACATGCTTTTTCCTTGGAGAACCACGGACAACCTTTTGTTAGAAGGATCAGTGATGTAGAACACTTGTTTTGCTTGGGAAGCCATTATGAAAGGCTCATTTATATGACCTAACTTGTTGAGGTCTACCAATGTGAACCCCAATTCATCGGTTTGTACACCACCGTTACTATCAACCCACTTACATTTAAAAACAGGCACCATAAACTTAGTGTAATCGAGCACCCAAATATCTTCAATATATCCAAAGTAAGGTCTCGGTGCTTTAACGGGTTTTGTGTCCTTTGCACTAGAGAAGTGCATTGCTTCGGCCACGATCATAACCCCACTATTTTGCATGGTACTCTTGTTATCTTGTTCCTTTGTATAAAAGTAAAAGTTATTTATGTCGTATCCGCTCCAACATATGACGTTGAAGCTATGCCCACGTGCTAGCCATCTTACGTCATCAGAAGCAGTACTACTATCCTTAAGCATTTCTTCCTTGAACCGTGGTAAGAAATTCTAGTTATGCTTGTTCGACAACCACCTTTCGCTCATTCGAGGGTTTTCTTGATTGACTTTTCTTTTATGTTCAAATAAGAAAGGCTGAACACAATCGATGTTGTTCAATACATACAAATGTGCTTGAAGCACTTCCTCCCGACCCTTGATATTAATTCTTAAGCCATGTGTACCCTTACCTTGACATCTGATCTCATCATGCCGAGGCTTAGGAACCCCTATAGGATCCGTGTTATGAAGGTAGTCCGAACAAAACTCAATAGCTTCTTCTGCAACATACCTTTGAACAATAGATGCTTCCGGACGATGAGGATTCTTCACGTACCCTTTCAAGATCTTCATGTAGCGCTCAACTGGGTACATCCATCTCAAAAACCGGCCCACATAATCTAATCTCCCTCACCAAATGAACAATTAAGTGAACCATTATGTCGAAAAAGGAAGGAGGAAAATACATCTCCAATTGGCACAAGATTGTAGCAGCCTCAACTTCCAAGTCATCCAACATATGGGGGTCAACGACTTTGCTACATATAGAATTGAAGAATGAGCACAACCGAGTAATGGCATGTCTCACATTTTTTGGAGCAATACCACGAATAGCAACGGGCAGAAGTTGTTGCATCAAGATGTGACAATCATGAGACTTTAAGCCAACCAATTTAAAATCACTAGAGACAAACCTCTTCATATTTGAAGAGTAACCATGTGGAACTTTGATGCCCTGAAGACACCCGCAAAAACTTTGTCTCTCTTTTTTTGACAAAGTATGACATGCTGGTGGCAAATAAGTCCGCTTACCATCCTCAACAACTGGAGCTAACTGCTCTCGTATACCCATAGCAACGAGGTCGAGACGAGCATTGACACCATCCTTTGTCTTGCCCTGAATGTTGAGAAGCGTCCCGATCACACTATCACACATATTTTCTCCACATGCATCACATCAATGCGATTATCGACATCAAGCTTGCGCCAGTATGGAAGATCAAAGAATATCGACCTCTTCTTCCATATGTTTTTCTCAGCAGCTTTACCTTTCTTTTTGGACTTGCCGAATATAACATCGATGCCCTTTACGCTCTGATAAACTTGCTCTCCAATTAAGGCCGCCAGAGCTTCTTCTGTCTCTTGGCATCCATTAAAAGTTTTTTTCATCTTACGATATGGGTGATCACGTCTAAGAAATCTCCGATGCCCAAGGTAAACCGTCTTCTTTCCATGATGCAACTAAGTTTAGCATGTGCCTTCTTCACATATAGGGCATACTTTATGCCCCTTGACACTGTACTCTGACAAGTTACTGTATGCTGGAAAGTCGTTGATGGTGCAAAATAACATGGCACGAAGCTTGAAAGTCTCATGAGAATACCCGTCTACTACATCAACACCTTCCACCCACAGCGTTTTCAAGTCTTCAATCAAGGGACTTAGATAAACATCTAAGTCATTTCCCGGTTGCTTTGGGCTCGAAATCATCATAGACAACATCATGTATTTGCGCTTCATGCACAACCAAGGGGGCAGGTTGTAAATTATCAACAGAACAGGCCATGAACTACGAATACTACTCATGTTACCATAAGGATTCATTCCATCCGTATCAAGTCCAAGCCTTAGGTTTCTTGGCTCATCGGCGAAATCCGGAAACATAGTATCAATATTCTTCCATTGCATAGAATCAGCAGGATGACGAACCTTTCCATCACGTTTCCTCTCATCATTATGCCATCTAAGATTCTTCGCATCTTTCGCATTGGCAAACAATCGCTTGAACCTTGGAATTATTGGAAGATACCACAACACCTTCGCAAGAGGACCATTTTTCTCACATCTTCAAGATCATCATCATCATCACCATCCTTCACTTTGTATCGTGATAACCCACATTTGGGGCAATCGTGATTGTCTTCATGAACACCGGTGTACAATATGCAATCATTGGGGCATGCGTGTATCTTCTAATACTCCATACCCATCGGACACAATACCTTCTTGGCCTCATAGTTACGGTCAGGCAATGTGTTGTCCTCCGGAAGCAAGTCTTTCAACACTTCAAGCAATTCCGAGAAGCTTTTATCGGTCCAACCATTTCTCGCCTTCACACAAACCAATATTAGCACCGCCGACAATCGTGTATAAGTAGTACACCCTGGATATAAAGGCTCGTCCTCATCACCGCACAACCTATCATACACATGAGCTCGATGAAAAGATTCTTGTCCAATATCACGGATCATGTCATCTACTCGATCATCCTCCATATCTACGCCAACGTCCTCACTTTGGGAGACACTTGCCGTACTACTCAACAACACATCACCATGCCATATCCATCTTGTATAACTCAAGCAAATCCCTTCACAAATCAAATGAGTACGTATATCCTTCACCGTATATTTCCTCGTATTCAAACACTTGACACAAGGACAACAGAACATTCCATTACTATTTGGAACATTCCTTTGAGCAAATTCTATAAATTCTCCCACCCCCTTCAAATACTCAGCACTAGTGTGCTTACAAACCAACCAACTACGATCCATAACTAGATAGGTTCTGTAGATATACAAAACATATATCCAAGGCGTTTAAAAATTATTTCAAATTTACACCATTTTCAGGTTTCTTAAGTAAGAAAAGAAATAAGCAGATGAAGATAAATTAACAAAACAGAATTCCAATGAGCAATATATTGTTGATGTCACATGCTACAAGCAACTCTAAATTTCTTCCCGTTTTGAAATAGGTCATGATAGCAGAAGAAAAACAAGAGAAAACACAAAACCCACGACCAGAAAGAGAGACATTCCAAACAACTCAAACTCACAGTTTCAAGTTTCAACTACAGAGACTACAGTTTTAACATACACTCAAAACCAAAAATAAAAAAATGTGCCCTAAAGACTCACCAGAAATAGGTGCTCGCGTGGTGGCCAACGTTCGATGTGGTTACTGAGAGTAGAGGGACAAGGAGAGTTAGTGTGCGGGAAGGGGAAAGAGAGATGTCAAGTTATTGCAATGAATGAGCGGGAAAGACAGAGTTAGGGTTAAGAGTGTACCTCACGGTGGTGGGGAAGAAGCCCTCGCGGTGGTTGCGGTGGAGATGAGCTCACGATTAGGGCAGCGTGAGAGTGAGAGTGAGAGTGAGAGTGAGAGTGAGAGTTGAGAGTCGGAGTGAGCATGAAAGAGAAGAACAGGGACGTACAGAGCGAAGTGCAGAAGGCGTGCGGGTGTAAACGTTATAATCAAAAACCAAAAATAAAACAACATTTTACGTCAGTTGTTTGTAACAACTGACGTTAAAGGTCATTTATTTAACGTCAGTTGTCTTAAGAAACTGACGTTAAAAGTCATTGTTTAACGTCAGTTGTTTAAAAATAAATATTTTTTTATTTAAAAACACTTTTAACGTCGGTTGTTGAAGACAACTGACATTAAAAGTGTATAAGTTTCTGCAAAAACATTAATTCATTTGACTTCTGTGCTACTTACCCATGAGCATTAAGTTTATAGATCAGTTTTCAAGAAAATCAGCTAGTCTCTCTTCTCTATATAAAGTACCATTCTTCTCAGATCGGTCATGTCTGACCTCTTCTTTTCCTCCATATTTCGTGCGTTTTCTATTCCTTCACAAAATGGCTCTGAGACTTTTGTTATTTCTTCCTATACCTAGACTTAAAGGTCCCTATCCTAATGGTCAAAAAACTTCTGAGGTCGAGTAAATCACGTAACATGGATGGTAAGGTTGTGTAAATCACCTAATGTGATTTCCTCACTTTATTTCATCACAGTCATCCCTTTCACTCTGCTTTGGCACCAAGGGACTGTGGATTCAAGACGATGCATCAAGGAATTCTAGTGAAGGAGGTGATGCAAAGATCCCTTTCACTTTGCTTTCGCTGCTAGTGACTGTGGATTCACGATGTATCATGGAATTCAAGTGAGGGAGGAGATGCATCGATCCATCCATTGGAGTTTCTGAGGACAGGGCTGAGAAGAAAATGATGTTGAAGCAGAAACTTTTTTATATTTTAGGGCTATGCTGCAGAAATTTTTTATCTTTTAATCATGTAATTGTAACTTATGAATCGCTTCAATGAGATACGATTTGATTATACATATATAACTTGTTTTATGTTAAGTGTTTATTTATTTTAATTTGCACAAGAATTTGTTTACTAATTCAAGCTAATTAATGAAGATTAAAAATAAACTTGTTTAAAAAAAAAGTTTAGAAATAAACTGCACTATATGGAGTGACCTGCGTTAAGGGTGACAACAGGGCATTTCAGATAGGGATATATGATTATTTACGTCAGCTATTTATTTAACTGAAGTAAAAATCAAACTTTTAACGTCAGTTGTATAAACAACTGACATTAAAAATAAATATTTTTTATTTTAAAAACAATTTTAACGTCAGTTGTTTAAGACAACTGACGTTAAAAGTGTATAAGTTTCTGTAAAAATATTCATTCCTTTGACTACTGTGCTACTTACCCATGCACCTTGTAACTTAATCCTCTTAATGAGCATTAAGTTTATAGATCAGTTTTCAAGAAAATCAGAGAGTCTCTATTCTCTATATAAAGTGCCATTCTTCTGTATCAGTCTGTAATACACCCTCTTTTTTCCTCTATATTTCGTGCGTTTTCTATTCCTTCACAATATGCCTCGATCACATTTGAGATTTTTGTTATTTCTTCCTATACCTAGACTTAAAGGTCTTTGTCTTAATGGTCAACAAACTGCTGAGGTAGAGTAAATCATGTAACATGGATGGTAAGGTTGGGTGAATTACGTAATGTGACTCCCTCACTTTATTTCATCCCCTCATCAATTCCACTCCGCTTTCGCAGCAAGTGACTGTGGATAAAGCAGATGGAGCATAAGGAATTCAAGTGAGGGAGGAGATGCATCCATTGGAGTTTATGAGGACAGGACTGAGAAGAAATTGATGTTGAAGCAGAAACTTTTTTATATTTTAGTTCTATGTTGCAGAAATTTTTTATCTTTTAATCATGTAATTGTAACTTATGAATCGCTTCATTGAGATACGATTTGATTATACATATACAACTTGTTTTATGTTAACTGTTTATTTATTTTAATTTGCACAAGAATTTGTTTACTAATTCAAGCTAATTAATGAAGATTAAAAATAAACTTGTTTAAAAAAAAGTTTAGAAATAAACTGCACTATATATATGGAGTGACCTGTGTTAAGAGTGACAACAGGGCGTTTCAGATAGGGATATAGGATTATTTACGTCAACTGTTTATTTAACTGAAGTAAAAATCAAACTTTTAACGTCAGTTGTATAAACAACTGACTTTAAAAATAAATATTTTTTATTTTAAAAACAATTTTAACGTCCGTTGTTTAAGACAACTGACGTTAAAAGTGTATAAGTTTCAGCAAAAACATTTATTCCTTTGACTACTGTGCTACTTACCCATGCACCTTGTAACTTAATCCTCTTAATGAGCATTAAGTTTATAGATCAGTTTTCAAGAAAATCAGAGAGTCTCTATTCTCTATATAAATTGTCATTCTTCTATATCAGTCTGTAATACACCATCTTCTTTTCCTCTATATTTCGTGCGTTTTCTATTCCTTCACAATATGCCTCTATCATATTTGAGGTGTTGTTATTTCTTCCTATATCTAGACTTAAAGGTCTCTGTCTTAATGGTCAACAAACTTCTGAGGTTGAGTAAATCACGTAACATGGATGGTAAGGTTTGGAGACTCACGTAATGTGATTCCCTCACTTTATTTCATCCCAGTCATCCCTTTCACTCCGCTTTGGCCGCAAGTGACTGTGGATAAAACAGATGGAGCATCAAGGAATTCAAGTGAGGGAGGAGATGCATCCATTAATTGGAGTTTCTGAGGGCAGGACTGAGAAGAAAATGATGTTGAAGCAGAAACTTTGCATCCATTGGAGTTTCTGAGAACAGGACTGAGAAGAAAATGATGTTGAAGCTGAAACTTTTTTATATTTTAGGGCTATGTTGCAGAAATTTTTTATCTTTTAATCATGTAATTGTAACTTATGAATCGCTTCAATGAGATACGATTTGATTATACATATAACTTGTTTTATGTTAAGTGTTTATTTATTTTAATTTGCACAAGAATTTGTTTACTAATTCAAGCTAATTAATTAAGATTAAAAATAAACTTGTTTAAAAAAAAAGTTTAGAAATAAACTGCACTATATGGAGTGATCTGCGTTAAGAGTGACAACAGAGAGATAACAACGAAAGAAAGATGGGAACGAGTTTAAGTTAAGGGATATATGATTATTTACGTCAGTTATTTATTTAACTGAAGTAAAAATCAGACTTTTAACGTCAGTTGTATAAACAACTGACGTTAAAAGTGTTAATATCACTTTTAACGTCAGTTCATTACACAACTGACGCAAATAGTGATTTTATATTTACAAAACTGTCACCGCCTGATTTTTAACGTCAAACATACGGTCAACTGACGTAAAACGTTCCCGTATATATATTACATTATTTCTACTAGTGGAAGTATGTAGTAAATGTGATTAGAATTTGAAAATAATTAATGATACTATAAACAAAGGTGTTTTGGTACAAATGTAAACAAATTAATAATTTCTTAATCTAGAAATCTTAAATTATCATAGAAAAAGAATGGAGGGAGTCCATATTAATTTAATATGGCACCCCTAACATTCACGCCTTAGTGCCACTTTTTTTCTTTTTTACAAAATATCCTTTTTGTTACTATCTTTTAGACGAAATTAAAGAATTCAAAATTGTTTTCAATTATGTAATAAATTTTTTTGGTTGATTAATATAGTTAATAATAAATTTTAATAGTTTTACATTTTGTAAAATTATTTTGCGGACTTTTTGTTTGCTAAAAATATGATTCACATATTTTCTTCCTTAAAGCATTAGATGGAAATTAAATCAATATTCAGATTTTGTTGGAGAGTAAAATACAAACTAAGCCTTTTTTCTTCTTTTTTTTGGATCTACTTCAAGAGCCTTGCCTTTTTTCTTCTATTGCACTATACCTATGTATATAATATAAAATGTAACTCATTCATGTGTGTCACAAATGCTAAGGCTGTCCGTTTGGAACTAATTGCCAATTAATGCAATGAAAAAGGGCAATTTAAGGTAAAGCCCCTGCTAATTCCAATCATTTGCTGTAACCAACATAATTTCATAACATTTAACAAATTCTAATTAAGGTTGACAATTTAAAAGTAAATGCCAATTAAGCATCTTAAAAGGCCTAGTAACAATTTGATGCGAAATTGATTATTTGATAATTTGATGCCCAAATAAGGTTGTCCGTTTTCTTTTTTTGGCATAATGAGGATTATTTGATTAATTTTTAGCTATTAGCCAAAGTAGCTAATAGTAAATGGAGGCATGCATAGCTACCAGTCTGTAATACACAAATAGTGGTTCGCACAATAGCAACAAAGATAGTGAGTGCAATGAAAATTAATTGATTTCTAATAATTATTATTAAAATTACCAAATTACCCTATAACAATCCTATAAAAACCTAGACCTTCTTCCTTTTATAAGAAAATTTTATAATTTTACTTTAATTTTTAATTGAAAGAATAACAATAAATTATACTTATATTAAGTAGATAATATTTGGGAATGGAGAGTCTTGCTTACACGGAGGGGGAAGGTCTTCTGCTTAAGATGCCATTTTTTTTACATCAATCTCCATTCAGTTTCAAATTGGCTAAAGTCATTTAATGTGATTTTAATTAAATTAAACTTTTGAATGGAATCAATCAGCAAAGAATAATATTGCTAATTTTTCGATGACATTAGACACATGTGGGCATATTGATTGTATTAAAGGGCCAATTAAAATGCCAATTAAAAAGGCAACATATCATAATTATTGTATGTTTATCATTTGTAATTTCAAACCAAATATTATCCCACGTTTTTATTAATTGCTGATTAAATGTAGTTAATTTTAAGTTTCTAGGTCCCTAATTTAATAATAAATAATTTGTCTAATATATACTAATTTTATAAATTACTAATTTAATAATTTGATACTTTTTTTAAAATTATTAGACTAAATTGAATATTGTTTGATATCTGCAGGCAAAATCCTAGTCAAAAACAGTATTTGTCGGCAAAATTGATATATAATTTTTAATAAAATCAATTGTCTAATAATTGATGGTATGTAATTTTTAATAAATTGATATGCTACGTCTTATTTGGGTGTAGATATTTTATAGTATTTTTTTATTTCCCAATGAATGGTATTAAATGGGATGTTTATTTTTTTGGGATTTTGGAATTCAGCCATAATTTGCTAAATTAATTGATTTATAGTAACTGCTGAAATTGCTTTTATGAAAATTAATTGATTTAATAATAATTGATTTAAAGCTGTACGTAACAAACTGGCATCATCTTGTAAAAAAACTTCCCATAGCCATAGGCAGCACCACATTCCAACATACAACCAGAGAAACCATCACAGCATGGAGTCACATAAAATTGCCACAAAAGAGCTTTCCCCTAAAGAAGTCTGGATTACCATAGAACTAACTCCTTCCTCCAACTCATCCCCTCAATCCAATGGCTCTCCCTCTCCAACACAGAGCAAAGAAATTGTGTTACCGAAGAAGAAAAAGTCCAAAGCTGATAAGCGCTCGGGCTGAATCAAAAGTTAAAGGCTTCACGAGATTGCATAAAATCTTTGTTCAACAAAACTCGCTGTTCAGATGCAAACAATGTAGGAGAAGTCATAATCAATTCAAAATCCAAACACTGTCACATTAATAATAACGTGAACAGTGCAAGGACTGAGAAAAATCCGCTTTGTCATGAAGGCTTCAAAAACAAGAACAAGACATCTTTCTCAAGGCTGTTTCGACGATCAAAGGCTTCATCTTTGTCTTTGTCTGCACCTTCATCTGGGTGCTGTTCAATGGCAAGCTCAATTGAAGCAACCATGAACAACATCGTAACAAAGCTTCCAAAGCTGGTAAACCAAACCAATCTGAATTTCGATTTGAATGGTACACTGGAAGTTTTGGATTCGTAGCTGATGCTCCAAACACAACTCGGGCCCAGAAGCTGAAAGAGACTAAGCAATTATGCCTCAGCTGTACTTGTACACTCAGTTATATATTACAGATGTTTTTAGTTTAGTTCATCATTCTTCTTTGGATTTTCTTTTTTATTTGCTAATGATAGCACCTAACTATTTACATCTTAAACATGTGTGTGTCTGCGTGTGTATGTGCTGTGTGTACGTGTTTGTGCACATCTGTGTTTTAAATTTTAATGGTTGGTCACTTTTCTGAAATATCTGCTAGAAATACCGATTTTCATTTAACACTTGAAATCTGAAATATTAAGTACATATATAACTAATAAAGAAAGGGATGGTGTATGAAGAGTTCCTTCTTGAAACTTGGGTTCAAAATAAGTCACTTTGAGATGTTTGCTTCTCATCAATTTTAGTTTTTGTAGTAAAAGTGCTGGACCATAACATGCAAAACTAGGCTGAGGCTCAGGATGCCTTTTATAATACAATCGTTGGTTATTCATAGTATATAGTGAAGAAAATTAAGGAGGTTAGTGGTACAAGTTAGTTAAAGCAACCCAAAGTGTATGAATTTAGAGGGCATTTTTTTCTGTTGAATAAGATGTTACACTTTGTTACCGTGATAAAATTTGACTGACCCTTGAACTTGAGTTCACTCACATCCTGATGCTTTTGGTTTGGAGGTCAAGGTAGATTTTATCACCATTAATATTATGCTATTATACTGCCATGTTGTTGTATCGTGTATTAAGTCTTGTCAATCTGCACTTCTTTCAATTTGATGGGTTACTACTGCAGCAGGAGTTTTCCCATGTAAGAAGTGCTTAGAGTGGCTTTTTTATTGGAATTTCTAACTGTCTTAGGAAGATAATTTACATGGATTGAAGGTGTTTTTCACTAAATCTTTAGTGCGGCTGTTCCATGATGTTACAAATCATTCTTTGTCAAGGAATTAATCAATTAAGTTTTGATTTTCTGGTGACAAGTGAGAGACGATTTTTTTTTTGGGTATTATAGTGAGAGTCGAGTTTTGGGCTCATGTAAGCTTACAACAGAAACATGGTTTTGGTTTGTCATCTTGTTTGTATCTTTAAGCAGTCCCTCTTCTCTACATTTTGTCGGGAGAGTTATTGGTTACTGGTAGGTTTTCGTCCTAGTTTATTTTGGATTTTCGAAATTGAAGTTTCTGAGCTCAAGGTAGGTTAGGATTTCTGTAACTTGAAGCCTAGAGGGCAGTTTGGATATGAATTAAAACTTTAAACAAATCATATATAAAGACTAAGGATTATGAGTTTTGGTTGCCTTGCAGGCATGTGATCGGCCAAATTATTTGGAAACATAGCGTTATGATGGGCTTGTGATGAAAAGGTTTAGGTAGGGTGAAAGAGTGTAGGTAATTTGCGAGGTTCCAACTTCCATCTTCTCGTGCCATAAATTTTTTTTATTATGATATTTGATTTAATCTCGGTTAAATTAGTTATTGCATGACAGGGACTGATTTTGAGTTTTAGTATAATGAGGTTTGTTTCCTTTGGGTAGGGTCGAACATCCTAGGAATCTTGTTAAAATAATAATGATAAAAATGAAAGTAAACATTGATAAAATAGCTTTTGGCTCTGTTTGACTCATTAGCTTATTATATCTTTTCTTCGTAAGTTAATTTTTTAGCTTATGGCTTATAGTTGTAACTGTTGGAGTCCCACATTGGATAATGATATGGCGTGAAGAGTGCTTATAAGTAAGGGGTAACCCTCACCTTAGAAGATAGCTTTTGGAGTTGAGTTAGGTCTAAACCCAATTTAAGAGTAACATGGTCTGTGCAAGTGTGTTCATTGTTAGTGGAAACATAGTCCAGTGCCCGAAGGGGCTCTCATGGGCTAGCGGCTATCGAGATTGCAGTTGGTCAGCCCAGCGGGCCATATCATATTTGGTTACCTCTATTCGGGTCAACATTATAGATGCTAATGCTTTATTAATTATTAATCACTTGGATACACTACAAATATGCTATAATTTTATATACTCAAGAGCCATTTTGCTTCTTAGCAGAAGATACCCTCACTTATATAAGCTAACAAAACTTTTGAAGAAAGGCCGCATCAACCAATAAAACTATAAACAATTAAACACACAGAAGAAATTTGTAAAATAAAAAAAAATGAATAAATTTCTTATAGTAGGAATACAGTTTCTATTCTGGCCAATATCTGTATTGCTCCAACATTTGTTATTTTCTCTGTCCCCTTTATCTTGGGCTATAACATCTGATGAGTCAGAAATTAGTGATATGAAATACGAGGACGAAAATTGAAACGCCAGAGCATGATTTTGGAGCAATCCTCTGGTGGAATTCCCTTTAACTTAGCCTCATCTTCTAGAACCACTTGCTTCACGAACTTGATTGAATTCTAGGAAAACCAAAATAGAAGCACAATAATAACCCCCCAAAAAAGGTTAGTTGCTTGCATGAGATTATTTCTAAGTTATACTTTTGTTTTTACATAAGCATTTGTAAGTGATAATGATGTGCATATATTGTCATTTTGCATTTCAAATGGACTCTTATTTTCCAATTGAGAAGATATTGAAAGTGGGTTCTATCTTTGAGTAAAAGGAAGCAACATGCATTATCACTTTACAAGTGACATTATGCAGGAGTAGAAAACACTACATAGTTGGTATTCTGATTAGTTGAACTAGTCAATCAAGTTGTCATTATATTACCTAATTTCTTACCTTTTTTTAGCCTATGATTTTTATTTTTCTAAAGTAGTTGGAGGTTGTCCAAACGTTAACTAATAGTAAGCAATAAAGTTCAAGTAGTGAAGGCTTGATAGTGTTCATTAAAAGTTTGGAACATATAAACTAACGTATCTTAGTGAATATCAATCTCCTATATAAACACAAAATTATCCACTAGTTATAATTTTTTTGTTTTTTTACTTTAATAGATAAAGTGTGTATTGTAGAAACCAAAATGCCCAATTTTATTTTATATAGAATGTACCTGAGAGGTGTCTTGGACAGAAGAAGTGCGACCCCATCTCTCAGGGTCCCAAAGGATGGAACTATTGAATGCAAAACTTGAAATATGAATAGGAGGAGTGAGTGTGTCAGTTTCATTGTTTATATTCCTTAGGTGCCAACCAATGACTTGTGAAGAATCACACACTGGTCCTTCTATTATCACTTTCTGCCTGTTTGCAGCTAACAATGCCATTGGCCAAGTTCCAAAGACCCTGCTCAGTTGCCAAATGAACACATAATTAAAGAGGGACATGTTACTATGTTAGTCTGAAATTACCTTAGAGGTGTAAAATATAATTCATCATTGTTACTATCGTTATTATTACTCAAGTTTGGTATATGGTACATCTAAAGATTTCCATCTTGCCTTTTTTTCCATTGATTTGAAAAATTGTTTTTTAAACTTCCACCACCAGCTACACAGAAGTAGAATATAATAAGCACTAGACACTGGTTAGTCTTTTGTTTTTACATGACAGGTCACATGAAGAGAAAAATATACAAAATCCTAAAACAAGATTTCACAAAATTAGACACTACTTGACATAAAACATAAGAAAATCTATTCCTTACTCCTTAGTGTTTCCTTTCTCAATTTTGCATCCCTAAAAAAGCTTCTATTTGGCCCAAAAGATATATCAATGTAAATAACATAAAAATAGAATTAAAACTAGTTCAGCAAATAAATAGAAGGGGGGAAAACCATACTCAATATCTCTAAGCTGGTGGAAGAATTGAAGATCATAAACATTGGAAAGCTCAGCAAAGTGTACTATGCCATTCAGCCTATGATGCTCAATGTGCTTAAGTGCAAGATTTCTCTGGTGATTCAGTTCAGCTTCTAAGTCTGTGAAGTTTTCAGTGAAAACCACATGCCTAAACATGATGCCAGTCTTTCTTAGTATCTCTGACAATTCTGTGGAATCTGTTTTTGCTTCCACAACAATCCACAGCAATGGCTGAGGAACCAGCTTTATAGTATTTGCCAACCTTCTCAAAAACACTGCTTGGTATGGAAGTTTTGTGCTTGTTGGAGTTACAATGATTATAAGTCTTCTAGGCTTCAACTGGTTCAGTGCTTTTACATCCATTTTTCTAGTAGTAGTTGTTGTTGTTCTTTGTCTAGAGACTCTTGACCTTGTGGGCAAGGTCACTGGAGTTGGAGGAGCTATCCAACTTTTATTGGCATTTGTTGTGAGGTGTGACACTTGAGAAGGTTGTGGTGCAAATTCTGTTCTATGTGAGGCACCAACTTTGCTAGAAAAGATAGAAGATTTACCTGTTGGAGCTAAACCTGTAAAGAACCCCATCACAAAACAAAGAGAAAAATGGAGCATGGCTTTCTTCCATAACTGAGCTTTCTTCTTTGATCTTTCTAGTGAGCCCATCTTCTTATGCAAACCCTCTAATTAAAATTGACCACCTGAAGTAGTCACAACCTTCAGAGTGGAATTACCAGTTGTTGGCACTGAATGAAGAGTAAGGGCTGTGTAATGTAATATAAACTTGGATGCTTTAAGGGCACAACATATATTTGTTAAGGAAAAACGTGGGAACTATGATTGCTACTGCCAAACTGAAATCATAGGTAAGTTATTGCTTCAATTGGTTGTCACTTGAAGTAAAAGTAATATAATAAAAAAGTATATATGACAACAACAACAAAAATTAGTGTGTGTGAGAGCATGAGTTATTATCTACACCAAATAGCAGTTGGGATGGCACCAGCCTATCTATAGAGAATATCTTATACCTGGCCATCTAACTAATATCACATTATGCCTATGGTTTTAGAGGGCTTAATTTTTAATTTGGGGTTGACCAGTTCAACAAAAATGAATCTAAATAAAAAATTAATATAAAAAAGATCTCGTCAGAATAATCATGACTTTTGTGAAAAAGATTAGGATCATAAAAGTAATTATTAAGAGAATAATGAATCTTTTGTCAGTTAGTTATAGAATTATATAGTAAAGGGGTGGGTGAGAAGTAACCTTTATAGTGGGTGGGTTTGGACTTGGGGTTGTTTAAAGTTGTGGGCTTTGCCAACAAATCAACATTTTGTTGGGCTTAGGTATCAGGTTTTGGGCTAAAATCCAAAGCACTACACATTCACTTAGGCCCATTGCAAGAAGAAGAAAAGAAAAGAAAATAAATAAAAATGAAATAAAAGCATATATTTGCTTATGCCATTCAGTGCCTTTGAGTGTGAAATTGTATTTGTGTGACTAAGTGGTTTCTAATGTTTGAGTGCACTCAGAGTACATGGTTTTCTTTTAAGGTGCGTTGTTTTCAGTTATCTTGTTTTGCCGTACGAATTTTCAATTTGGAAATATTCACAGATGAAATTTCTCTCTATGTTTTTGTTGCATACTTACTGTATGAAAAATGGCCACAGAGAGCGTTAGCATGAAATAGCAGAGTCATTTGTTTACTCGTCTTGCTTTTTAGATATCTCATGTCCATGATCATTCAAAGCCAAGTTCGTTGCATATGTAGTTTTGTAAGACATATTGTACATCCAGCAGTTTTCTCCAATCTCAGTAAAGAGTTACCAAGCAACAGTTACATCAGCTTGATGTGCAAGCAACACCATTACAAAGAAGCACTTGAAGCTTTTGATTTCTATATAAAGAATTCAAATACCCAACTGGAGCCAAGCACATATACGAATTTAGTCTTGGCTTGCACAAACTTTAGATCTCTTGAATGTGGCAGGAAAGTCCATGATCACATTTTAAAATCCAGCTATCAACCAGACATTGTTCTCCAAAATCATATTCTTAATATGTATGGAAAATGTGGTTCTTTGAAGGATGCTAGAAAAGTTTTTGATGCAATGCAGCTGCGTAATGTTGTCTCTTGGACCTTAATGATATCTGGATACTCACAGAATGGTCCAGGGAATGATGCCATCATCATGTATATTCAAATGCTGCGATCAGGACATATCCCAGACCAGTTAACCTTTGGAAGCATAATTAAGGCTTGCTCCATCGCGGGTGATATAGATTTAGGCAGGCAACTGCATGCTCATGTCATTAAATCGGGATTTGGTCATCACCTAATTGCACAAAATGCTCTTATTTCAATGTATACAAGGTTTGGACAAATTGCTCATGCCTCAGATGTGTTTGCTATGATTGGTACAAAGGATTTAATTTCTTGGGGTTCCATGATTGCTGGGTTTACCCAACTCGGTTATGAGATGGAAGCTGTATATCTTTTCAGAGATATGCTCAGACAGGGTATTTATCAGCCAAATGAATTTATATTTGGTAGTGTTTTCAGTGCTTGCAGCAGCCTTCTAGAACCAGAATTTGGAAGGCAAATACATGGAATGTTTGCTAAATTTGGTTTAGGGAGGAACATTTTTGCTGGATGCTCCCTTTGTGACATGTATGCCAAATTTGGATTCTTGCCTTCAGCAAAAATTACATTTTATCATATTGAAAACCCTGATTTAGTGTCATGGAATGCAATTATTGCAGCATTTGCTGACAGTGGTGATGCTAATGAAGCCATATCTTTTTTCTGTCAGATGATACATATGGGATTGATTCCAGACAGCATTACTTTTCTCTCCTTGCTTTGTGCTTGTGGGAGCCCCATGACACTCAACCAAGGCATGCAAATTCATTCTTACATTATCAAAATGGGGTTCGATAAGGATGCAGCCGTTTGCAACTCTTTGCTAACCATGTACACAAAGTGCTCAAATCTGTATGATGCATTTAATGTTTTCAAAGATATAAACAAAAATGCCAATACAGTTTCTTGGAATGCAATTCTTTCAGCATGCTTGCAGCACAAACAAGCAGAAGAGTCTTTCAGGTTTTTTAAACTAATGCTTTTTTCTGAAAATAAGCCTGACAATGTCACCATAACTAATTTATTAGGAACTTGTGCAGAATTAGCATGTCTAGAAGTTGGGAATCAAGTCCATTGTTTTAGTATTAAAAGTGGACTTGTACTTGATGTTTCTGTCAGTAATGGATTGATTGATATGTATGCAAAGTGTGGATCACTCAAACATGCTCAAGATGTTTTTGATTCAACCCAGAACCCAAATGTTGTTTCATGGAGTAGTTTAATTGTTGGTTATGCTCAGTTTGGACTAGGGCATGAAGCTCTTAATCTCTTTAGAATGATGAAGAATCTTGGTGTTCACCCTAATGAGGTCACATATCTAGGGGTTCTCAGTGCATGCAGTCACATTGGATTGGTGGAGGAAGGCTGGCACTTATATACAACAATGGAAGTGGAACAAGGGATTTCGCCAACAAGAGAGCATTTCTCTTGCATGGTTGATTTGCTTGCTCGTGCTGGATGCTTGTATGAAGCAGAGGCTTTTATTAAGAAAACAGGATTTGAGCCTGACATTACTACATGGAAAACTCTTCTTGCTTCTTGCAAAACTCATGGTAATGTTGACATTGCAAAGCGGGCTGCAGAAAATATACTAAAACACGACCCTTCTAATCCTGCTGTGCTGGTGCTACTATCTAATATACATGCTTCTGCTGGCAATTGGGAAGATGTTGCCAGACTGAGGAGCTTGATGAGACAAATGGGTGCACAAAAGGTTCCTGGTCAGAGTTGGATAGAAGTTAAGGATAAGATCCATGTGTTCTTCTCAGAAGATACTTCACATCCACAAAGGGGCACAATCTATACATTGCTTGAAGAGTTATGGTTGCTGATGCTGGATGATGGTTATGATCCTTGCCACAGGTTAGACAATGCATTCGGTGAGGCAGTTGGGAATGTGTAGTTGAAGCTACACTGTTCCATAACCCACCAAAAAAAAAAGAGTAGAGGTGATGAGGCTCTACTTAAACAAGATATACAATCAGCTGTGGCATTGATTATCTGGGGTATGATTTCCTCAAAGTTATATCTTGTTTATATTGCAATAAATTACATAATCCAAAGCAGAAGTAACCTTACATGGGTGGGCTAAAAACTGTCCTCCATGATTCATGAAATTAAAATATATTGTAATTAGATAAAATGGGAAGATGAGGATGTCCTTGTGAAGTTGTTCAAAGTACAGGCATTAGAGCATGTATCTTATGATGCAGGCAATTGTATCTGATAGACAACTAGTTGCTGGTTGACCATTTTATGATTCAGTTACCCCCAATCTGTATATAACGGACGAGGGTTGAGCACATGGCGAGATAAAAGTTTATATTGATTATACTCAAGATAGTTTCGATCCAGCACTACAAGAAATTTTCGTGATGACTAACCTCAAGGTTTCCTGTGTGTTTTTTATTGGCATCTGGGTTTCACCGAGAGCTCTATTCTACTTGTCAAGTCAATTTTTCACCAAGTAGTTTGTTGTTTTAGCTGAGCCTAACTGCCTAGCATTTCTCCTATCGTGAATTACTTGGTGTGTTTCAAATTTTCATGGCTCTTGGGTCTTGGCTACTGATTGCATTTTTTACATCAATTACCCAAGGCCCAAGGGGATTTAGTGGAGCATGACAGGATCTCATATATAACAGATTGCAGGTTTAAGCTCCCACTAATATACTTGGGGGAAGATAATTGCTCACAAAACCCGAAAGTTTTCCCTACCTTGAACTGGGCCGCCATCCCCTCACCCTAAATTTTCATGTACCAAAAAGATATTGATTATTAGTTCATTTTACATTCAAATAGAGATTGTCGAAACTTTTGACACCCTATCATTTGCATTTTATTTCTCCTTTACTTTGTGATCAATTTTACATAGACCCCAGTCCACACATACTTCGACACCATCTGACTGCCTTATTTCTTTGAAGTAATTACATTATCATTAATATACATGTTTTAAACCAATGATAACTATTCCTGCTTATACTTTTCCAGCACGTGGTTTATGCACAAAAGTCCAAGAGCTGGAGGCTGAGTGGAACCAAGTTTTTGAAGAAATTATCCAATCCTGATATCGAATTCCACTGTAACAGATGCTGTAAACTGGGCACCGTTCTAATTAATGCGCGCTCTGGCATTGGGGCATGCATCAAAATACAGTGAGAAAAGCGACGATCCATTCACCTGAGCATTATCTGAATAATGTCTTTGGGCAAAAAGAAAAAACAGATTCATACAACACCGACCAATTGCAGGTACAACCGTACAATTCTTCAAGACAACAACGATACGTATTATCACTCTTGCTATTAAGATCTACTATTTCTTAAAAGAATTTCATAAAGTTTATCGAGACAAACATTCAGGGGCCTACAAGATTCTAAGTTCATAACAATACGAGGCTTAAAATCCCCAATTCATAAAGAGTTAACAGTTAGGATGGCTCCGTTAGAGAGGGCAGAATGGTATTGTATACGAGAATCATGTTTTAGACTTTATATGCCAGCAACACTAACCACAAGTCCACAACCCTAATGCATCGGCAGAAACATGATTCTCTCTAGGCTACATTTAGCCACCCCACCCCCCTCCTTTTTCATTGTCTTAAATTACTTAATTTTTTTGGGTTGGGGAACGAATCTTAGGATACCGGTATGAAAAATCTTACGGAAGACTCTTGCCTGGCCTGTTATGAAATAAAACTACGAAAATTTCAGGTCAAAAACTAGCTCATATTGTCCTCTGTTATAATAGCTCTGATTTGGTTGAAATTGAATCTCTTTTGGGCCGATGTTTCTTCCACTTCTTTTTGCGCAAGTCCATGAGCCAGGATGGAACCTCACATCCTGATGCTGCCATTAGATTAGCTATATTCCGCAGGAAAGGAATGTCTTCCTCCGTGTAAAAGGTAATCGCTTCTCCAGTCCTCCCTGCTCTGCCAGAACGACCTATTGAAAGATCAACGTTTTCTATTTAGCAAATAATAAATTTAACAAATAAATTTAAAGATTTCAAGAACAGCAAAGACAACATGAGGCTCCATGAGAGAATAATACAAATTAAAGTCCCCCAAAATAATTCTTCAACACAAACAATATTAAAATAACTGCACGTACCAATCCTGTGGACATATGCAGCAGCAGAATCTGGGAAATCATAGTTGATCACACAGTTCACACCTTTGAAATCCATGCCCCGAGCAACTACATCAGTAGCAATCAAAACCCATGTTTTTCCAGCTCTGAAGTTATCAACAGCGTTTTCTCGCTGTATACAATTTTAGATATTAGAATATAAGAAAATAACTGCTAAATTACCAAGAACACTTGAGTATTGGAGTACCTATTGCTGAAGATGATAACCAGAGATTAAAACAGAATTGAATTTTAAAAAAGGTTTGACAGGCATTACGATAATGATGAGTAAAACAGCCCAGCTCAAAAATGTCACAAGGAATATCATAATCTGACCATCTTCACCCTATAAATAGTAAGGACCAGACCTTAATGGCATATTTAATCTGATTTCTTTTTATTAACGAGTTTTTTTGGAGAGGAGAGGGATTTGTTTCAGATATTCGTCATATTTTCCAGCATGAAACTTATGTTCAAATGATCTGAGAACTACCTCTCCTTGAGACAAATCAGAATGGATGACATCAACTCTAATGTTGTCAAACGCAAGTTCACCATGAAGCTCCTTAGCTCGCTCCTTGCTTTGGACAAAGACCAATACTGGAGGATTTAGACTCTGCAAGTTATTGCAGTAAAAAAAAAGTAGGTCAACATAGACAAGCCACTGGGTAAACAAAAAGCATTTAGGAATGAGCTGATAGGAGGTGCTATAATATGACACACCTCCCACAAGTTCCATAGTTAAGTAATACAGCAATAAGCAGTCCAAGTCATTTCAAGTTATGTTCACAATACATCATCTAAAACAAAACCCAGAATAAACATTAAACCTTATAATATTATTATATATACAATACCCAATCGGTAAAAGACATCAGAGTATCAGACTACAACAAGATAAATTAAATCATTAATGATAAATTGCAGGAATGTTAGTAATTTCTTTTCAAACAAACCTACACCAACTAATGTGAAGTTGTGAGAGACACAACAAGCATAAAAAAACTGGACCGAATAATGCTATTTATCTTAAACATTCATATTAGTAACAAACCTCTGCAAAGCTTTGACGAATTGCTAGAATTTTTCCTTCTTCGCTTCCCGTAAAAACCAATTTTTGCTTTATTGTTTCAGAAGCCATATTCCTAAATCACATAAAAGAATTAGATGTCAACTATTAAAATAATGTGAAGGACAACTGTATTAAGGTATTACTAAGGACTCAGGAGCCTCAGGTTCTGTAAAGTTTTTCAATGAACTTACTTCCTGCCAACAATTACCCGAACAGCATCATGCATGAGTTCACGAGCTCGATCTTCAACAAAATCAGGTAAAGTAGCACTGAACAGTGAGCGTATTATTGAGGGGTTCGAGCATGCTTTGATAATAGAATCAATCTGCTTAAATAATCCCGGCTCAAATAGCTTATCAGATTCATCCAGGACAAGATACTCAACTCTGCAGCACCCAAGATGGTGGGAGGAAAAAAATATCAATGCATCAAGCTACTTAATAAATGACATTGTATATCTACTACTGACTTTGTAATGCTTAAAGTAAGCTAACAGCATTGTAACTAGTTGACCTATGAAGTAAGCTACACCAACTGTAGAATATTCCATAGATATTGAGTTCTCCCAACTTGTATAAAAATATTATCTTTCAGATACACTTTCAAGCACCGAACTAACCCTTTTGTTAACTATCAGTGGAATAAACAAAAAAACAACTAGCGAGGTCTTAAAATTCAGTTCTGGATCTATGGCTTGCCAGTCAACTGAAAAATCAACCACTTATTCACATCTACATCATTCAGTACATTAGGAAAATCCAGATAAAAAGAAAGTGACGGGGTGTAAACCAGTAGAGGATACTATGACTTTATAGTTTGCATATAAACTTCATACACAAAAAATATGTCTAAACTTTACAGCTTATCGATTTTCAGAAATGCCCAAGTTAAACATCACCAGATCAATGAAATTTATTTTGATATTACCACATATGTATGTAGCTTTGAAGACTACTTCATGTCAAAGGGAACTGTAAACTCA
Organism: Sophora flavescens; assembly: GCA_030762895.1. Lineage (NCBI taxonomy): Eukaryota > Viridiplantae > Streptophyta > Magnoliopsida > Fabales > Fabaceae > Sophora > Sophora flavescens. The sequence goes on along the minus strand of CM061070.1, from coordinate 129,521,287 downwards.
TAAAAAAACCAACAAAGGGAATTGAATACAAACAGGAAAAATGTTACTGAAGGTTATCATATACACCGAATCAGAAAACCATTTCACATCCAGTATGCAATTGATTGATAATGAACAAACTGAAGTATATTTCTATCAAATTATTCATGATCAGAAAAGTTCAGTATAAGTGGCAGGGAAAGCAGCTATAAATGTTCTACCACCACTTTGAAAAGAGTGCCTTTTGAATTCATTACTAAAAACCCCTCTACAACATTTAAGGTATTATCCGTGGACCACAAATGCTTGTAATAATTAGTATTTCAAGGATTCTAAGTTAGTCAAAAAGGTTAAATATTCATCATTACACACCTGCTGAGATCAACCTTTTTCCTCCTGATAGCGAAGCGTAATCGAAGTGGTGTGGATATAAGTATATCACATGGAAATTTTGAAAAATCAGCATTTTTTGCAAGCTGTCTAGTCAGTAACTTTATATGAAATTTTTTTCCTTTAGCCATCTTTTTGCACTCTCGATATGTCTGAGCAGATAATTCGCGGGTAGGGCAAAGGATGAGACCTCGAATGCCACCTTTTGCCGGATCCTACAAAATGCAGTTGATTGTTGGAACCTATGAAATGGGAAGTTGGGAACTACAAATACAGTTGAAGAAAATAAGCAAAACCTTAAGCTTCATAAGCATGGGACACACGAATGCGAAGGTCTTTCCAGAGCCAGTTGGGGCGCAAGCAAAGCATTCACGACCCTATGCCAAATAATTGAAGGAGTAAATCAGTCAAGACAACATTATATTAATATCTTACTCTGGAACAAGTAATAATGTGTTGGAAACCAAACGAGTAAAGGCAAAATAATTAAAGCATTGATAGAAAATCCATACATGTAAAAGTACTGGAATAGCCTGCCTTTGGATCGGTGTTGGTTCTCTGAATCCGAGTTCTGCCAGATTCCTCAATAAATATGACTTACATTTGTATCTGCAAACAATTTAGTAAGATTCTCATTCTGAATCATTGTGATTTTCTAAATAAAATGAGCACAATAATAATAATAATGAAAAAACAAATAGAACACAAGCACAAGGTAGTTCTTATATTCTTATAAAAGTTAAAAAGACCTTGATCTCAACTCATCAAAATCTTGAAGTGGCGATGGCACGTTATAACCAGACACATGAATGTTGTTCTTCTTCCTGAACAGAGCATCGCGCTGCAGACGGAACAAAATGGAAACAGAGTAAAAATTACGCCACAAAATGAATTGCAATAAGTACCATGTATGTTGCACAAAACAGAAAGTAACCTCAAGTTGTCTATTTTGTTCCTTCTTAAGCTGAATGGATTCATCGTCTTCATCATTTGATTGATGCACTGATTGTGTCTCCGTCGCCGAGGTTCTAAACACAGTGAATCCTTCAACAGCTTCATCATTTTGTTATTTATTTATTTCGATTCGGAACAGAAAGTAAACAGCAAAAGTAAGATAAAGAGTTGAACAGAAAGGATCGCATAGTAATTAATTAAGGAAAAATGAGAATACCTGATGATGTTAGGGTTCCCTTGCGCTTTCTCTTCGTCGAAGACAAAGGTTTCTCTTGAGCCGGTTCTGTTGTTTTCTCGGTTTCTTCAACTTCAATCGAGCTCGTGGTCTTGATGGAATTATCACTATGATTTTTCTGAAACCTGGCAATATCGGTGCCGAATTTCTTTCTATCAAAACGAATGCCGGAGAATAAAAACGACGAGTCGTTGGCCATTGGGATTGGAAGTAAACAAAGCTGCTCCTTCCCTCCCTTCGATTTCAATTAGGGGTTTCGGTTGCAGTGTTCTGCCTGCTTCTTTTGCTGCGGCCAGGGAGCTGCAATGTGTGTTTAGATTCTCTGTTCAAACAAGGTTACGTTGATGCATTTCATTTGTTTGTATTGGACTTTACTTCTCCGGTCTGTGCCCTGTTGGGCTTTCGGGTTCCTCTTTTTGGTCCGTTTCTTTTCTGGAGAGATTAGAGTTTAGCTGACCCGAAACCAAAAAAACAATGTTTCATTTATAAATAACTAAAATACATAAAATATCTACCAAAAAACTAAAATAGTAAAATACATATAAAAAAAGTTGATGGAACAAAATTATATTTTATTATAAGCACAAGAGGTAATTCAATCATTGTATTTATCAGCTAGTTAAACCACTCACGTATCTGTTATCTGATGTCAAATAGTTTATATCTATATTCACTTGTTGTTACAAAATAAATAGTCATTGCATGTGCTTTGAATTTGACGAACGAGTGATTTAAAATGAAACACATGATATAATTGATTGTACAAAAAAAAATGAAAAACATATAGCCAATAAATAGAAGGATGAAAATAATGATATCATGACTTGTAATGTTGTTATGGACATTGAGAGATCAGGCTGTTTTCGCTTATGTTGGTGTTGTAACTTCTAACCTCATGAGATTACAAGATGTTCTAGAACCTATACATCACACAGTATCATGGCATAGATCGGTAGAATTGAATCAATTGATTTTGAAGGAATTGATTTTTAAAAAAAAAATATTAACTTTAAAAAAATTGATTTGTGTTTGGAAGTGATAGTTTAAAAGTGAGTTTAGGAAAATTGGTTTTGTTAGGATGATAAAGTATAAAATTACTTTTGATGTGTAAATATATAAAAAAAATGTAGGTTTCATGCCTAGAATTAATTTTATTCAACGAAAAAGTTAGAAATTATTGTTTCTCTTAAAATCAATTCCAGCTACTAGGGATGTTCATATTTAAACCGATCCAAAAAAAACTGAAAACCGATAAAAAAAAGCCGAAAATCGAACAAAACCGATGTCTATTGGATTTTTTTGGATCTTGTTTTGTGAAAATCGCTTGGATCGGATCGGATTTTGGATCCCTTTTCTAAAACCGAATCAATCCAAACCAAACCGCATATATAAATTTAATATATGTTTATTCTATTTTTTGTACTATTAATTTTTTACTTGTTGACTTTTTTCCTAATAATACTTACTAGTTATATTTGACATAATTCTTAATTATTTCTAATGTTCCAAACATAAATAAAAGATGTTCTGATAATAAATGATGGTGATATTTATTTATTTTATACATATTTTATAAAATGTTTTTACATAAATGTATCAACAAGTATATATATTTTGTTCAGCTTAGCTTGTAATTTTTATTCTTTGATGTAATATGAATATATAATGATGTGTCGGTAAAAACCGAATCAACCGATCCAAACTGCATTTTATCGGATCGGATATTTTTAAGGAAATCATCCAAACTGAATCGAATCGCATGCTCTTTTTATCTTTGGATCGGATGACTTTTTACCTCAAAAACAATCCAAATCGAATCGCAAACGCCCCTACCAGCTACACCTAAACACATTTTTATCCAACTTGAATCTCAACCAAACAATATTTGAAGTTTCAAAAGTAAATATTTTAGATGCTAACGGAGCTTTGAAGTAAAACAAACATGTACTTAATGTTTAGGCCTTACGTGGTCTCTCTATTTATTTATTTATTTATTTATTTATTTATTTATTTATATATATATATACAATATTGTCAAGTTTTTTACACTATTATTAATCAATCACAATTATTTTACATGTGATTTTTAAAATAACTATCATAAAAGTAAAATATTTTTAATAATAATAACATTTCACGATTAATTAATCATATAAAAAATCTTTATGTTGATAATATATAATGATTAAATCTATTTTATATGTAGCCTGTACTTGGATATTGATAATTTTTAATTCTGCTCTACTGGTACCAGATCTCGAGTTGACCCATTTTCATGTTTTTAATACATGCAGGTTGCAACCCATGTACTATTGTACTCTCAATCTCAAGTATGGACATGTGAATTTTATGTATAGTAAAAGATCTTAGGATTTTATATTTTTAACGTCTACTTTCTAGGGTTGAAGTGAAGTCACCTCAGACGGGGTTGCATTTGTCTAAGGGCCATAAGGCCATTCATGTTTGAAGTTTGTTCCCAGTCAACATCCGACTTATCGGAATCTAACCGTAGAACGTTAAATCAAGAGTGAACATTGAGGTTGTTTTAGAGTATTCCGGTCCTACGTATCCCAATGAGAATCAAAGCCAGACGTAGTTCTATGTTCAACCATTGGCCATGTGGCGAAGTCAATCCCTTAATCTTGTATATGACGGACACCAGTGAACAAGGACTCTTTGATAGTCACTTCGTTAAGCTAGCTCCTCAAGTACACTTAAGGGAGATTCACCTATGTTAGCAAAAGTGTCTTCCTCTTTGGGTTCTCTCTCTTTTTATAGATGAGCTCCCCGATCCCTCTTTCTAGGGATCATGTCTTATCTCTTATATCTACTTCGAGATATATGATCTCCTTATTTAATGAGACTTATCTCTTGTAACCAGATAAGGTTGTTCGAGATGGTATCATCTTAATATTATCTTTTTCGTCCTTATCGGATCGGGTATCTAAGCTCGGTGGCCGAACTTTACACCTCGGCTAATACACAAGCCCCCCGAGCTTCAAGCTCGAATGAGCGTAGAAGTTTTCATGACAGGAGCCGAGCTTGGCCTTTATTTTTGAAGAGTCTGTGGTTTATGGTGTAGTTTTTCCTCCCTTTTTACCATAGTTTTAGTGACCGACTTTTACACCTCGGTTAACACTTGAGTTTAGCGATCTCTGGTGGCCAAGCTTTATATCTTTGGTCAACAAGAATTTTAGGTCAATAAAGTAGGTCACCGAGCTTTACATCTCGGCTTGTATGTCTTTCAACTCGGTAGGCTCGGTGACCAAGTTTTGGACTTCGGCACAAGTCCCCCCAAGTTTTAAGCTCTTGAGCGTGAAAGTTTCATAGAAGGAGCCGAGCTATGCCGAGATAGGGGTTGATATTGACATTTTGGTCTGTGCCAATATGTCAGTTTTTCGATCTCCGAGTTGAAAAGAGATATGGTTGTTGTCATTAAGGCATGGTTTGCTTTTGCTGCGTGGCCTTAATGGCATCATTTCTGAGACCTACTCTACGGCTGCATACCCAAGCCCTTAACCGATGCAGCGCATTATCCAATGTACTCGACACGTGTTAATCTGATATTCGCGTGCCAAACTTACGCAGCTCTAAAGAGACGTTTCTCCTCCTTCACACGGAAACTCTCATCATTACTTTTGAAAAGTAACGTTAACATTTGTTTTTTGAAGCGACAAAGTCTCTGCTATAAATTCGCTGAGGAGTTCACTTGCCTCCTCTCTGCTTAAACCTTTCTTCTTCAAGCTCCTCTCCTTCAAGCTTCTGCACTATCTTTTTCCTTCCAGGTACGCCTTCCCAAATTCCCTTGATTTTTCTACTTTTTCTTTCTGATTCAATATGGAACCTTCGTTTAAAGTGTCTCAAAATGCCTCCACTGAGGTTCAAATCTTAGAACCTGAAATAAACCCAATCAGGGGCTCTCCCCTTTCTTCTCCTCCTCCTCCAAAGGGTAATGGAGATAACCCCAGGGCCTATTCTTCCTCCTCTTCTAATGAGAGTAGCTCTGCTACTCCTGACGCCATTACTGCCCCTAAGCACCGCAAGCGTACTTCTAGGATGCCCAGGGTTCCCTACCCATATATTTCTATCCTTGGGTATTTCTAGGTTAAGCCAGATACTGGGGCATTTCATTCAAACTTCAGAACTCTTGATTCCCTTCAAGTCATTAAGGCCAAAGTTGCTGCTTCCCGTGGTCCTGTAGAGTGCTTACCTTGTTTCAATAATGAACATGTCTTTCTACAAGACCTTCCCTCTTAACCAGCTTTTACTTATGTATACAAAACTTTATTTGAGCAGATTGGCGTCACCATCCCCTTCACCCCCTTCGAGTGTGATGTTCTAAAAATCATGAATGTTGCCCCTACCCAGTTACACCCAAATAGTTGGGCATTTATGAAAGCCTTTCAAATTCTTTGTGGCCAAATAGGGATGGTGGCCACTGCACCCAAGTTTTTGTATTCTACAAGGTTAGGTTCGGGGACCGAGTTGGTTGGATTTCGCTAAGTGGGGTTGAGAAAAGGGGTATCATCAGACTCTACAAGAGTTCCTACAAATTCTTCAAGTCGGATTTTTTCAAAGTCCGACCTACTGAGGGGAATGAGTTTGTCTTTTTTGACTCAGACAGAATCTCCAAATTTCCTTTCTACTGGCAACCCCACCCTTCCAAATTTTGCAGTTTTGACATTGGCTGTATGACAGCTCAAGAAAGAATCCATGTTGAGATTCTCAATCTTTTTCCTCAGTCACTGCCATGTGGGAGGCTTTTAAAACTTCCCACCTCTTCCACTCGGCAAGCCGATTTTGAATGTAAGAAGATTTTCATTCAAAGGTATTTTGATTTACCTCTTAGCATTGTACTTACTATATTCTTACCGATCTCCTTCTTGCAGTGATAATGGTGAAATTCAACTACAAGGCTTTGCTAAAGAAGTCGGCTCCTCAGGATGCTGGCACTTCAGTTCCGGCTGCTGACGCAAAGGGAAAGAAAAAGAAAGTTATTGAAACATCGGACCCCAAAGCTCGTCTTCCCAAGCGGGCTTGGGCCAACGTCCAACCAGTGGTACCGAGGAGGAGTACCTCTCCTTTTCCGGTAACCCGTGAGGACCCCAATGCTGAGAAGAGGGCTGAAAGAACACCTCATGTGACTGACCTGACAGTGGACACTAAGTGGTATAATGGCCACTGTAACTCGGGCATCAGCTCGCTCAGGAGTGATGATTTCAACCCCGGTCCACTCATTGATGGTCAAGTGCTTAAACCTTCCGATGCTCGGCTTTTGCTGGAGCAAGGGCCTGATGAAAGCATGGAGGCTGCTGCTGCCTATGCCCTTCGGATAGCATCCATTACTCGCTTCTGGAGTCACCAACTTTCTAACAATGTCAAGGAGATGGAGATGATGAAGGCCGATGCGGCTCGTGCCTTGAGGGTGAAAGACGAGTTGGCCCAAGCTGTGGCCAAGTGTGAGGAGCAAGCCCACACTGTTGGCCAGCTGAAGACTCAAAAGGCCGAGCTTGAGAAAAATAAGGCTTCTCTTCGGTCCGAGCTGGATAGAGAGAAGGAAGAGAAGGTCGGCTAGCAGAAGGCCGTTGAAGACTCTCATGCTTCCTGTGCTCAACTTCAACTATCTTTGGAGGCTGAGAGGGCGGCCAAGCAGAAGCTTCAAGCCGATCTAGATGAAGCTGTCTCCAACATTGTGAAGGAGCATGTCAATGGGTTCTTCCGGGCCGTGAAGCAACTTCAACGCTTCAACCTTGATGCTGACTTCTCCCAAGTTGATGTGGACAAGGACTTCAACCAGGATGGAGTACTGGTTCCACTGTCCGAGCTCGATGATGAAGAAGAGATCCAAGAAGAAGGAGGAACCGAGGAGCAAGCTGCCGGGGAGAGGGGAGATGGTGACGAGGGAACGGTTGTACCTGACCCCGCTTTGACTATTTCTCCACCAATTGAAGATGCCCTCAACTCTGTTCCTGCTGAAGGCGTTTCTCCTGGGGATGCCCAAGAGTAACTTAGGAAAATCGTTTTTTCCCCTTTTTCTGTTATGCTTTTGTACCCAGGATAGTGCCCTTTTTTTGGGGTATCTTTTTGTACTTAGGGCAATGTCCCTTTTTATTTAAGATATTGCAACTTTATGCCTTTGATAACATGACTTGTTTTTCTTTCGACACATAGAAAATTTTCTAAGTTTTTTTGCATAGCTCGGATGTTTGCTTTTGGTCTTTCATTGTGTATTCAATATTTACGCAGTTTACCTAAGTTTTTCATCGGCTTAATCTCGAATTTTTCCAACTTTTTCTGAGTTTTTATTCGCCCTTTGTGCTCGGCGTGTTACGTTGGCCTATTTGAGCTTTTAGAGCTCGGCCCTTTAAATAAATATAACCTCTTTAGGTTTTTGAATACCACAGGTCTTAAGTTATTTCCTTACTTCTTAGGCTCGGCCTTTCGACATTAACTCAGTCGAATTTAGCTTGGTTACCCCTTTTAGATTTTTTCTTTTCTTTGTTAGGTCAAGCATTTCGACTTTGACTCGATCGATTTCAGGTCGGTCGACCTCTTTAAGCTCGTGTTTACCTCTTTAGGTTTTTATTTACCTTTGTAGGTTTTTGTTTACCTTTTTAGGATCGGTTTTTCGATTTTGGCTCTTTTGGTCACTTGGGCTTAGCCTTTCGATTTTAGCTCAGTCCATCATTTTAGGTCTTTATGTTTGCCTCTTTAGGTCCGGCCTTTCGAACTCAACTCGGTCGACTTCAGCTCGGGCAACCTTTTTAGGTCTTAGTTTTGCCTCTTTAGGTCCGGCCTTTCGACTTCAACTCGGTCAACTTCAGCTCGGGCAACCTTTTTAGGTCTTATTTTTGCCTCTTTAGGTCCAGCCTTTCGACCTCAACTCGGTCGAATTCAGCTAGGGTAACCTTTTTAGGCGCAGCATCTTTGGTGTGCCAACACAAATAAATTCTTAGCCATGTAACAGTTTTTTTTTTTTTTGCCAAAATAATGTAACTGAAATAGACTTATTTATTTATTTATTTATTCAGGTGTGCCTCATTAAAACCTTCCTGGCCAAAACCACATGGGAAAAATACCAGGGTAGGAAAACGAGTACATCACCTTCTTACATAACTTTAGCTAAAATAAAACTTAAGGTGGGAAGTATTCCAAGTTCTTGGAATAGCCTTTCCTGACAACTCTTCTAGCCTATAAGCACCATTTCCTAGACTTTCAACTATTCTGAATGGGCCAGACCAGTTTGCTGCGAGCTTACCCTCTTTGGAGTCTTTTCTTGCATCATTTTGCAGTCTCAGTACTAAGTCACCTTGCACAAATTCCCTTGGCTGCAACCTTGAGTTGTACTTCCTTGTTGCTTTCTGCTTGCATAGTTCTTCCCTGATTTTTGCCTCATCTCGGACTTCTTCAACCATGTCAAGCTCAACTCGAACTTCTTCTTCATTCTTACTTTGGTCATGATGTTGCCTTTGGAAAGAAAGTTCATCGAGCTCAACTTGAATCGTTGCATCGGTTCCACAGGTTAGCTTGAATGGCGTTTCACTAGTCGATGACTGTGGTGAGCAATGGTAAGCCCATAGGATGCTTGGTAATTCTCCAACCCATGCCCCTTTTGATTGGCCTAACCTTTCTTGAGCTAGTCCAAAATGACTTTGTTGGCTGCTTCTGCTTAGCCGTTTGTTTGTGGATGCTCAACCGATGTCACCTTATGTTTGATTCCAAGGTTGGAGTAGAACTCTCTAAGCCCTTTATCAGTGAATTGTTTTCCATTATCTGTGACAATTGCATAAGGTAGGCTATGTCTACATATAATGTTTTCCCATACAAAACTCTAAACCTTTTTAGTTGTTATGGTAACTAATGGTTCGGCTTCAATCCACTTAGTGAAGTAGTCCACCCCCACTAGCAAGAACTTGACTTGACTTTTAGCAACAGGGAAAGGACCAACGATGTCCATCCCATACATAGTGAAAGGCCACAGCGAGAACATGGAATGGAGATCTTCACCTGGTACTCGAACAACGTTGGCGAACTTTTGAGAAGGATCACACTTGTTAGTCCAAGCAGCACAATCTGATCTTATGATCGACCAATAAAAGCCTGCTCGCAGAACCCGAGCTGCTAGAGATCGGCCACCTGAATGCATTTCGCAGATTCCTCGATGCATCTCGTCCATTACGTACTTGGACTGCTCCTTTGTTATGCACTTTAGTAAAGGCGTGGAGAACCCTCTTCTGTATAGCTCTCCATCTCAGATGGTGTAATGACAAGATTTCAAACGGATTTTCCTTGCCTCTTTGGGATCATTAGGCAATTTGTCCGAGGCTAAAAATTCCCAAAACGATGTCATCACCCCGATTATAGCGCTCGATCATCATTACCTCGACACTCTTTATGCTCGGCTCATGGAGATTTTCCTGAATGAAAGTTCTTAACTGGCCAGCTTTTTTGGTGCTAGCCAACTTAGACAACAGATCTGCCCTGGAATTTACCTCACGAGGTATATGTTCAATAGTAAAATTATCAAATTCTGAAATTAAATTATTAAATTTACAATGATACCTGGTTAATTGGGGATCCTTTGTTTGATAATCACCCTAGACTTGTTCTGTTACAAGTTGTGAGTCACTTCGGCACTTCAACTCTTTGACTCCAACTTCGACACTTTAACCCTAGCCAGCATCAGTCCTGCAATAAGGGCTTCATATTCTGCTTCGTTGTATGGAGCAGTAAACCCAAACTTCATGGATTGCTCCAGGACTAGATCATCAGGACCTTCAAGAATTATTCTAGCTCCGCTTCCTTTCAAGTTAGATGAACCATCAACATATAGAAGCCAGAGGAAGGATTCTGAATTCGGCTTTGAAGAGAGCTCGGCAATGAAGTCGGAAAGACATTGTGCTTTCATCGGTCCCCTCGGCTCATTTTGCAAACCGAACTCTGATAATTCCACTGACCAAGCTATCATTCGTCCTGCCAGATCAGGTTTTCTGAGCACTTGCTTTATTGGATGAGTTGTTTTGACTATAACTTGGTGTGACAGGAAGTAAGGTCATAACCTCCGAGCTACCGTGACTAAAGTGAGGGCGAGCTTTTCAATTACTTGATACCGTGTTTCTGCATCTTTCAGAATTCTACTAACATAATACACCGGCATCTGTTGTTTTTCTTCTTCCTGGATGATTACTTCACTGATTGCGTAATCATTGACAGACAGATACAAATACAGATCTTTGCCGAGATGTGGCCGAGTTAGAATCGAGGGAGAGGCTAGAAAAAGTTTCAGAACTTCAAAGGCCTTTTCACACTCCTCGATCCAAGTGAACTCTTTTGGTTTTTTCAAAAGCTGAAATAAGAGTCTTGTTTTTTCTATAGACTTTGGGAGAAAGCAAGATAGAGAAGCTAATCGGCCAGCTAGCCTCTATCTCTTTCACACTCTGTGGGCTCCGCATTTCAATGACAGCTTTGTACTTATCACGATTAGCTTCAATTCCTCTATGTGTTAGCATATATCCCAAGAAATTCCCCCTTGTACACCGAAGGAGCATTTTTCTGAATTTAACCTCATGTTGTACTTTGAGTTGGCCAAAAATTTCTTCGGGGTCGACTGGGTGTTGCTTTGGATCATCGGACTTTACCACCATATCATCAACATAAACTTCTAGGTTTTTTCCAATCTGATTGACAAACACTTTGTCCATAAGCCTTTGATATATTGCACCAGTATTTTTTAAACCGAAAGGTATTACTCGGTAGCAGTAGTTTACCCCATCGGTCATAAATGCCGTTTTTCTTCATCGGGTGGATACATCCTTATCTGATTATAACCTGAATATGCATCCAAGAAAGTCAAGATTCTGTAACCTGAAGCCCTGTCCACCAATCTGTCAATGTTGGGGAGAGGATAAGAATCCTTCGGACACGCTTTGTTGAGATCGGTGTAGTTGGTGCAAATTCTCCATTTGTCGTTGGCCTTTCCTACTAACACAACATTAGCTAGCCAAGTAGTGTATTTCACATCTCTGGTGAAATTTGCTTTAATCAGCATTGCCGTCTCCTCGGCTACTGCCTTGTGCCTTTCTTCGCCGAGCTTCCTTTTCCTCTGAGCTATAGGCTTAGCCTTAGGACATATAGATGGCCTATGGCACAGAAAATTGGGGTCTATGACAGGCATATCCAATGTCATCCAAGCAAACAAGTCGCCATTCTTCTTTAGAACAACTTGAATCTGTTGTTTGAGCAAGGGGTCGAGCTGACTGCCGAACTTTGTGCACTGTTCAGCTTGGGCTCCCAATTGGAACTTCTCCAAAGACTCTGTTGGTTCGGCTTTGGAGTTTGGACTCATACATCTCCATCCTCGGATCCAATTTAAACATACTGACCGAGCTTGCCGAGCTAACCGAACTGACTGAACTTACCACTTCTGCTTCGTCTGAGCTGCTTCGTCATCTTGTCCGTGATTCTTACAGGCGAAGTCTCAAAAGACAAGGTCTCTTTTAATTGTACATTATCGGGATCAATTATATGAGATGGATCATGAACATACTTTCTCAATTGTGAAACACGGAAAACATCGTGAATATTGGAAAGAAAAGGTGGTAAATAAATTTTATAGGCTACTGGACCTACGCGAAGAAGAATTTGGTAAGGTCCAATGAATTTGGGAGTGAGCTTTCTGGATTTAATTACTCTGTCAATCCCAGTCGTAGACGTGACTCTCAAAAACACATGCTAGCCTTCCTCAAACTTGAGAGGCCGTCATCTCTTGTCAGCATACCTCTTCTGTCGACTCTAAGTTGTTCGCATTTTCTCCTGAATCAATTTCACCTTTTCTGTTGTCTGTTGCACGATTTTTGGTGCCAATAACAAGCTTTCTCCATCCTGGTACCAACATAGAGGTGTTCTACACCGTCGACCATATAGAGCTTCGTAGGGTGCCATTCCTATGCTTGAGTGGAAGTCGTTGTTATAAGTGAATTCTATCAACGGTAAAAATTCATCCCAATTCCCAGTGTTTTCCAACACACAAGCTCTCAGTAAATCTTCCAGTGACTGAATCGTTCTCTCTGATTTTCCATCTGTTTGTGGATGGTAAGCAGAACTCAATCCGAGTCTCGTTCCTAATGAGTTTTGTAGTCCTTGCCAGAACTTCGACGTAAACCTCGGATCACGATCTGAAATGATACTCGAAAGTATACCGTGCAATATGACAATCTCATCAATGTACAACTAAGTTATCTTTTCTATTGGATACTTCATGTTGATAGGAAAAACGTGAGATGACTTGGTCAGTCGATCCACTATTACCCATATAGCCTCATGTCCCTTCCGAGTCCTTGGTAAACCGGTTACAAAGTCCATTTAAATTCCATCCCATTTCCATTCCGGAATGTCTAAATATTGTAGCATTCCCGCTGGCTTTTGGTGTTCAACTTTTGCCTTCTGAAACACTAAACACGAAGCAACGTATTCCATTGCGTTCCTCTTCATTCCATACCACCAGTATAACTTTTTGAGATCTTGGTACATCATTTTGGCTCCTGGGTGTAAACTTAACTTACTCTTGTAAGCCTCTTCTAGAATCAACTTCCTAACTTTGGCATCATCTAGCACACAAATCATTTCTCCGAATCTCAAGATTCCATCTGTTCTTTCCCTAAATTCTGACAGTGCTCCTTGTCGCACTAGTTCTCTTTCTCCTTGTAGGTACTGATCACTTCCTTGCTTTTCTCTTATCTGATCCATTAATCCATTGGATACAGTGATTGGTAGTATGGTTTTCTCTGGTACTGTTTCCATCTTTGGTTCTGTCCTTGAAATTAACTCTTAGGACGATAGGGTCCTCCAGCATTCCCTTTGGTATCTCGTTCTTTCTGCATTATCTCCACCTTTTTGTACTTTTCCACCAAGGCCTGGAAGTTCCTGATCACCAGTGGTAGCACTGACTCCTTGATTTCGAAGCGTACTCTGCCTTCGAATCTTTCACACTTCCATTCTTCGCTTGGGTTGTTCTGGAAGAAGCGGAAATATTTGGCAAGTGATTCAAATCTTGTCGCATATTCACCTACAGTCAGGTCTCGCCGATGCAAACTCAGGAACTCTTGTTCTTTCTCAGTCCGAGCACTCTGGGGAAAGTATTTATCCAGAAACTTGTTATGAAATACCTCCCAGGTGATCGCTTGGTGTCCAGCCTATAACAGTTGCCTGGTGCTTTTCCACCAGTATTCAGCATCTCCTACCAGTTGAAATGTTGCATAAGACACCTTCGCTCCTTCCGGTGTATGAATGAGATCAGAGATCTTTTCCAACTCCTGGATCCACGGATCAGCTTTCGTAGGATCCACGTCTCCATCAAACTGAGATGGATTCTGACGTCTGAAAGCATTCAGATGCTTTCCATCAGTAGCTTGCTCGATCCTCAGCTGCTCCTATTGGTTCTGGGCAGCCATCGTAGCAGTCTGAAAAGCAATTGCCGCAGCCACATCAGTTATTGCATGGGCGGCGAGGTCCATCCTGCCATTGCCTCTTCCATGACCACCACGTCCGCGTGCACCTCCTGGTTCCATACTGACCTGTAACGCACAATCAGTGAGATGGTAACCAGAAAAGAAAATATGGCCTACCGGTTATCACACATTACTTCTAAGAAGTAATTCAATCAAGTCTTAGTCATAGAACACACAACATAAACATAATAGACCTAAACCCAAAGATTCCCGAAAGACTCGACCAGCTCTATACCCCTAATGTAACACCCCAACTTGGGAGTCACATGGTTACCCGTTGCGAAAAAATAAAACTGATTAAAATGCTAGTTACTTTCGGAAAATAACATTCTCTTAATAATTAAATATTCTCAAAATGGTGATTATATGTATGTATGTATGTATGTATGTATGTATGTATATATATATATATATATATATCTTTTTTTTAAAAGTAGATGAACACTCAGAACATGATATATGAACAACATAAATATCTATAAGAGAAGAGTATGAGAGTTAAAAAGAGCTTTAAGAACATCAATGAAAAACATAGAGTAAACTCATGAAATAAATTTAGAACTTGAAAGAGAAGAGTATGAGAGTGTTACCCTTGAAGCTATGATGAAAAGGTATGAAGAACTTGAAGCTTGACAATGAGTAAAAATGAAAACTTTAAGTGATAGAAACTTGAAATAGTAGGATCATGAAGAAGAAAATGAGTGAGGTGAAATGGAGTGTGAATATATAGAGGGAGAGAGGGAGTAGGCGTTTAAGAGAGAGAGAGAGAGAGAACTTGATGACCAGGATTTGGGTTATGCCATGTTTGGTTGGCAAAAAGGAGAAAAAATGGCCTTTTTGATTATAAAATAGTAAAATTTGAAAAAGTGTAATGATGACACTTTTTTGTGGATGTGACAAAATGCTTCTACCATCATGCCTACTTTTCTAACAAGTCACTTCAAGTTCCTGATCGTATTTCACCCGGAATAAATATTATATTTTGACCTAGAACAAGTATTTTCGAAAATTCCCAATATTATACAAAACACAACAAAACCACCAATTGTTTCGTTCACGAGTCAAAATTAGGTTTTCTGCTCAGTAAACTAGTACCGACAGTGAAAATGCAGACCGGCTTCGCCTGAATTTTCAACCAAAAATTTAAACGTGACTTCCTACGATAATAGAACACAAGAAAATGATTTTAGTTTATTTAAAATCACTCTCTGGATTATACCAAAAATAAATATATAAACACATGTATTTACTGCTATATAAAGACACTGAAATCGGGGCGTTACAATACTACCCCTCTAAAAAGAATTTCGTCCTTGAGATTACGCACCTGGAAAAAGTTCAGGATATTGTAACTTCATCTTGTCCTCGACTTCCCATGTCACTTCTCCGGTCGCATCGTTCCAGATAACCTTGACCAAAGGAATTTTTTCCTTTGAGTTGCTTCGTCATCTTGTCCGTGATTCTTATAGGCGAAGTCTCAAAAGACAAGTTCTATTTTAATTGTACATTATCGGGCTCAATTATATGATATGGATCGTGAACATACTTTCTCAATTGTGAAACATGGAAAACATCGTGAATATTGGAAAGAAAGGGTGGTAAAGAAATTTTATAGGCTACTGGACCTATGCGACGAAGAATTTGGTAAGGTCCAATGAATTTGGGAGTGAGATTTCTGGATTTAATTACTCTGTCAATCTTAGTCATAGGTGTGACTCTCAAAAACACATGCTCGCCTTCCTCAAACTCGAGAGGCCGTCGTCTTTTGTCAGCATAACTCTTCTGTCGACTCTGAGTTGTCCGCTTTTTCTCCGTAATCAATTTCACCTTTTCTGTTGTCTGTTGCACGATTTCTGGTCCCAATAACAAGCTTTATCCATCCTGGTACCAACATAGATGTGTTCTGCACCGTCGACCATATAGAGCTTCGTAGGGTGTCATTCCTATGCTTGAGTGGAAGCTGTTGTTATTAAGTGAATTCTATCAACGGTAGAAATTCATCCCAATTCCCAGTGTTTTCCAACACACAAGCTCTCAGCAAATCTTCTAGTGACTTAATAGTTCTCTCTGATTGTCCATCTGTTTGTGGATGGTAAGCATAACTCAATCCGAGTCTCGTTCCTTATGTGTTTTTTAGTCCTTGCCAGAACTTCGACGCAAACCTCAGACCACGATCCGAAGTGATACTCGAAGATATACCGTGCAATCTGACAATCTCATCAATGTACAACTGAGATATCTTTTCTATTGGATACTTCATGTTGATAGGAAAAAAGTGGGTTGACTTGGTCAGTCGATCCACTATTTTCCATATAGCCTCATGTCCCTTCCGAGTCCTTGGTAAACCGGTTACAAAGTCCATTGAAATACCATCCCATTTCCATTCTGGAATGTCTAAATATTGTAGCATTCCCGCTGGCATTTGGTGTTCAACTTTTGCCTTTTGACACACTAAACACGAAGCAACGTATTCCAGTACGTCCCTCTTCATTCCACACCACTAGTATAACTTTTTGAGATCTTCGTACATCTTTGTGGCTCCTGAACGTAAACTTAACTTACTCTTGTGAGCCTCTTCAAGAATCAACTTCCTAAGTTCGGCATCATCTGGCACACAAATCCTTTCGCCGAATCTCAAGATTCCATCTGTTCCTTCCCTGAATTCTGAGAGTGCTCCTTGTCGCATTACTTCTCTTTCTCCTTGTAGGTACTCATCACTTCCTTGTTTTTCTCTTATCTGATTCATTAATCCATTGGATACGATGATTGGTAGCACGATTTTCTCTGGTTTTGGTTCCACCTTCGGTTCTGTCCTTGAAATTGACTCTTAGGACGAGAGGGTCCTCCAGCATTCCCTTTGGTGTCTCGTCCTTTCCGCATTATCTCCAACTTTCTGCACTTTTCCACTAAGGCCTGGAAGTTCCTGATCTCTAGTTCTAGCACTGACTCCTTGATTTCGAAGCACGGTCTGCCTTCGAATCTTTCACACTTCCATTCTTCGCTTGGGTTGTTCTGGAAGAAGCGAAAATATTTGGCAAGTGATTCTAATCTTGCCGCATATTCCCCTACAGTCAGGTCTCGCCGACCCAGACTCAAGAACTCTTGTTCTTTCTCAGTCTGAGCACTCTAGGGAAAGTATTTATCCAAAAACTTGTTACGAAATACGTCTCAGGTGATCGCTTGGTGTTCAGCCTCTAACAGTTGCCTGGTGCCTTTCCACTAGTATTCAACATCTCCTACCAGTTGAAATGTTGCATAAGGCACCTTCACTCCTTCCGGTGTATGAATGAGCTCAAAGATCTTTTCCAACTCCTGGATCCACAGATCAGCTTTCGTAGGATCCACGTCTCCATCAAACTGAGATGGATTCTGACGTCTGAAAGCATTCAGATGCTTTCCATCAGTAGCTTGCTCGGTCCTCAACTGCTCCTATTGGTTCTGGGCAACCATCGTAGCAGTCTAAAAAGCAATTGCCGCAGTCACATCAGTTATTGCATAGGCGGCGAGGTCCATCCTGCCATTGCCTCTTCCACGACCACCACGTCCGCGTGCACCTCCTGGTTCCATACTGACCTGTAACGCACAATCAGTGAGATAGTAACCAGAAAAGAAAATATGGCCAATCGGTTATCACACATTACTTCTAAGAAATAATTCAATCAAGTCTTAGTCATAGAACACACAACATAAACATAATAGACCTAAACCCAAAGATTCCCGAAAGACTCGACCAACTCTATACCCCTAATGTAACAACCCAACTTGGGAGTCACATAGTTACCCGTTGCGAAAAAATAAAACTGATTAAAATGCTGGTTACTTTCGGAAAATAACATTCTCTTAATAATTAAATATTCTCAAAATGGTGATTATATGTATGTATGTATGTATGTATGTATATGTGTGTATATATATATATATATATATATATATCTTTTTTTTTAAAAGTAGATGAACACTTAGAACATGATATATGAACAACATAAATATCTATAAGAGAAGAGTATGAGAGTTAAAAAGAGCTTTAAGAACATCAACGAAAAACATAGAGTAAACTCATGAAATAAATTTAGAACTTGAAAGAGAAGAGTATGAGAGTGTTACCCTTGAAGCTATGATGAAAAAGTATGAAGAACTTGAAGCTTGACAATGAGTAAAAATGAAAACTTTAAGTGATAGAAACTTGAAATAGTAGGATCATGAAGAAGAAAATGAGTGAGGTGAAATGGAGTGTGAATATATAGAGGGAGAGAGGGAGTAGGCGTTTAAGAGAGAGAGAGAGAGAGAACTTGATGACCAGGATTTGGGTTATGCCATGTTTGGTTGAATCTATAGCCCTCAGCTGCTCCTGTTGGTTCTGGGCAGCCATCGTATCAGTCTGAAAAGAAATTGTCGCAACCACATCAACCATTGGCTGGGCGGCGAAGTCCATCCCGCCATTGCCTCTTCCACGACCACCACGTCCGCGTGCACCTCCTGGTTCCATATTGACCTGTAACGCACAATCTGTTAGATGGTAACCAGAAAAGAAAATATGGCCTGCCGGTTATCACACATTACTTTCAAGAAGTAATTCAATCAAGTCTTAGTCAGAGAACACACAACATAAACATAACAGACCTAAACCCAAAGATTCCCGAAAGACTCGACCAGCTGCAGAAAAATAAAACAGATTAAAATGCCGGTTACTTTCGGAAAATAACATTATCTTAATAATTATATTTTCTCAAAATGGTGATTATATGTGTGTGTGTGTGTGTGTGTGTGTGTGTATTCTATTTTTTAAAAGAGTAGATGAACACTCCTAACATGATACATGAACAACATAAATATCTAAGCAGTGACAGTTGCAACTTGATATATATATTACAAAATGTTAGGGCCTTATAGTACCGGCCATTGATAACAATGAACATAAAAAGGAAAAGCTGTAAGCAAGATAAAGCAAAATGGGGGAAGGTCTAGAACCACATATCAAAATACCGTGGCTCTATGAAGCCAAATACAGTCGGACCAGGATACACTATTCCCAAAAAGGACGCCCCTAAGCTGGTCTACAACTAATAGCCGTAAAAAGGGCCAGTCTGAACACTCCCGCTCCCTGAGGAGTTCCCCGACAACGCATCCACCACTTATCTGCCCTCATCGAGGGAGTCAGAATCATCAAAATTAGGATCATGGTCAGGCACATACTCCGGCACATCGTCATTGTCGTCGTCGTAAAGGACGTGATCTTGGGGCTCGCCTTTAGGGTACTCCTCAGGATCTTCCTCCGGATCCTCTTCAATAGGTGAAGCTAGCTCAACTCCCGGAAGTGACACTCCTAAGGGTGGGTGCTCGTGAAGTTGTCCCCTCTGCACCAACACTTGTAGATAGTACCAGGGGGTGGTAGTGACACCCAGACCATTCCTACTGTCTGCACTCGCTGCTGTGGTCCCTCTTCCCCGTTTCCTTTCAGTTCACTAACCGGCCCGCGATAGATGGCCTCATGGGATCCAGGGAGTATGTTCCACGCCCCCGGATATCCCGCATTATCAAAAGTTAGTGTCCTCATTCCCGTCGATGCCAGAGGCACATCGGGATCCATCTAAACCCGAATATATATGTATATATACACACACACACACACACACACACACACACAACAATTTCATAGGGAGAAGGAATAACAGGGAAACATGCAAGAGTGATATACCAATATATGGATTGGACACAATAACCAGGTTCATGATGCATACATCACATAAGCATATATCAAATATTTCCAAATAATTTATCAGAATTAAACATGTATAATGTCAAAGGGTCTCATTCCCGCAGGGTCAGTTTCGATGAAAATATGCATGACACTTCAATATTTAGGCTCTAAACTTAATCTCATGCGATCCCTTCGTCATTCTAAGAGTTGATCAAACACAAATTGCCACCACTTTGGCATCACGCTAAGTAACTAAACATCCATAGCATACTGTCCCTTCCCTGGATGCAGTATTCCATGCTCATGGATTTAATAACACATTGTCCCGTCCTCGGGGACTTGTCCAAGCTTGCCGGAATATTTTCAAAAGTATTTTACCAAAATCTTTTCATTGGAAATGCATTTGTAAAACTTTAAGTCATAAAGAAATCCATTTTCCCCTTTAAAATTCCTCTTATCTTCCAAACTAACTTTAGAACGTTGTCAAATCCTTTCAAATTTTTTCTAAAATAGTACTGATGGGTGTAAATTCACATCATATTTCTTTATCATATTGCATGCATTTTCAAGTAATTTAGGCATTTTTAATTTTGTTTTTATGAGCTTTTACCTTGGAAGGG
Source organism: Sophora flavescens (assembly GCA_030762895.1). NCBI lineage: Eukaryota > Viridiplantae > Streptophyta > Magnoliopsida > Fabales > Fabaceae > Sophora > Sophora flavescens. Next base: position 129,500,905 of record CM061070.1, on the reverse strand, counting down.
GGTAAGGTGGTTTTGTAGTGTTTGTGGGCAGGAATTGAAGATTAAAATGCTCAGGATCAGATATGTTGGAGCTTGAATCAAGATGGAGCTTGAAAAGCAAGAAAAATGAGCCAAACAGAGCCCATCACGGCCTAGCCGTGATGGGCATCACGACCATGATCGAGTAGGGCTGAAAAAAAAGAAGGTTAAATTCAGAATTGGTCACGACCGTGACATGCAAACTGAACCAGACCCTCACAGGCAGAACTGATCACACTAGGCCGTGATGGTGGTCACGGACATCACAGACCAAGCAGTGAAGCCATCTCCAAGTCAGAACCTGTCACGATCTAGTCGTAACAGGCATCACGGTCGTTACGCGCAAAATCTGGAGATTTAATTACTGATTTGATCTGATTTTGTAACATATTTAATCCCAAGTTACCCTACATTATAAATAGGACTCTAAGGCTCGAAAATAGGGATCCCTTGGGCTGCTACCTTAGGCAAAAATTAGGATTTCTCTTCTTCTCAATTTCTTCTTTTCTCTTAGGTTCTTTTATGCTTTTGTAAGTCAAGCTTGCTATGAACATGGCAATGCTTGAGTAGTTGTTTTTTATTTATAGGAATTGGGGCTACGCCCAAGATTTGTTTTATGTTATGAATTGACGTTTTACTTCTTGTTAATTTCAATTCGCTTTCAATTTAATTCCTATTGCATGAATTACTTGTGAATTTGGTGCGCACTTATTTGCATGTCATAGATACTCTAAGGAGGAACCTAGCGGTGAACTTATGTATCGGATCTATATAAATCAAACTTAGGACTTAAATCACGAGAGTTAGAAGCGATCCTTCGAGGGTTCACTGAATTGTCACAATGCTTAAAGGGTTTGATTTAAATTCGATTGCCATGAGAGTAGGGGTTGGTTTAATTGGGCACGGTTCTTGTATCCCGAGAGGGAACATCAACTTATTTAGGATAAATTCACCTTCAAAGCAATTTTGATAATTAACAAGAGGGATAGTCAATTTAGTAACATGAGCAGTCTTGTTGGTAACCCAATTCCTGGAAATCTCTTTTAATTTGAAAATCTCCAGATTTGATTGATTGCAATTTTATTTGATTGCGTTTTAAATACTAGATTTGTTAGTTAATTCTTATTTTAAAAACCAAATCTTTTCCAAATCTTTTTCTGGTCTAGTTTAATTAATTTATGAATTAATTGTTATTTAAGATCACGGTCTCTGCGGGTTCGATCTTTTTATTACTTGACGACGAAGCCGTTCACTTACGGAATCGCCTCACCAAGTTCTTGGCGCCGTTGTCGAGGACTGTACTTTCTTAAATTTCAATTTAATTTTAAATTGATTTTTCTGGACTTTTTTTTATATTAAATTTTCTTTTTTTCTTTTTGTTTCCTAGTATCTATCTCTCTTTTTGCAGGTATTTTTCTCTCTTATGCGAAGATCCCAAAGTCTTGAAAATCTTATTGAAGTTGACCCAGAGATCGAAAGGACCTTTCATAGACGTGGGAGACTACAAAGACAAAGAGCGAGAGAAAGTTTGATTCCCATTCCACTCATGACGAACCTACCGGATACCAAACCACTGAAAGACTATGCAGCCCAAAATGCTAGGGGTTTGCGAACTAGGATTGCTAGGCCAGAAATTGAGGCGGAGAACTACACTATACCGCCTTAGTTAATTGGCATGATTAGGCAACATCAATTTGAAGGATTACCCTCGAAGGACCCGATTGATCATGTGGATACATTCTTGGAGTTCACCGATGCAATAAGAATTCAAGGTGTCCCGATTGATGCTATTCGCTTGAGGTTATTCCCCTCCTCTCTGACTGGAAAGGCAAGAGCTTGGTTGAAACAAGTGCCCGCTAATACTTTGTCAACTTGGGACCAACTGAAGCAGGCATTCTTGGAAAAAAAAATTCCCTCCATCCAAGACTGCTTATCTACGAACTCAGATCACCAGCTTCTTCCAAAATGATGGAGAATTCTTATCTGAAGCTTGGGATCGTTACAAAGGATTGCTAGAGTCTTCCCCACATCATGGGCTCGAGAGGTGGTTGTTATTGTATACCTTCTACAACGGATTGGATTACTCTTCGAAGGTGTCACTTGACTCCGCAGCTGGTGGAGCCTTTATGAATAGACCACTGACTGAAGCGTTCAATATCATTGAAAACGTAGCCACCAACTATCACCAATGGGGTTCGGAAAGAGGTAATAACCCGAAAAAACTTTCGGGGGGTAAGTTTGAAATGAATAGTAATGATTTAATTATGTCTAAATTTGACTCATTAAATAAACGCTTTGATAAGCTAAAAAAGGCTAATGTGAGTTCAATAGGTGCTACTAATGTTGTTTGTCAGATTTGTGGAATGCGGGGACATGACATAATGGAGTGCCCACATGGTATTGCTCCTGGATCCGGTGCTTCGGGGGAACAAGTGAACTCTTTTGGAAGAAGGCCAAGGTAATAGGAAACCCGCATCGGGGTATCCTCATGTACAAAAGTCTAAACTTGAGTCTCTTTTGGAAAATTTTGTTGAAACTCAAACAAAGAAAAATGAAGAGTTTAGGCAACAAGGTAGGGCAGTCAATGAGGCAATAAAAGAGTTAACATCTAAGGTAGATAACTTAGCCATCCATAATAAGATGTTTGAAACTCAGATTTCCCAACAAGCTAGTACATATTCTAGAACTAAGGGTACGTTTCCAGGACAACCCGAAGTTAATCCCAATGACCATTGTAATGCTATATACTTGAGGGATGATAAGCTTTGGGTAGTTGAAAAGGATGTGGAATGTGAGGAGGACATGAGTGAACATGAAGAGATAGAGCCAAAGTATGTCCCTCCACCACCTTACCAACCCCCAATACCTTTCCTACAAAGGTTGGTCAAGAAAAAATAAGTAGAAAAAGAAACTAAGAGCTTAATTGAGGAGCATGATGACATGATAAAAACTAATATGCCTCATAAACTAAAAGATCCAAAAAGTTTCTCTATTGATTGCTCAATTGGAGAATAGAAAATAGACCAAGCCTTATGTGACTTAGGGGCTAGTGCGAGTTTGATGCTACATACCATCTTTGAAAGGTTAGGAACCAAGGAATTGAGTCCATCCAAGTCCTCTTTACAATTTACGGATGACTCAACTGAAACTCCTATAGGCATACTAGAGAATGTCCCCATAAAGGTAGGGAAATTTTTCATTCATACCGATTTCATGGTGTTGGACATGAACGGGAATTCTAAATTCCCTATCATTCTTAGAAGGCCATTCATGGCCACAGATGGAGCGATAATAGACATAAAAAATGGTAAGCTCTTGATCAGCCTCTGGCTAACTAGTTTTATGACTAGTAAGACAGTGGTTTTATTCGAGTTTAATCTCGTTTTCGCCCAAATTTGGACGTAATTGTTCTCAAGCAACATTTTGAGTGTGTAAAGTAGTTTTAGGGTATCTTAGTTGATTTTGAGTTAAATAAAGCATTTACTGCTAGTTCATGTTTTCTTGTTAATAAAAAGAGGAAAAAGGGAAGGACACCTGAAGCAGAGGCCATCACGCCCAAGCCGTGACACTGGTCACGGCCGTGATGAGCTACCCATGAAAGTCAGAAAGGATCACGGCCAGCCGTGATAAGCATCACGGGCGTGATGAAGAGACCTAGGAAGCCAGAATTGATCACGGCCCAGCCGTGATGGAGTTCACGGCCGTGACAGGTCAGCACCCAAAGTCAGAAACGATCACGGCCTGACCGTGATAGGCATCATGGCCGTGACGGACCAGAATTTGAATGCACGCCCTTGACAGAAGCGGTCACGGACTGGCCGTGACGGCCACCACAGTCGTGACGCGCGGCCTCTTTATTAATAGAACCGCAACAGACACAAATCCATCCAGTTTTTCACTATTTTACATTATACTTTTAGGTTTCTGTCATATTTGTAATGGAGAACTAGTCTCCTTGGATTAATCTGCTGTAATCGGGTTCCGCCGACACTTGAGGTTCTGTAATTCCCATTTGAATTGCTATTCTCTTTCAATATTGTTGTGTATGTTCTGTTTGCTTAATTCAGAATTGTATAGAATTAGTATTGATTTGTTTCGGTGATGTTATGTTCCTATACTTAATCGCGTTTGCTTAATTCGCGTGTGTTCAATCGTGTTTGCTTAATTCACGAGGGCTTCACCCCGTTTGCTTAATTCAGGAATTAGGAACATATATCATGTAGTGCCGGTTTCGCTTGTTAATTGTCGCTACAATCAAAAAGGGATTAGAATCTGCTTAGGGCTTGGAATTATATGAATCAGTGATAGTGGGAAACCGAAAGCAGTGGGTTAATCGTTTTTAGCTTATTGATAATTATTTAGTTTGCATTGTTTTCTGCTTTGTTTTCTTTTTAATTGAATTTCAAATCCTAAACCCCCCCAAAACTGACTTTTCTGCGAATAACAACCCAAGAGTCCTTGTGAGACGATACTCGAGTTGTCGCACCCTAACTACATATTTTTACAAACCGCTCGCTTTTTGACGTGTGCGCGACAGCGTGTCAAAATTTGGTGCCGTTGCCGGGGACTCTTGTTGTTATTAATAGAAAATTAAAAAAAAAATTGCATTGCTGAATTAGTTACGGCTGCTTTGTCCGGTTGTGAATCTTAGTACTTCCCATGGATAATTACATGAATGGTTATATGCCTAATGTTGATTATGAGCCACCACCATGCATATATTATCCTAACTTTGATGAGCCACCACCATGCATATATTATCCTAACTTTGATGAGCCACCACCATGCATATATTATCCTAACTTTGCTGGAGGCTATGAGTCTAGTAGTGATTTTGGCATGATTGGAGTAAATGAAGTGCAACCCTGCTATTCTGGCCAACATAGTGGAGGACAAGGCAGCCTGGGCGAGTTGACTCCTTTGGCGCATCAAATGACAATACGCGAGCATTTGTTGCAACAAATGGCACAAGACATGCTTGAATACCAGCGGAGGATAGAAGCAAGTCTTCAGGATTTGGCCACTCAAATTGGTCAAATTGCCTCCGCCTTGACTACATTGCAAACTCAACGTCTCCTTGAAGAACATACAGATTCACAAGTAGTTGTTCTTGACAATACTTCTTTTGAACATGATTTTGATAATGATGTCAAGAACACTATTGTTGATGAACTGTGTGTTGAATTTCCAGACATTCAAGCCTTTTCTGATTCAGCTTATTGTACTATATGTACTGACTGTACTAACACTAACCTTTGTGTGGTGTGTGCTGAGATTTCTGCATGTATAGCAGGTGATGGATTGGATAATGCAGTGAATGAAAATTGTGCAGAAGTTGAAGCAGCACCGGAGATCCTCTCTACCTGTTCGCCACCTCCCACTGTGGAACAACCAGCAATGGAGTTCAAGCCTCTGCCTGAGAGACTGGATTTTGCATCCTTGAATATGAAGGCACTATGGCCAGTCCAAGAGGTTGAATCCCATTTTTATTGGGAGGACTTTGTTGACCAGGAGGTCAACTTTAACCCAAGAGGGAGTGAGAAGTCCGCCGCACTTAACGGAGTCACCATGATTGTCAAGCGCTCACTCTCATGCTTATGCTGTAGGCCATGAGATCCGAGAGGATCATATTGCAATTTGAGCATTCCGTGGCCGCTGTATCACAGACAGTGGGATCTCGGTGGGACCGCCCCTCAATGAGTTTTCTTAACCCTTCTCCTCAGTTTATTTTCATTCTCTTGTTAGTTTGTGTCTTTCTTTTCCTTCATTTGTTTTTGAGTTTAGCTCTTGAATAATTTGAGAAGATTAAGAGTTTGTGTATGAGTCTTGTGTCGGCAAGCGTGCTGGAATTTGATTGAATTTTGCATAGATGGATTATATGATGTTTGTTGACTGTTGATGATCCCCCCCTAGGTTTGAAAATTGATCCCCATGTGAAAAATTGAAAATTAAACTTTGAGATATTTCATTATGATTGCATGATTTATGATAAGTTTGGGGTGAAGGGATGCACACACTAAGGATTGAATCCCGGTCAAACAATTTGCGAAAAATGTCCAGGTGAGGATTTGAGCCTCCAACATGCTTTTAATTGTGTGAATCACTTTCAAGTTGTACTTTCCCGAATTTGCTTGAATCTCTTCATGGTTTGCATGTCTTTGTGTTGCATCAAATGATTTAGGCATTTTTCTTTGAATTAACTACTTGGCCTAAAAAGAACCATCCCTGATGTATGTTCCCTAGTTAGCCCCTTTGAGCCTAATAAGCCTATTGTTTCTTGATGACCTTATGTTATGAGCCTAAATCTGGAAAGACCATGTTAACCCGATCTTAGGATTAGGAGAGCATGGATCCTTAGCAAGACAAGGTTGCAAGAAACTAAGTTTGGGGTGGCTACGAGGATATGATGTGTTGTTTGGGATTGAGAAAAAGAAAAAATAATAAAGGTTGGAGCCAAAGGGCAAAAAGAAAAAAAAAGAGAGAAAAAGAAAAGAACAAAATGTCAAAAAGGGATATTAGAAGAAAGAGGTTGTGGTAACCCAAGGCAAAAATAAAAATGGAAAAAGGAACTTGAGTGGAAATTCAAATGTATCAAAATGCTCATGCTCTCTTAGTTCCTAGGGACTTAAGCCTAGTACCTTTGAATATCCTACCCTTAGCTAGGCCCCATTACAACCTTAAAAGACCTTTTGATGTTGCATGCATGTTTTCGTGGGAACTTTGTTTGAGATGAAGATCAAATTCATGGGAAGTGCTCTTAAAAGTGAAACTGGGTGAAATGTTGATAGCCTAGACAAACTGAGCGAATGAGTGAAACATTAAATGCCCTTGTGAGGAAGGCGATTGTTTGAATTTGGTGATCTCCCTTTTGTGTGTAGCTAGGATCCTCAACTTAGATTAATGATTGCATGACTGATGGAATTCTCAATTGTTTAAAGTAAATGAATGTGGGGATTACATTGTTGCAAAGGGGAAATCATTGAAGAAAAAGTGTCTTGTCAAATTGCATGAAATTTGTGCGAAATTGATTAAATCCTTTAAGCTTGCCAAGTTGAGTCCTTTTTGAGTTTTAGTTTGCTTGGGGACAAGCAAAGTTTAAGTTTGGGGTATTTTGATCAGCCTCTGGCTAACTAGTTTTATGACTAGTAAGACCATGGTTTTATTCGAGTTTAATCTCGTTTTCGCCCAAATTTGGACGTAATTGTCCTCAAGCAACATTTTGAGTCTGTAAAGTAGTTTTAGGGTATTTTAGTTGATTTTGAGTCAAATAAAGTATTTACTGCTAGTTCATGTTTTCAGGTTAATAAAAAGAGCAAAAAGAGAAGGACACCTGAAGCAGAGGCCATCACGGCCAGCCCGTGACACTGGTCACGACCGTGATGAGCTACCATGAAAGTCAGAAAGGATCACGGCCCAGCCATGATAAGCATCACGGGCGTGATGAAGAGACCCAGGAAGCCAGAATTGATCACGACCCAGCCGTGATGGAGTTCATGGCCGTGACAGATCAGCACCCGAAGTCAGAAGCGATCACGGCCTGGCCGTGATAGGCATAATGGCTTGACAGACCAGAATTTGAATGCACGCCCTTGACAGAAGCGGTCACGGCCTGTCCGTGACGGCCATCACGGCCGTGACACGCGACCTCTTTATAAATAGAAACGCAACAGACACAAATCCATCCAGTTTTTCACTATTTTACATTATACTTTTAGGTTTCTGTCATATTTGTAATGGGGAACTAGTCTCCTTGGATTAATCTGCTGTAATCGGGTTCCGCCGACACTTGAGGTTCTGTAATTCCCATTTGAATTGCTATTCTCTTTTAATATTGTTCTGTATGTTCTGTTTGCTTAATTCAAAATTGTATAGAATTAGTATTGATTTGTTTCGATGATGTTATGTTCCTATACTTAATCGCGTTTGCTTAATTCGCGTGTGTTCAATCGTGTTTGCTTAATTCACGAGGGCTTCACCCCGTTTGCTTAATTCAGGAATTAGGAACATATATCGTGTAGTGCCGGTTTCGCTTGTTAATTGTCGCTACAATCGAAAAGGGATTAGAATCTGCTTAGGGCTTGGAATTATATGAATCAGTGATAGTGGGAAACCGAAAGCAGTAGGTTAATCATTTTTAGCTTACTGATAATTATTTAGTTTGCATTGTTTTCTGCTTTGTTTTCTTTTTAATTGAATTTCAAATCCTAAACCCCCCCAAAACTGACTTTTCTGCGAATAACAACCCAAGAGTCCTTGTGAGACGATACTCGAATTGTCGCACCCAAACTACATATTTTTACAAACCGCTCGCTTTTTGACGTGTGCGCGACAACGTTGTCAGCTCTCTTTGAAAGTAGAGGAAGGTATGGTGGATTTTGATTTAACTAACTCATATAAAAACCCTCCTTTTGAGAGTCATGTGTGCAGGATTGTGATAATGCCTCCAAAAGTGAAGGAAGAGCTTAACATGGAAGTAACTCCGAAACTTTGCATGACAAATGATGCACTAAATAATGATGAAATTGGAGTTGCTCAATATGTGGAGTTAAAACTTCCGCCGGGAGGAAGTAAGGCCATGAAACTCATAGTGAAAAGAGTAAAGAGAAAGCGTATGTGGCCATATGGACAAAATAGGCTCTTAGATGGACTTCCTTGAAAGAGAGGTGTTCTTGCACTTCCAAGCCCAGCTGATCCCGGTTGATCCAAGGGAGTATGGTCAAGCTTAAGACCGTAAATAAGCGCTTCTTGGGAGGCAACCCAAGCTTTCTTTCCCTTTTTAATTTGTTTTTGAATTTTGTTTTTAAATAATTTGAGAAGATTAAGAGAAGAAAGATCACAAATTGATAGTTTTGGCAAGTAATTTCAGGTTATGAAGGCATGAAGAGCAAAACGGCGTGGAAAAATAAGTCAGAGGAGATCATGGCCTGGCCCTGATGGCCATCATGACCGTGATGGAGCAATTTAAAAAGGAAGAGGAAAACCAGAAGCGATCACGCCCAAGCCGTGATAGCCATCACGGGCGTGATGTGAAAAAGCCGGAAGTCAGAATTGATCACGGCCCAGCCATGATAGCTATCATGTGCATGATGCGAAGGAGCCCAACAGAACAGAATCTATCATGGCCTAGCCGTGATGTATATCACGGTCGTGACAAGGCCTATAAACCAGCATCCAAATCAATCACGGCCTGGCCGTGATGATTGCCACGCCCGTGACGCGTCTTCCTGCAACTCTATGATTGGCATATGAGCCAGCACCCACCACCACCTCAATGAGTTGTTCCAATTTTATTTTTATCCTCCCTCCGACTTGAATATTTACATCGGGGACAATGTAAGTTTTTAAGCTTGGGGTAGGAGTATTATTTTTGGTTTTATTTTTTGCATTTTGTTGCATGTTGCATTCATATAGGCATAGTTTTGCATAATCACATGATTAGATTTCCCCTTGCTTAGAGTATACATCCAATTGTGAGAACTTTGTGCCAAATTAATTGAGACGGTGAATTTTTTAACCCAATTTTTGTATTCTTGTGATAGGCTAAAAATAAAAATGCTTGAGATGATCTTCTGATAGTTGATAATTAGCATGTGGTTCCTTAGATTTGTGTTTCTCATTAACTTTAAATTACTAAATGTGAGATTTTTTTTTTAGCCTAAAAGGGGAACTCACTAAATTTACCCCATTCTTTGTGATTGAGTGTTTTATTCCTCTTGGATTGTATTCTCTAGAACTTGACTTGAAACCGTTTTGAAATTTAAAAATCTTTTGAAAACATATTTGAAAATGATTGAGGCACTAGGTATTTTTTCGGTCTTCTGAGCTTTGACTGATTAAATGCTACTAGGGATGGCAATTTTATCCGTACCCTCGGATACCAGCGGATAAAATCCATAACGAGCACGGGGCGGGTAGTTAAACAGGTACCCGCGGGTAAAATAAATGGGTAATTCTAATACCCGTCTATAAACAGGGCGGGGACGGGTATCACACTATCCGTGCCCGCGGATACCCGCACCCGTTACTTAATTGCTATAATACCCTTTATTATATATATCTACTCTCAAAGTCCTTATATCATTTCATAGATAATTTTCATCTATTGTGTTGTTTCATAGATATTTTAAGTATGATGTATTAATTTATAGGTGCTATTTTGTTCAAATATCGGAAGATATTAATGTGGTGGTTTGTTTAAGTTTTGTGTATTTTTTTTTAATTAAAAAAAAGATTTGTTTGTTTTTTATAACTATCCATGGATATCCGTGGATACCCGTGAAAACCCGCGAATCCGACAAAAACCCGTTAAGCGGGTATCCGTGCGGGTACGGGGTGGGTATGGGTAGATTTTTTATCCAACGGGGCGGGTAGCGGGTAACCAGTATCCGTGCCCGCCCCACCCCGCTGACATCCCTAAATGCTACCCCTTAGTTGCCCAATTTTGAGCCTAATAGAATAAAATGCTTCTCTTGGTACCTTGATTTGTTTTGATGAATGATGCTTGGTATGGCACCTTTTAAAGTATTGCAAAAATGGCAAAAAGGTGGTTTGAAAAATGAATTGTGGGATGAAAAAGTTAGAAAAATATTTCTCTTAAGTTGGAAATCTCACCTTCTCCAAATTGAAAAAATAAAATAAATAAATAAATAAAATGGAGAAGGGGATGAGAAAAAGAAAGCGAGAAATTAAAAAAAAAAGAAGAAGAAAGAAAGAAAGAAAGGTGGAAAAGTGAATTAAAGCCCAAAAAGGTGTTTTAGAAGGTTGTCATGCTTTGCAATGTTTTATATTTTGTTAGCCTTCTTGAATTTTCCTTTTCTTGGTTTCCCTACCTAACGATTAATCACTTGACCCCATTACAACCAAAATAAAAGACCTCTTAATTCTTATTTGTTTTCATTAATAAAGTAGAGATTTGGTTAATAGTCAAGCTTACAGTAGAATACCTTCCTTGAGAAAATTGAGTAAATTGTCAAATGTCTCTAAACACTTGAGTGAGGTGAGAAGAGTGCCCGAATTAGTGAGAGTATGAATTTAGGGAACCTAAGCTTCTAAATGGACTTGAAATTGATTGTCTCTTGGCTTCTTATAGGATGTGCCTGTTACTTGGATTTGTTGATCGGGTTCTTGGTTCATTGTCCATGCTCTGATTGTTCATCTTGTCCGGCATTGGTTATTGCTTGAGGACAAGCAAAGTTTTAAGCTTGAGGGTAGTTTGATGAGTGTGATTTCACCTCATATTTCTTTATCATATTGCATGCATTTTCATGTAATTTAGGCATTTTAAATTTGATTTTTGTGAGCTTTTACCTTGGAACGGGTAAGGTGGTTTTGTGGTGTTTATGGGCAGGAATTGAAGATTAAAATGCTCAGGATTATCTATGTTGGAGCTTGAATGAAGACGGAGCTTGAAAAGCAAGAAAAATGAGCCAAACAGAGCCCATCACGGCCTAGCCGTGATCGGCACCACGGTCATGATCGAGTAGGACTGGAAAGAAAGAAGGTTAAACTCGGAACTAGTCACGGTCACATGCAAACTGAACCAGACCCTCATAGGCAGAACTGATCACGGCTAGGCCGTGATGGTGGTCACGATCATGATAGACCAAGCAGTGAAGCCATCTCCAAGTCATAACCTATCACGGCCTAGCCGTCACAGGCATCATGGCCGTGACGCGCAACATCTGGAAATTTAATTGCTGATTTGATCTGATTTTGTAACAGCTTTAATCCCAAGTTACCCTACATTATAAATAGGATTCTAAGGCTCGAAAATAGGGATCCCTTGGGCTACTACCTTAGGCAAAAAATTAGGATTTCTCTTCTTCTCAATTTCTTCTTTTCTCTTAGGTTCTTTTATGCTTTTGTAAGTCAAGCTTGCTATGAACATGGCAATGCTTGAGTAGTTGTTTTTATTTATAGCAATTGGGGCTATGCCCAAGATTTGTTTTATTTTATGAATTGACGTCTTACTTCTTGTTAATTTCAATTCGTTTTCGATTTAATTCCTATTGCATGAATTACTTGTGAATTTGGTGCGCACTTATTTGCATGTCATAGATACTCTAAGGAGGAACCTAGCGGCGAACTTAGGTATCGGATCTACAGGAATCAAACTTATGACTTAAATCACGAGAGTTATAAGCAGTCCTTCGAGGTTTTACTGAATTGTCACAAAGCTTAAAGGGTTCGATTTAAATTCAATTACCACGAGATGGGGGTTGGTTTAATTGGGCACGGTTCTTGTATCCCGAGAGGAAACATCAACTTATTTAGGATAAATTCACCTTCAAAGCAATTTTGATAATTAACAAGAGGGTTAGTAAATTTAGTAACATGAGCAGTCTTGTTCGTAACCCAATTCCTGGAAATCTCTTTTAATTTGAAAATCTCCAGATTTGATTGATTGTAATTTTATTTGATTGCGTTTTAATTACTAGATTTGTTAGTTAATTCTTATTTTAAAAACCAAATCTTTTCCAAATCTTTTTCTTGTCTAGTTTAATTAATTTAATAATTAATTGTTATTTAAGATCACGACCTCTGTGGGTTCAATCTTTTTATTACCCGATGACGAAGTCGTTCACTTGTGGAATCGCCTCACCAAGTACCAATCATTTTCAAAGGTTTCCCTTCATAAAACATACTTCTTAAAATTATTTTCACTTATACTAAAATTATTTGAATGGAAGAAAGGTTGTTCTCAAGCTTTAAAATATTTTCCATTTAGTTCCCAGAATAATTTCCATTTCATTTTTTTTTTCGAAATTGGTAATATACTAAAATATATTTTCTTTTCTATTTCAAATCTCAACTTCATTTCTTTTAACAAAGAAGCGCTCTGATAAACACAATTATATTCAAGGTTTCCTTATGAGTCTTTTGAGACTTTTATCTCAATAATTAATTGTGCACTGACAGAGGCCAGGCTTCTGAGACATCAATCAACAGCAGAATAATATTCTCATCAACAACATAACAAATAAAACAGTTCATGCCATATATCCAAATCATAAATCATAATCAAGTAAATCATCAAGCTTAGACATTTAAAGCAAGCAGTTCAATCATATTAGACAACTCAGTACATCACCAATCATATAAGACAACTCAGTTCATCACAATAATCATGCATGCAGTTATTGGAAACATCCCTCAGGCTTTATCCTCTTACCTGAGATCGAGGTATTAATGCTTCTAGCTTGGTGTAGGTTACTACGATCCTCCGTACTCGCTTCACGACGGAAGTCTAAGAATTTCAAACACATAACACAAGTCAAAAACAACTAAAATATCATCATCTACCTTAGTCCTAGATTCGGCCATGACACGGACATAGGGTTAGAGATTTTCAAAATTTATACAACTCATGGATTAATAATCAGGAGTTCATAAACAATTATCACTTTACAAAGATTGAACGAAAATCCCAATAAGCCACTAGCTTAGGGTTTCGGCCTTGCTAGGAAAATGGGGAGAGAAATTTTTTGTTTGATGAAAGCTCTTAGATTTGACATCAAAAGGTACCAAGAGGTTTAAATTGATGATCATATTACAAAAGTTGTAACAAAACTCCCTAGGTCCAAAACCACATAGGTTCGATCATCCTTGGATAAATAGGCTAGAAATTTAGATAGTGAATATAGAGATGCTTATGAGTTCATATAAACTGGTTTCAACTCAAACGGATTTTTCTACAATTTTCTAGAGATTTTAGAAGTTAAAAAGAGCTTTAAGAACATCAATGGAAAACATAGAGTAAACTCATGAAATAAATGTAGAAATTGAAAGAGAATAGTATGAGAGTGTTACCCTTGAAGCTAGGACGAAAAAGTATGAAGAACTTGAAGGTTGACAATGAGTAAAAATGAAAACTTTAAGTGATAGAAACTTGAAATAGTAGGATGAAGAAGAAGAAAATGAGTGAGGTGAAATGGAGTGTGAATATATAGAGGGAGAGAGGGAGTAGGCGTGAAATAGAGAGAGAGAGAAAGAACTTGATGACCAAGTTTTGGGTTATGCCATGTTTAGTTGGCAAAAAGGAGAAAAAACGGCTTATTTGATTATAAAATAGTAAAATTTAAAAAAAGTGTGATGATGTCACTTTTTTATGGATGTGAAAAAAGGCTTATACCACCATGCCTACTTTTCCAACAAGTCACTTCAATCCTTTCATGTCTCCTATTCTGCTCCATTGTGTATCCGGTTCAAGTTCCTGATCGTATTTCACTTGGAATAAATATTATATTTTGACCCAGAACAAGGATTTTTGAAAATTCCCAATATTATACAAAACACAACAAAACTACCAACAGTTTCGTTCACGGGTTAAAATTAGGTTTTCTGCTCAGTAAACTTGTACTGACAGTGAAAATGCAGACCGGCTTTCGTCTGAATTTTTAACCGAAAATTTAACCGTGACTTCCTACAGTAATAGAACACAATAAAATGATTTTAGTTTATTTAAAATCACTCTCTGGACTTTACCAAAAATAAATATATAAACACATATATTTACTGCTACAGAAAGACACAGAAATCGTGGCGTTACAAAGACGGTCTGCTTGTACCAATTCTTCAATTTTATCTTGGGCTGTTCTATAGTCTTCAGTGGATTGACCATAACTTTGATGCCACTTGCACTCTTTACATATGTCAGCCTAGGCAGGAGTTTTAGACTGCCGAGGTAAGGTGAGTAACTTGACATTGCACACCTCTTGGAGAATGGTTACTCTGGATCGGTTTAACGGTGTATAGGACCGGTACCTGGGTTGCTTCTCTGAGAACCCCCCTTTCATTGCTTTTCTGAGCCCTTTGTTGATGGGCCCCTCTGTCTCTTTCTTTACTTGGGACTGTGCTCTTGTCCTCAAAACCTCTTTCCCTCTTTTTGGATTCTACCATCTCTTCGGAGTTAATGAAACCTGTTGCTTTTTCCTGCAATTCTTCAAAGTCTCTTGGTAGTTTCCGAGATAAGTACTCAAAGAAAGGTCCCGGCTTCAAACCGCCCATGACCGTATGAAGGCAGAGTTCCGAGCTCATATTGAGAATTAAAACTTGTTAGGCACTAAAACGAGCCATGTAATCTCTAAGTGATTCATTTTTTTCTTGCTTAAAGTTCGTTAGCGAGACCGAGTGTCTTTTATACTTTCGGCTCGCTGCAAATTGTGTAGTGAACTTAGCTACAAGCATATCAAAAGAATCAATTGACCGAGGTGGAATATTCGTAAGCCAAGTCAAGGCAGGACCTTGCAAAGTAGTTGGAAAATTTTTGCACATGACGGCTTACGAATCGATCACCATGTAAACAGAAGAAATAAAGGATTCTACGTGTTCAGTTGGATCAGTGGTGCCATTGAATTTATCAATATTAAGAGGCTTAAAATGTCTAGGCATGAGTACCTTGTCTATGTCATCAGTGAAAGGCAACCTCAGTCGTCTGTCTCTTACCTTTTCTTTCTGGACAGTCTCTTCAGTACGAGATTTGGCTCCTGAACCCTGAGGCCTCAGTTTGGTCCTGGAAGGTCGGCTCGGTTCATGGTGAGAAGGTACATATGAGGGATCCTCCTGGCTGTCCTCGGGTGAAGATCACTCTCCATCAGAAGGCGTTGCCGATCCGGCTCTTCTCCGAGCTCTTAGCAATTTTTGGTTCTGCACACGAATCTCCTCATTTTCCTCACACAACTGTGAAGTTGACACAAGCAAACACAAGAAGGGGTGTTGAATTGTGTTTGTTAATAATTTTTCTAAAACAACTTTTTAAAACTGTTTTTCTCACACAAGGATATATAAAGCAGAAGCACACACTGAAAAAGAACTTTTGAGACTTCACAAAAGCAATATCAAAACCCCACAGTCAGTATAAACAAATAAAGGTATAAGAGTTTAAGGATAGAAGATTCATGCAGATGATTTTATCCTGGTTCACTCTCTCTCAACCAAGAGCTACGTCCAGTCCCTTCAACTTGAAGGTTTTATCCACTATTTCTCCAAATAGATTACAACCAAGTATTCAACACCTCTCCAGGCTACAAGTATTCCTTTCTTACCAAGCCTCTTAAGGCTCTAACTCTAACAAAGAGATTTTAACTTAAGATCTTCTTAACTCACTATATGTGAGGATATGAAAGTTTAAGATATGTTGAATATTTATATAATATTCAAACTAAAGAATACATACGTTTGCTTTTGAAAGAATGAAGGAAATGAGAGCTTGTTCTCGCAAATATTGGATTGGCAAAAGTTATTCTTCATCGCTTGGGGTCCTTTATTTATAGTGACCTTATTCTACTCTTGAAAAGCTTCAACATTCATTTTGAATTTCCCGTTTAGAGATAGCATTGAATGCACAATATCCGTTGTGACTGATAGCTTGATCGTGGCCATGCTGAAATGTATTCTTGGTTATCAGGGTAGTACAAAATGGAGGCTCACTGCTATGAGCATTTGCAGCTTGAAAACTGTTTTCCCTCCTTTATGTAACTTCCAGCTTTTTCCAGCTATAAAGGTGTTATCGTACAGATTGTTTTACATTTCCCATTGTACTGTGTTACCTTTTGTATTTCCTCGATGGTACTATGTTTCTTTTGCAAGAAGCAAAGCATTAAAACAAATAAAACAAATAAGAAGAACAAATATTCTATTGGAATAAATATCAATCATTTGAAATAAATTCAAGAGGACTGGATTGCATTTATTCACCTTAGAAGAACAAACTGAAGATAGAAATTCCTTTACTCAAAAACTCCGTCTACTCAGAGAACCTAATTATATTCACACTTTCATTTTGCTCGTCCATTGACGTAGCATATTCTCTAGTCTAATCAAGTCTTTTGACTTGTTATTATCTCAGTGAGTTATTTTGTTCTCCGTTTAGTGACGTGACAATTTGTGCTCATCTACTTGTTATTTTATTTCTGTCTACTCCATTCTATTAAAGCTCCCGTCTACTGACGTGGCAAAATAAAGTTGTCTAAGAACCATTACGCTTCGTCTACTTAATCTCCCGTCTACTTAAATAAATAAATAAGTAATCAACTTTACTAAATGTTTGAGCAGGTCGTCTATGGACGCGGAAATACAAGATCAAGTCCAAGCAGATATTTATGGTAACTTCATCAAGGTTTCCATAACTTATAGAATTCAAGTAATCCTGCAAAACTGAATAACCTTGTTAGATCTCAACTAACACTTTCCAAGCAAATTTAATCCTTTTGTTAATATCAAAACTTAGAGATTAATTAAATCCAAATCACTTTGGTTTCAATAAGCTGTTTCAGTTGTGCCATAATCTCTCCCAGCTGAGGATTATCTTCATCGAGGGGTGGAGGCGGAGGGTTGTCATGGTTCTGGTTTGTATTTGATGCTTCATGATCAACGTGGTTTGTGCTGTGCGCCCCTCCCCTCGGTCCGTTCCGTGTAGTCACCATCAAGCTTTCTTATGGAATGAGGGAAAGTTTTTCCTCGGTCCCACGGTGGGCGCCAAATGTTCATGCTGAGATTCGACTTGCCGGAATCTCGCTGTAGAACGTCAAACCAAGAGTGAACACTGAGGTTGTTTTAGATTATGGCTTAACAGAATTAAGGTATTCTGGTCCCAAGTATCCTGATGGGAATCAAAGCCAGACGTAGTTCTATGTTCAACCCTTGGCCATGTGGTGAAGTCAATCCCTTAATCTTGTATATAATGAATACCAGTGAACAAAGACTCTTTGATAGTCTTTTCGTTAAGCTGGTTCCTCAAGTACGCTTAAGGGAGATTCACCTAGGTTAGCAAAAGTGTCTTCCTCTTTGGTTTCTCTCTCTTTTTATAGATGAGCTCCCCGAACCCTCTTTCTAGGGATCATGTTTTATCTCTTCTTATCTCTTATATCTACTTGGAACGAGATATATGATCTCCTTATTTGATGAGACTTATCTCTTGTAATCAGATAAGATTGTTCCAAATGGTATCATTTTAATATTATCTTTTTCATCTTTATCGGATTTGATATCCAAATTCGGTGACCGAGCTTTACATCTTGACTAGGAGGCTGTCTTCATGAAAGCCATAAGGTCAGGAAGAAAGGGTGCCTGAAACTGAAAACCGTTTGACTTTGTTGTTCTCTTGTTGGGAGATTTTTCATCATACGAATCTAGGATATACACTCAAATCACTAAATTGCATCGAGATTTTACGAGGTTCCTTGAAGTGCCGTAAGGACAAGATTGGAAAGAAACGTTATTAGCGGAATCTTGAACATAGTGTTGGTTGACTCAATGTGTGATGACACAGTACGGGAATGTCTGAGGCTACGGTGGTGGGCTTTTGCATTTTACTTGGACGATTACATTTCCACCCATATATACGGAAAAATATTCACTGCAGCTCTCTCACGATAAATTACCGCTGTTTGCTCATGTTTTCGCAAACCATTCAATACTCTTGTTTCCGATCTCAATTATTAATAATAATAATATTTTTTTATAGACATATGTTAGTATATTTTATTAATTGGTATAGTTTGAATCATCAACCCTTTTATTACCTCCACATGTTAACTTCCTCAACCCAATCATGAGACGAACCTTATAACCAATAATAATAGTTGTGTTAATGTTGCATCGTTTAAAGGGCAACTGCTAAATGGATCTACCACTAAAATATGAATAGTATTTTCAGGACTTTGTTAATGAATAAAAAAAAATCATTAAAAAAATATAATTTTAAAACTTTAAATAAATTATTTTTAAATTTTCTATCTTTAATTTTTAACTAATATACCAAAAGCGTTCAAATAAGAAATAGTACAAAAAACTGTTTTGCTTTTGATGCGTGTTCAATGAAAAGGAAATGCATTAAAAACAAGAAAATCACAATAATGGTTCTTTGACGTTGGAAATTGCGTTTTCCATCCTTTTCTTTCTTTTTCGTGTTTGGAAATTGCGTTTGCTTACCTTGCAACATCTAAATTCTAGAAGCACTACTATTTTTGGGAGACCATTGCACGCAAGCACTAATATCTTTTGTTGGTGTACGTACAACAAACAACCATCTAAGACATTTTTTTGGTTTATGTCTCGTTTTACGGTCATTTTTAAAATTAGCGTATAATATTTTTTTATTAATGTATAATGTATAACGTATCACTTTTTCTTCTATTTTTATTTTTATTACCTTAATTAAATTCCTTACTTATCCTTCACAAACAAAATAAAATATTAATAGAAATCTTTAAAATTGATTTATTAGAATTAATATCACTATTTAAATTTATATTTAATATAAAAATAGAAATTATATTTTTATTTATAAAAAAATTTCGTATAAAAATCATATCAATATTACTTTTATTATTCCATATTATTTATAAAAAATAACTAAAACTAAAAACATATTAAAATTAAAAATTAATATTTTAATCTTTGAAATGTTAAATAATTTAAAATAAATTAGAGTGTTAAATTGATGATTATTTTAAAATAAATAATATAAATAATATATATATATATAAAAAAGTACATATATATAACTTATGTTAAAAAAAAAAAGCAAACATGTCATTTTATGTAATTTTACAATAATCAGTTAGTCCAACCGTTAGTTTTACCAAATACTTCAAATCCAATCCGTTAGTTTATCCGTTATCCGCTAGCTTATCTGCTATACGTTATCCGCTAGCTTATCCACTATCCGTCATCCGCTAGCTTATCCGTTAGTTTTTACCAAACAGAGCCTAAATTACTGGGTGGGAAAAAATATCGATATTTCAAGGTTAATTCAGAGTGAATAAAACGATTTATAGAGATGAGAATATATTTTGGTGACTCCCCCATCTCATCTAATAGAACACGATTTGTCCGTGTAACAGTGTAAGTGTATGTTGGGTTCAGCTTATTTTTCATTTAGACGTGCGTTTTAGAGAGTCAAACGTGAAAAGGAAATTGACCTGCATGTTTGGGTAAGATGGTGAAACGTGATTCTGAGTCAGAATCAAGTTTCAGATGAAGCTGGGCTGATTAGCTTCTCATTCTATTAAAATCGATTCCCATTTTGATTAAAGGCATATTCTCCTCTTTACCCTTCTTTTTTCGTTTGCATTGATCGTGCTTTGCTTCTTCTGAGCAAACCAGAAGCATCAACGGCACATAGAGCTGTCCTCCACCGTGTTCCGCCATCCTCCGCCATACCCACTGAACCCAGCCGCATCCTCCCCGTCATTCGCTGCTTGAAGTGTCGTCGTCGATCGCCGCCTTCCTACACACACATCCACTCCTTCACCGTATCACTATTGCTGGGTATCCATGGTTCTTTACCCATCTTTTGTCTTTGCCCTGTTCTCCTATGCTGCTTACTGTGTCTTGTTTTTTCCCCTTGTTATTATCGTTTCGTCGTTCATTATTTTGTTGTGATGTTGCATGTTGCGCTGCATGGGTTTTGGGCTTGGCAAATATTAATGGGTAGTATGTTAGAGAGTCTAGTTTATTTATCTTTTTTTTTTTTTTTTTTTTGCTTTTGGTTACAGTTTATTCATTTTTTGGGTTATGGTTTTAAACAAAAAAATCCAAAAAAAGGCCATAGTAGATTAAAATAGACCTTTCACATAAATTAAATAATCATCTTTATATATTTATCCTACTTGTTAGTATATATATATATAATTAATTAATTAATTAATAATTAAAATGACAATAAAATCTAGTTAAACTATATATAAACCCATTTTGGTAATTATACACCTAAAAGCAATTTTGATCCAGATCATCCAAACAGCAAGAATTGCTAAAAATCACATTTATCATGAAGACATCCAAACATAAATCATTTCACTGTCAACTCACTTCTGACCAAAATCAATTTCATCCAAAATCACGTTTGTCAAACGCTCATCCAAACATACACTAAGATTTTTTAAATTAATCAATCACAGTTGACCCTACACAAATTTCATCCGATGAAGATTGATGTGCAACGTGAGGGCACGAAAGATCTTAAGATCATGTCTAAATAATAATTTTACGAATGCAGAATTATTTGATTTAGTGACAGGAAGAAAATGGAGTATAATTAAATAGAAGTATGTACTGCGTAGTTAAAGAGTTGCTCATTCTGTAATGCCTCACCAAAACAAAATAGAACCTATCGAATCATGTATTTCCCCTCAGGTGACTGAGTGGACTGGATTGTCTGAATGACTGACCCTGTTTTTTTTGGAATGGGGTCCTCTCCATTTACTGGAAATTTCCAGTTGGAGAGAGAAAGACCCATAGAATAAAATAATAATATAAAAATATATTATTATTCTATTCTATGGGTCTTTCTCTCTCCAACTGGAAATTTCCAGTAACTGGAGAGGAATTGAACCCGTTTTTTTCCCCCTGGTTTCTTCTTCATTTCTTTCCCGTATATGGACTGTCCCATGTATCTGACCCTTCATTACAAAATAACCCATCCATCAATCTACATCTATCAAAACAAACGGACACGATTCAACAACAATTGCATTTTTTTTTCCCCAGAATACCGAGACACACTTAAACGATATAACTAAGATAACTAAGCAATCTCTCCTAAAAATATTTTTCTATATATACGAAGGGATCAAACCCAGTACCATATATCAACACCACATTGATAACAACAATTGCATCTTAACAATACATGAAAGAAAGAAAAGGTATCAAATGGAAATAGAAAATTAATATATAAAATCATTTCAATATTATTTGTATTTGCATTTAAATATTTTTATATGAAATTTAAATAAAAAATATTTTTATATGATGCTCACTATTTATTTAAATTGAAAAGTTACTCAGAAAAGGTTTGTCTCAAGTTTGATCTATTTTAATATCATGTTATTATTTAAATTTTGTTAATACAATACTCTGAATCCTGTGCAGCCTAAATTATATTTTGACATATTTTAATCCCTAAAATCAGCATAATTTACATAATATTTAATTAAAAAACAAATGACAGCTAAGAGTAAAAGACAAGGTAACCATTTATTAAAAAAAACACGGCAACCATAGGATAACACATTAACATTGATTTGCGGAAGTACAAAACTCAAATTAAACCAAACATAAAATTGATTCCCCTGCTACTTTTAGTTAAGAATATCCGAGTTAAGATGTGTGAATCCCACCTGTTGATATGTTAATTGTTGTACTGAAACACCAGGGCATGGTGATGAAAATCCGAAAAACGTTTGTGTAGCAAAATTCGTTGGATATTTAATTCCTGTATAAGACCCCATATATTTGGAGAATGACGAGGAAATGTCTCTCCTACCCCAGAGTCTCTCTCCCGGTGTAATATAGATTTTTTTTTTTGTCACTATAAAAAATTGAAGAATGCGTTAATTATTTTTTAAACTTCATTTTTATTTTTTGGCATCTCTAATAAATTGGATGAAACGTCATTAATTTGATTAAAATAATAATTTAGTAAATTTTTTTTTATATTTTATAAAATTAATTATATTTAATAATTTTTAATTCTTGTAAAAATTCTTAAACAATATCATGAAATGTAGAGTAGAGAGTATATTTTTGTCTACATATACCTACACATCAATCATATCCCCTAACCTTTTTAGCTTTTGGCACACCATCAAGTTTGAAGTGGGTTGCTTGGAGCCAATTCATTAAAATTAACAAAAACGGTTCTTCTCTTGAAAATCTTAATCTTTCAGTGTTATTGACAATATTGTTAGAAATTATTAAGGTAGGTGGCTTATGAGGATTTATGATTCGCTATCCTCAACCAATAATATTCAAGTAAAGCTTTGTGCTATTAAGAATATAATCCGATTCTTACTTAACGACATGAGTTTAGTAGAGTATGCTTGAAAAGTAATTCACTTATAATCCTTCATATTCTGATCAACAGCATGATGAAATGTTTACCATAAGCAGGTTAAAATAAAGTTATTCGCGTGTTCCGTAATGAATTACATAACCAGGTAAAAATCTTTACCATTTAAACATCTGAACATGATGAAAGATCTCCATGTAACTATCCACATGACCTTAGCTGATTATAGTAGATACTTATTTTTTCCCGTGTCTTTAGATCTTTCTCTTTTCCTTCTTAAAAAAAAATTCACATCTCAAAATTAAAACGTTATAAAAAATAAATAAGTGACCTCTAGGCTCGAGAATAAGGCCAAGGAGAACCTTACAACCTCGATATATAATATCAAAAAAGTTTGATATAATAATAAGATCTTCACAGTAAAGTGAAATCACCCATCCGTGCGAATATGAAATAAAAATTTTAATAAAGTCCACAGAAAAAAACAAAAATGGGAAAAGCATTTTGCAGAAAGACAAGCTCTCCCAACCCAACCAAACCAGACCATATCTTCATTGCGTTTCACACAACATCAATAACACACAAAACTGTCCCAAATTTCACACACTTGGGGCAACAACATCAACACACAGAAAGTGAAAATAATAAAGTGAGAAAAACATAGAAGAAGAGATTTTCAACATTGAGCAACAAGCAGCAACATGAAGCTATCTTCGAAACCCATTTCAAGTCCGGGTCGAACCGACAAATTTCCTCCACCATTGATGAGATTCCTGAGGAGCAATGTGGGAAGTAGAAGTAGAGGAAGGTCAAGGTCAAGCACCATGTTTGTACGGAAGAAAAGCACCGCCATTGAAACTCAAGAACCCACTTCCCCAAAAGTCACATGCATGGGGCAAGTGCGAGTTAGACGCTCCTCCAAACAACCCTCCGCCGCGAAAAGAGGACGCGCCGCCACCAGAGACGGAGGAGCTCCGACACGGTGCCGCTGCTTGTGGATCCGAAAAAACGCTCTGTTCAGAATCAAACCCAACTGCAACAACAACAACCTCTGCAGGTGCCAACCCGTTTGGCCTAAATGGGGGTTCTTAAGGGTTGGAAGCTTCCGTAGAAAAGCAACAAAGCTCAAAGAAGATTCGGCTAAATCTGAGTCGAATTTTCATGAGGCAGAGCACGAAGAAGATGAATCAGAATATGAAGAGAGAGTGAATGCTGGTAATGCTTTTGCTTCTAACTCTTGCAGCACCCCACCGAGAAACGCTTTGTTGTTAACTAGGTCTAGATCCGCACCGTATAGATCTTCGTCTTTGGCGAGTAGGTTCTGGGGTTCACCGCTAAGGAGGGAAGAAGAAACGGTGGAGATGGAAAACAGAGAATCCAGTTACGATGAGAATGAGAAACCCAGTTCGCAGAAAAACTCAGTTTCGGATGAAGAAGGGGGAAGGGTCACCGAAACTGAAAGAAAGTTGGGATTTTTCAAAGAACTTGAAGATTCACTCACAGATAGAATCACTTCAATAACCAAATCAGAAAACGTTGAAGAATTGAAGAAAATGGAAAAAGGAGAGGGAGATTTTGAAGCACGTCCTGTAGTGCTTACAAGGTGCAAATCTGAACCGGCACGAACCGGATATAAACTTGATCCTGAGGTAAATAATTTCTGGAAAAAGAGGAAGTTAGGTTTAGCTGATATTTCTGATTAATCAATTCTTATTAACTATTACTTTGTTCTTTTTTCTTCATGTTAGTTCTCAATTTGTTGATATAGTTCATAAGGTTCATTTATTTTAACTCAAAAAAATGTTTTCATTGTGTTGATATTTGATACTAATAATTCTAGATGCTAATACATTCACCCACGTGTGATGTGATGAGTGTCTGGGTTTTTTTTTCCTGTTGATTTAATTGCTTGTTTTGACACCTGGGGCTATACGAGTTAATCTGTGTGGCTAAGGTAACATGAAATGAAATGAAAAGGTACCTACCTGTGTTGTATGGTTTTGTTTGGTTCAGTTATCGAACTTCGCGGAGTTAATCTGAAAAATATAGAATTGAGCTATGTTTCAACGGCATTTTTTAAGAGATTATTAAATTAATAATTTTACACTAAAATAAATTATACAAACAAATGTAGGATACTGTTTGGAGCAATTTTTTATTTATTTTTGTAACGATCCCTGCATAATATATATCTATTGAACTTTGACATATAATAAACAATATTTTTCCTCATTTATATAAAAAAATGTAGTGTCCCGTAAGTGTTAAATCTAGTGTACATAAGCTGGTAAGACAGCACAGCACAGCACTCATCCGAGCTTCGTCCAATTTAAGAATCCTTGGATGCTCTGACCAACTTTCCTACTGGGTAGAAAGTGGGAAGTGGAAAGTTAATTTATCAGTTTCTCTTTATGACTCTGATTCACTTCATCCTATCTTTAATAGTAGTTGTGTAATTCTGCCGTGAATATGAAATTTATTAATTATAGTTGCTAAATTTTATGTTCGTGTTTGGAAGAGCTTATTTAAGTTTCATTTGACTTATTTGATTATATAAGCTCTTATACAGTGTGTTTGACAGATGTTATAAAAATAACTTATGACATCCCATAAGGAGTTTTTGACTTATTTTCATAAGTCACTGGGAGAAGTTTATGGAATTATCATAAGTGCTTATGTACTAAACACCCTCTCCGTATTTTTCACTATTTGAATCCTCTCATGCCCCTTTCTTTCTTTAAGCGCTTTTGACATAAGCTCTCATGAGATGAGGTCTTATGTGATAAGCTCTTAATTAAGTTGCTTACACAAATACACCCTATATGGATCTTGTTAACTTTAGAGCATTGGTTAATGAATGAAAGATAGTAAGGTTTTATTATAAAACAAAGAGTCATATTTCTCAATATATTGAGTCTGCTGACTATATCATTTTTTCATGAAAACTTATCATCTTGATTTCTTAACCTTAACCTTAGGGCACTGGCTAATATTTCTCATATTATTTATATAAATTATAATGTGATCGTACTTGGTTTGCAATTTTTTTTTTGGCCTTTGTCATTCCAAGTTGGCTAAAAAACACGTGGGCATAGTTAGATACCAAAAAATATTTTAATTACTATCTTTGGACTCAATTATAAGAAAAAAAATATTTATATTTTTTTGGACTCAAATATAAGTAAAATTCAATCAACTTGACTCTATTTAATGTAAGTATTTCAAAAATCAAGAAAATTAACCAATCAACTCAATTCTTCCTTTATTTTTTCAAGAGCATTATATATTCCTGAGACAATTAAGGAGTGCTTTTTTTTTCTTCTAAATCCAGTGTATCCCAACGCTGTCAATTAAAGAGTGATTTAGTAATTATAACTCATTTTTTTTACATAAAGCAAGACAATTAAACTAAATTAACTAACTTCCTTAATAAGTATGAAATTAATTATTTTTGCTTATAATTAAGTTCGGAGTTAGTAGTATATGAAGTTGCTTAAAGACTTACCTCTAAAAAATTCAACCCAGACTTTAGGGGGACATTGAGGACATGAATTTCTTGGTCTAATAATCTTAATGAAGCCTTGTTCCTTTTATTTTTTTCAAGAAAATTTCCATTATCCTTTTGAAATGGCACGCTCTTAAACAGTTGTTATCCAAAGTGTATCACATTTTTCTTGTTTTATTTCAATATTCATAGCATAGAAAATAAAAAATGAATGTGCAAAGGGAATTGTGTACCTAGGAGTAACCTGTACATTTTGTCACAAACTCAATTGCAGCAGTAGATATCTGGCGGATTTTAGGGTGAGCAATCCTTGTAAGTCTCTCACCATATATTATTTTTTAGAGCTATTAGATTAATCTGACCCACCAAATTATTTTGTATCCATACACATGCAATCTCTTCTCCTATTCTATCTCTCATCCCACCCCACCCCAACTGCCCCCAACCACCACCGCCCCACCCAATCCCACCGTCCCCCACCCCCACCATGCAGATTGGGTACCTTCTGGAGACTCCGTGTGCACAGGAGGGGGACACGGCGGCACTGCCGCACTGGTTGGTCCGTGAGGGACTTGGGTGCGTCGTGACTGGGACAGGTGTACAACGACGGCGGAGCGGCTGGACAGAGCAGAGGAGAACGCTTGATATGTTTAGGCGGCGTGTGGTGGAAGACAGATCGCGGAGGTGAACATGCGATGGGGCTTCACAGTGGTGTCAGGTTGAACGACGGCGGGCTAGCCGAAAGGAGATGGCATGTGGATCCGAGTCATGTGCGGCTTTGTTGTGACAGAGGAGGCCAGACGACGGCGCCTGGTGGTGATGCGTGACGGAGATGGCGGAGCACGATGGGGGTGCCTGAAACACGATTTTGATATGTTTTTCTTTCTTATTTCTTTCGTATTTGATCTGAGCGGTTTCTTATTGAAGGGAGCTTTTGATTATTCTGTGTTACTTGAGATTGACAGTGATGAATTTTTCATTCTTCTGAAGCCCTCTCCCTATGTCTCCTCTAGAGGAAGACGAGAGAAGGGAGATGGAGACCGACGTCGGAGAAGGGTGTGTTCCTAGAGGGGGAGGGCAGTGCTCGCTGATCGGTGTGGCATGGTAGATGGATAGCGGCACCTGAGGAGGAAGATGCTATTGTGGCGGTGCTGAAGGGATTAGGGAGGGGTTGTGGAAGGAGTTGAGGAGAGTAATAATTTGGTATAGAGGGTGTATGATATGAATTATGGATAAAGATGAATCCAAGGACACTAAGGTGACGTTTGGAAGAGCTTATTTAAGTTCCTTTTGACTTATCTGATGACATAAGCTCTTATGCAGTGAGTTTGACAGAGCTTATAAAAATAACTTATGCCATCCCATAAGAAGTTTTTGACTTATTTTCATAAGTCACTTGGAGAAGCTTATGGAATTATCATAAGAGCTTATGCACTAAACACCCTCTCCGTGTTTTTCACTATTCGAATCCTCTCATGTCCCTTTCTTTCTTTTTATTCCTTTAAGCGCTTATGGCATAAGCTCTCATGCGATAAGGTCTTATGTGATAAGCTCTTAATTAAGTTGTTTACCCAAATACACCCTTAGGTGTTGAGGTGTTGCATGGTAAGAGATATGTCTCGCTTGCCCACAGTAGCCAAAGCCGTAGATATCTTTCTTTTCTTTTTTTCTTTTTTTTTTTGACACAGTAGATATCTTCTCTTGTAGCTATATATTCCATGGTGCATATGATGAAATGCATGTGCGAGAGTGAGTTGCATTGAATTGGCGAATTTTACGTTTGTTAATTGCAAGTGACGCTGTGGAAAAGCATTTATAATAGGATGAAGTGACAGCAAACTTGATAATTACGAGTTGACAATGCGTGGTCCATTTCTGTCGATGCCTCGGTAGTTACTACATTTAATCTCGTTCATTTATAATTTTCTATTATCATGGACTAGAAAACGGAATATTTGAACCTGTCGAAGCCATGTTGGAGGTATTGCACCTCACGGGAAAGTTAAATTTTGAAAGTCAAATAAAGTAAAAGTTGGGAAAGGTTTTTGTTTTTGGGTTACTGGGAAAGGATTTTAATGGAGCAACTTCAATCCTCAAACATTTATTTGGGTGAAATGAACGGACAAAAAGCCCAAAAACACACACACACAAAAAAAAAAAACTACAACTTAACTATCAAACTGGATAAGGAAGCTCCAACCACATCATTACTAATATTCTAATTCTAATTAGGTAAAAATAAGATCCTAAAGGGGGGTCCATGACGTCATGCTGGGGTAAGGTAACTCAACTGATTTGAACTAAGGATATATAAGGAGTTGAAGGTTCAGGATTCAAATTCTGATAAATAAAAAAACTAACAAAGCAATTAACATAGTAACATTTTGCCAAAAAAATGCTCCAGTAGTCAATCTATGCAAGTATTACCTTCCCTCTATGGATAAATGAAGACCACTTATTACCTTCCCTCTATGGATAAATGAAGACCACCTCCCAATTTCTTTTCTTGAGCTCGCAGGTTCAGCTTGTTACCCCTAGTTGATTATGACCACTGGTTTTTGACCAATTTTGATCGGTTTCCACTAATCTTGAAACCAGTCGGTTTTGAAGGCTCAACGAACCGAATACCTGACCGGTTTCTGATTCAACTAATTGATCCGATCTGATTCAAAACAATGATATGAAATGTCTTTCCAAACACATATAGTTTACTTAATAAAAATTTCCCATGGATCATGGGAGTACTGAACTTGAGTTATTTAGAGAAGACGGGCAATAACTAATAAGTATAGAAGAGATTAGAGAACAGCAAACACAGCTTATTCTCTAACTAAGAGAGTTACAAGTCTCCAGCAGAAAGGAAAATAGTCCCAAAAGTTTCATCTTTGAAAAGGAATTACAACTACATTTTGCAACATGTGCATATGTACAAATCAATGTTTTAAAAACCGGTTGAACCGGAGAACCAAAAAGGAGAGTGGTTCAAGGTCCAACCAATTCAACCGGTTTAACCGATGGTTGAACCGGTATGTATATATATATACACACACACATTAATAAATAGATCAAATAACAAGTATAATTTCAATCTAAGTTCTAATTTTCATATTAAGTCCAAATTATTTAATACTTAAACAAGAACAAATTGGAGTACGTCATTCAATTTATGATGTTCTAGTCTTTTTTTTGAATTTTTTTAATGAACCGACTGGTTTTCTGGTTTTGGCCCGGTTCAACCGGTTTTTGGTGATTTTTAGTGGTTAAACCTCTTTTATGGTTCTGTGGTTTGACCAGAACCGGAGAGGGATCCGGTTGACGGTCCAGCCGGTTGAACCGGTCCGATTGGACCGATTTTTAAAACACCCGTGCAAATTATATCGGACCAGTTTTTAAAATACTGATGCAAATTATACATATCTGTGTGTATGTCTACAGACTACAGGTATGTATGTATCATGTATGTGAATGCGGTCTAGTGTAAATTACATAAGAGGACACCTGACATGGAAATTATGAAGTTGCTATCTTCAATTAATTATGCGGTCGGAGTTTAAGAGTCATGAGAAAGATTAGGCCCAAAATTCAATAATTACAAAGTTGTAATGAGCAAGTGTCCTAGTCATACTGGTAACAGCTACTCCCTCCCGTCCATATCATAAGCAAAAATATTTCAAAACTTTTGATCCAATATATAAACAAATTTTGTTTTTCAATGACTCATTTAATGATATTGTTTCTAAAATATCATTCATTTACTATAAATTTTGTTTCTCAATGACTCATTCTATTCCCAAAAATACAAACAACTTTTCATTATCGTAAAGGGTAACTTAGATAAAAGCCTAATTTTTTAAACAAATAAAATGAGATTAACTAACTATCTTAATATATATGATATATTAATTTTTTACTTATAATATGGACAAGAGGGAGTACATCACATACTTGCATCCGAGCAAAAAAGGCATACCCGTATATCCCTGACCATCAAAGGCCATCACCAATTAAAACCATGGACAAGCGGATTTTCAAGATTATTTAAATTTTTAACGTTTCTCTGACATGCACTAAGCAAATAGAATCATACATAGATAAGGTTTTAAATTGAGGGCATAATTTCGGTTGCAGTCGCGATCCAGTTCTGAAAACCTTCAAAACCATAACGTGATGATCTTCACAGTGGTTTCAGACCCAAATTTAAAATTTTGTACATAAATAAATTAATAGACTCTGCAAAGGCTTCTACTAAAAATGTTTTGCTATTTGGAAATTTAATTTGTCTTATACCCCTCAAAAGTAACTCAACTAACTGTGTCATTTGCTTAAGGTTGCAGCCATGCAGGGGTGCCAGATTTGCATCCTCTTGGAGGCATTTATTCGATGATCTTTTATATGTATTGAATATTGAAACTGAAGGTCCATTATTTATTCCCATGAAAGTGACAAATCTTATTTTCTTTGGAAATTCGGACCTTCGGAATAATATAACTTTAGCAGTCTAGCTGGTGTCAGTTCGATTGAGGTAGGATTCAAAAGCTTGAACTGCCCGAATCCCAGATATATAATCACTTGGCTCGGGTCTTTGGATCAGGATTGACTACAGTCACCAAACAAAGTGATTACAAGGAGATGCAGTCAGCATCTAAAGATTGAAAAAAAAAAGTTAAGTTTTTAACTAATATTTTCATATACATAAAATATTTTGAAGGGATGGTATTTCATGCAATCACTTTAATGATGTAGAGAATTCACATCCCAGTCTTTTGGATGTGGGAGACCGGGGTACGCAGTTACACTTATAAGGTGCATTAATGCGTATTATTAGTAGTAGGTATTTTGTATTGAAGTAATAGAATGGAATAATAGAGTCGTTATCACATTTACCCAAACCTGCCATTAGCGTTAGCCTCAGGGGAGGTGAGGCCTAAAACTAGATAAGACTTTAAACTCAACAAATTATAAGAGAGTGTCACAAACGTATGATTTTTATTAGATATCTAATATTTTTTGTTAATAAATAAATTATGTAGAGGCCGAGTGAGATGAATAGGTACGAAGTATTTACCATCGTTAGTAGTGACTAATCTCTGTTGGAAACATGTTGGACACACAAGATGGATACTTCCCTCCCAACCAGATTTTTTTCATACACATGAGTCACGAGTCAGGATTCAAACTTACAATTTGATTTAGGTGTGCAAGTGCCTTGCTAGTTGTACCAATCACTTGTTGGTAAATGGGTTTCATTCTGGCACATCATTATAATTAACTAGGCTGGCTCATGTGGCTATAAAACAGGGCCATAAATATGTCAAGATATATTAGGAGTTTCTGTTGTAACTGAATGGGCCGGTGATAGCAGGTATGTGTGACTAATGTGAAATCCAGCGGGCTAAGCTCAATGGTGTATACATGTCCCACTACATGACAGGTTTCAATTATATACACATGGTGTTGTCCCAACGACGCTTCATCTGACTTGTCTTTCAAGACCAAGGCCCGTTCATCATATTGAAAAGCAGTTAGGAACAAATAATTTTTGTATATCCTAAAAAAGGAGTTAAATTAGTTAATCTCATTATACGTTTCAAAAGTAAATGGAAATTAGCTGAATTTTTTGGATTTTGGTTTGCGAAATGTTTCCATTTTCAATAATAATTATAAAAATCTATATTATTTTCATGAGTTTAATTTCTATACACTGTCAGTGTAAAGTTATTTACACTGACAACCAATCACAAGCCACGAAATTGATGATTTTTAAGGTGATTAGGGTAAGAATCAAAGAGTTGTAATAATGTGTCAATTTCTGATTGGTTGACAATGTAAAAAACTTTACACTGTCAGTGTATATCAATTAAATCTTGTTTAATGTATTTAGAGGTTTGTATATATATGAAACAATAAAAATAAAAATTATTTTTTGTACAAATATTTAAAAATAGAAAAGAAGATGAAAATAAGGTTTGCAATTAATAACATCCTTTTATTTATTTATTATTATTTTTTTGTTACAAAAAATTTATGCGAGTTGGGTCTCAGGGGCTCATCAGTGTCAGGGCATGCCTCACGACTCAAAGAACGCTTATAAAGGTACTTACAGATTACCCACCAACGAGATCCTCACATCGATAATGTGATTCGAACTCACGACCTTGGCTTATAAACTGTATCCTTACCAACTGAATCAACATTCGTTGGTTTATAATTATTTTTTTTAATAAACGCCAAAAAGTAATGTTTCTATTCCTAGTTGGAACTCCTAACCAATTCCTTCATGATTGTTGATAAATGGTAATAAAGAGAACCATGTGGTAAGTGGCAACCCACAAAATATATATAATGACGAAGCGAAAAAGTTAAGAATTATATGTATGTGGGTACATGTTATTGAAACATCATCTACCAAAAAAAAAAGATTTGTTATTGAAACATTAATGTTGCAAACCAACACATCCACATCGGTATCTCGCATCTTATTGCTGTGTTGATGGTGGCGGTTTCAATATTGCCAAGAGTCTAAAGAAAGAAAAAAAGAGAGAAAAACAAAGAAATTTAGACTCAACGGCCTCTTACCTCTTGGCCATGTTTCTTCCGTGAACCTACATATAGTCCCCACTCCTTCTAATCATTTCATTAATAGATAAAACCTTCCCCTCCTTTTTTCTCCTTATAAATCACCCAAACCATAGTCTAGCTCCTATTCTTAATTCTAATAGTTTGAACAAAAACCTCAGAAATTTACACATGTCACATATGGAGCGCAGGTCCCCCTTCACCACCTGCTTCTTTCTCTTTGTCATCCTCACTCTCCCTTATATCTCAAGAGGTTTGTATCTTTTACCAAAACACACAGTTTTTGAAACCCCTATATAATTATATGGGCATGTTTATATACAATCATTATGTCTTATGGATATATTGTTAATTTTTCTTGGTGTTATTTAATTTTAATTGTTGAAGGGGAACCGCGATCGGAAGCATTGAATTCAGAGATATATGAGATTGATTATAGAGGTCCTGAGACCCACTCGTCCGTTCCTCCACCTGATCATTCCCATGGCAAGCCTCATTCAACTAATCGAAAATGCTCTGCGGGTAGTAGTGCTTGCAAGGAAGATAAGGTAACTCTTTATGCTCTTTGAAAACCATTGAGTTTCTCCTTCATCATGATCTAGGACTAGATAAATATATGATTTTTACACTTTTTACTTTCACCTACTTTTTTTTTTTTTTGGCTGGTTACTTACACCTACATGCTTATAAGAGTAAGATTGGTTAAGATTTGAGACTTAGAGAACTAAACCAAAACTTTTCAATGATAGATGATGAGATCGAATCTAAAAAATATAAATGACAAAAGATATTAGTTAGCCTAAAAAGGTAAGAGAGGGAGAGGGGGAATGGTTTGGGGAGTTTGGTTTGTTGTTTTATTATCTAGAAGAGGAACATTATAAAAAGGTGTAAAAAGAAAATTAGTACTATTTTACAAGGGTCCGTGATGCTTTTTTTTAACACTATAGAATTGTATCTGGGTTTTGTTCTAAAATGAAGGGTGTGCAAATCTTAGGATTTTATCACAGGAAAGGGCAAGGAGTAGTAAAAGGGCCGTGATATTGCACAATGCTTAGACAAAGTTTAAGTGCTTGTGCTGTTATTTTTTGATTATTTTTAAAAAGTTTTTATTGAGGAATTGTAAGGAAAAAATACACATTTATTTTTGTTGCAAAACAATGTCACATGTATCATTTCTCCTATATAAATTTTACAGCATTCTTTTTAGTTAAAAAGATGAAAAATATACATTTCAATACACGCTCTATCTTTGACATCAAGATATTGTTGTGTCAGAACTTTCCACCTTAAGCGAGCAAATAAACTTCCAATAGATCTAAAATTGTGTTAATACTTAATAAAAATGTAGATTATCTTTAACATTATCCATATAATTTTACCTATGTGAAAATTAATTTGCAAGCCTAAGGTGAGAAGTTCCCACCTAATTTTTTTTTTCCATTTGTATCCCAAATATTCAAAGTGTAAATGATTTTGATGCGCAATATCATTTCCACAATGAAAATTGTGGTATCCAATTATGCATAGATAACCAGTGATTAAATGTAATATTAGGTTTAACTTGGACGTACAGAATAATCGTGGGATTAGAAGTCAAGACAACAATTATATTATAAATTATGTTGTAGAGCTAGCCAAAGAGGATAAATTCTTTCGTAAATTTCCTATTATACGGTCAGACCAACAATTAACATACATAAAATTAGTAGACTATGTTAAAAATATGCATTTTTTTAAAATACTTTTTTTACAGTACATGTTATGGTTAGCATTTATGATAAGAAGTTCATAGTTAAGAGATTTTAGCCGAAGAGTGGTTAGAAAATGTCATTTGAGTGAGCCTCATAGCTCATGGGACTTCCTATATACTCACAATAGTGCAGAAAGGGGATTCCACATAGGTTATTTTTGGCTTTACACATCGGTTCTAAAACTGATGTTGAAACGACTGAACCGATGTGTATAATATTTTATACAGCGGTTAACACTTAACCGATGTGAAAAATTAATTTGTCAATTCGTATCCTATTGTGAAATTTCACTTTACACATCGGTTTTCATTAAAACCGATGTGTAAAGTGAAATTTCACATCGGTTTTGTTTAAAACCGATGTACCGATGTGGAAAGTGAAATTTCCACATCGGTTTTAATAAAACCGATGTGTAAAGTCTCATTTTTTTCCTATTATTTACATTTCTATCATTCCTTCCCCTTGTTTCAGTAATGCAGATCAATATATACCAGAATAACATACTGTAAATATTCTCAACACAACTAACATATATTGAATTTATTACGAACAATACATATATATATATATATATATACGTTCAATTACATTCAGAGACAACAAAAATAATTAGAAACCAAAAAGCTACATGATATATTATAGATTTCATATCAAAATACATATAATCAGTCAAAAGTAATAGCTAGTACATGATAAGTTTTTAAACTAACTATATATATACAAACTATGGTTGGTACACTTCAAGAAAGAAAGTTGTCCAACGCCTCTTTATGTTGTTGATGTCAGAATCAGATAATGGAGTTGGATTGTTGAATATCTGCAAGTTTAATTGGACAAAAGATTATATCTTTTAAGTAATAAACTAACATAAAACATATAACGAATCTATATTATTACTTCTAATTGTGTCAATTAACATTTACCTTGTGCCATCTTTCAGTGATCCCGGAGGAGATAATTTCCAACATCCACTGCATCACATAGTAGCCACATTCCCATGACCCACGTTGTATACGTGACTACGTACAAATGAAACCCAATTAGAATATGAGGAATTAAATAAAATAGAAATCAATTATTGTACCCACTGCATTTGATGCATTTGAACTAATAAATATCTTCGTTTGGGAATAATCCATCCGATAGCCCGAGCACGCCTTTCACCACGCAACATGTGGGTTGCATTAATAGACCTATCATGACAAAAACATTAATTAAAGTATATCTAATATATTTCAAATAATTAAAACAACTGCATTCCGATTATAAAGTATTTTAATGCTTACGTTTCGATGATCGTCTTGATTGATTCGCGGCTTATTTCCCAATGAGCGAGAAGAAGACCACGACGTTCATTCTTGGGTACAAGAGCAACAGATTGCCAATGCCATTGTATTTTGGAACAGATTAGTGACTAAGTCATATATAGTTATACTTAAATAACCGGTACTTACTTATTGAGATAAGGCGCAAGATAGAATTGATGATCGTCTCGGGCAAGTATATCACGTATGGTAGTGACCGGGTCTTCCGATGCTAGGAGAACATCACCCTGAATGAACATGGGGTCAATGAACCTATAAAGGGCGAGGTTACCCTGATCGACTAACATACGATGCAGATACCTAATATATTGGAAAAACATGTTAATTATCATAGTATTTAAAAATTAATTACGTACTTAACTTATAAATAAAATGTACTTACGTGCACCAAAACGATATGTGTGTAGAACTGGCCATTTCTTTATTGACTACCATCTCCATAAGTTCCTTCTTTGGTATATACAGTTCACCAGGGCTGGCATCATGTTCCAACCTTACCAAGGCTGCGTCATTCTCCATGGTGACAACCTGTATAGCCAGAACTTTAAAAACATCACCATGGCCAGGTGCCCCTTTGTCGATCCCCTAAACAACATAGATATATATTAGTAATCACGGATAATTAAGTTATTTAATTCGTTATTAACTAAATGGTCAAATGAATACCTTGGCAGGAGAGGAGACATCTCTCGGTCTTCCTAGATCCGACCTTTTAGGCACAATATCATTTCCAACATCCTATAACGAATAAAAATAAAGCATTATCTTTAAACAATAATAAATTATTTCAACTATGAATATAGAAAAACACAACTAACCGAATACCTCAGATGCAACAAGAAAGTTGACCAGTCTTCTTGGCCAGAGGATGAAGTTCTCGGGGCCTGACCCACTGTTTGAACCTCCTCAGTGGGCACAGGGACTCGAGCATCAGCATCTCGAATAATCTCAACAACGACCCTCAGCTGATCATCCGGTAATAACCGATGGTGTATGGTAACTTCTTTTCTCTTTTTTTGATAAAGTATGACATGCTGGGGGCAAATAAGTCTTCTTATCCCCCACTTTAAGTGGAGCTAACTGCTCTCGTATACCCATCGCAACTAGATCCAGACGAGCATTCACACCAT
Organism: Sophora flavescens; assembly: GCA_030762895.1. Lineage (NCBI taxonomy): Eukaryota > Viridiplantae > Streptophyta > Magnoliopsida > Fabales > Fabaceae > Sophora > Sophora flavescens. The sequence continues at coordinate 129,463,805 of CM061070.1, read as the reverse complement.
CCTTTGTCTTGTCTTGAATGTTGAGAAGCGTTCCGATTAAACTGTCACACACATTTTTCTCTACATGCATCACATCAATACAATGTCTTACATCAAGCTTGCACCAGTATGGAAGATCAAAGAAGATCGACCTCTTCTTCCATATTTTCTTCTTGGTAGCCTTCTTCTGGGTCTTCCCATAGATAACATTAGTGTTGTTCACCCTTTCATAAACTTGCTCTCCAGTCAAGGCCACCGGAGCAATTTCATTCTCCGGAAGTCCATTGAAAGCTTTTCTCAATCTACGATAAGGATGATTACGTCGGAGAAATCTCCGATGCCCAAGGTAAACCGTCTTCCTTCCATGTTGCAGTTGATGGTAACATGTGCCTTCTTCACATATTGGACATGCTTTATGCCCCTTAACACTATACCCACACAGGTTCCCGTATGCTGGAAAGTCATTGATGGTGCAAAATAACATGGCACGTAATCTGAATGTCTCACGGCAATACCCGTCAATCACATCAACACCTTCATCCCACAACATTCTCAAGTCTTCAATCAAGGGACTCAGATAAACATCAATATCATTTCCTGGCTGTTTAGGACCCGAAATCATCATACTTAACATAATGTATTTGCGCTTCATGCACAACCAAGGAGACAGGTTGTAAATTACAAGGAGAACAGGCCATGAACTATGAATACTACTTAAGTTTCCATATGGATTCATTCCATCGGTAGCAAGTCCAGGCCTGAGGTTTCTGGGCTCATTGCCGAAATCCGGAAACAAACTATCAATTCTCTTCCATTGCAAAGAATCGGCGGGATGTTATTGTGCCAATACCAGAACCTTCTGAGAGACACGCCTAGTTGTTATTGTGCAAAGACAGCAGAGAAGTGAACAAAGCAGAGGCAGTAGCACTATGCAACGGAGTCAAGGACACTCCTCAAATCAAATCCGCAGTCCAGGAAAATAACACCTGTCAATTTCTTGTTCTGCAAATAGAGTAAGAAAGTTGGTCAGCGGCAATGATTGGTAGAAATGCTAAATGTTAGAAATGCTTAAAAATTTAGACAGACTTGGCAACATCTGTGTGTGTGTGTAGCATGTAAAAATTTAGACAATTTGGAGAAGTTTTATTCATAAGTAATAAAATTTGGTTCACCATAAATTAAGAGCAATACATGCATTCCTCATTGTTTATGTCCTTCACACCCAAGTTATACAATTTTAACACATTATAAACCACATAAGCAGGGTAATGGACCCATTAAAAGAAACCAGACAATAATCGTAAAGGAGGAGGGAAAAATGCTTCAAAAGTAACATGTCAATGTCGTGTTTAAAATCCTCATATGCATCTTTCTATTCATCACCAAGTCTTTACAGTTTGCACAATGCTGATTTTGCTTTTTCCATTCAATATGGATTCAACAATTAAAACAGTTAGCATGACTTAAATATGCCAAATAAAAGCCAAACATTTAAATTTCTTCTGATGTTCAAAGCATTTTAATATCAGTCCCAAATAAAGGTAATTCGGGGTTGGAGTAGCATGCTAAAACTGTTTCACAACAAAACCAACATCTGAACGTGAACAAATACCAGAACATTAGAGAGAAAGAGATTACATCAACAGTAACACATTCTACTTTCAAAATACAGAACAGAAAAGCAAGATGACAAGAGTTTCTCATAATTTGGTCAGCTGAGTTTGGTAAATGCTGTTACACTTCAAACGAGGCAATAACATAAAACATTATCTGTGATATGAAACTAAGAATGCTTATCAAGAATTAAATTGGAGAAACTTGGATGCATTCAATAATCAGAAAAGGAGGCAAAATTTATATAATAAATCCGTAGAGAAAGAAGAAATTCATAGGTTGGGTTAAGCTGAGGAAGATAAAAAGAAGAAGAAAGGAGATGTTTTCATCCAAGATACCGGTGGTGGCGGAGATGTCGGCACGGCTGGAACTGCGTTTGAAGGATTTTGGGGAAGAATGTGTGGTGTGTTGTTTATACTTGAGAATCGTTCAACTGTGCGCATTTACAAAAACACGCGGTTCAGTTCACTCCAAGGGAAGGGGATGAAAACAGCCGCTAGTTGTTGATGCCTCTTCTTCCCGATGTTGGGAGAGTGCACCCACCACAAGAACCTCCGCAAAGGTAAAGCACTGCACGCCCAACAGGAACCGGCAAGGTAACCACAACAGTAGCAAAACTAAAGTGAATCCAAGACAATCATGACCAACAGAAAGTAACCAAAACGCAGAACAGGAACATCAAGTATTTTCTACCTTTTGATGCACTTCGAGGAGGAGATGAACTTCGAGCTGGGGTTGCGTGAAGGAAGAAGCCGCGCGTTAGCATAGGGAGGGAGTGTTTTGTGTTTTAGGGTTCAGAAACTGAAGAATGAGAGAGGGCGCGGAACACAAGGAGGGAAAGAGAAAAATTAGGAATATTACACATCGGTTATTTGAAAAACCGATGTGTTAACCATCTTATACACATCGGTTATGTTAAAACCGATGTGTAAACATTAAACTTTTAACTTCTGAATTTTTTTTTAATTTTATACATCGGTTAATAAAAACTGATGTGTAAAAGTAAAATTTTAATTTCTATTTTTTTTCTTTATAATTTTATACATCGGTTAATTAAAAACCGATGTGGTTAATCACTATTTTACACATCGGTTCATAAAGAACCGATGTTGAATGTTAAAAATTCTGACTTTAAATTTTTTTTATTTTAATTTTAAACATCGGTTAGAAATAACCGATGTGGAAACGTTTTACACATCAGTTATTCTCTAAACCGATGTGTAATACTTTGGTTTTAATTTCAAAAATGTCACCACCTCGTTTTACACATCGGTTTCTAATAAACCGATATATAAACTCCGATGTAGAATCACTTTTCTGCACTAATGTCAAGGATCTGGCCCATTTGAATCATCTCCATCCCCAAATATATGCGGATCATAATAACCATAGTACTTTTTGCTTCGATATTGCGAGTATCAGCAAATAATTAGTTTGCTTTCCTGCTTTTCTTCTCTCCTTTATTGTATAATTCTTTTATTGTTAATGCTTCTCTCTAACAGGTTAAGAAAGTTCGTGGATGAATTAAGAAGCTTTACAAGTGAGCTAAGACCTTAAGTTATAGCTCTCATATAGAAGAAATACCTTTTTTTCTAGAGAACGTAATGATTGAGTAGTTGGGATCATGTATTATACCGTATGAGTATATTGAAAATTGTGTGGTGATTCTGGTGATGGCAAAGTGATTGAAAATCGCATATGGATAAAGATCTTGTCCCATTTTTGTTGTAATACATACTCTATTTATCAACAATATTTTTATCACATGAATTAAAATTTCATATAATTTTCAAATGTAAAATATATAAAGATATCTTATTAATAAGGACATGGAGTGATATAGTTGAGTATATACTCGTAACTTCCATTAGAGGTCTTTTTGACTTGGGTAGTGCACAATTGGTTTTGCATATTATCAAAATGGTATAAGTTGAAAAGATTGTGTCTGATTGTGATAAGTCGTATATATTATGTATAATTATATGTTATATACGACTTTATTTTTTCGTTTTTATTATAAAATATTAAAAATCATACTTGTTATGTACAACTTCTGTATTAAAAGTAGTTGCACAAGAAAATGTACATTGCACAATAAAAAAATACGCTATCAGCCAAGAAAATGTACATTGCACGACAAAAAAAACATACAGTGCTTTTTTTTTTACATTAATCAATCACGATATAAATTCTCAAAAATTAGCGATTAAAAATACCCAATTTATATAGTATTATCTTTTTCTTTTCAATGAAAATATTATTATAGGTTCCTTATCCGATGCCTTGAGGAGCACTGGTTAGCAAGACCTTAATAATAATAATAATAAGGGTCTTGTTAATCAAAGTGCCCTAAAAGCACTCATTAAAAAAATTCAATAAAAGAAATTTTTTATTAGAAAATTAAAAATAATACTTTTCAAAATTTTGAATGTACCATTTTCCAATGAAAACTTTATTTTTTTTTTCCTAACCAATGTGATGGATTAAGCAGAGTTTGTTTTTTCAAATAGTATTTAGGTGACGTTTGGAAGAGCTTATTTAAGCTCATTTTGACTTATCTGATGACATAAGCTCTTATGCAGCGTGTTTGGCGGATCTTATAGAAATAACTTATGCCATCCCATAATGAGTTTTTGACTTATTTTCATAAGTCACTGGGAGAAGCTTATGGAATTATCATAAGAGCTTATGCACTAAACACCCTCTCCGCGTTTTTCACTATTCGAATCCTCTCATGCTCCTTTCTTTCTTTTTCTTTCTTTAAGCGCATTTGACATAAGCTCTCATGCAATAAGGTCTTATGTGATAAGCTCTTAATTAAATTGTTTTCCCAAACGCATCCTTAGTTCTCAACTTAAGCTTTTTTCCTCTTCTTTTTTGGTTTTTTACTTTTTCTATAGACAGCAAAGGTATATAGGGCGTATTTTTTGCTGCAGATACCATCAGCATCTTTAGGCTCCTTTTGCCTCTTCATTGGTGGTTCTTTGCTATACCTGTTAGGTGCTGTGGGTTTAACCTTACTGAGGTTTAGTTAGTTCTTTCATCCTTGCTTGTCTATTTTTGACTTTGGTTGAATTTCTACCTATTCGTGCATGTAACTGGGTTTGCATGTATATGGGTTTAGGGTACCTTTATACTCTTTCAATAGATGTTAGTTTATAAAAAAAAATATAATTATGGATATTAAGAGCTCATTTGATGATCAGAATAGGATAATGAGTATGACAGAAATGAAAAGAGAGCTGTATAGGGATAAGATATGATATGAGCATGATAAGCTCTTATCTTATCCAATGTTTGAATCACACCAAATATCTCACTGGATAGTATTATGTTGTTTGTCTTGTGTTTGACGTAAAATGGATAATGACAAGCTATGATATAAGCTATATCCAAACTATAGAAGTACCACTATATCAAAATTACATATATATTTTCAAAATTAACTTTTAATAATCATTAATGAGGGACTGTGCATGGGTAGTAAAGTCAGAAATGATGAAGCCTTTCATGATATAACCCACAAAGCTGCTTTGATTTTGCATGGAAAGTGTGACTAGAGGCAGACCTTCGTTAAACATGAGGGGAGCAATAGCTTCCCCAAACATTTGTAATCAATTTTTTTTTATGTAAAAATACAAGCAAAGCACCCTAAAATATATCATAGTATAATTAATTTAAGGATTTAATTGGTGTTTTACACCGTCAACTATTCGTAAATTGTTACATTATTAAAAATGTTTAACTTTTATCACAATCCTAAAATTCATACATAAAGTGATATGTAATTTGTTGATAGTGTAAATTAATATCTTCATTTAATTTCAGGTGTTTTGTGAGCATACATTTATCTTAAAAAAAAACATGATATGATTAATTAAAAAGTCAAAATGTTTAATTTGCTTGCTCTCTACCTTGCGCGGCTACTAATTTTGCTACTCTCCATATGTTTTCCATCACTCCTACTTGTTTTGCTGAACTTATCTTTAATGAAATGAACTTATCTTTAATAAAATGCAGTAGCTTTGCTTGAGTAAAAAAAAAAGAGAGACAAACTTATCTTAGGTTAAAATAATGTTTTAGTCCCTATATATGTCACTTATTTTTAAATTAGTCCCTATACAAAAAAATATTTTTATATTAGTCCCTACATATGTAATCATTACTGTCGCGACCGTCCCGTCCGGGTGTTGTGAAAAGAGGTATAAAACAGATGAGTCGCCACCAATATTTTATTTGGGAAACACATTGGAAAAACTATTTATTTTAAGGAAACCGGTCTTAAAAAAACAGAGAGATTTGAGTCCGGCAGTCGATTACGAGTAGGGAACGTGTTAGCACCCTACATCGCTCATTTAAAAAACGGTACCTCAAGTTAATTGTGCGAAACATTTTAATAACCTTTTAAATATTTATTTTACCCCAAAAATTATTTACAAGAAAGAATTATTTTTATTTTTTAATATTTTGCATTTATTTATTGGTTTTATATTTTAAAAATTATTGTTGATAAAACCTAAATGAGGTTGAACATGACACATAAGTCTACAGAGCAACCTCAAATCTAAGGGATTGAACATGGCACCCGGGTCCATAGGGAATCCCTAAATAATATAAATTTAAATATTTTAATTAGTTATTCACAAATAAAAGGAGACACAAAAATAAGGAAAAAATTAGTTTTGGCTTGACAAGATGATTTATCTTGCTCCTACGTATTCCCGGATGCGATAGGAAACTCGAAGCCACGTAGTTCTTTATAAAATATTTGATTTCTTGGTTGATTTTAATTTTTGTGAAAAGATTTGTTTATTAAAGAAAAAACTTTTTTTATATTTTACCTTTTTTATTATAATTTATTTTTATATCGAAAACTTCTGAGTGAGATAGAGCATGGCACGTACATCCATAGAGCGACCTTGGATCTAAGAAATTGAGTGTGATACATTTCACAAAGCAACTCCAAAATTATTTACAAAGAAACATTCTATTTTAGTTGTTTTTGTTTATAAAAATAAGTAAATTGATAAAAAGGAGTAGGACATGACTTCAAACAGAAAAGCCATTCAGTGTAGATGAAGCCCATCAAGTTTGGGCCATTTAACTAACCCATGAGCCCCATAACTAATTGAATTGAATATCTGAAAGTCAAAATAAAATAAAAAAAGAAATAAAAACAATAAAATAAAACAAAATAAAAATGAAATATCAGACATCAGAGAGTAAGTTAGAGCAACCAAGGGACTTTGGTACTTCAACTGCACGGCGCGGCATCGAGAGGGAGTGGCGGCGGCGGCGTTTCTGGCTACCATCGGTGGTGAAGCTCACGGGGTATGGCGGCGTCATGGTGGCTGAGGCGGTTCGAGGAGGGATGGCGGAAGGAGCCAGTTCCGGCTCGAACACTTACAGGGCCAAGTCTGAACAGAGAACTGCTCCGCGGTGGGGATATGGCGATTCTGGATAGCGGTTTGGTGATTCACAGAGGAAGTATGACGCGACGGCGGCCCCGCCATCTGGTGTGGGAAGTGCTGGATACGGCGAATGTAACACCCGGGTGCCGACGAGGGCGGGGAGTGGTCGCCGGTGCAAGAAGGCACGGACAAGGAGCGGCTCCTGGCAGGCTTCTTGGCAGAGGAACACATGAATGAACCGATTACACACCCGAATGAGAGGGATCCTGAGATTGTGTAGGTGTGGGACTATACAGTTGAGGAAGACTTATATAAATTGATTGGTATTACCTATACTAATAAGATGCATCTTCTTTTCGGGAGCCCATCACTTAAGAATTCCACAGTTAAGCGTGCTTGACTTGGAGCAATTCTGGGATGGGTGACCTCCTGGAAAGTTTTCTCAGAAAGCGTGTGAGTGAGGGCAAAGCACGCTGAAAATGCCCGTGTTGGTTTGTGGGGACAGTCGTCAATCCATAAAGCAGCCAGGGATGTTACAAATGGTATCAGAGCGGCACCTTTTTCAGTACGGTGTAGTTCGGGGACGAACCAAGCGGAAGCTGGTGGGCATGTAACACCCGGATGCCGACGAGGGCGGGGAGTGATCGCCGGTGCAAGAAGGCACGGACAAGGAGCGGCTCCTGGCAGGATTCTAGGCGGAGGGACACATGAATGAACCGATTACACACCCGAATGAGAGGGATCCTGAGACTGTGTAGGTATGAGACTATACAGTTGAGAAAGGCTTATATGAATTGATTGGTACTACCTATACTAACAAGATGCATCTTCTTTTCGGGAGCCCATCACTTAAGAACTCCACAGTTAAGTGTGCTTGACTTGGAGCAATTCTGGGATGGGTGACCTCTTGGAAAGTTTTCCCAGGAAGCGTGTGAGTGAGGACAAAGCACGTTGAAAATGCCCGTGTTGGTTTGTGGAGACAGTCGTCAATCCATAAAGCAGTCAGGGATGTTACAGCAGAGCTCGAAGCTTATAGTGGTGAGGTGCGACGGAGGGGGTGACGACAGTCGCGAAGAACAAGGGCAGAGGCTCGTTTTTTGTTCCTTCAATCTGAATCAGTATTTCTTTTTTTGGATAAAGGATTGGTGGAGTTTTCTTGTTATTGTCATGGCTTGGGTTGGTAGAGAAGGTTATGGGAGTTATTGTTGCAGTGTTGTAAATTGGGTGATTGGGTGATGTTATTGGAATGAAGTGAATGGGTGTTTATGGTGGATTGAAGAGGATTACATGGTGAGAATGGAGAGGAAGATGGTAGGTTGTTGTTGGGAGGATCTGTTAGTGGTATAATGATTTTGGGTGAAGGCGAAAATGGAAGACTTCTGTGTTTTTGGCTTGGGTGTAACAATCAGGAAGGATGGAGGAGAAACTAAGTGAAAATGGTGGCTTTGTGTTGATGCCTATTGATTTACGCCTCCCCCTTTCAGCTCTTCACTTCTTCGTCTTTTTAAAGACTGAGAGGAACAAATCCCCACGTCTCTTATGCCTGAGTTGCATTGCTTAGTCTTTGTCTAATTTCAGTTCTCATTGTTTCTCATGCCTTTTGTGTATCTCTTGGTGCTGCTATCTTCCATTCTTGTATTTTGTCCATTATGCTCATATTTGACTTTGTTGATAGTGCATACTGGGTAGGAGATTGCATTCTCATTTTCCATGATTTACTTTCAAACTTTCTCTCTTTTGCAACTTTTCACAAAGTCTGGTTTAGTAGTAAATTAAAAACATTTGTCTCCATCCGTTTGGCTTTCCACAAGCCACAGCAACGCCTCCCTCGATCTTTTTTTTTATTATTTATTCATTTTGGCTTGGAACTTGGACACACCCAAAAGGTTATGACCATATAATGAAATTGGGTTAAGAGCAAGAATAAAATATTTTTTGATTATTCTTTGCAGTTTTTATATTTTTTTGTCTTTTCAAAAAATTAATTAAATTGAGAAGATATCTGGACAAAATTAATTAGGTGTTCACAATTATCAAATAGGTCCCTGCTGTTTAACGACCGTTAATGACGATCATTAAGTTGGTCCCTACACGTGTCACTCATTTTTAAATTGGTCCCTACATGTGTCACTCATTTTTAAACAAATGCTGGTGTCCCCGATTGGTCCTTATATGTATCACTCATTTTTAAATTGGTTCCTGTATGTGTTACTCGTTTTTAAATTAGTCCCTACACGTGTCACTCATTTTTAAATTAGTTCCTACGGCGAGGTTTCGCGGTGATTCGGGATCGCTCCAGCCGAGGCGTGTCATGCGTTCTTCATGGTTTGCAAAGCCGTTACTGAAAAATTGGGGCATTTGTTCGAGCTTCGTACCGATTCTGGGAGGATTATTATGGAGAGTAGGGGTGTTCATCAACCGATTCAAACCGTAAAAACCGAACAGAAAAATCGCAAACCGAAAAAAACGAAAACCGAAAACCGAACCGCATTTTTTAAATTGGATTGGATCGTATTTGGATCCCCTGGTGAAATCCAATCCAATTCAAACCGATCTACTATATACTTATACTATTATTTTTGAAATTATAGTATTACTCATACCTAAGCATTATCTTTCATATTTTTATGTCTCTCATTTTCTTTAATATTTTTGTTGGAATGACATATATGAGACTAATTAGAATAAATTTTAATGTCTTGAAGTTATATTTTGCTAAAAGTTTTGATCCATAACACAGATACTTGATTGAGTAAACATGAAAAATAGGAAATCAAATAAGTAAATTTGAAAAATAACTAGCTACAATTTATTTGCAGCCAATTCAATAAAAAAAAGTATAAGTGAGAGTAGAGATAGAGAATCAATATTTTTAAATTGGTCCCTACATGTGTATCTCATTTTTAAACAAATGTTGGTGTCCCCAATTGGTCCTTATATGTATCACTCATCTTTAAATTGGTCCTTATATGTGTCACCTCATTTTTAAATTAGTCCCTACATATGTCACTCATTTTTAAATTAGTTCCTACGGCGAGGTTTCGCGGTGATTCGGGATTGCTTCAGCCGAGGCGTGCCATGCGTTCTTCATGGTTTGCAAAGCCGTTACTGAAAAATCAGGGCATTTGTTCGAGCTTCATACCGATTCTGGGAGGATTATTATGGAGAGTAGGGGTGTTCATCAACCGATTCAAACCATAAAAACTGAACAGAAAAACCGCAAACCGAACAAACCGAAAAAACCGAAAACCGAAAACCGAACCGCATTTTTTAAATTGGATTGGATCGGATTTTGGATCCCCTGGTGAAATCCAATCCAATTCAAACCGATCTACTATATACTTATACTATTATTTTTGAAATTATAGTATTACTCATACCTAAGCATTGTCTTTCATATTTTTGTGTCTCTCATTTTCTTTAATATTTTTGTTGGAATGACATATATGAGACTAATTAGAATTAATTTCAATGTCTTGAAGTTATATTTTGCTAAAAGTTTTGATCCGTAACACATATACTTGATTGAGTAAACATGAAAAATAGGAAATCAAATAAGTAAATTTGAAAAATAACTAGCTACAATTTATTTGCAGTCGATTCAATAAAAAAAAGTATAAGTGAGAGTAGAGATAGAGAATCAACATAAAAAAACATGTTAAAAAATATTAATAATTATTTTTTCTCAAACTGCCAAATTAAAATTTTGTTAATAATTCTATTAAATTTTTCTCACTCGTCATCAAATCAAATGATGGTTAAAAAGGAATAAATAGTTGTTGCCTTTCATAAAAGTTCTACTATTTTAATATAAAGATATGTTAAAATAAATATTGATTGGACACGCTAAACTAACTCATTTAAATAAAGATTATCTTTTGTGCACTTATAAATAAGTAGAAATGACACTTGGCATAAGAAAAAATAAAGTACGACAAAAATCGAATTATCCAATCCAATCCAAACCGCATTTGATTGGATTGGAACGGGTCGGATTTTTTTAAAGATGCAAATCGGTCCGATCCAAACCGCGTGTTGTTTTCATCATTAGATCATATGACTTTTTAGCTCAAAACCGATCCAATCCAATCCGCGAACACCCCTAATGAAGAGCACAACAGCTTGCAGGAAAGCCTACTGTAATCTTTTGTAGCACCGGATTACACTCACAGAGTGGATATGAAATACAACAGTTTGCAGGCAAGCTTACTGGAATCACTCAGTTGGAATTTTATCCAGCTTTCATATCCAATCAATCCAGTGCTATTGAAGATTCCAGTAGGCTTGCGTGCAAGTTATTGTGCTCTCTATAACAACCCTCCCAGAATCGATACGAAGCTCGAATAAATGCCCCAATTTTTCAGTAACGGCTTTGCAAACCACGAAGAACGCGAGGCATGCCTCGGCTGTAGAGATCCCGAATCGCTTCAAAACCTTGCCGTAGGTGGCAGTGTGGGCCAATCCGAAGATTGCGGCTATTAGGGCACAATCGGGGGCAATTTGGGGAAAGGAAGAGTTGAGAGAGTGAGAGAGAAGATGGAGGAGGTGGGAGAAGGAATCCTCCGATTTAAAAATGAGTGAAACATGTAGGGACCAATTTAAAAATGAGTGACACATATAGGGATCAATTTAAAAATGAGTGACACATATAAGGACTAATCGGGGGCACCAGCATTTGTTTAAAAACGAGTGACATATGTGGGGACCAATTTAAAAATGAGTGACACTTGTAAGGACTAATTTAAAAATAAGTGACACATATAAGGACCAATTTAATGATCGTCATTAACGGCCGTTAAACATCAAAAACCTATTTGATAACAATTGTACATGCAGAGACTAATATAAAAATATTTTTTATACATGAACTAATTTAAAAATTACGTATAGGGAATAAAACATTATTTTAACCCTTATCTTATTATGTTGCTCATATGAAGGTTTATCCTTTCTTATCAACCCTGTATGTACCTCTAAACGGGACCAAAAAATAATAGGTACCCCGAAAACTAAATAAATAAAAATAAATTAATAGTGAATGGCGCGTTGACGCGGTCGAGAGTGGAAGGGAATAAATAATTTACGTGAGGCAGTAGCGGGCAGAGACAAGATAACAATAAAAAGAACAAACAATAAAGAGAAGAAGTCGTCGTTTGGTTTGAAGTTTGAACCTTGAACCGACCTCCCTTCTCTTTCCGATTCGAATCAAATTTCAATTCAATGGCGGATGAAAAGCAACGTCAGAAGGAGGAGGCAAGCCCTCTTCTCCACCACAATCCCAAATCTGCCCACCACTTTCCTCTTGGCTGGACCGCCGATGGGCTCCCTCTAGGTCACGCCAGCGTCGTGGGCCAGCCCATGCCCAATCTCACGGCCCGCACCCCTTGGAACTCATCCATCTGCGCTTGCCTCGGCCAAAACGATCATTTCTGCGGCTCCGATCTCGAAGTTTGTAAGTTTCTCAGCTATTTCTTAATTCATTCTTGTTCCATTTTTCATTCTTAATAATCAATAATCAATTCTAATCAACCCTAAAAAAAAAACTCATACAATCAACATAAATAGAGATATTTCAATTTTAGGGATGATAAATTGATTACCCCTATGAATCCCTAAAACATTGATTTCTTTGAAATCAGGTCTTCTCGGGAGTGTGGCTCCTTGTGTTCTGTATGGAAGCAATGTCGAGAGACTTGGATCTGCTCCTGGAACTTTTGCCAATCATTGTTTGCCTTATACTGGTCTATACCTAATTGGAAATTCTTGCTTTGGTTGGAATTGTCTTGCACCATTGTTTTCATATCCTAGCCGCACTGCTATTCGTCGCAAGTTCAATTTAGAGGCAAGTTTCTTTTTCTTTATCTGCTGATAGTGTTTCATATCTGATAATATGATACCTAGCTCCAAAGATGTTGTTGTCATCTTCACATTGTTTGTGTCAATTGATCAGCCCGCGTAATTGAAAAGTCTTATCTATATCAGCTATTAAGAATTCCAACTTGCACGAGACATGCTGTACAACACAACTAGATGAAATTCAACATGTAAATTAGGTTTTCTATGTCGCCAATCTCACACTTTGGGGCTGTCTCATCATTCTAAAATATAATAAGATAATCTATCTATATAGCTACAATAATGGCTCGGTATTACCCTTTAAGTAATTGTTTCAAACTTCTAATTCTAAAGTGGACTTTAGAATTTTGACAGATTTGGATCCTCTCCTATTGGACAGGACATGGTCTTGTTGGAGGGAGATTTTTTAAATAAGGGCCCGTCATGGAGGGTTGTATGGTACACTGATTATATTTCAAAAAAATTGCATGTTTCTCTCTCCAACAAGACCATTTCCTGTTCTTCGCAACAAAAGAGAGAATCCAAATCCAATTTTGATTAGGTTGAAACTTTTCATTTGGTCGTTTTGTTCAGTTGTATGTTGTATGCCTTGTCCAAAAGGTTCGGTACAATTGGGTATGTCAAGTGTGGTGAAAGTCACTATTGGTTGTTATGCCATGTGTTAAAAAAATAATCTTAATCTGTGCCCCCTTTTCTGTGAAGTTAATATTTATATGTCATTTACGGATTTACCAAGATAATAGTCCTGTTATTAAGAGGTAAGTTGGATTAAGTGAATAACTATGCTATACCATGTGTTGATTTTTTTGGGAGTTGATAGGTCAGTTGGTGTGCTTGAAGTTTTGGAAATTCAGCCTTTAGGTTTAGGTGTATTCAATATCAACTTTGTATTGCTTAAAATTACTTATGATGTCCTCTTTTGCTCACTTATAAGACAGAGAGAACTTTGCTATATGTATATTGCCTTCTTTCATAGATGACATCCAAATAAACAATTTCCACATTAATAGAAGTGAGATTTACCTTTGCCTTCTCACTTCTTTTTTCTCCTTATGACTCTCTCTCTCTTTTTTGCACACAAACACAAAATTCGCATTCCTATTTTAATATATTATGACAAAAGAATTTATTCTTCCTAATTTGTATAAATTATTTATGGTCTTCGGAGATCAGGGGAGCTGTGAGGCACTTAATAGGTCATGTGGGTGCTGTGGAAGCTTTTTGGAAGATGATGCCCAGCGTGAAGGGTGCGAGTCAGCATGTGACTTGGCAACTCATGTCTTCTGTCATGTATGTGCTCTTTGTCAAGAAGGTCGCGAGCTCCGACGCAGGCTACCTCATCCTGGCTTTAATGCTCAACCAGTATTGGTTATGATCCCCCCAACAGAGCAGACCATGGGACGTGGGGCTTGAAAATATTCTTCCTCATCTGCTGTTACTGTGTATGTTACTAGTACCTCCATATGATTTGATGTTGTGTACCCGTGTTATATACCTTTTGTCGTAATTTGATTCTGGTTCTTTGAATTTGGTATAAATAAGAACGTCAAACATCATAATTTCAGTTTGCTTCCTTACAGTTTTTAACCTATAATTTAGTTCAATGATCTGAATCAAAGAACATGTTACATTAAGGGTGTGGTTCCTATTTAGTTGGTTTAATTTGATCAACTTTGATTCATCAATCTGGATGCAGCTTGAACGAGAATGACATTTGCAATCTAAATCTAAATATATATATGTGTCCGTGTAGTGTGATCGAAACCAGTTCTGTTGAATGGCCAAAATAGGAAGTCAATCATTAGATCGTGCAGCTATAAGTTGACCAGCTTTTTTTGTTTCTTGGTATATATTGCGCTTCTTTTTATTTATACCAAAGAAAAAAGCACCTGCTATTGTGACAGAACATATTGCTCGGGCCTGCGTTATTTTATGTGTATCCTTTTTTTATTGGAAATATGACATATCACAAGTTGCTACTTCGTGTGCTCAATGTGCTGACATATATGCTTGAAAGAGGTCTAACAAAAACCAGTTTTTCACCAGGAATAGTTCTTGTTATTTTTGTTCAAATGGCCAGGTGGAGCATTAGGCTTCTTTCTTGGATAACCAAAGATGAAAGGATATGGTACCTGTTTGTTCAGGTTGTTTTTCACAAAAAAATAAATACATTTTTAATTAAAAAAATCACTTCTGAGTTCTGATGCTACATACTTGTTTGGTTGGGCTTTTATTAAAAAGCAGTAGCTGAAAAAGGTTGAAATTTACCTTTTAAGTGAAGTTAAATTTTTTAGATTTTCAAAAAATTGATTTTTATAAAATCAGTTCTTACTAAATTTAAATTTGAGGTTTTTATAACAAAGAGGCCATAAATCTAAATTTGAGGTTACAATGCCAAATGGATAGGCATATGATAGAATGCAACCGGACATGCTTTAGAATCTTGCTATTTTTTAGCATGGTTTTCTCTTCACTTCTGCTTTTGATGAAGCAGTGGCCACTGGGCGACTACTGGTGGGCGTGAATGTTATTTACTAATTTACTAATTGTTGCCACGACCATTTCTATGAAAATTGAAAGCCTTGCCTGGCATTTCTATCCCTCTACGTTATTAAGGTTTTGTTTGTGAGTTTTGTTTTGGAGGGGAAGTAAGGGAAATTGAATGTATGTGAGAATATTTCCGTTATTTGTGAGTTTAAAAATTTGGAGGGGAATGTTTTGACAATTTTAGAAAACCCCCCAAACCCCTTCTTACTACCCCCAATTTTTTTGGTTTACCCCAATTTCGGGTTTTTTGGGGAGGGGAAATAATTAAATTAATAATTTACCCTCTAGTCTTTACTAATTTGTATTAATTTTTTTAAAGGTGCATTAATATTATTTAAAGAATATTACTTATGTTAATTTTTTAAACAATGGTAAGATTGTAAAAATATGTTATAAACCCTTCATTTACTTCCTCTCATATAATATGCACTCATAAACAAGGGGATGGATAATATTCCTTCCGGATTCAATTATAAGCAAAATTACCTAACTTCATACTTATTAAGGAAGTTAGTTAATTTAGTTTAATTGTCTTGATTTATATAAAAAAATGAGTTACAATTACTAAACTACCCTTTAATTATCTCGGGAGTGTGCAATGCTCTTGAAATCTAAAAGGAGAATTAGTTGGATTGGTTAATTGTCTTGATTTTTTGAACACTGACATTAAATAGAGTTTAATTGGTTGAATTTTGCTTATATTTGAGTCCACACAACATAGTTACTTTTTTTGCTTATAATTGAGTCCAGATTCTTCCCCTCCCCTTTGATCCCCTCCATTTCCTTCTCCTCCAAACTCACAAACAAAGCTAAGGAAAAACAAACTATGCGTCTGGCATTCTCTCTTTATAATAAATGGTCATAAGATATTAATACGTGGAATTTGTTTATAATGGATGCAAAATTGTTAACGCAGCTTGAGATGCCTGGTAAAATGATCCTTCCACAAACCTGTCGCCTGTCAGCTTGACATGAATTCTGTTTACCATAATGGAACTACTGATAACATAGAAAAGAGTAAATTCTCCCTAGGAATTGAAGGAGGTGGATCGAAAAAGAAAATAGTAATTGGATAAAGATAACTAATGAAATATGAATTGAATGAGGTGGATGGAACGGAAAATGGTAATTAGATAAAGATGCAAAAGTTTGGAGTGGGGAGCAGTTATTAAGGGTTGTATGAGAGATATATATGAGGCCAAGTTGTTGTTGTTGTTAGCAGATTCGGCATTTGAGTAAGGATCTCAAGGGAGGAATGCGTACAGCTGACAGCTAGCGATGTGTAGAAAAAGGGGTTGGATCAAAAGCATGCCTTCTTTTCGACCATAACGATCAGAGTTTGCATTAATTATTGAATTTGATCTTGAGAAACTATTTCGAGACTTGTCTTCATTTACTTCCTATGAGTATGAAGAGTCTAGCAGGCTCCTATCTATGGTTATGAAGAGTCTCATAAAATTGAATTCGATTTATTATCCCTGAATGTTGTGCTGGTTCTCCAAGAAAGTGTGGCCTATTGCCAAGGAATCACAATCATGTCTCTCAAAAAAGATTCTAGCTAATTTGCATCTATGAGACGGAGAATTGCTATTGAAAAAAACATCAAATAAATCGAGAAGATTTTATAGTGAGGGGCCCGCGTGAAATGAAGACAAGAATCTTGTATTGAATTAGAACGATAAAACGACAACATTCCAACTCTCTTAGGAGTTATTGAGTTCACAGCTTAAATAAAGTCATCGTATGTTTTCTTAAAATGAATAAATTACTTTGTCGACAACATTCCAACTATCTTAGGAGTTATTATACTTTGTAATGTTTTGATTTATGTAGTATTTGACTTTATTAAATCTTCTCATTGAGGGTTTGTAAAAATTATTTGTATTTTTACGAAGTCTGAATAAAAGGCTAACAACTTGTGTTTGCGTGAGCAATTTATCTCAAGTTGGCCATTTTTTTTTGGTAACACTTGTCTTCATTTCACGCGGACCCCTCACTATAAATTCTTCTCAATTTATTTGATGTTTTTTTCAAAAAAAAGAAAAAATCAATCTGTTACAACGGATCCATTTGTTATATATTATTTTGAGAAAAAAAATCAATTATTTTTAAAAATAATCATTTATGAGGATTTTAAATATATTTATTTCAGCTATTAAAATTATAACATTAAATGTAAGAATTTTTGAACGATGGTGACAGTAAATCATAGGATCAATCACGTCTTTATAAATGCTTTATCAATTTCATTTTAATTTTCACATTAAAGGGTTTAACCAACAAACCAATTAACCATCTTCTCTGTCTCAAAGATTAAGCATCAGTGAATAGGACGAAAATCACCTATCCCAATATGAATGATAATCTAGATATGATATATATTATAATGTCCATCCTCATACCTATATTTGAAAAATTTATCCGTATCCTCGTGGGTAGTAATTTTAGTATCCTTACCCATACCTTTTAGGTATCTAAGTACCCACATCCGTTACCCTCACTTTAACTGTGGAAAAACAATAAATAACAAAAGAAACATTATAACAATTAAAAAATGATTCAAATGTCTTTTAAATCACCCCATTAAACATTACAAGTAAAAATTTTTAAATAAATAAAAACGTTCAAAAAGGAATTATATATATAACTAGGTTTAGAAAGTTAAGAATTTTTAGATTAATTTTGGTTTTAAAATTTGTATTATAGTTAAAATTATATATATTATTAATATAAATAAATAAATAATTAATTAATTAATTATATATACGTATACATACGTGCGAGTGGTACTACCGGTACCCACACCTATACCCATCAAATTTACGGGTAGTTACCTATACCCGAATCCTTATCCATTATACGGATAATTATCATATCCACCCTAAATAATTTTTATGGATACTCAATGATTTGAGTATAAATTTTCATCCCTAATCTCATACTCCTGTCTCACATCATGTGCCACCTAATAGGATCTTACCGAATCATTTAAAAAGACACGTCACCCTTAACTTTTTTTTTTTCTAACAGAGGATGTTAACAGTGAATTTAGAAACAATGCTGCAATTTGCAAATAGACGACGACAACTTCCAACGCAGGGGAAAACAAAAATGAGGTTTGCTATTCTGACACAGGAAAATGGATACAGTATCGACTCTTTAATAATGCATACATGTTGTGAATCGTTAGATTTATAATTCATCTTGATCTATCCATAAACTTAGTTTATTAATTAAAATTTTTATTAAATCTATTCTTCTGTCATATTCTTTGCGATCACAATATTCGCAGTGATATTACATGTGTTTATTACATGTATCAGTTGCTTCATCTTTTAATTCTCGTATTAATTCTTTTAATCTGTCTTGATTTGTTAAATCTATCATACTTAAATGATGAACAAATTTTTCTCTGTTTCGAGAATTCATTAGTAATTAGCTAGTACTTAGCTCTGATACCAGTTTGATACCATTCTATTTTTTCCCAGGTAGTGGTAGTAATTAGACATAATTTGGGTACTTTTCGTACATAATTTGTGTTACTAATAATTCATATCCATAATCCATTATAGATTCGTCTATTTCTATTAATTCTTGAATTATCTGGTTTCTTTCTTCTTCACAAAATGCTAACTGTACTCTTTGTACTATTTGTTTTAAATAAAGTTTTTCTTGCCAGTGTTGTTGTTTTAATTTGTTGATTATTATCTATTTACAATCTTTGGGTATTTTCATAACTAAAATACTTAATATTTCATTTTCAGTTTGATTATCAAATTCAGAGTATATTTCCATTATTTTATTCGATATCTTCAAAAGATGGTACAATTAACCTAAAATAATTAGATGATGATTGTTGAGCTGATGTCATTTTTTTTTTTATTTTTTCTATTTTTTCTATTATTTGTCTTTTATATTTTTCTCTTTTATTTCTTATATTAGTAAGCTCCTTTTCTTTTTCGATAATATATTTTTCTATTTGTTCTTGTTTTTTTTATCTTTTTTATAGATATTCATAAATTCTTTTATATTCCATTTATCTTGATTTATTTTATTCTGATATTTTTCATAAATATTTCTTAATTCTGTTCCTTTATTCATATTTTATTTCTTAAGTATTGCGCTAAATCTCTTACTTGGTTTGACAGTTTATTTATATTTTCGTCTTCTTTATTATTTTCTATTTCAGGAAAAGTAATTGGTTTAGGGATCTGTCTAAAACTTGGGTTTTTTTTTTTATAGAAATTCCTAGTTCAGTTAATTCATTTCTTTTAGGATAATAAATTTTTCCTATTTCTTCAAAAAGTCTTGGTATATTTATTCTATCATTATTTTTGAAAGTAATACTATGATGATAATTTGTTAGTGCATAATTAACACAATAAGTAATTGAGAAGATCTTATCTCCCGATCTCATTAAATTATTTCTCAAAAATCTATGTTCCATAGTTAAAGATTGATCCAGTCTTTGAGTATCTAATGGTATTCCAATATTTGGGTGTATTTCAAATTTTAGCTTAACATAGGCTAAGTTTCCTTCAATTACTCCTAATATTTTGTCTTTCAGGTCTGTTATTCTATTATCCTTCAAAACTAGTTCTATAGGTGAATTTATTCCTTCCTGGAAAGTTGCTTTAATTAAAACTTGTATAACTCCTATATGAATATATCCGATATTCCTTCTATGTGCTTCTTTCTTTAAACTTCTTTTTAGCTCTATTAATTTCTTTTTATTTAATAATTGTATGCAAGTATTTCCATTTGTTTCTGATATGTCTATGGGTGTTTCATTAATGATCTTTCCATAGTATATTATATTTTCTTTCTGGTTAAATCGTTTCATTATTCCTCCTAATTTCTTCATGTTTGCATCTTTTGCTAAATTTAAGTCTTCTTTTTGTATTTTTTGAAATAATTTTGGATCTATTAAAATACTTCATTCGTAATTTCCATCTTCTTCAGTAATTTGTATATGTTCAACATCAGTGTTATCAATCTTTTCTCTTTCTATTTCAGACATGATTAAATTCTAGTGAGGGCTGAACGAGATAGGTGATGAGTCATACCTGATTTAGTATTCTTGAAAATATTTCTGGGTTCCTTGGTCCACCGCTGCTTCCGTCAAATTGAGATTATATCAAGTAGTTGAAAGTAATAGAAATAATGAAGTAATAAGAAGTAGAGGAATATATGAAAGTGGTGTTTATTTATGATCAGTAATGAAGTACATAGAACTTGTTTGAATCCACTCTCAAGGATTCTCTAGCAAAGCTAGAACTTCTCAGAGAGAAGAGAGGTGAGGTGAGAATTGAAATTCTAAAACCTGCCTTCTGCCTCAGCATAAGAGGTCTTATTTATACACTTAAGTGGGCTAGGTAATTTACAAGACAGTCCCTGCATTATTACATTCTATCAGACTTCTCAATAATTCATAATGAAGTCATTGCCTACGTCATTTCCCTATTATTGCTTGATGACGTCAGTGCTTACGCCATTCTTCAATAACGGCTTCGTATGAATCCTTATCTTCTTGCCGACAGTCTTCTTTCTTTACGCATCTTTCGCATGTGTGATTGCCATTTTATTTAATCATTGAGCACAGTAAATCGAGTACAGTTGATTGATAATTCATTGAAAGTCCTTGGAGCGTGTAGAAAGGTAGTTCAAAGTTCGTTAGTAGTGCCAAGTCCCTTTCTCTAATCAATTTTCCACTAGTCTTGCTGAGTAGCAAAGTATGTGGTCCTTTGTACATGGCTTTTATGAAGGAATCTTTACCAATAATTTGACATTGAGTAAAGATACTTGCCAGTTGATTTGCTAGGATTGTGACAATCTTTTCTTCATTGTAATCTTCTCCAGTAGGTTCGTCTCTCATGGAAAAGTTGTTGTTGCTTACTCCAATGAAGATTAAATTCTTTGTAGGTTGTTTTGTGGCAAAGTCTGGATAAGTCGAATAGAACTTCAAGAAGATAGTTCTATCCTTTGCTACATTTCGTTTGTAGTTTTGGATGGCCTCCTTCAAATTATATGGGAATAATTTGATTTCTTCCAAGTCTTGACTTAAGTAGAGACATTCAATAAGTCCAAATTGGAACATATTAAATATAAGAATCGATGTTGCACCGGGAGTAATTATGGCCTTAACTCCGAAAATATTTCGGTTAACCATATAAAAAGAATTAATTTTCTCCTTTTCGGACCAGTTGGTTAGTCTTTTTAAGTTTTCATAAAATTTTTCTTTGGAAAATTGGACCTGTAATTCATGGTCTTTTCTTGAAGTAATTCGGTAGTCATCAATGGAGGATGGAACTCTTCCGAGTATCCTTGATAAGCCTCTGGCTTATCTAGTTTTATAACTAGATAGACTGTGGTTTATGTGCTAATTATTCGAGTTCAATCTCGTTTTTCGCCCAAATTTGGATCTAATTGTCCTCAAGCAACATTTTGAGTCTTTTGAGCAGTTTTAGGGTATTTTAGCTAATTTTGAGTCAAATAAAGCATTTCTTGCTATTTCCTAGTTTCAGGTTAAAGGGGAAGCACTTCGAGTCAAGGGAATGAAGAAAACAGTGGAAATTGCCATTCTGGATATACTCGCCCCGCGAGAGGGAGCTCGCCTCGCGAGCCTGAAGACCAGTTGAGCAGCAACAGTCATCCTTTCTGTCTCGCCGCGCGAGAGGCTACTCGCCTCGCGAATCCTGAAGACCCTAGAGGACAGAGACCATCACGGCCTAGCCGTGATGAAGGTAACGGCTGTGACAGACTAGGATTTGAAGCCTCGCCACGCGAAACATACTCTCGCCTCGCGAGAGTCCAATTTGAAAGCGCGCCATTTTTAATATTCGCCTCGCGAGCGATTGCAGATTCTGAATCCTATATATTACTATTTTAGGGCAGAATTAGGGAGCTTTTGATACTCCACTGTTTTGTAGCATTTTAGGACGGTTCCTTGTTACTCTGGAGCTGTGTCTCCCTTTTTCTTTTTCTTATTTTATAATGGTGATTATGGCCGATTGCTTGTGTGTCTTCACGGGCATGAGGAACTAATCCCCTCGTCTAAGGGAACAATGAACCCACCCATGGCGGTGTAGATTCGATGTGATGGATGTCTTTCTCCCTTATCTCAATTAATGTTTTCCAATTCTGATTTGATTGTGTTGATCATATGCATGCGTGATTGACTAGTTAAATGTGTTGAGGCTTAGGAGGCAATTCACGTTTTAGAACTTGAATTGGAATCATCGATCAAATATTGCACGAGAGTGAATAGGAGATCGGTGCAACCTTATAGGAATCAGATTTAATAGAGTTTGATGATTAGGGTTATGAGACCTAGTAAGTAATTAACTCAATCATTGAATACGTCCTAATGAGCACGACAGTGGATTTAGGAGAATTTGAGGGTCCTGGTTGACATTGTAATTGAACTTAGGGAGGAATTCATCACCACTTGGGTACTATGCATGATTGGGTAGGTGAATTTGTGACCTTGGAAATTTTAATTTCAGATTTTTAGTTAATTATTTTATTAGATTTGTTAATTTAGATTGCGACCTTATATTTTCTCTCCCTCAACCACTCGCCTCGCTTGACCAACGGATCTAATTTCCCGCGAATTGGTAGAATTGGTACCCTAATCCTTGTGTTCGACCTCGGTAATTACTTACTGTGTTATTTTATTACTTGCGACGACCCGGTACACTTGCCGGTGACTCAACAAGTTTTTGGCGCCGTTGTCGGGGATTGACACAACCAATTTTCCTAATTTTTAGGGAAGTTTGATTATTTGGTAAAGTTATTTTTATTTATTTTTATTTTTTTTTGTTATTTACTATTATTTCTCTCTACTTCTTTGATTCCACTTGGTCTTGCCTTGTTTTGTATGCGAGGTACCCTTTTCACAAGAGGACTTGCTATTTGATTTGGAGATCACCAAGACCGAGAAGGGTTTAAGGAAATAAGACAGAGAGCGAAAGAGGCTTGAAGCAATTTGATCTTGAGGAGATGGCCCTCAGCTTTCTTTGACCCGGTCTCCAAGGTTCAACATTTCTTTAACGGGTTAAGGGGGCGCTACCAGATGAATTGTGATGTCGCAGCTGGCGGTTCATTTTCCTACTTATCGGCTGAGGATGGATGGGCATTATTGGAGAAGATGTCGTACAATGATTACAATTGCGGTAGGGAAACCTCAACTGGATTCAGTTCTGCAGCAATAGAAGCCATTCTGGAGCAAAATAAACTGTTGAAGATGCAAATGGCGGCTTTGTCTGAGAACAAGAAGGTTAATGCGATACACGAGGGAATGCCTCCGGGTTGTGATAATTGTAACGGAGATCATGACACTCAGAACTGTCCGTTAAACTTCTCTCAAGAACATGTGGACTCATGCCACAATTTCTATGACAGCGTGCCCCAGAACAACTATCGGAGGAACAGTCAGAATCAGAATAGGGGTTATATGAGGAGAGACCATCCGGGTTTCGCTTGGAGTAATGCTAGTGGTGGTCTAGCCGGGCAACAACCTCAACATAATTGGCAACAACAACCTCAACAGGGTCAGAGGCCAAACTATGGGATCCATCAACACAATACTCAGCAGGCTTTTCCAGGGACTAATCAATTGCAAATAACTGATGGTGGAAGGCAACCTTGGGAGTTGGCTCTAGAGAAGATGAATGCGACAGTTGAGAAGTTAGCAATCAATACAGGCACAACCATTGATAAGTTGGCCGGTCATACAGGGGCGGCAATTCAGAATCTAGAGACGCAGGTTGCTCAGCTCGCAAAGCAACTAAATGAGCGTCTCTCAGGCACTTTCCCAGATGATATCGAGAACAACCCTAAGAACCAATGCAATGCCATAACAACTAGAAGTGGTAAGGTGTTGGGATCTAACAGGGGTGCAACTAGTTCTCAGGAAATTGAAGACAAGGCCCCGGAACAACTAGATGTTGAGGAAGAGCAACCCAAGAAAGAGGAGTTGACAAGTGACAAGGCACCGGAGCAAGTGGGGGAGATTTGCAAACGGCTAGTACAATACCCACATGAAGCATTGTTTGAGAAAAATATGGTTGGGAGGATGGATCAAAGTGCAGATGATGTGGTAGTGGATTTCACCATGCTTGCCAAGCAACCTAAAATTGCTGCATTAGATAAATATGTTGGCTTAAATGCATGTGTGGACACTGGAAAGTTAGCCCCTTCCACTCGTCTGTTAATTTTCCTTGTGAAAATACCATTTGACCTCGGAGAAAGTGAGTTCACAATTGTAAAGGTCAATGGAGTTTTCACACACGGGCTAGGTGGAATTGTGGATAGAGTCGTATTGCTTCTGCAATTGCCACTTCACAAACCATGGGATCCGGGTGGAGGATCTCACATGATGAGCATCTCTTGGCCCTTATGCCACAGGCTATGGGATCCAGGTGGATGCTTCTTAATAAGTCAAGCTAGTGACGTTAAAGAAGCGCTTATTGGGAGGCAACCCAAACTAGGTATTCTTTATTTTTATGTCATTTTCATTTATATATATATATAAAAAAAGAGAAGCTTGATTCGCCACGCGAATCCACAGTGGCCACGCGAGACAGAAGCCATGAATCTCAGAGGCTTGCTCACGCTTCTGTCTCGCGTCGCGAGGAATGCTTTCGCCTCGCGATTCTGGGCATCATCATCTGTTGGAATTCCATATTCGCCTCGCGAGATACTACTCGTCTCGCGATTCTGGAAAGTGTGAATAACAATTTTCCAGATTCGCCTCGCGAATCTGCAATTAAGTTTTTTATTTGAAGGATTTCTTCCAGGAGAGGCCTTTGGCCCAACAGAGGGGTGCCCGAGAGACCAATTGGATGAGGATGCAACCATAGAAGAGCTTTGCGTGGAAGCGGCCACTACAACTTGATCAGGGAGCACCCTCTCCTTTCCTCGCTCTTATTTTATATATGTGTTCTTTCATTGAGGACAATGTATGCTTTATGTGTGTGTGTGTGTGGGGGGGGGGGGGGGACCAATTGCCTTGTTCTTTGTTTGTCGCTCTTGAATAATTTGAGAAGATCAAGAGTATGTGTATGAATGTGTGTCGGCAAGCTTGTTGGATTTTAATAAAATTTATCATAGATTGATTGCATGAATTATTTTGACCATTGATGATTTCCCTCTAGGTTCTGAAAATAGAAAAATTGATCCCCATGTGAAAAATTGAAAACTGAATTTTGAGAATTTTATTGTGATTGCTTGATTTATGACAAGTTTGGGGTGAGGGGTGCACACACTAGGAATTGTATCTCGGTCAAACAATTTGCAAAATTTCCAGGAGAGGATTTGAGCCTCCAACTTTGTTTTTGATTGTGTGAATCACTTTTAAGTTGCACTTTCCCGGATTTGCTTGAATCTCTTCATGGTTTGCATGTGTATGTGTTGCATCAAATGATTTAGGCAATTTTCTTTGAAATAGCTACTTGGCCTAAAAAGAACCATCCCTAATGCATGTTCCCTAGTTAGCCACATTGAGTCTAATTAGCCTATTGTTTCTTGATGACCCTATACTATAAGCCAAAATCTGGAAAAAACCATGTTAACCCAATCTTAGGATTAGGAGAGCATGGAAGCTTAGCAAGAGAAGGGTTGTGAGAAACTAAGTTTGAGGTGGATACAAGGTGATATGTCATTTTGGGTTGAGAAAAAGAAAAATAAAGGTTGAAACCCAAGGCAAAAAAAATAAAATAAAAAAAATTGCCAAAAGAAAAGGGGCAAAACAAAAAGATTAGCAAGGAAAAGACTGTAGTCACCCGAGGCAAAAAGAAAAATGTAAAAAGGAATTTGAGTGGAATATGTGTCAAATGCTCATGCTCTCTTAGTTCCTAGGGACTTAAGCCTAGTATCCTTGAATATCCTACCCTTAGCCAGGCCCCACTATAGCCGTTAAAAGACCTTTTGATGTTGCATGCATGTTTTCGTGGGAACTATTTTTGAGATGAAAATAAAGTTCATGGGAAGTGCTCTTGTAATGTGAAATTGAGTGAAAAGTTGATTGATAAGCCTCTGGCTCATCTAGTTTTATGACTAGTATGGCCGTGGTTTTGTGCCAATTATATCTCGTTTTGACCCAAATTAAGCTTGATTGTCCTCAAGCAAGGTTTTGAGTCCCTTAAGGAGTTTTAGGGTTATTTAGCCAGTTTTTGAGTCAAATAAAGCACTTATGGCTATTTCATGTTTTCAGGTTGACTTAGAGTCCAAGGAATGAAGGAAACAATGGAAATTGCAATCTGGAAACACTCGCCACGCGAGCAGATACTCGCCCCGCGATAGTGAGGACCAGCCTGTGCCAGAAAAGTCATGTTCTCTGCCTCGCCCCGCGAGCTATAGCTCGCCTCGCGAGCCTGGAAGTCAGCAAGCATCACGGTCATCCCGTGATACCCATCACGGGCGTGAAGAGAAACCCCTGGAAGACAGAGACCATCACGGCCTAGCCGTGATGAAGATCACGGCCATGACAGATAAGCACCCAAAGTCAGAAGTAATCACGGCCTGGCCGTGATAGGCATCACGGCTGTGACAACCCAGATTTTGAAGACTCGCCTCGCGAGAATTCCACTCGCCTCGCGAGAATACAAATTCAAGCTGGCGCCATTTTAATATTCGCCTCGCGAGAGGCCACTCGCCTCGCGAGAATGCACAGTTTCTGAAAGTTATAAATAGCTGTTTAGGGGCGGAAGGAAGGATCTTTTGCTAATCCTTGTTTTCGAATTTCTTTGGTTGTTTTGCGATTTTGATGGAGAACTAATCTCCCTAGGTTGATCTGCTGTAATCGGCTTCCACCAACACTTGAGGTCTTGTAATCCCCGATTTAATTTTCTTCTCTCTTTCAATGTTATTCATTATTCTCTGTTTGCTTAATTCAGTTTGTACCGAATTAGTGTTGATTTATTTTCGATGATTTTATGTTCCTAAACTCAATCGCGTTTGCTTAATTCGCGTGCGTTCAATTCGTGTTTGCTTAATTCACGAAGGGCTTCATCCGTTTGCTTAATTCGGAATTAGGAATATATGTCCCGTAGCGTCGGTTTCGCTTGTTAATCGATGCTACAATCGAAAAGGGATTAGAATCAGCTTAGGGCATGGAATTACATGAACCGATGATAGTGGGGAACGAAACAACAGATTGATCGTCTTAGTCTTATTTGATAATCACGTAATTTGCTCTATTTTTATGCTCTGTTTTCATTCTGTTTTCCAATCAATTTCAAACCAAACACCCCCCAAGAAAACTGATTTTCTGCGATAATAGCACTACAAGAGTCCTTGTGATACGATACCCGAGTTGTCGCATTCTAAACTACATTTTTACTAACCGCTCATCTTTTGACGCGTGCGCGACTGCGCGTCAAATTGGCGCCGTTGCCGGGGACTCTTGTTTGTTGTTCTCGCTTTCTTTTTCGTTTTTGTTTTGAATTAGACTGGCTACTAGGTCTACTTGTCCTGACTTGTGTGATTTTGATCCTGAAATTGAAAGAACACTGCACACACGCCGTAGGGCAATTCGGGCTAGCACTAGTGGAAATTCTGATTTCGAACCTGTTTTTGATAACATGGGTGACCAAAGGACATTGAGGCAGCTTGCTGCCCCTGATGTTAACTACAATGGGTTGTGTATTGAGTATGATGGTGTGGTTGCTCCTTTTGAACTTAAATCTGGTTTAATACACTTGTTGCCAAGATTTAGTGGTCTTGCAGGTGAGGATCCACATAAGCATTTGAAGGAATTCCAGGTTGTCTGCTCTACACCCTTGAGGCCGGAAGGCATTATTGAAGACCATATCAAATTGCGAGCCTTCCCATTCTCCCTTGAAGGCGCTGCAAAGGATTGGCTATATTATTTGGAGCCAAATTCTGTTACAACTTGGAATGATCTGAAGAAGGTTTTCCTAGAAAGATACTTCCCCCGCCTCCGCAGCCGCTTCCATCGAGAAAGGAGATATGTGGCATCGAGACAAAGCAATGAGTCATTGGCCGAGTCATCGGGAGAGGTTCAAGAAGTTGGTATCTAGCTGCCCTCAACACCAGATTTACGAGCAGCTCCTTATTCAAGATTTCTATGAGGGATTGCTCCCAATGGACAGAAATATTTTGGATGCCGCTAGTGGAGGGAGCTCGTTGATAAAACTCCAGCTGCTGCCAAGCAATTGATTGAGAATATGTCATTAAACTCCCACAGTTCACAACCAGGAGCAACTCTGTCGAGACAAGGGGTGTAAATGAGATCCAAGGTTCATCTTCCAACAAGGCACTCGAAACCGGAATTGATGAGCTCACTTGTTTGGTGAAGCAACCGGAAATGGATAAGGTTCAGCCGGCAAGGTTGTGTGGCATGTGTAGTTCTCCGAGCATCCGACCGACACGTGCCCCTATTCTGAAGGATGGGTCGATCATCGATATGCCTCAAGCTTATGCAGCTAATCTCTACAATCAAGGCAATAATCGAATCCCAGACGGCACTCCCGACCTCTCCACAAATAGGTACCATCCCAACCTGGAGGAATCACCCTAATCTGCGGTATGGGAACTCATCCCAACAACAACCGGTGGCACCACCACCGAATCCTCCTCAAGTGACCACTTCGCACCTTCGGACCTTCATTAGAAGACTTGGTCAAGCAAATGGCTGCACAAAATCTCAGTTTCAAGCATCAAGTTGGACGGTCTCGGCAAAACAGGATGCTAGCATTCAAGATTTGAGGACACAGATTGGACGACTTGCCACATCCATAAACAACTTACAAGCAAGCTCGGGGATCGAACCAACTACCCGCATGCATGGTGGTGAATCCCAATGCCCCCAATCCCAATGTGAGTGCCATTTCTTTGAGATCCGGGAAAGTAGTAGAGGGAGCCCCTGAGAAAGATGAAGAAACTGTTGAGGCAACTCCTGAGCCCTCTGTTGTGGTTGAAATTGAGAGAGTGTATGTGCCACCGATTCCCTTCCCACAAAGAGTGCAGAAAAATAAGAAGGTTGATGGGGAAGACAAGGAGAGGGAGATCTTAGATGTGTTCAGAAAGGTGGCGGCAAACATTCCACTCCTAGATGTGATTAAGCAGGTTCCAAGGTATGCAAAGTTTCTGAAGGATTTGTGTACCCACAAGCGGAGGTTGAAGGGTAATGAGAGAGTCAACTTAGGGCGAAATGTTTCAGCCCTCATTCAGCCCAAACTTGCCCCTGAGAAGGTTACAGTTTCAGCCCTCACTCAGCACCGCCACGTAGTGCAAGGATCCGGGCACTTTCACTATTCCATGCACCATTGGGGACAGCAAATTCGACAATTGCATGTTGGATTTGGGAGCCTCCATAAATGTCATGCCCACCTCTGTTTTCAACAACCTTGATCTGGGCCCTTTGCAACATACAGGACTTACCATTCAGTTGGCCAACAGGACCAATGCTCGCCCCATGGGAGTGGTAGAAGATGTGTTGGTACGAGTTGATGATTTGATTTTCCCTGCCGACTTTTACATCCTGGACATGGCAGGGGAAACCAATTCAAGCAGATCACCAATCATCTCGGACAGCCGTTCATGAAGACGGCAAAGACGAAGATAGATGTTGATGATGGAACCATGTCCATGGAGTTCGGTGACATTATTGCAAGGTTCAACATTTTTGATGCTATGAAGCATCCATTGGAAGAGCACTCTGTTTTCCAAATAGAGTTGCTCTCCGAAATTGTTGATGACACCTATGATGACTTGGTTGCTGATTTTCCATCCATTTCTGATTTTAATGATGTTTATTCATGTACTGACTGTACTAACACTAACCCTTGTGTTGTTTGTGCTTGAGATTGATTCTACTTTGCGGGGTGATAGTGTAAGTGAAGCGTCATGCATTGGCTGGAATTCTTGACAGCCCGGCTGCTCCAAACATACCATCTGTGGAGCAGCCACCCTCCTTGGAGCTTAAGCCACTTCCCGGCAATCTGAAGTATGCTTACTTGGAGAGGAATGAAAAACTCCCAGTTATCATTTCCTCCAACCTTGACTCTGACCAGGAAGCTAAACTCTTGGAGGTTTTGAAGAAGCACAAGAGGGCAATTGGATGGACCTTGGCTGACATTCCAGGAATTAGCCCCTCTAGATGTATGCATAGGATTCTATTGGAGGATGGGGCTAAACCAGTTAGGCAACCGCAGAGGCGGCTAAATCCATTGATTCTGGATGTTGTAAAGAAGGAGGTAACAAAACTCCTGCATGCGGGTATCATATACCCCATCTCTGATAGTACTTGGGTGAGCCCAGTGCAAGTTGTGCCCAAGAAATCTGGCCTCACAGTGGTAAGAAATGAGAACAATGAGCTTGTCCCCACTAGAGTCCAGAATAGATGGAGAGTCTGTATTGACTATAGGAGGTTGAACCAGGCCACTGGAAAGGATCACTTTCCTTTGCCGTTCATCGATCAGATGCTCGAACGGCTGGCCGGTAAATCCCACTACTGTTTTCTTGATGGCTTTTCCGGATACTTCCAGATCCACATTGCACCGGAGGATCAGGAAAATACCACTTTCACGTGCCCCTTCGGCACGTTTGCCTATAGGAGGATGCCATTTGGCCTTTGCAATGCTCCTGACACTTTCCAGATATGCATGATTAGCATTTTTACTGAATTTATTGAAAATTGCATGGAAGTGTTCATGGATGATTTCACGGTATATGGCTCCTCATTTGATGCATGCTTGCATAGTCTGAATTTGGTTTTAGAAAGATGCATTGAAACTGATCTTGTGTTGAACTATGAAAAGTGTCATTTTATGGTTGAACAGGGGATTGTTTTGGGGCATGTTATTTCTAAAGAGGGTATCTCAGTAGATCCTGCTAAAATTGATGTGATTTCTACATTGCCTTACCCATCTTGCGTTTTCGAGATTCGTTCTTTTCTTGGTCATGCAGGTTTCTACAGGCGCTTTATTAAGGACTTCAGCAAGATAGCTCTCCCTCTGTCGAACTTGCTGAAGAATGATGCCATATTCAGCTTTGATGATAACTGCAAGAAGGCGTTCGACTTCTTGAAAAAGGCATTGACCTCTACCCCCATCATCCAGCCCCCTGACTGGACCCTCCCTTTTGAGCTCATGTGTGATGCTTCTAACTATGCTGTGGGGGCGGTCCTGGCACAAAGGGTAGGCAAGTCTGCACATGTCATTTACTATGCTTCTAGGACTTTAGATGCTGCACAATGTAATTACACCACCACTGAAAAGGAACTTCTAGCTGTTGTTTTTGCTCTCGATAAGTTTAGATCATATTTGCTAGGTTCCAAGGTTATTGTTTTCACTGACCATGCAGCTCTGAAATACTTGTTGAAGAAGCCTGAAGCAAAGCCGAGGTTGATTCGGTGGATGTTGTTGCTCCAAGAGTTTAATGTAGAGATAAAGGACAAGAGTGGAGCTGAAAATTTAGTGGCTGATCACTTGAGTAGTGACCGCGCTGTCGCCACGCGCCAAAAAGAACGAGCGATTATAAAAATAATGCAGTATAGAGCGACAACTCGGATCGTCTCTCAAGGACTCTTTAGTGTTGTTATTATTAACAGAAAAAGTTAGAAAAGGGGGTTTTGAGATTAAGATAAAATAAAGGAAACAAAACAAAACAGAGTAAGAAAAGAGATTAACAAATAAACTAAAGCGATTAACCTACTGCTTTTGGTTTTCCAACTATCATCGGTTCATGCAAATTCCTAGCCCTAAGCAGATTCTAATCCCCTCCCGGTTGTAGCAATAATTCACAAGCGGAACCACTACTACAGATATATGTCCCTATTCCCGAATTAAGCAAACGGGGTTAAGCACTCCGTGAACTAAGCGAACACGAAACGTACACACGCGAATTAAGCAAACGCGATTATATATAGGAACATGGTATCACCGAGATAAACCAACACAACACAATATACTCCTGAATTAAGCAAACAGAAATATAAAGCATGGCATTGAAAAGAGAAAAGGAAATGAAAACAGGAAATACAAGAACCTCAAGTATGGATAAAAACCAATTACAGTAGATTAATCTAGGAGACTAATTCTCCATTACAAAAGAAAACAATAAACTAAGGGAAAAACAAAAGACTAACAAGCTCAGAAACTAGCCAAAACTGGCTAATTCTGACTCCCCCCTTCAGTTCTGCCTAAGACTACTTATATACACGTTTCTGGAATCCAAGTCCTCGCGAGGCGAAGCACTGCTCGCGAGGCGAATTATGCGAAAGGTATGCAACTCTTGGTCTTCTCGCGAGGCGAGCATATATTCGCGAAGCGAACTCTTCAAATTCCCAACTGTAACGCCCGTGGCCTTCAACACGGGTAAACCGTGATGCTCTCTGACTTCCAGGTACTCGCGAGGCGAGTCCAGTCTTCGCGGGGCGAGACAGAAAGTTTTGCAATTTCAGGAACAGTCACCTTTTGGTTCGCGGGGCGAACAGCCTTCTCGCGGGGCGAAAGACTCCAGATTTATTCCTTTTATTAACCTGAAAATAAGAAAATATAAGTAAATACTTTATTCACTCTA
The DNA here is from genome assembly GCA_030762895.1 of Sophora flavescens. NCBI lineage: Eukaryota > Viridiplantae > Streptophyta > Magnoliopsida > Fabales > Fabaceae > Sophora > Sophora flavescens. Next base: position 129,430,851 of record CM061070.1, on the reverse strand, counting down.
AATCAACTAAATTAACTTAAAAACAATTTACAGACTCAAAATACTACTTAAGGACAATCAAGTCTAATTTGGGTGAAAATGATATAAAATTAGCACAAAGCCAAGGTCTTTACTAGTTATAAAACCAGTCAAACAGAGGCTCATCAAAATACCCCAAACTTAAACTTTGCTTGTCCCCAAGCAAACTAAAACTCAAAATATTAAAAAGACTCAAGACCTGACAAGCTTAAGAATTCAATCAACTTTCCATAGATTTCAAGCAATTTTTCAAAAGAATTTTTCTTTCAATGTTCCCCCTTACAAGCAAAACAATCCCCACATTCATTTATTCTAAACAGTTGAGAAATTAATCATTCAGACACTCATTAATCTAAGCAGGGGGTCTAAGTCACACACAAGAGAGATCACCAAGTTCAAACAACTGCCTTCCTCACAAGGGAAATTTGTGTTTCACTCAATCGCTCAGTTTGTCAGGCTAACAACATTCACTCAATTTCACTTTTAAGAACACTTCCCATAAATTTGATTTTCATCTCAAAATGGTTCCCACAGAAAACATGCAAGCAACATCAAAAGGTCTTTTATGGGTTGTAATGGGGCCTGGCTAAGGGTAGGATATACAAAGGAACTAGGCTGAAGACCCTAGGAACTAAGAGAGCATGAACATCATTTACACTTTAAAATTAAACTCAAGTTCCTTTCTTTATTTTTTTCTTTACACTACTGGGTGGCTACAGCCTTTTTATTTCTTTTTGGCATTTTTATTTTATTTTTTTAATTTTTTTCATTCTTTTTTTTTTCATGATTTTTGTTTTTGTTTTTTTTTTCTCAATCCCAAACAACACATTACACCTTGCAGCCACCCCAAACTTTGGTTTCTTGCACCCATTCTAAGATTACATGCTCTCCTAATCCTAAAATCGGGTTAACATGGTTTTCCAGATTTTTGGGCTTATAACATTAGGTTATCAAGAATTAACAGGCTAATAGGCTCAATGGGGCTAACTAGGGAACATGCATTAAGGATGTTTATTTTTAGGCTAAGTAGCTATTTACAAAGAAAATGCCTAAATCATTTGCTACACACATATAATCATGCAAACCAAAAAGAGATTCAATCAAATTCAGGAAAGTGCAACTTAAAAAGATTTTCACACAGTCAAAGAACATGTTGGAGGCTCAAAACCTCACCTGGACATTATTTGCAAATTGTTCGACAGAGATTCTATCCCTAGTATGTGCTTCCTATCACCCCAAACTTATCATAAATCATGCCATCATAACAAAATCTCAAAGTTCAGTTTTTAATCACATGGGGATCATTTTTCAAAAATTTTTCAAGTCCTAGGGGGAACAGTCAACACATAACATGCAGTTCATCTATGCAAAATCAATCAAATCCAATAAACTTGCCAACACCAAGACACAAACACAACTCCTGAGCTTCTCAAATTATTCAGGAGCATTATTGACAATAAAACAGAAATAAAATAAGGAAAAGAAAATTAAAAAGAAGAAAGGTAAAGAAAACTCATTGAAGGGCGGTTCCACCAGGATCCCACTGTCTGTAACATAAGTCCCACATGGTAGCCAAAGGACTGAAATTCATTCCAAGCCTCCCTAACTTGCAACTTTGATGCGGAGGTGAGCACTTGACAATTATAATAACTCCACCCAGTGCGGCGGACTTCTCACTAACTCTTGGGTCACAGACGACCACTTTCTCTACAAAGTCTCCCCAATAGAAGTGGGGCTCAACCTCTTGGACCGGCCATGGTGCAGAATCCAGAGGTGCAAAGTCCAAAACTTTTGGTTCCACAGGGGGAGGTGGCAAACAGTTAGAAACGGTTACCGGTGCTGCTTTAACTTCTGCAATGTCTTCATCCACTGCACTAACAAATTTTTCACCTGCTATACACGCAGAAATTTCAGCACACACCAAACAAAGGTTAGTGTTAGTACATATATTACAAGAAAATGAATCAGAAAAAGTTAGAATGTCTGGGAATTCTTCACACAGTGCATCCACCCCATTACTTTCAATACATGCAATTGTTTTACTTGAATCATCTACTCCCAAAGGTTCTTCTTTATCTTCAGGCACGGGGAAGCAGATGCCCTCTTGATCCTCCTTTTCTAAGTTTCCTAAAAAAAATAAACCTGCAAAACGATCTGCATTTTCTATTTTTCCTGAAAAGTATAAACCTGTAAAACATTCTACACACAAAGCAGTTCCATCACAATAACAAGCATTAGGATCAGGGGATTCAACACATAATTCATCATCAACAGAAACATTATCATCATCAGAAATATTTTCAAGAATGACTTGTGAATCTTTATGTTCTTCAATGGGCTATGGAGTTAGCATTGCAGCTGAGTTGGCGGTAACTTGATCAATTAGAGCCCACAACTTCTGAGATTCAGCTTGGTCCCTCTGGTATTGAGCCTCCATCTTCTGTTGAAATTCAAAATTGCTCGCCTCCATCATCCGTTGAAATTCAAGATCTTGTTGTGCCATCCGTTGATTGTTCCCTTCCATTTGTTGTAGCATTGAAGCAATCTCATCCAAGGTGCTCTGTGAAGGTTCGGAAGGTGCAGAGGTGGTCACTTGGCTAGGATAGTATGGTGGTGGCTCACTAAAATTAGGATAATACATGCAAGGTGGTGGTTCATAATAAACATTCTGCACATAATTTCGCATATAATTATCCATGGGGCAAAATTCACAACCAGACAATGCAGACAAAACTAATTAGCAAATTTTTTTATTTATTTTTTTAAATTCTGCTAATAACAACAAACAAGAGTCCCCGGCAACGGCGCCAATTTTTGACCGCGCTGTCGCCACGCGCCAAAAAGAACGAGCGATTCTAAAAATAATGCAGTATAGAGCGACAACTCGGATCGTCTCTCAAGGACTCTTTAGTGTTGTTATTATTAACAGAAAAAGTTAGAAAAGGGGGTTTTGAGATTAAGATAAAATAAAGGAAACAAAATAAAAACAGAGTAAGAAAAGAGATTAACAAATAAACTAAAGCGATTAACCTACTGCTTTTGGTTTTCCAACTATCATCGGTTCATGCAAATTCCTAGCCCTAAGCAGATTCTAATCCCCTCCCGGTTGTAGCAATAATTCACAAGCGGAACCACTACTACAGATATATGTCCCTATTCCCGAATTAAGCAAACGGGGTTAAGCACTCCGTGAACTAAGCGAACACGAAACGTACACACGCGAATTAAGCAAACGCGATTATATATAGGAACATGGTATCACCGAGATAAACCAACACAACACAATATACTCCTGAATTAAGCAAACAGAAATATAAAGCATGGCATTGAAAAGAGAAAAGGAAATGAAAACAGGAAATACAAGAACCTCAAGTATGGATAAAAACCAATTACAGTAGATTAATCTAGGAGACTAATTCTCCATTACAAAAGAAAACAATAAACTAAGGGAAAAACAAAAGACTAACAAGCTCAGAAACTAGCCAAAACTGGCTAATTCTGACTCCCCCCTTCAGTTCTGCCTAAGACTACTTATATACACGTTTCTGGAATCCAAGTCCTCGCGAGGCGAAGCACTGCTCGCGAGGCGAATTATGCGAAAGGTCTACAACTCTTGGTCTTCTCGCGAGGCGAGCATATATTCGCGAAGCGAACTCTTCAAATTCCCAACTGTAACGCCCGTGGCCTTCAACACGGGTAAACCGTGATGCTCTCTGACTTCCAGGTACTCGCGAGGCGAGTCCAGTCTTCGCGGGGCGAGACAGAAAGTTTTGCAATTTCAGGAACAGTCACCTTCTGGTTCGCGGGGCGAACAGCCTTCTCGCGGGGCGAAAGACTCCAGATTTATTCCTTTTATTAACCTGAAAATAAGAAAATATAAGTAAATACTTTATTCACTCTAAATCAACTAAATTAACTTAAAAACAATTTACAGACTCAAAATACTACTTAAGGACAATCAAGTCTAATTTGGGTGAAAATGATATAAAATTAGCACAAAGCCAAGGTCTTTACTAGTTATAAAACCAGTCAAACAGAGGCTCATCAGTAGGATAGAGAGGGATGAGGATCCTTCCCCCATTCAGGATGACTTTCCTGATGAGCAGCTTTTACAGTTGCATGGCGTTACCCCTTGGTTTGCCGACCTTGTGAATTACCTAGTTGCTGGTGTCTTTCCAACAGGAGCAACTCGGTCACAAATCCACAAACTAAAGAGTGACGCCAAGTATTATGTTTGGGACAATCCATTTCTTTGGAAGTTTTGTAGTGATCAGGTGATTAGGAGATGTGTCCCCGACTATGAGATTGAGTCTATTTTGCACTTTTCTCATGCCTCTCAAGTAGGGGGACACTTTGGGCCACAGAGGACTGCGAGAAAGGTCCTAGATTCTGGTTTTTATTGGCCCACCATCTTTAGAGATGCTTATGAGGTGTATCGGACTTGTAAGGAGTGTCGACAAAAGCAGTACAGCCATCACTCGCAAGAGTGAAATGCCACAAGCAACCCATGCTCTTCTCGTGAGGTGTTTGATGTGTGGGGATCGACTTTCTGGGTCCTTTCCCTGCATCTTTTGGCTTTCTTTACATTCTCTTGGCTGTTGACTATGTTTCAAAGTGGGTGGAAGCTATTCCCACTAGGACTAACGATTCTAAAGTTGTTGCAAATTTTGTTAGGTCCAATATTTTTTGCAGGTTCGGCATACCTCGTGCCATCATCAAGTGACCAGTGGCACTCATTTCTGCAACCGCACCATGGAGGCTCTACTCCGGAAGTATGGGGTTGTGCACGAGTCTCCACCGCTTACCATCCCCGGACCAATGACCAGCCGAGATCTCCAACAGGAGATCAAACAAATCCTAGAGAAAGTTGTGCAGTAGAATAGGAAGGACTGGAGCCGCCGTCTAGAAGACGCACTTTGGGCTCAGAGGACCGCTTTCAAGACGCCGATAGGGATGTCCCCCTTTAGGCTTGTATTCGGCAAGGCATGCCATCTCCCTGTGGAAGTTGAGCACCGTGCTTATTGGGCGGTCAAGTGTCGTAACTGGAAATGCAAAAATCTGGTATTGAAAGGAAACTCCGATTATAGCGAGCTTGAAGAGCTTAGGCTAGAAGCCTATGAGAGCTCTCGGATTTATAAGGAGAAAACCAAGCACTTTCATGATAGGATGATTGCTAGGAAGGAATTCTCTGTGGGTCTGCGGGTTTTTCTGTTTAACTCACTTTGAAATTGATGGTCGGGAAAATTCGGTCTAGGTGGATTGGACCATTTGTTGTTACTAATGTTTTTCCTCATGGTGCAGTAGAGATTAAAGGTGCCGGTAGCAACAAGGCATTCAAGGTTAACGGGCAGCGGCTGAAGCTATTTCATGAGAGCTCGGGACCTGTGGATGCTACTGTTGAGGAGCTCTCTTTGGGGGAGCCCACCTATACTGCAACCTGATCAGGGAGCACCCTTTCCTCTCCCTCACTCTGTTTTGATAATTGTGTTGTTCATTGGGGACAATGTATGTTTTAAGTGTGGGGGAGGGAACCATTTGTTTTGTTGTGTTCTGTGTTTTGTTGTGTTTTCTTTTCGCTCTTGAATAATTTGAGAAGCTCAAGAGCATGTGTGTGAGTCTTGTGTCGGCAAGCTTGGTAGGTTCTGTTGATTTAGCACAGATTGATGGCATGATTTATGTTGATGATTCCCCCTAGGTTTTTGAAATTTGGAAATTGATCCCCACTTGAAAAATTGAAAAAAACTGAACTTTGAGATATTTTGTTGTGATGGCATGATTTATGATAAGTTTGGGGTGATAGGGTGCACACACTAGGGATAGAATCTCGGTCAAACAATTTGCATGAATGTCCAGGTGAGGATTTGAGCCTCCAACATGTTTTTGATTGTGTGAATCACTTTCAAGTTGCACTTTCCCGAATTTGCTTGAATCTCTTCATGGTTTGCATGTCTATGTGTTTGCATCAAATGATTTAGGCAATTTTCTTTGAATTAACTACTTGGCCTAAATTGAACCAGTCCCTAATGCATGTTCCCTAGTTAGCCCCTTTGAGCCTAATTAGCCTATTGTTTCATGATGACCTTATGTTATGAGCCTGAATCTGGAAAAACCATGTTAACCCGATCTTAGGATTAGGAGAGCATGGAAGCTTAGCAAGAGAATGGTTGCAAGAAACTAAGTTTGGGGTGGCTACAGGGATATGATGTGTTGTTGGGGATTGAGAAAAAGAAAAAAAAAATAAAGGTTGGAGCCAAAGGGCAAAAATAAATCTTTCAAAAAAAAAAATGCAAAATGTCAAGAAGAGTATTAGAAGAAAAGGGCTGTAGCCACCCAAGGCAAAAAGAAGAATAAGAATAGGAACTTGAGTAGGAAATTCAATGTGTAAACAGCTTCATGCTCTCTTAGTTCCTAGGGATTTCAGCCCAGTATCTTTGTATATCCTTCCCTTAGCCTGGCCCCATTACAACCTTGAAAGACCTTTTGATGTTGCATGCATGTTTTCCGTGGGAACCATTTTGAGATGAAAATCAAATTCATGGGAAGTGCTCTTAAAAGTGAAACTGAGTGAAATGTTGTTAGCCTAGACAAATTGAGAGAATGAGTGAACACTAAACCCCTTTGTGAGGAAGGCGATTGTTTGAATTTGGTGATCTCCCTCTTGTGTGTAACTTAGATCCCCTGTTTAGATTAATGATTGTTTGAATGATGAAATTCTCAGATGTTCAGAATAAATGATTGTGGGGATTACATTGTTGAAAAGGGGGGAACATTGAAGGAAAATTGTTTTGATGAATTGCTTGAAATTTGTACGGAATTGGTTGAAATCCTTCTAGCTTGCCAAGTCTTGAGTCGTTTTGAGTTTTAGTTTGCTTGGGGACAAGCAAAGTTCAAGTTTGGGGTATTTTGATAAGCCTCTGGCTCATCTAGTTTTATGACTAGTATGGCCGTGGTTTTGTGCCAATTATATCTCGTTTTGACCCAAATTAGGCTTGATTGTCCTCAAGCAAGGTTTTGAGTCCCTTAAGGAGTTTTAGGGTTATTTAGCCAGTTTTTGAGTCAAATAAAGCACTTATGGCTATTTCATGTTTTCAGGTTGACTTAGAGTCCAAGGAATGAAGGAAACAATGGAAATTGCAATCTGGAAACACTCGCCACGCGAGCAGATACTCGCCCCGCGATAGTGAGGACCAGCCTGTGCCAGAAAAGTCATGTTCTCTGCCTCGCCCCGCGAGCCTGGAAGTCAGCAAGCATCACGGTCATCCCGTGATACCCATCACGGGCGTGAAGAGAAACCCCTGGAAGACAGAGACCATCACGGCCTAGCCGTGATGAAGATCACGGCCATGACAGATAAGCACCCAAAGTCAGAAGTAATCACGGCCTGGCCGTGATAGGCATCACGGCTGTGACAACCCAGATTTTGAAGACTCGCCTCGCGAGAATTCCACTCGCCTCGCGAGAATACAAATTCAAGCTGGCGCCATTTTAATATTCGCCTCGCGAGAGGCCACTCGCCTCGCGAGAATGCGCAGTTTCTGAAAGTTATAAATAGCTGTTTAGGGCATAACAGAAGGATCTTTTGCTAATCCTTGTTTTCGAATTTCTCTGGTTGTTTTGCGATTTTGATGGAGAACTAATCTCCCTAGGTTGATCTGCTGTAATCGGCTTCCACCAACACTTGAGGTCTTGTAATCCCCGATTTAATTTTCTTCTCTCTTTCAATGCTATTCGTTATTCTCTGTTTGCTTAATTCAGTTTGTACCGAATTAGTGTTGATTTATTTTCGATGATTTTATGTTCCTAAACTCAATCGCGTTTGCTTAATTCGCGTGCGTTCAATTCGTGTTTGCTTAATTCACGAAGGGCTTCATCCGTTTGCTTAATTCGGAATTAGGAATATATGTCCCGTAGCGTCGGTTTCGCTTGTTAATCGATGCTACAATCGAAAAGGGATTAGAATCCGCTTAGGGCATGGAATTACATGAACCGATGATAGTGGGAAACGAAACAGCAGATTGATCGTCTTAGTCTTATTTGATAATCACGTAATTTGCTCTGTTTTTATGCTCTGTTTTCATTCTGTTTTCCAATCAATTTCAAACCAAACACCCCCCCAAGAAAACTGATTTTCTGCGATAATAGCACTACAAGAGTCCTTGTGATACGATACCCGAGTTGTCGCATTCTAAACTACATTTTTACTAACCGCTCATCTTTTGACGCGTGCGCGACAGCGCGTCATTGATAGCCTAGACAAAGTGAGCGAATGAGTGAAACATTTCATGCCCTTGTGAGGAAGGCAATTGTTTGAGATTGGTGATCTCCCTTTTGTGTGTAACTTGGATCCTCAACTTAGATTAATGATTGCATGAATGATGAAGTTCTCAATTGTTTAAAGTAAATGAATGTGGGGATTACATTGATGCAAAGGGGGGAATCATTGAATAAAAACTGTTTTGTTAAGATTGCATGAAATTTGTGCGAAATCGATTGAATCCCTTAAGCTTGCCAAGTCTTGAGTCTTTTTTTGAGTTTTAGCTTGCTTGGGGACAAGCAAGGTTTAAGTTTGGGGTGTTTTGATAAGCCTCTGGCTTATCTAGTTTTATAACTAGATAGACTGTGGTTTATTTGCTAATTATTCGAGTTCAATCTCGTTTTTCGCCCAAATTTGGATCTAATTGTCCTCAAGCAACATTTTGAGTCTTTTGAGTAGTTTTAGGATATTTTAGCTAATTTTGAGTCAAATAAAGCATTTCTTGCTATTTCCTAGCTTCAGGTTAAAGGGGAAGCACTTCGAGTCAAGGGAATGAAGAAAACAGTGGAAATTGCCATTCTGGAGATACTCGCCCCGTGAGAGGGAGCTCGCCTCGCGAGCCTGAAGACCAGCTGAGCAGCAACAGTCATCCTTTCTGTCTCGCCGCGCGAGAGGCTACTCGCCTTGCGAATCCTGAAGACCCTGGAGGACAGAGACCATCACGGCCTAGCCGTGATGAAGGTAACGGCTGTGACATACTAGGATTTGAAGCCTCGCCACGCGAAACATACTCTCGCCTCGCGAGAGTCCAATTTGAAAGTGCACCATTTTTAATATTCGCCTCGCGAGTGATTGCAGATTCTGAATCCTATATATTGCTGTTTTAGGGCAGAATTAGGGAGCTTTTGATACTCCACTGTTTTGTAGCGTTTTAGGACGGTTCCTTGTTACTCTGGAGTTGCGTCTCCCTTTTTCTTTTTCTTATTTTATAATGGTGATTATGGCCGATTGCTTGTGTGTCTTCACGGGCATGAGGAACTAATCCCCTCGTCTAAGGGAACAATGAACCCACCCATGGCAGTGTAGATTCGATGTGATGCATGTCTTTCTCCCTTATCTCAATTAATGTTTTCCAATTCTGATTTGATTGTGTTGATCATATGCATGCCTGATTGACTAGTTAAACGTGTTGAGGCTTAGGAGGCAATTTGCGTTTTAGAACTTGAATTGGAATCATCGATCAAATATTGCACGAGAGTGAATAGGAGATCGGTGCAACCTTATAGGAACCAGATTTAATAGAGTTTGATGATTAGGGTTATGAGACCTATTAAGTAATTAACTCAATCATTGAATACGTCCTAATGAGCCCGACAGTGGATTTAGGAGAATTTGGGGGTCCTGGTTGACATTGTAATTGAACTTAGGGAGGAATTCATCACCACTTGGGTACTATGCATGATTGGGTAGGTGGATTTGTGACCTTGGACATTTTAATTTCGGATTTTTAGTTAATTATTTTATTAGATTTGTTAATTTAGATTGCGACATTATATTTTCTCTCCCTCAACCACTCGCCTCGCTTGACCAACGGATCTAATTTCCCGCGAATTGGTAGAATTGGTACCCCAATCCTTGTGTTCGACCTCGGTAATTACTTACCGTGTTATTTTATTACTTGCGACGACCCGGTACACTTGCCGGTGACTCAACAAGTTTTTGGCGCCGTTGCCGGGGATTGGCACAACCAATTTTCCTAATTTTTAGGGAAGTTTGATTATTTGGTAAAGTTATTTTTATTTATTTTTATTTATTTTTATTTTTTTTATTTACTATTATTTCTCTCTACTTCTTTGATTCCACTTGGTCTTGCCTTGTTTTGTATGCGAGGTACCTTTTCACAAGAGGACTTGCTATTTGATTTGGAGATCACCAAGACCGAGAAGCGTTTAAGGAAAGAAGACAGAGAGCGAAAGAGGCTTGAAGCAATTGATCTTGAGGAGATGGCCCTCAGCTTTCTTTGACCCGGTCTCCAAGGTTCAACATTTCTTTAACGGGTTAAGGGGGCGCTACCAGATGAATTGTGATGCTGCAGCCGGCGGTTCATTTTCCTACTTATCAGCTGAGGATGGATGGGCATTATTGGAGAAGATGTCGTACAATGATTACAACTGTGGTAAGGAAACCTCAACTGGATTCAGTTCTGCAGCAATAGAAGCCATTCTGGAGCAAAAAAAACTGTTGAAGATGCAAATGGCGGCTTTGTCTGAGAACAAGAAGGTTAATACGATACACGAGGGAATGCCTCCGGGTTGTGATAATTGTAACGGAGATCATGACACTCAGAACCGTCCGTTCAACTTCTCTTAAGTACATGTGGACTAATGCCATAATTTCTATGACAGCGTGCCCCAGAACAACTATCAGAGGAACAATCAGAATCAGAATAGGGGTTATATGAGGAGAGACCATCAGGGTTTCGTTTGGAGTAATGCTAGTGGTTGTCTAGCCGGGCAACAACCTCAACAGAATTGGCAACAACAACCTCAACAGGGTCAGAGGCCAAACTATGGGATCCATCAACACAATACTCAGCAGGCTTTTCCAGGGACTAATCAATTGCTAATAACTGATGGTGGAAGGCAACCTTGGGAGTTGGCTTTGGAGAAGATGAATGCGGCAGTTGAGAAGTTGGCAATCAATACAGGCACATCCATTGATAAGTTGGCAGGTCATACAGGGGCGGCAATTCAGAATCTAGAGACGCAGGTTGCTCAGCTCGCAAAGCAACTAAATGAGCGTCTCCCAGGCACTTTCCCAGATGATATCGAGAACAACCCTAAGAACCAATGCAATGCCATAACAACTAGAAGCGGTAGGGTGTTGGGATCTAACATGGGTGCAACTAGTTCTCAAGAAATTGAAGACAAGGCCCCGGAACAACCAGATGTTGAGGAAGAGCAACCCGAGAAAGAGGAGTTGACAAGTGACAAGGCACCGGAGCAAGTGGGGGAGATTTGCAAACGGCTAGTACAATACCCACATGAAGCATTGTTTGAGCAAAATATGGTTGGGGGGATGGATCAAAGTGCAGATGATGTGGTAGTGGATTTCATCATGCTTGCCAAGCAACCTGAAATTGCTGCATTAGATAAATATGTTGGCTTAAATGCATGTGTGGACAGTTGATAGCCTAGACAAAGTGAGCGAATGAGTGAAACATTTCATGCCCTTGTGAGGAAGGCAATTGTTTGAGATTGGTGATCTCCCTTTTGTATGTAACTTGGATCCTCAACTTAGATTAATGATTGCATGAATGATGAAGTTCTCAATTGTTTAAAGTAAATGAATGTGGGGATTACATTGATGCAAAGGGGGGAATCATTGAAGAAAAACTGTTTTGTTAAGATTGCATGAAATTTGTGCGAAATCGATTGAATCCCTTAAGCTTGCCAAGTCTTGAGTCTTTTTTTGAGTTTTAGCTTGCTTGGGGACAAGCAAGGTTTAAGTTTGGGGTGTTTTGATAAGCCTCTGGCTTACCTAGTTTTATAACTAGATAGATTGTGGTTTATGTGCTAATTATTCGAGTTCAATCTTGTTTTCACCCAAATTTGGATCTAATTGTCCTCAAGCAACATTTTGAGTCTTTTGAGTAGTTTTAGGATATTTTAGCTAATTTTGAGTCAAATAAAGCATTTCTTGTTATTTCCTAGCTTCAGGTTAAAGGGGAAGCACTTCGAGTCAAGGGAATGAAGAAAACAGTAGAAATTGCCATTCTGGAGATACTCGCCCCGCGAGAGGGAGCTCGCCTCGCGAGCCTGAAGACCATCTGAGCAGCAACAATCATCCTTTCTGTCTCGCCGCGCGAGAGGCTACTCGCCTTGCGAATCCTGAAGACCCTGGAGGACAGAGACCATCACTGCCTAGCCGTGATGAAGGTAACGGCTGTGACAGGCTAGGATTTGAAGCCTCGCCACGCGAAACATACTCTCGCCTCGCGAGAGTCCAATTTGAAAGCGCGCCATTTTTAATATTCGCCTCGCGAGAGGCTATTCGCCTCGCGAGCGAGCGCAGATTCTGAATCCTATATATTGCTGTTTTAGGGCAGAATTAGGGAGATTTTGATACTCCACTGTTTTGTAGCGTTTTAGGACGGTTCCTTGTTACTCTGGAGCTACGTCTCCCTTTTTCTTTTTCTTATTTTATAATGGTGATTATGACCGATTGCTTGTGTGTCTTCACGGGCATGAGGAACTAATCCCCTCGTCTAAGGGAACAATGAAACCACCCATGGCGGTGTAGATTCGATGTGATGTATGTCTTTCTCCCTTATCTCAATTAATGTTTTCCAATTCAGTTTTGATTGTGTTGATCATATGCATGCGTGATTGACTAGTTAAGCGTGTTGAGGCTTAGGAGGCAATTCGCGTTTTAGAACTTGAATTGGAATCATTGATCAAATATTGCACGAGAGTGAATAGGAGATCGGTGCAACCTTATAGGAACCAGATTTAATAAAGTTTCATGATTAGGGTTATGAGACCTAGTAAGTAATTAACTCAATCATTGAATACGTTCTAATGAGCACGACAGTGGATTTAGGAGAATTTGGGGGTCCTGCTTGACATTGTAATTGAACTTAGGGAGGAATTCATCACCACTTGGGTACTATGCATGATTGGGTAGGTGGATTTGTGACCTTGGACATTTTAATTTCAGATTTTTAGTTAATTATTTTATTAGATTTGTTAATTTAGATTGCGACCTTATATTTTCTCTCCCTCGACCACTCGCCTCGCTTGACCAACGGATCTAATTTCCTGCGAATTGGTAGAATTGGTACCCCAATCCATGTGTTCGACCTCGGTAATTACTTACCGTGTTATTTTATTACTTGCGGCGACCCGGTACACTTGTCGGTGACTCAACAATCCTTAATGAAGTTTTTTGGGATGGTGGAGTCTTTATGGTTTCAACAAAAGTTCTTGGGCCAAGATATACTTCTTTGCCCTTGTCCTGTTCTTTCTGGTAGTCTATCAAAGCTTTCTCAGCTTCTTCCTTGGTGCGAAATCCTTTGTGGTGAACTCCGGAAAGTCCAATACAGTGAGGGGCTGCTTTGTGCCATTCATCATAAACACCTGGGTGTGGTCCATTAAAAATGGCGTACCACTTGTCTTTAGTGTTCTCTTGTATTTGTTGTTTTATGTTCTTCATAGGACCTTCTTTGATAGATTCTCCTTTTGCTTGTAATTGGAACTCCAATACTTCAATGTTGGTCTTGATCAAGTCTAGCTCCATTATTTTCTGCTTCTCAAGCATTCTTTGATATTGAATCTGCTTCTTTATATCTTCAATTGTTTACTGCTCCATTCTCTTGATAATATATCTGTAAGTACATTTTTATCTCCCTTAATGTGAGAGATTGAGTAATTGTATTCGACGAGTTTCATTTTCCATCTAATCAATCGTCCTTGTTTATAAGTCCCTTTATGATTTAAGTTCTTAAAACCTGCAACATAAGTAGAATCGGTTCGGACAATAAAGTCCTTATCCAGTATATAAATCCGATGTTTTTCTAACATATGGATCAATGCCAGTGTTTCTTTTTCATGAGTGGGATAATTAATTTCACTGTCTGAAAAAGTTCCAGACATGTATCGACACAGTAATTCATTTTTGTATCCAGGGGGTTTTGCTTTCATAACACCTCCCCAACAGTCATTTGAGGCATCAGTCTCAATAATTATTATATCATCATCCAATGGATGATAAAGCTCAGGAAGATCCTGGCATAAGTCTTTCATTTTTATAATAAGTCTATCGTCTTCATCAGTCCATGTCCAAGGGACATCTTTCTTCAGCTTTTGTTGGAGGATCCTTCTCTCCGCTGCAAGATTCCTGATGAAACCTTCATTTGAAATATATGTTAATAGTCCAAGAAATTTTTGTAAATCTTTTTTGTCCTTTAATTTTGTTGGAAAGCTTTGAAGTTTTTCAAATACATGTCGCTGCATTATTATTTTTCCTTTCTCAATTTCTAATCCTAAGTAATTAATTCTGTTTTGGGCTAAAACAACTTTTTTCTTACTTAGAACTATTCCATGTTCATAACATTTGTTAAGAACTAATTCTATTTTTTCAAAATGATCATTTAATCCTTTATTAGAAAAGATTAAAATATCATCAATATAAATAAGACAAAAGTCTTTGAATTCCTTGAGAATCGAGTCTATCATTCGTTGGAAGATTCCTGGTGATTGTTTTAACCCCATCGGGAGTACATTCCATTCGTATTGTCCTTGAGGACAACTAAATGCTGTTAATGCTTTTGATTCTTCCGTCAATCTAATCTGATAAAATCCTGACTTACAATCAAAAGTACTAAACCAATCCATATTTCTAATTCTCTCAATAATTAAGTCTTTTCTTGGGAGGAAAAAAACATCTCCTTCCATAGCATCATTAATTTGTTTGTAATTAATTACCATCATTCTTTTCCCTCTTTTTATTTCATTATGATTTTCTACATAAAAGACTGGTGCAGAGTGCTTGCTATTTGATATCTAATTAATCCCTTTTTACACATTTCTTCAATATCTTTTGCAAATTCATCTCTATCTATTTTTTAATAAATCATTGGTTTACATTTTACTTCTTTCGTTGGGTCTTTTAATTTTAATTCGACTAATTCAGTATTTTTGTTAATTTTTGGATCTAAAGGGTTTTCACTACAAACCTTGTCCAAAAGTTCTTCTATATGAGCTGGAATTATTCTATTTGGTTCTAAATTTATTAGTGCATGGCGATTTTTTGTGCAAATTAAGCTAATAATCTCACCACGTTTCGGCTGTTGAAACTTTGATGAATAAGTACATGCAGAATAATGAATAATTGATATTTTGATGATTTCTCGTTTTTGCTTTATATATGTATTATTCGGATTCTATTTCTTTTGAAGATAATTCATCTTCTGAATATTCATATATACTTATTTCTGAATCACTAAGTTCTTCTTCTAATGGTTCAAGTTCATATATCTTGAAAACTTGTTTTTTAATTTTTATTTTTCTTTAAAATCTTTTTCCTTTCTTTGAGGGCATTCATTGGCATAATGTCCTTCGATATTACATATCCAACAAACATATTTCTTTTTCCCCTTCGGGCAGTATTTTCTTGGTGTTGATTTCTTTCTCCTAAAATATTTCTTTTTATTATTTTTATAATAATTTTTTTTCTAGGATAAGTTTTTCGTAAGTTTGATTTCTTATATTTTTTTTTCTTTTTCTTCTTATTGTTTTATCACAACCATATTTCCCTGGTTTTTCTATCTCTGGGATGTCACAACAAATGACAGTACTTCCTCTATTCAATTGCCTAATTGTTTCTCTATTCAAACATTGTTCTTTTAATTCTTGGTATAAGAGTTTAATAACTCCTCCTAAAGTATTTGCGGTTTCTTCTGATTTAATTCTCATAATCTATTAATTTTTGAATTAAGCGGATATGGGAGTTTATCTATAAAGATATATTTATATATTTCCTTAGTTTCTTCATCCAATTGATAATAGTATTTTTGATATTCGCAGATGAAACTTTCAATCTGGCACATATCACAAATCTGCATTATATTTAAATGTGATTTAATTAGCATTTTCAAGTAGAGATTTGTTTGTCTTTTCTCTTCGTTCCATTAGATTATATCCTAAAAATTCTTGATGTATCAGTGTCATTATTAATTTAACATAATCTGAGCTATTATCTACCATTCATCCATACTTAATCCAGTCTTCATCACTAATTCCTATTAAAAATTTTTGTACATTTCCAGATGTTTTAAATGTTACAAAGTTTTTGGTTTCTAGAAAGTTTAGTTGTTTAAATCTGTCATCAGTCAAAATCATTAGTATTATTTCATTAGTCCATTTTAATAATACTTCTTCTTTATTTCTTATACAATCAAGGTCTAGAATATTTCCTATATTATTATATCGAGGTTTAAATTCTTCTTGTATTTTTGTCCATTTATTATTATTTTTTCTTGCATATCCTTTATTATACATAGTTTCTTCTTCATATTTATCCCAAGCTCCTTCGGGTGTATATTTATATTCTTCCCATTTTCTTTTAGGGATTTTTCCACTATATTCTCATTTTTCCATTCTTATATGGTTTTCTTCAGATTCTGAAGATGAACTATAATTCAAGATTATTTCCTCATTCTCATTGTTTTCTATATCATTTTTATTAATATTTTCAATTTTGTGTATTTGATTATTTTCTTCTTCAACTATTTTTAGTTGTTCTAATAATTGTTGAATTTTTTCTACATCATTTGATTTTCTTAATGTTTCCATGTATTCGTCTTTTATCCTCTCCATGAAGATACAGGTGTAGGTAATTTTGATGATTCTTGATCTAGTTCTTTTTTAATTATTATTTTCTCTAAATTTCTTGTTTTCAAAATTTCTTCTAATTCCATTTTTGTTATACATTTATCATTTTCTTCGTAATTTAAAAGATCTTCTAGTTGTTCTAGAATAATTTTTATTCTAATAATATCTTCATTTTCATCTATTTATTTTCCTTTACTAATATTTTTTAATGTTTCTTTAATATTTCTTATTTCATTTTGTCCTTTTTGCATTCTATTGCAAGTATAATTTGCAATTTTTTCTGTATTTTCTATTAGTTGAATAATATTTCTATTTATTTCTTTCATTAGTTTTTCTAATTCTTTGAATCCTGATTCTATTTCTTCGGATATCCCCATTATCCTTTATATTTTTCTAATTCTTGTTTTAATCTTTTTATTCTTTTTCTAACCAATTCTTGTTGGTGAATAACATGGTTATTTTGTTCTAATTTTTCTAGTATTTTTAAGTATTTTCTTAATTCGTAAATACTTTGTTTTATTGTTAAAACTCTAATCATTATTAAAACAATATTTTTGTAATAGTTTTATACTATATACGGTGTAAGTGTCGGAGAGTTGTGTTCATTTAGCATTAGCCAACAAAAATCCATCGTGCAAATAGTCTCTCATTCGTTTTTATTTTTCGACGTTTTTTTTTTGTTACATTTCTGATGGTTGTTTGTAATTTGTAAATTAAAATACTAAATTATTTGTTATATTACTTTAATTTCTATGTATTATCAATCAATTAAAAATCATGAAAATTATAACTTTTAAGGTGGTTAGAATAAAAATCAAAGATTTATAATGATATGTCAATTTTTGATTGGTTGAAAATATAAAAAAACTTTATACTATCAATTTATATCAATTAAATCCTTGTTATATAGTAATAATTTGATATTCTATATGATTGATATTATATTTGAAATTGACTTCAATTTCCTATAAAAATTTGTCTTTTTAATTCTGGTGCACTAATACATTTCCCAATATTAAATTCCAATAGCTTGTAGTATATGTTTTTCTTTTGGTATTGGAAAACTCCATCTTTTTAATTTTTTTTCCCTCGTATATTTGAAACCATAAAAATTAAAATGACCTGGATTACGCAGTGTCCATTTTGGAAGGATTCCACCAACACTCCAAGCATGCACATATACGCGAAGACCCTAACCGACGGGACCATCATCCTGGAGGTGGAATCTTCATCGAAGACCGTGAAGGGATCCTTCTCTGTATACAGCGTCTCATCTTCGCAGGAAGAGTGCTCGAAGACGGTCGCACCCTCGCCGATTACAACATCCAGAACGAATCCACTCTTCACCTGATGCTTCGACTCCCTGGATGAGGGCAGAACAAGATCCGCGTCAAAACCCTAACCGGCAGTTACATAATTCTGGATGTTGACCCTTATGATACGATTGATTCCATGAAGGCAAAGATTCAAGATAGGAAAGGTATACCACCCGATCAGCAGCGTTTGATGTCTGCGGCGAAGGAATTGAAGAATGGACGGACCCTTGCCTATTACAACTCAAGGGATTAAGCTGGTACTTCAAGATATTGCCGATGCACTTAGAGAGGGTAATGCAGCTCTTATAGAAAGTACTGCTGTTAATGAAAAAGCTTAGCAGAGGCTTCCGATTTCTGAAGCTGAAATTTGGAAGCTTCTAGAGGATTTGAAAATAGAGGCTTATCGGATCTGTACTGGCCGAAGATATAAGGCCGAGGGTTTGTCGATACGACCGAGCTCATTCTTGTAAATGGGCCTTGACCCGAACTCCCATAAAGCCGAAGACCTATTAATACACTTGGCACCCGAGGATAACTACTCGAGCCTATTCCACAGCAAGCCACGGATGAAGATATCTCGACCCCGAGCTATCCAGTCACAACTGACTGGGTCGAATATCTCGCTGGTCCAAATATCTCTCCGTATAACTCGGGGCCTTATCCATATCATTGTCTAACTGCAATAACAATCCGATCCTGACAAATAGGATCTCAATAACAGTCCTACCCAAACTGTTATACTAAAACATCTCTATAAATAGGGGTCCAACCCCCTCACTTAGAACTACGTTTGCTTTGATTCCCATTTGGATACGTAGGAGCAGAATTCCAATTCTGTCAAGCTAATTCCAAAACACTCCCACAAGACCTTCTCCGACCGAGTATCTCCCACCTGAGATATTTGGACGGAACATTTGGCGCCGTCTGTGGGAATCGAAGCAAAATTCTCCCATACCACAAACAATGGTGAGGATAATGAGCGGAAACTGCAGGAGAGTGGAGCCAGAGAATGCCAACAATGGGGACAATGGGGAACGGTCCATAAACCCAGCTATGACGACCGACAATCCCATCATTCAAGAACTCCTCACACAAGTGGCAATGTTGAGAAGGGAGAATGAGGAGATTCGTCGGCAGAACAGCCGTCGGGAACGAGAACAAAGTAGAGAAAGGTCCACCCCTTCTCCTCATGAAAGAGAGCGTCGGACAGTCGAGAATGAATGATCCAGAAACACGCGCAGAGAAGGAGGCCCACAACCCCGTGTTTCTCATCATGTTGACCGAGCAGGCGAGGAGGAATTTCCTAGGCAGGCCCTTGAGCTTTCACTTCAGGTAAATAGGCCTATTGAAAGGACCGGCGTGCGGAGGCCGAGACATCCCTTCACCGACGCCATCATGGAGGTTCCTCTTCCAGCCAACTACAAACCAATAAACATTGACAGGTATGATGGCACCTCGGACCCGAAGCGTCATTTAGACGCTTTCACTACTCAAATGTACCTCTTCACCGACGATGATGCTGTCATGTGTAAAGTCTTTCCTACTACTCTGAAAGATACTGCATTAAGCTGGTATACCCAGCTATCGCCAGCATCAATTGACTCCTTTGACACGTTTATGACTAAGTTCAATGCTTAGTTTGCCACGAGCCGAGCTCATAAAAAAACCTCGGCCTCGTTGGTAAACTTTAAGCAAGAAAAAAACGAGTCTCTGCGTGATTTTATGGCCCGGTTTAGCAAAGAGACTGTTCTCATCCAGAATCTCAGTGTCGATGTTGCACTACATACTATCTTGACCGGGTTACGGCCTGGCCCTTTCGCCAGACAACTAGCTCGGAAGCCTCCATCCAGTATGGATGAGTTGAGGAGAAAAGCTGCCGGATTCATTAATATGGAGGAAATAGAAGAGTCTAAGAAAATGGAAAGAACCGATGATTCCGATAGACGAGAAGGGAGAGAGAAGAGGAGGGCTGGAGGTGACAATCAGGAATTCAAAAACACATCTGAGCATAGGGGGACCAAAGTATGAGTACTATACCCCCCTCAACACCCATCGAGCTCGGGTATTTGAGGAAGCTTACAACGCAGAACTTTTGCAGCTCCCCAACCGTGGCCACACGCCCCAGAATGCTGATCGACAGAAGCATTGTCGGTACCATCGTAACTACGGGCATACCACCGAGGAGTGCTGGGTCCTGTGTGACAAGATTGAAGAGTTAGTGCAAGCTGGTCATCTGAATAATTTCGTTCGGAGAAATCACAACAATGGTGAAGGGCGTGGCAGAGATAGAAGAAGAGGAGGTGGCCAAAGCCCTGGAAAGGGCGACGGTCGGCAAAATAATGAAAGAGCAGAAAATAGGGAAGATCAGAATGAAAGGAGGGAGGAGGATAATACTGTCCGAGGTGTAATAAACACTATTTCAGGTGGATTTGCGGGAGGAGGCACAACGAGTTCAGCTCGGAGAAAACACCTGCGGGCTATTCGGACTGTAAACTCGGTAGCTGGCAAACCCCCAAGTATTTCCCCACCGATTATTTTCTCCGATGAATACTTCTTGGGTGTGGATCCTAATCAGGATGACCCAATGGTAATCACAGTGCAATTGGCCAACTTCTCGGTCAAGAGAACTCTCGTCGACCAGGGAAGCTCGGCTGATATCATATATTATTCAACATTTCAGAAGCTCGGGATCCCATAAAAATCTATTCAGCCATACAACAATAAACTCATCGGCTTTGCTGGGGAATAGGTGGATACCCGAGGATACATAGACCTCCTAACTACTTTTGGAGATGGCAAAACGTCCAAAACTATTTTGGTCAGGTACGTGTTGGTTAATGCAGTAACATCGTACAATATCTTGATCGGGAGACCATCCTTGAACGAGTTGGGAGCCGTGGTCTCTACTCCCCACCTTACTGTGAAGTTTCCTTCCAACTCGGGAGACATAATTGCTATCCGGGCTGATCAAAAAATGGCCAGATAATGCTATGCTGATAGTTTACGTGCAAGCAAACTCAAACCTACACATGCAGAAACACTAGACAGAGGAAAAGACAAGTCTGTAGATTTAGTTAGTTCTAGTGTACTAGGCCCGAGGATTGACATGCAAGAACAACGACCACAACCCTTTGAGGAGTTGGAGAAGTTCCAGCTTGGATCACAGCCCGATCAGTGCACTAAGCTACAGTTGATGTATATAGTCAGGTGATGTACTCTTTTTCCTACCTCGGTATTTTATCCCAAAAAAAAGGGTTTTGACAGAGAAGGTTTTAACGAGGCACACCGCAGAATTTTTTATCCAATAAAAGAATTTATTATGGACATTGTTCTATTTTATTATTTTGCCGATGTGTTTATTTTGCGAACATTGAAATTACGAAAGGCCGAGTTCGAGCCATTGAAGGCATTAAAGGCCAAGTTTGAGCCTAAAGGCCGAGTACGAGCCACTGAATTATTAAAGGCCGAGTTTGAGCCCTGAAATTACTAGGAAAAATCAAAGCTCCACGTGACCGAAGTATAAGCTCGGTTTAATACTTGTCAGCTCTTTCACTTATTTAAGCTCAGAGCTCGGGGGGCTTGTGTACTGGCCGAAGATATAAGGCCGAGGATTTGTTGATACGACCGAGCTCATTCTTGTAAATGGACCTTGACCCGAACTCCCATAAAGCCGAAGACCTATTAATACACTTGGCACCCGAGGATAACTACTCGGGCCTATTCCACAGCAGGCCACGGATGAAGATATCTCGGCCCCGAGCTATCCAGTCACAACTGACTGGGCCGAATATCTCGCTGGTCCAAATATCTCTCCGTATAACTCAGAGCCTTATCCATATCATTGTCAAACTGCAATAACAATCCGATCCTAACAAATAGGATCTCAATAACAGTCCTACCCAAACTGTTATACTAAAACATCTCTATAAATAGGGGTCCAACCCCCTCACTTAGAACTACGTTTGCTTTGATTCCCATTTGGATACGTTGGAGCAGAATTCCAATTCTGTCAAGATAATTCCAAAACACTCCCACAGGACCTTCTCCGGCCGAGTATCTCCCACCTGAGATATTCGGACGGAACAGGATCAATCGTCTATATTTGTATCTACTTGATAATCCTCATAGGATTAGAGCCGTACTTGGCTGCCGAAAGAATAAGCAAAAGGATTTGTTGCTTGAGACGGTGTTTGGTGCTCATACTAGTTGGTTCGCTCTAGAGATGTCAATTGGGCCCTAAGCCCTAAGGCCAGCCCATCTGGCCCACAATAATAGCCCGGCCCATTTAGCCCATAACTAGAGCTGTCAAATGGGCCACCCTAGCCCTTTTAGCCCTCGCCCATGTGGGCCAGGGCCAGATGGGCCACAGGGCCAAAATGCCCACATTAAAAAAAGCCCACAGGGCCAAAAAGCACTAAAAAGCCCTAGGGGGCAGGGCCAGCCCATGGGCCATATTTTTTTGATAGTCCTATTTATTTTATTTAATTTATAAAACTTGACAAAAAGAACAAAAATTATAATCACGTTAACAATAGGTAATAATATCATTTAACCTATGAAATTAACTATCAAATATGTATTAAGTGCTATAGTTTTCTCTAAAAAAATTGAAGAGAAACCATTGTTTTATCTCTTTTCATCCTTGTCTTTATATGAAATGAATTGTTAAAGTAGATAACTGATATCAAATTATTGCAATAGATAATATTCCAGCTAAGGAAAACCATTCACTTGGATTTAAGTGGTTGTGCGGTTAGTGAAGGAAAAATTATAGCACGTAATACATATTGAAATAGATAATTTCATAGGTTAAATGATATTATTACATAATGTTAGAGTGATTATAGTTGTTGTTCTTTTTGTCAAGTCTTATAAAAAATAAAAAAAAATAGGTCCATCAAAAAAATTATGGCCCATGGGCTGGCCCTGGCCCTTAGGGCATTTTAGGGCTTTTTGGCCCTGTGGGCTTTTTTTTTAATGTGGGCCTTTTGACCCTGTGGCCCTAACCCATACGGGCTAGGGCTAAATGGGCTAGGGCCGGCCCATTTGACTGCTCTAGTTCGCTCACATATAACATATTTATGTGCTTATTCTTGTTGCCTGTGTTTAGTTCTCCCAAGTGTTGATCAATACATTGTTTTCGCAATGGAAATTATGCACTAAAAGACGCAAGCTGAATATCGAGATATGCTAATTTCAATTGCTCCTCTGTTCATTGTTTTCATATAATGCCTAAATGAAGTCGGTGAGACTGTGAGAGTTATTATAGAGGTGTCAGTTCATGGATAGGTTTGGTGAAGAAATTAGATTTATGGGTAGGGAATAAGGAAGAGAGATAAGACTTAGAACTCAATTGATTTGAGATGATGCATAGTAATATAAAAGATAAACCCATGAGTCATATTTATATCATTAACAAAATCAGTCTTCATTAATTAAGAAAATAAATCAGGGGCATAATAAATAAGAGCTAACTTTTATATCCACAAGTTTTTTAAGATATATTAAAATTTTCTGAGAATTTTTTTTAGATATTCTATCAAAGTTGATTCACTTGTAAGGTTTTCGTTGAACTTGAATAACCCAACTGTCTAAATTATTGAGCTATATGCAATACGGTTATATGGGGTTGAATTTGTAGCGATTGTGCAGATGTGGATGAAGGATGCCATGGTTCAAGCTTCTAAGTAGTATGCTTTGGTATATGGTAGTGAGTGGTTGGAACATAAGAGAGTAGCGTTTTTTTCTTATACAACTGATAAAAAACAAAATGACTAGCATCTCACAAAGAGTTCCTGCAGAATCCACTTCAAACAAAAACAGCAAAGCCCCGAGGGTTCATTAAAACCTCCAAGATGGCACTATACTAAGCAAGAAAATGCACTAGCATTGTGTATATAATTTGTGTGTATACATATATATATATACATATATATATATATATATATATATATCTTGAATTAGTGTATATAGATTCGATGGCACAAACTACAAAGCATACTAAAATGACAACTAGAAGGTGGACAATAGGACATGGCAGCATTATGGGCTGTTGACATTGTTTGTTCCATTCTTATTTATATCTCCATCATCTTGGAGCATATCATCCAGGATTTTTGTTAACACTCCTGCGTTACACTTTATTCATGGTAAACCTCCTTTGTATACGAGGATGAATGAAGTAGGTGATATTCATGACCTTGTGTTATTATACAGGGTTAGAGTTTTGTGTTATTATATAGGGTTAGAGTACTCCTTGTGTTTTTGAGTGTTATGCTCTTGTTTCAGCCATTCATCTTGTGCATAATAATTGTGCTGAGATTACTTGGATGCATGTGTTGAGGGAAGAGGAAGACAATCAAGTTGCAGATGCTTTAGCCAAGTGTGGGCTCTCCTTGGATTGCCAGATTAGAATTCTTGATGTTCCTCCCAATTTTATTTCTTTTGCTTTAAGGGTAGATGCTGGCAGGACTTGATTTCCTAGAGGCTTTTAGTTTGTTTTTGTGTGGGGTTTAACCCCTTCTTATTCACAAAAAAAAAAAAGTACCCTTTACACTCTCATTTAATATACTTTTTGCTTATAAAAAAAATACAATGATGATAGGATATAACGACTTTAGGGATTCTGGGACAATACTTAAAATAGTTGTATGAAATGCATTAAAATCTAATAAATGATTTTTTAATTAACTTGGATTTTTTATATTGAATTCTTTAGTTGCTCTGCCTTACAGGTTGTGTGAGTTATTTAGATCTTAACTATTGTTCTATTTTGACTCCTAAGATTGTAGCTACGGTAATGGGGCATAGAAATTTGTATTTTGGCTCAGGCCCTGCTATTTGCACTGGTTTTTTTGGCTCTTTGTACCTTGCATAATTTTTTGTTTCTTCTTTCTTTTCAAAAATACCTTTTAAGTGACATCTCTTTCACACACCACAGCATCCAGAAAACCTAATCCATGTCCTTCATTTGAGCGTTGCGCCTTCCCTCCCTCACCGTCGCCGAGCTCGAGTCCTCCATACACCGCAACCCTCTTCTTTTTCCGGCAAACTACAAAGGCGTGACAATCGCAGCCTTCCTCCTCTCTTCGGGAAAATTTACACACCCAGAAAGTATTTTCTGGAGATGTTAAAAAATTGACACATCCAGAAAATAGTTCCGGATGTACAAATTGTACCTGCGGAAAGTAAATTCCGGATGTGTTAATTTTAACACATCCGAAAAATACTTTCCGGACGTACAAAATGTAACATCAGCAATTTGTGAATCCGGAAAAAACTTTCCGGAAGTGCACAACACATGTCCGAAAAAGCCTTTCTGGAAGTGCAAAACATGTTGAAAACACTTTTCGGAATTACAAAACACATGTCCGGTATGTATTTTTCGGAAGTTACAACTTTAATACTTCCGGATTATCTGCTGCGGTAGTTCAAAACAATAGCCATATAAGCAATCCGGATTTCGAATTCCGGAGGTGTAACCAGTGTCCGGAAAACGAAATCTGGAAGTTTCCAGAAATTAAATTGCGGATGTAATAGCACGAACAAAAGTTACAGAAACTCGGATTACAAGTGACGTGCATAAACGATGATGAAGAGGTTGTATTCTTTCGCCAAAACACGATCAAAAACAACTTCGAATCCCACAACTTTGGACGTGGGGTGAACGGAGTGACTGATATAGTGAGTGGATGAAAAAAGTATTTTTGAAAATAAAAAATTGAATTTGAAGCTGCAAGATGCAAATTGTATTTTGCAAGGTGTAAATAGCAGTGGCCTTTGACTCATTAACCATTTTTTAATGGTAAATAACTTTCTTGCCTGTAATATTGCATCAACACCATATCACTTATATTAGAATGACCTCCATTGCAGGTCGGTCCAGCACTTCAAAGATTAATGGTTCTTTTATTCCTGTGAAAAATATGTCTATAGATAGCATTTCTTTCCCCAAGCATTGGAATTCCACCACAAGGTCAAATGGGTATGCATCCTCAAGTCTCAACCTTGGAGCACCTCCTCATCAATCAGATGCATCAGGCACTTATAATAATCATTTTATGCATTTGAACACATGGCTTTTTATGTTATTGTCAATGCACCACCTTAGTTAACCTTAAGTAGGGATGTTTGGTGCATTTGCAAATTTTAATTAAATTAATTCAACCATAATTTTTTTTGAAGTGGACTCGTTACATGTTCTTTCTCGGTCAGCGAGATTGTCCTTGAAAATTAAGCATGCTTTTCTTTTTTAACGATTCATTCATTTTCGACGGTGAAATTTTATCATAGTCCACAGAAAACAAGCAAGAGACCAGGTGACAGATAGGTTGATTAATAGGATGCATAGGTAAATAAATAGAAGTTGGAACTGATACGAGAGATTAACATATTACATGTTTGTAAATTCGAGGGACGAAATATTTAATTTATGTGGTAATCTATATAAACAAAACAAACCTCTTCTTCCCTTCTTTTCCATCCTAATAGTTGTTCTCTACTTTAGTCCCAATTCTGATATTAATTGTTATTCCCAAAGCTCCAAACATGCAGATATAGGCGATGACCCTAACCGGTAAGACGATCACCCTAGAGGTGGAATCTTCCGACACCATTGACGACGTGAAGGTGATGATCCAATATCTGTATCGGATCCCTCTCGATCAACAGCGTCTCATCTTCGCCGGAAGAGGTCTCGAAGATCGTCGCACCCTCGCCGATTACAGCATCCAGAATCAATCCATTCTTTACCTGATGCTTCTACTCCGTGGAGGTACACCTTTGAGGAAGATATGCGTCGAAACCCTAACCGGAAAAATCATAGTTCTGGATGTTTTTTCTTTTAATTCGATTGAGGATGTGAAGTTAAAGATTCAAGATAAGACATGTATGCTTCCCGATTATCAGCGTTTGACATGTGCGGGGAAGGAATCGAAGGAAGGACGGACCTTTGCTGATTACAATATTCCGTGGGATTCGGCAATTTGCCTAAAAATGCCGCCTTTTGAGGAATCTAAGTCACTTGAAGAAACCAATGAGATGAGTTCGGAAAGCGAGCAAGAGGTTAAGCCTAAAAGGTCTAAAATGTCAAGGATAAAGACATTACTTCAAGATATTGTTAAAACTCTTAAAGAGGGTAATGCTGTTATTGAGAAAGTTCAGCAGAAGCGTCCAATTTCTGAAGGTGAGAATGAAGGGATAAAGAGATTACTAAAAGATATTTCTGAGTCTCTTAAAGAGTACAGTGCAGCTCTTAGAGAAGGGAAACTACCAATTTCCGAAGATGATGTTTGGAAGCTTCTAGAGGATTTGAAGATAGAAGCTCCTATGTTCAAACGTGTCTATCTGCATCTTATTGAAAATCCTCAGAGGAGAAATAGAGGGATTTGATACTTGAAATGGTGTTTGGTTTTGTTGCTCCCTCGTGGTAATTTATGATTTTCTATGTTGTGGTGTTATGGAGTCAGCTTAATTGAAACAATCGTTTGACTATTTATATGTGATGGTAATATAGTTGTTGAAGGTTGTCTTTTCATGCAAACAATGAAAGATGCTAATTTCTGAGAATGTTGTCTTATCCATATAATATTTGTTTTGTTACTACTAATTATACTGTCAAGCTTGGCTATGATGACTATAATACTGTTTTTTATAGTTCTCATTGGTCAATAAGGTAATAAAAGAACATTATAGGTTGGAGGTGAATTGCTGTAATTGTTCTAAATTATTTGATTACGTGCTTGTTTGAAATGCCCTTATTATATGACCTTTTCACTAACTACTACCGGTTTTACATTCTTGAAATTCACAGGCTTACACAAATTGTATGACGATGCAAGAATGTTGTCTGATATTCAGAAGTTTTGACGTGACTGTATAAGAGTTACCCTCAAAAGTTGATGATCTACTCTGATGAGTTCATTTTTGTTCTTTGTTAAGTCATCGGGGATTTTAATTTTTGACAGTGTTAGAGCCCAAAATGAGTTATTGGGCCCTGACGAGCAGCTGGTGCACAATTTATCACATGGGCCCAAGGTTTGGAAGGTTTATACTAGAAGGAATAAGGGGAACAAGTGAGAATGTTGAGCTGTCAGAGAGAGAATGAGGGAATTGCAAGATAGTAACCATATAGAAGCTTTTCTATTTTAAATTGGGCCATGTTGGCTGATAGAAATATCTTTTTGGAATCACTATGTTTGCAGTGGATGGCGAGCACTAACTCTCTATAGGAGCATAGCTCTGTGTTGTGTCAGAAGGATACCTTCAGCCTCTGTAAATTTTCCCAATTCACTAATATCATACAGTTTTCCTTCTTTTCTTGTGTATTCTTTACTGTTTTATCTAGCATTTGGTTCTGGTTTGCACCATTGTTTTCATATCCTAGCCGTACTGCTCTTCGTCGCAAGTTCAATTTAGAGGCAAGTTTCTTTTTCTTTATCGTTCATTTATCTGTAATATGATACATAGATAGCCCTAAAAATGTTGCCTACTTCACATTGTTTGTTTCAGTTGATCAACCTGTGTACTTTAAAAGCCCTATCTATACTAGCTATTAAGAATTCAAAATTGCATGAGACATGCTGTACAACACAACTAGATGAAATTCAACATGTAAATTAGGTTTTCTACGTTGTCAATCTCACACTTTGGGGCTTTCTCATCATTCTAAAATATATCAAGATAATATAAATCTATACGTATAGCTAAAATGATGACTCGGATTACACTTTTAGTAATGGTTCCAAAATCCAAACTTCTAATTCTAAAGTGGACTTTAGAATTTTGAAGGATTTGGATCCTTTCCTATTAGACAAGGACATGATCCTGTTGGAGAGAGATTTTTTCAAACAAGAACCCACCATGCATGATTGTAGGATACATTGATTATATTTCAAAAAAATGGACGTTTCTCAAGCCAACAAGATCATTTCCTGTTCTTCCAACAAAAGAGGGAATCCAAATCCAATTTTGAATAGGTTGAAACTTTTCATTTGGTCGTTCGGTCAGTTTTATGCTGTATGCCTTGTCCAAAAGGTTTGGTACAATCAGCTATGTCAGGTAGGGATGGCAAATGAATGGATTGGATAAATTTTTATTCGGATTGTAATGGATGGATTAAAAATAATCCATTAGTCTATTATAATCCATTAAAAAAATCTAATCTATCCATGATCCATCTAATAAAAACTATACAATCCATCCATGAATAGATATTCAATCCATCTATTAAAAATTATTTGCAAAAATTAACTAATTTTTATCTCTCTCGTATCCATCTATAAAAAAAATTTTAAAAATTAATTTATAATTTTTTTGGTACAAATAATTTTTACTTTTTTGAAAATATTCTCTCTATCCTCTCTCTCTCCCTCCCTCCCTCTTTCACCCCTCTGTTCTAGATTTTGATATTATTCATTTAATCTCCACTCCCACCTAAAGCTCCTTCACTGAACTAGAACTCTAGAACCAACGCTATCAACATCATGCGAATTCGAATTTGCAAACCTTACATGAACTGAATCAACGGCGGAAGAAGAAATCTCTGATTCTCCGTGGAGCCTCATAACATGTTGGACTTCTTCCGATTTATTTTAATTTTTTATGTGAAAAATGACTTTGGAGCGGATAACAATTGATCCACTACTATTTTGATTGTTGTCCAATGGATTTTAAAAAAGTTTGGATGGATCATAAACTATCAACTAAAAAAATAATCCAATCCAATCCATTTATTTATATATTTTAAATTGGATGGATCATGGATACATGGATCATTTTGCTAATCCTGATGTAAGTGTGGTGAAAGTGGGTATGCCATATATTAAGTAAATAATCTTAATCCGTGCCCTCCTTTTAGTGAAGTTAAGATTTATACGTCTCTTGCGGATTTACCAAGAGAATAGTCCTGTTATTACGAGGTAAGTTTGATTAAGCGAACAACTATGCTATACCTTGTGACTTGTCTTGATATTTTTGGGAATTGATAGGTCAGTTGGTATGGTTGAAGTTTTGGAAATTCAGCCTTTAGGTGCTTGAAATTACTAATGGTGCCCTCTTTTGCTCACTTATAAGACACAGATAACTTTGCTATATGTATATTGCCTTCTTTCGTAGATGACACCCACATAAACAATTTCTAGATTAATATTTACCTTTTCCTCCTCACTTCTTATGACTCTCTCACTCACTCACACACACATACACAAACACAAAATTCGATCACATACCTATTTCAATGTGCTATGACAAAAGAATTCAATTCCTCATAATTTGTATAAATTATTCAAGCTGGTCTTTGGGAATCAGGAGAGTTGTGAGGCACTTGATCGGTCATGTGGGTGCTGCGGAAGCTTTTTGGAAGATGATGCCCAGCGTGAAGAGGGTGCGGGGCAGCATGTGACTTGGCAACTCATGTATGTGATCTTTGTCAAGATCATCCTGGCTTTAATGCTCAACCGGTATTGGTTATGATTCCCCAACAGAGCAGACCGTGGGTCATGAGGCTTGAAAATACTCTTCCTCATCTTGGAACCGCTACTACTGTGTATGTTACTGTTGCCTCCATATGATTTGATGTTGTGTACCCGTGTTTTACTTTTTGTCTTACTTGGATTCTGGTTCTTTGAATTTGGTATAAATAAGAACGTCAAACATCATCATAATTTCAGTTTGCTTCCTTACAGTTTTTCTCCTAGTGTCTAGGCGTAATTTTTTTAGTTCAATGATCTGAATCAAAGATCATGTTACAGTAAGTGCGTGGTTCCTATTTAGCAAGTGTAATTTGATCAATTTTGACTCACCAGTTCTTAACTTCTTAGGAATGGCCAAAATTGGAAGTCAATCACTAGATTGTGCAGCTATAAGTTGACCAGTTTTTTTCCTTGGTGTATATATATATATATATTGCGCTTCTTTTTATTTATGCCAAAGAAAAAATCTCCTGCTATATATTGAGTTTGTGACAGAACATGTTGCTCGGGCCTGCGTTATTTTATGCGTATCCTTTTTTTTATTGGAAATATGACATATCAACCCAGAATCACAAAACAACCACATTCCCTCCCGAGCTCTTCTAGGGTTTCCTAAAGACTCTGTGGAGGCCATCATCCTAGGTTCTCCTGACTATCTATCCTTTATAGGATCTCTCTTTCCGGGCATCTGGGTTTTTTAGTTTTTTCTTTCTGCTACTCTTTGCTCTATTTCGAAGACATGGATGAATGGAAGAAGGTGGATCTAACAGAAGAGGAGGAAGAGGGGATTACAGTGAAAGATTCTGATGTCTCTGAGGATGAAATCTTCCATCGCATCGTAACAGGTAAGTTATGGTATGATAATCCCTATAATGTCAAAGCGTTTAAACAAACCATCATCCAATCATGGAGATTAAAGAATCCCGTGGAGATTCAAGACTTAAATAAGAATCTCTATCTATTTCGCTTTGCCACACGAAGAGATGCTGAAAGTTGAAAGGTGGGCCGTGGAGCTTTGATCGGAATTTGCTCATCCTTCAACGAGTCTCAGGTGAAGAACAGCCATCAGATCTGGAGATGCATACAGTATCGTTTTGGACTAGGGTATATGATCTTCCTCTCAAGCTAAGAACTGAGTCAATGGCTAGAAGATTGGGTGATACTATAGGCAATTTTGAAGAAATGGATGAGAGAGAAGCCATAAGAACGGGCAGGTCTTTGAGGGTTAAGGTCTCTTTAGATTTGAGGAAACCATTGAAGTGTGGTACGGTGGTGAGGTATCAAGGAAAAAGTCTTAGGGTTTTCTTCAAATATGAAAGATTACCCACCTTTTGTTTCGCTTGTGGAAGGATTGGGCATCAAATCAAAGATTGTGAGGAGAATGGGGGAGAGGACGATGAGGGCTATGACAGTATTGAAGAAAAAGAGCACCCTTTCGGACCCTGGCTGAGGGCTTCTCCATTGCCAAAAATGTCGACAGAAACAAGGAAGGAAAGTGGATCTGGTTCCTGTAGCAAAAGTCTTTTTGTTAGCACCAGTAGCAGCAAAACAGTTGCAGCAATAAACAAAGAAGGGGAAGGTGAGGTGGAGCAGAGAATAGAAGGAAGGAACACAGAGGAAAAGAAGACCCAGAGGCCAATAGAGAAAGTGAAGAAATGAGAAAAAGCTCAAGAAACTGCTCAAGAGATAGAAAAGGTAGCGGAATCTTTGGGGTCTTTTGATATAACACCAAAAGTCTCTGGCTGCAGCAGCAAGAAGAAGACAGGCAGCACCAAGAAGCAAAAATGGGTTCGAAAGAAAGACAGGGATCTACAAATCAGTCCGTGTCAGCAGAAAGGAAAGCTTGAATTGGGGAAGAGGTGTCTTGTGGACATTATCATCTCAGAGGGGACACCAGAAGACTTAAGGGATGCAGATAGGAAGAAGAAAAAGGACAGCTTGGAGGTGGATAACAAATTACCAGAGGTGGTGTTGGAGAACCAACACCGCCTTCAAAAATGAAGATTTTAAGTTGGACTTGCCGGGGGCTGGGGAACCCTCGTGCAATTCGAGCCTTGTTAAGGCTCATCAAATTAGAAAATCCCCACCTAGTTTTTCTTATGGAGACTAGGTTGAGACAAAGTGAAATGGAACGGATTTGCATCAGGTGTGGCTACTGTTCGGGCTTGGCTGTGGACTGTAAAGGCCAAGGAAAAGAAAGATCGAGAGGGCTAGCTATGTTTTGGACTGACAAGGTGAACATTTCCATTTGCTCTTATTCTCTTATTCTCTTAATCACATCTTGGGCAGATGAGAAGATGCAGAGGATGGATCACAATGGTTTTTTGCCGGTCTGTGTGGTTTCCCGGAAGAAGCTAATAAAAAGAAAACATGGGATCTCATTAACAATCTGGCTGGTGAAACTAATGAAATGTGGTTGTGTTTTGGTGATTTAAATGATATAGTGGATGCTACTGAAAAAAAGGGAGGTAATATGCGTAGCTTTGAGCAATTGAACTTAGGGAGAAGTACAATGAAGGAATGTGGTCTTCTTGACTTGGTTTTTGTGGGCTATCCCTTTACTTGGACTAATGGAAGGTGTGGAGAGGATCAAATTCAATGCAGATTGGAAATCCTTAATGAGGGTAGATCTCCAGAAAGCATAAATAAGACTTTCATAGCCCTTATTCCAAAATGCAAAAACCCGGTGTCCCCTAAGCATTTTAGGCCCATTAGTTTATGCAATGTGGTCATGAAGATAGTTACAAAAGTGATTGCTAACAGGGTGAAGACCTTGCTGCCAGAGATTGTGGATAAGGAGCAGAGTGCTTTTGTTAGGGGTAGGTTGATCACAGACAATGCCTTGATTGCCATGGAGTGCTTCCATTGGCTCAAAAAGAAGACAAAAGGGAAGAAAGGTGTCATGGCACTCAAGCTGGATATGGCAAAAGCATATGATCAGATAGAGTGGCCTTTCATCAAGGTTGTTCTTTTGGCTACAGGTTTTCCTGCCACTTTGACAAGAACTATCATGGAGTGCATATCTACTGTTTCCTACCAGGTTCTGATCAATGGACAACCGAGTAGGATTTTCTACCCGGAGAGGGGCCTAAGACAAGGCGACCCATTGCCACCCTATATTTTCATCCTTTGTGCTAATGTGCTTTTGGGCTTGATGCATAGAGAGGCTCAGTTAAGGAACTTACGCGGAATCCATATAGCTAGAAGAGCTCCTGAGATCACACACCTGTTGTTTGCTGATGATAGCCTTATTTTTGCCCGAGCAAATATTAAAGAAGCTGATGCCATATAACGGGTCCTCAATACATACCAGAGTGCCTCGGGTCAACTGGTTAGTTTGGACAAATCTGAGGTGTCATATAGTCGAAATGTGCCTAATAGTGAGCAGCATATGATCTGTGAAAAGATGGGAGTAAAGACTGTGACTTCTCATGTGAGGTACCTTGGGCTACCAGTGGTTTTTGGTAGATCCAAGAAGGAGATCTTTAATTTTGTCCAGGATCGTATATGGAAGAAGCTTAAGGGTTGGAAGGAGAAGTGTCTTTCAAGAGCAGGAAAGGAAACTTTGATCAAATCTGTAGCACAAGCCATACCAAATTATACCATGAGCTGCTATAGGATCCCAGAAGGTTGTTGCAAGAATATTGAAAGTATGTTGTCTAAATTCTGGTGGGGAACATCTGAGAACAAGAGGAAGATTCACTGGCTAAGTTGGGATAGGTTGAGGACAGCAAAAGATAGAGGGGGTCTTGGTTTTAGAGGCTTCAATGAGTTTAATAGAGCTTTGTTGGGCAAGCAGTGCTGGAGGATTATAAATGGGGATAACTCCATCATGGACAGGGTCTTCAAATCCAGATACTATCCTAGGAGCTCATTCTTGGAAGCAAAAATGGGATTTCAGCCAAGTTATGCATGGAGGAGTTTAATGTCTGCTAAGGAAGTAATAGAGGCTGGGGCTATATGGCAGATTGGTAATGGTAATACTGTTGGCCTATGGTCTGATTGGTGTCTTCCGGATCAAGAAAATTTCAGAGTTTGGACCCAGTATCTAACCTTCCTCAAAAAGCAAAAGTCTGTGAGCTTATTGACCCTGACACTAAGCTGTGGAAAAGAGACCTAATGTTTAGCATCTTTAATAGATTTGAAGCCCAGTGGATTTTGAATATTCCTATATCCCTGAGACTCCCAGAAGCTAAGCTAATGTGGCATTGGGAAAGGGGTGGAGAATACTCCGTTCGTTCTGCCTATCATTTGATTGTTGAAGAGAAGAATAAGAATGTTGCAGAGTCTTCAAATTCTAGGGGACAAATGGTATGGAAGGAGATATGGAAAGCAAAGGTTCCTAATTGTATTAGGAATTTCCTATGGAGGTTAGTTAGAAACATTCTTCCTACAAGAGAAAATTTGAGAAGGAAATGCATCACATTGGATCCAATCTGCCCAATCTGCAGCAATGAAGAGAAGGATGCAGAGCACTTATTCATGAAATGCCAAGCAGTCCAAGTTCTGTGGTTCACCTCCCAGCTGGGCATACATGTACCGGATCAACTAAGCCTTTTTGATTGGATGTCCCAGTGGCTGTCCTGTCCATATCCACTTGCAAAGCAGATCTTCAGTGTTATCTTATGGAAGATATGGAAAGTAAGGAACCAAATTGTGTTTAACAGTGGGAGTTTTAATCCTATTGATATTGTGGCTTCTAGGACTGGACATCGGTCGGTTTTGGTCGGATTCGGTCCAAAAATTCAGAACCGGCCAAAACCGAACCAGAGAATATATTGGCCGTTCCCGTCCGTTCGTGGCCTCGGTTTCGTCGGGTGTCAGTTTCAGCGGGTTCAGCTGGTAACGGGTGGGTTCGAGCGGTTTTTGTTAAAAAAATGGTAAACATAGTAGGAGAATGTAGAAACCCAGGAGAAGAAAATAATACACGCAATTTCAACAAAATCCAAAAAAAAATTAAGAACAATATCAAAAGAACAAACTAAAGAAGAAAAAAGAGATCTATAAATCCAGATCTGAAACACACAAAAGTTGGTCTTCTTTGTTGAAGCAGAGCCAGATCGAAAACACACAAATCCGTCATAGCCGCGCGGGTGGTGCTCCGACCGACGGCCACGGTGTGCTTAGCACTCTTGACAATGGCCACATGGTTTTCTCGACGACAGCGAAGAAAGAGCAACATAGGGGCCTCTGTATCAGATTTGCGAGAGAGATGAACTTGTGTTGCAAGGGGCCTCTGTATCACATCTTCATAGCACTTTGATTTGAGAGTCTAAGTAGAGAGGAAGAGAGAAATGGAGGAAGAGTGAAAGTCTGAGTAATGGAGAAAGAGAAAGAGAGAAATGGAGGAAGAGGAAGAGTGAAAGTCTGAGTAATGGAGAAAGAGAAAGAGAAAGAGAGTAAATGGAGGAAGAGTGAAATAGACCGTATAAGAGTATTGGAGAAAGAGAGGGAGTAAATGGAGAAAGAGAAAAGAGTTAGAGAGATAATAAATGAAGAAAGAAGAATTGAGAACCTACTCAACCTAGAGACTGATTTTTATCTTCCCAATACACGTTTTTAACTGATCAAGGTACTGTGAGAGACTGAATGTAGACAATAGGGGACATGCATTCACGCAACGGGCGGGTTCGGTTACAGTTGGATTTGATTTTAAAGAACCGAGCCCGCCCGTATAAACACATTCTTAACCATTTTCTTTCACCTGGATATCCGACACCCGCCCGAAACCGCCTGCAAGACAAATATTTACATCGGATAACTCGGGTTTCGGTCGGGCTTGAAATTTTGTCCACCCCTAGTGGCTTCTGTAGTTAATTTTGTAGATGATTTCAACAAAGCCAACATGGGTGGAGCGCTTGGTAAAGGCAATCGAGTAGCAACCAAATGGGAGCCACCTGACCCCGGAACAACAAAAATTAATATTGATGCAAGATGCTTTAATGATGATACCACTGGATGGGGACTTTGGCTAGAAATCATGAAGGTGTTGTCATGTTTGCTGCAACAAAGCTAGAAGGGATTAGGATTTCTCCCACTTTAGCAGAGGCACTTGGTCTCAGATGGTGCATCCAATGGGCAAAGGAACAGATTTCTCTTGGATAATCATTGAAACAAATTCCGAGTTAGTTGTTAAGTGTCTCAAAGGGAGTATTAAACTAGCTCTTATTGAGTCTGTTATGTTAGATTGTCTGCAATTGTTAGATCAAATGAGGAATACACAAGTTGTTTGTATTAGAAGGGAAAGCAATGGCGCTACCCATGCTTTAGTTGGTATAGCCAGGACTTGTGGTTCTCAAATGTGGGAGGGATATGTCCCAGACCCAATCAGTCTTATTGTCTGTAATGATGCTTCTTTCAGTTAAAGGATTATCCACTTTTACTGCAAAAAAAAAAATATATGACATATCACTCAAGTTGCTACTTCGTGTGCTCAATATGCTGACATAGTGACATTTGCTTCAAAGGGGTCTAAGCCAGTTGTAATAGCCAGGTGGAGCATTAGGCTTCTTTATTGGTTAACCAAAGATGAAAAGATGCTTCTACCTATTTGTTTAGGTTTTATTCACAAAAAATAAATACATTTTTAATTAAAAAATCACTTCCGATGCGTACATGCTTGTTTGGTTGGGCTTTTATTAAAAAGCAGTAGCTGAAAAGAGTTGAAATTTAGCTTTTAAGATGTGTTATATTTTCAGCTTTCACTGGTACAGAAAAGAGATTCCACATCGGTTATTTTTGGCTTTTCACATCGGTTTTCAAACTAATGTTGAAAAGACCGATGTTGTTTATTGTTACTTTTCACATCGGTTTTAAAATCGATGTTTAAAGTATATTTTTAACAGCGGTTTTCTAAATAACCGATGTGGAAAGTGCATTTGTCATATGGCTTATCCCATAACCTATGTGGAAATTTCACTTTCCACATCGATTTTTTATTAACTCATGTGAAAAGTGAACTTTCCACATCGGTTTTTGAGTAACCGATGTGTAAAGTCTCATTTTAAAAAAAAAACTCTTTTTACATTTCTGTCATTCTTTTCCCCTGTTTCAGTAATCCAGATCAATACCAGTATAACATATTCTAAATATTCTCAACACGGTCACTTTGGTACAACAAAAACACACTAAATTAATATATACTGAATTTATTACGAACAATACATATGTACGTTCAATTACATTCAGACAACAAAGATAATTAGAAACAAAAAAGCTACATGATATATTATAGATTTCATATCAAAATATATATGATCAGTCAAAAGTACACTATAGCTAGTACATGATATGTTTTTAAACTAACTACATACAAACTATGGTTGGTACACTTCAAGAAAGAAAGTTGCCCAACGCCTCCTTATGTTATTGATGTCGAAATCAGATAATAGAGTTGGATTGTTGAATATCTGCAAGTTTAATTGGACAAAAGATTATATCTTTTAAGTAATAAACTAACATAAAACATATAACGAATCTATAACTGTTACTTCTAATTGTTACCAATTAACATTTACCTCGTGCCATCTTTCAGTGATCCTGGAGGAGATAATTTCGAACATCCACTTCATCACATAGTATCCACATTCCCATGATCCACGTTGTATACGGGACTACGTACAAATGAAACCCAATTAGAATATGAGGAATTAAATAAAAATCAATAATTATACCTACT
This sequence comes from Sophora flavescens, assembly GCA_030762895.1. NCBI lineage: Eukaryota > Viridiplantae > Streptophyta > Magnoliopsida > Fabales > Fabaceae > Sophora > Sophora flavescens. Next base: position 129,392,722 of record CM061070.1, on the reverse strand, counting down.
GCATTTGAAGTGTTTGAACTAATAAATATTTTACGTTAGGAATAATCCATCTAATAGCCCGACGCCTTTCACCACGCAACATGTGGTTTCCATTAATAGAACTATCATGACAAAATAAACATTAATTAAAGTATATCTAATAGATTTCAGATAATTAAAACAACTGCATTACTGATTATAAAGTATTTTAATGCTTACGTTTCCATGATCATCTTCAGTTCATTCGCCGGCTTATTTCCAATTGAGCATAAGAAGACCACGACATTCATCCTAGGGTACAAGATCAACAGTTGCCAATGCTTGCTGTATTTGCGGAACAATTGGTGACTAAGTCATATATAGTTATAATTAAATAACTGGTACTTACTTATTAAGATAAGGCGCAAGGTAGAATTGATGATCGTCTCGGGCAAGTATATCACGTATGGTGGTGACCGGGTCTTCTAATGCTAGGAGAACATCACCCTAAATGAACATGGGGTCAATGAACCCATAAAGGGAGAGGTTACCCTGATCAACTAACATACGATACAGATACCTAATATATTGAAAAAACATGTTAATTATCATAGTATTTAAAATTTAATTACTTAACTTATAAATAAAATGCACTTACGTGCACCATAACGATAGGTGTGCAGAACTAGCCATTTCTTTATCGAGTACAATCTCCATAAGTTCATTTTTTGGGATATACAGTTCGTCACCTAGACTGGCATCATGTTCCAACCTTACCAAAGCTGTGTCATTCTCCATGGTCACAACCTGTATAGCCAGAAGTTTAAAAACATCACCAGGTGCCCCTTTGTTGATCCCCTAAACAACAAAGATATATATTAGTAATCACAGATAAGTTATTTCATTCGTAATTAATTAAATGGTCAAATAAATACCTTGGCAGGAGCAGACATCTCTGGTCTTCCTGGATTCGACCTTTTAGGCAGAATATCATTTCCAACATCCTAAAACAAATAAAAACAAAGCATTATCTTTAAACAATAATAAAATAATTTCAACTATGAATATAGAAAAACACAACTAACTGAATACCTCAGATGCAACAAGAAAGCTGACCAGTCTTCTTGGCCAGGGGATGAAGTTACCAGGGGCCTGACCCACTGTTTGAACCTCCTCAGTGGGCACAGGGACTCGAGCATCAGCATCTCGAATAATCTCAACAACGACCCTCACCTGATCATTCGGTAATAAACGATAGTGTATGGTATTACCGAAGTTATTATGTGCCCTCCCCGATGCCACTAAGCGGCGATCATGATGATCATCAACATACAGCTCACACCTATCAGGGTCATCATCATCATCATCATCATCATTTTCAGGCTGATGAGGAGGATCACATGAGCCCTTAGTGCTCACATGGACAGAGGGTTGGACACCGGCTGTCATCTGCTGGGACATAGAAGTCAATATTGCCAGCTACTGGGTAAACTGCTCGGCCATCTCCTGTCTAAGCTCAGCTGCAATCTCCTGTTTTAGCCGTGCTCTATCTGCATCAACATCCCTGTGGCATTGGTGTGAAGATGTGCCATGGTATTGGCGAATGTCGACGCCCCATCCAACACCAATGACACGGCCCGGGTGGTCTGGTTTACCGATGGCAGCAGCTAAGATATCATCGCGTCCTCTAGGAACAAAAGTTCCTTGGGTTACCTGCTCGTCCAAGGCATCCTATAACATATAAAATATCAGGTCACACTACAATTCGGTAACAATCTTTAAATGACAATTACAATTCAAACTATACTTACAATATTCTCAGCTACTTGGCAGGCCTCCTCAAATGTATATTGTCCCGTTTTTATTTATCGGGCCCTCTTCCGTTTACGATGGCGTGGGGGTGGAGGTGAATCAACAACTTCTGGACGATTTTCAGCATTAGGATCCGCCTGAGATGCTGCTTCCTGAAGTGCTTTCTTTTCCTCTTCCACCATTATCTATCGACCCACTGACATTTAAAAACAGGTACTCTAAACTTCGTGTAATCAACCTCCCATATCTCTTCAATGATTCCAAAGTATGAAACGGATGCCATAACAGGGTTTTTATCTTTCGAACTAGAGAAATGCATGGACTCAGCGACGACCATAACCCCACTGTTTTGCATAGTACTTTTGTCATCCTGGGACTTTGTATAGAAGGAAAACTTATTGATATCGTACCCACTCTAGCATATGACATCAAAGTTAGGCCCCTGTGCTAGCCATTTTAATGTATCAGAAGCAATACCATCCTTTTCAATTTTTTCTTTAAACCAATTCAAGAAAGTCTTGTTATGCTTGTTCAAACACCATTTTTCATTCATTCTAGGGTAAGTTTCACTGATGATGCTTTTGTGCTCACATAAGTATGGTTCAACTTCATCAGTGTTATTCAATATATACAAATGTGCTTGAAGTAGTTCCTCTCAATCCATGCTCTTAACAGTGATACCTCGTGTACCCTTACCATCATATCTTCCTTCGTGACGAGACTTCGGAAGCCCTACAGGTTCCACTCCTGACATGTAGTTTGTACAAAACTCAATAGCTTCTTCTGCAACATACCTTTCAACAATAGATGCTTCGGGACGGTGTGGATTCTTCATATATCCTTTCAAGATCTTCATGTATCACTCAACCGGGTACATCCACCTTAAATAAACGGGGCCGCACAATCTAATCTCCCTCACTAGATGAACAATCAAATGAACCATGATGTCAAAAAATGAAGGTGGAAAATACATCTCCAATTGGCACAAGATAATGGTTGCCTCATTTTCCAAGTCATCCAACTTTTTAGTGTCAATGACCTTGCTACATATAGCATTGAAGAATAAGCATAACCTAGTAATGGCATGTCTGACTTTTTTAAGCAAGATGTCACGAATGGCCACCGGTAGTAGTTGTTGCATCAAGACATGACAATCATGAGACTTTAAGCCAACTAATTTGAGATCTTTCATTGAGACAAGTCTTTTGATATTTGAAGAGTAACCCTGTGGCACTTTGACTCCCTGTAGACATTCACATAAACTTCTTTTCTCTTTTTTTGATAAAGTATGACATGCTGGGGGCAAATAAGTCTTCTTATCCCCCACTTTATGTGGAGCTAACGGCTCTCGTATACCCATCGTAACTAGATCCAGACGAGCATTCACACCATCATTTGTCTTGCCTTGAATGTTGAGAAGCGTTCCGATTAAACTGTCACACACATTTTTCTCCACATGCATCACATCAATACAATGTCTTACATCAAGCTTGCACCAGTATGGAAGATCAAAGAAGATCGACCTCTTCTTCCATATTTTCTTCTCGGTAGCCTTCTTCTGGGTCTTCCAATAGATAACATTAGTGTTGTTCACCCTTTCATAAACTTGCTCTCTAGTCAAGGCCACTGGAGCAATTTCATTCTCCGGAAGTCCATTGAAAGCTTATCTCAATCTACGATAAGGATGATTACGTCGGAGAAATCTCCGATGCCCAAGGTAAACTGTTTTCCTTCCATGTTAAAGTTGATGGTAACATGTGCCTTCTTCACATATTGGACATGCTTTATGCCCCTTAACACTATACCCATACAGGTTCCCGTATGCTGGAAAGTCATTGATGGTGCAAAATAACATGGCACGCAATCTAAAATGTTTCACGGCAATACCCGTCGATCTTATCAACGTCTTCATCCCACAACATTCTCAAGTCTTCAATCAAGGGACTCAGATAAACATCAATATCATTTCCTGGCTATTTAGGACCCAAAATCATCATACTTAACATAATGTATTTACGCTTCATGCACAACCAAGGAGACAAGTTGTAAATTACCAGGAGAACAGGCCATGAACTATGAATACTAATTAAGTTTCCATATGGATTCATTCCATCGGTAGCAAGTCCAAGCCTGAGGTTTCTGGGCTCACTGCCGAAATTCGGAAACAAACTATCAATTCTCTTCCATTGCAAAGAATCGGCCGGATGGCGAAGTTGTCCATCACACTTCCTCTCATCTGCATGCCATCTAATGTTCTTTGCGTCATTTACATTAGCAAACAATCGCTTGAACCTCGGAATCACGGGAAGATACCATAACACCTTCGCAGGAGGACCTTTGGTGACCACATCACAACTAGAATCACCATCCTTCACTTTGTAGCATGATACCCCACACCTGGGGCACTCATGCATCTCTTCAAACTCTTTCCTGTACAACATGCAATCATTGGGGCAAGTGTGTATTTTCTTATACTCCATACCCATCGGACACAATATCTTCTTCGCCTCATAGTTTCGAGATGGCAATGTGTTACCTTCTGGAAGCATGCCTTTCAACAACTCAAGCAATTCGGTAAAGCTTTTATCGCTCCACCCATTTCTCGCCTTCACATTGAACAATCTTAACACCACTGACAACCGTGTGAAATTAGTGCACCCCGGATACAAAGCCGCTTCCGCATCACTGCACAAAGTATCATACACATGTGCGTGCCGAAAAGACTCTTTCCCAACATCACGGATCATGTCCTCTAGTCCATCGTCCATTTCCACGTCATCAACTTCCTCTCTATCCGACACCCTCGGCCTGCCTAACGATTCACCATGACATATCCATGTTGTATAACTCTTGCAAATCCCCTCACAAATAAGATGATCACGTATCTCCTCAGCTTCTAGTCATCTCTCATTCAAACAGTTAACACAATGACAATAAAACCTTTAGTTATCACTATCAGGAGCATTTGTTTTTGCAAACTGTGGAAAATCTTCCACTCCATTCTCATACTCATCACTTGTCCGTCTAGAATTCATCCAACCGCGAACCATGACTAAACCAATAACTTCGTACTTAGTCCAACATTTCATCAACCACTTCTTATAACAGGGTATGGCCCTATCCTATTCGAGAAGAAACTTTTTTAACATTCGGTTAACAGTTAGTCCTTAACTCTCATGCTCATACTCGATGAAATTTCGGTAGCATTTCCCTTCGGTCTCCGACGTACACGACTTGAACACGATGACATCCACCACAATAAAGTATGCACCCGGAGAATGAAAGGAAATGTATCAATCCGAACTTTCATCAAGTATATAACATTAGGATCAACGAATAACTATTTTAACTGAATGAAGAAAAAGTTTTTTCCCAAACTGTCCAACTTTGGACAATTCAAGATCCAATACAATGAGCGGTACATTAAGCACGTACACGTGTGCTCATTAGTATTGCATCTCAAACGAGAAACTAAGGCTTTACTAATTATTGTGGGCATATTCTCGGATCAAATAAATTTTCAAGCAAATACATTAAAACTCCAATGAAAGCTTTTCAGCCAAAACGATGGAAATCAAACCTTACTTTGTAATTTTCCAATGCAAAGCGGCTATCTGCTGGTATAACTCCTTTCTTGTATTTCCCTGTCAGCACACCACATGCAAGTGGACTCCAAGTTGTCAAACCCAAGCCATAGTTACAGGTTTGATTTGGATCTGAAAAAATAACATTGCCTCATCATAAACCAAATGACTTGACAAAACCCTTGAAAGTATAATCTTAAATGCTTCTCTCCATGAATCTCAACTCTCAATTTCCCAGCATCCATACATGTACAAGATGATATAAAATACAAAATTGGTAAAACTACTATAGGCAAGAAGCTCTTACCTTTTGTATCCAAGGATTGTGCGCACGTAGAGTCTAAAATCAAAGCATGAAAAATACAGTGTTAGCTTATTACATTTTTCCATGTTGTTAATTACCACACTAACTGATGCATGGATGCCTATGATCTAGTTGGGGAAAGAACATAACACTATACCTGACAATAATTGACTTAAAATTCTATTCTTTAGCAATTAGAGCTATCACATCCATATTAAGGCAAAAATAAAATTCACAAATGATAAAAATATACAACAAAAAATGAAGTCTATGGTCCTTTTTCCCCAAAACAGATATTCTCAAGATTGTATGGGATTATAACTGAAATGAAAAGACAAAATGTAGTAGTTCATATAAACTTACAGTACAAGATAATTCAACCAATAATGTAAAGAAAGATCAAGCAGCATGAAGTAAGAAGCGTACCTTCTGAGAGACAACCCCAGTTGTTATTGTGCAAAGACAGCAGAGAAGTGAACAAAGCAGAGGCAGTAGCACTATGCAATGGAGTCAAAGACACTTGTACACCTGCCAACTGCTCCGGAATCCTAAACAGCAACAATATATAATTATTCAAATGCATAAAAAAATAAATAAAAAAAAGCTATCCATTTTAATAATGCACACAAATCAAAAGAACCGTTTATTCATTGGTATTCATTGGTACGCAATGAGCCAAAGAGGAACTCAAAACATATAAGCTACTCAACGTGCTCAGTATACTCTAGAATACATATCTCATTGAAGAGTCACATGGACCCTTCTTCCACAGCCCAAGTCACAATATCCTAAAACAATTGAAAAGATTCCACCTAAGTCAGTTTCACATAAGCTAACAGTAAAGCCACTGTCACTCGCTTTCGCTCATCAACTCGGGTACTTTTCTCCTTACTCAACCAGTTAGTTGTACTCAAAATAGAAAATATCTTCCATCAATGTGCCAAATAAAGATTAAACATTCTAACTTCTACAAATAAATACTTGAATCAATAAAATATAGAGTTGAAAAATAAAGAATCGGAATGAAAAAATTTACTCAGTCACCAAAAAATTTAAAAAAAATCCTCAGAATTTTTTTCCTCAACCAACAAAAATCAAAATAAAATCAAATATCAAAATTTTCCAGAATTTTGAACATACTGAGGAAATACAAATACAATCTAAAGCAAAGTTGTGTCTAGAAGATAGAACTAGATAATGAGTATCTTATAGAGAAGAGAGCATTTCGCACCTCAATTCTTTGAAATATGGGTAAAAAAAACTGCTCTATCAAAACCTGAAGAGAGAAGAAACCAAAGCATACATCTTAGAGGCGAAGAAGTAGAGGAAGAATGAGGACGTGTGTGTGAGGATGAGAGAGAGAGAGAAAATGGTGATGTAAGGAAAAAGGAGTGAACTTTACCAGCAAAACTTGAGTGGGAGGGAGAAGGAGAAGCATAAGCAGAAGCGGAGGTAGAAGCAGAAGCAGCGGAGACCGGCGAGCAGCAGGGAGAGATTGAGATGGGAGGCCGCGGCGAAGTAGTAGGGACGGCGAGCATAGAGCAGTGAGAGAGATAGGGAAGAAGTGACGAGCACAAAACAAAAAGGAATGGAAGAGGGCGCGGAACAGATGGAGGGAATGACAAAAGGTAGGGTTTTGTCAAATATTACACATCGGTTTAGCAAAAATCGATGTGGTTAGTCATATTTCACATCGGTTTATTATTAACCGATGTAGAAACTTACGATTTAATTTAAAATTTCAATTTTTTAATTTATTACATCGGTTATAAATAAACCGATGTGGTTAATATATATTAGACATCGGTTCAATAGGAACCGATGTGGAAAGATAAAAATTTTAAATTCTAATTTTTTTTAAAAATTTTATACATCGGTTAAAAGATAATCGATGTGATTAATCTATATATTAGACATCGGTTAAAATATAACCGATGTGGAAAATATTCACATATCGGTTATTTTTTAAACCGATGTGGAATCATTTGCTTTTAATTTCAAAAATACCACCGCCTCGTTTTACACATTGATTTTAGGGAAACCGATGTGGAATCTCCGATGTTAAAAGCATATTTTGCACTAATGTTTTCAAAAAATTGATTTTTATAAAATCAGTTTTGTAGAGCAGCTTAGAATTACTTTTTGGTACCTGAAAAATGGGTCACGATCACTTTTATAGAGGCTAAAATGGGTCACTAAAGAAAAAATTTGGGACTGAAATGAGTCAAAAAAAAATAATTAACTGAAACTTAGGCCACTTAATCAGCAAGATAACGGGGGTCAAAGATGGTTGACCGACGGAGGGATCAAACTGTCTCACGGAAGTAAATTTGGGAGACTAAATTGGGACTTTATTTTTTTCAGAGACCAAAAGTGGGCTCTCGAAAATTTTGAGGGACTAAAACGGTCTTTACTCAATTTTTTTTTAAACCTAAAAAAAAAGGCCTTAAATCTAAATGTGAGGTTACAATGCCAAATCGATAGGCATATGATACGAATGCAACCAGACACGCTTTAGAAGCTTACTATTTTTTAGCATGATTTTCTCTTGAGCTTTCTCGCTGCTCCATTCTTCCTCTGTTCTATGAAAATTGAAAGCCTGTAGGTTGCTGCGGCATAACATTACCGTTTTGGGTGTTCAACACAATCTGCCAGGTTAGCAAAGAGACTTACAAAGCCATTTAAACTTCAAATCATTCCCTCACCCTCTTTGATTTTGGGTTTTGTATGTATTTATTCATGTTCCGTCCAAACACCTCGGATGAGAGATACTCGGCCGAAGAAAGCTTAGTGGGAGTGTTTTGGATTGTGCTTGACAGAATGTGAATTCTGCTCCTACGTATCCAAATGGGAATAAAAGCAAACGTAGTTCTCAAGGAAGGGGTTGGACCCCTATTTATAGAGATGTTTAAAATCAGGCTCCGAGTTATACGGAGAGATATTAGGATCAGGCTCTGATTATGCAGAGAGATATCAGGCTCCTGATTATGCGGAGAGATATCAGGCTCCTAATTACGCGGAGAGATATCAGGCTCAGCGAGATATTCGGACCAGTTAGTTGTGACTGGATATCTCGGGGCCGAGATATCTTCATTTGCGGTCTGGTGTGGAATAGGGCCGAGTAGTTGTCCTCGGGTGTTGAGTGTATTAACGGGTCTTCGGCTTTATGGGAGTTCGGGTCAAGGCCCATCTATGAGAATAAGCTGGGTCAGTCTGGTGTATTAACAAGTTCTTGGCCTTATACTTTCGGCCAGTACAATTCACAATAAAGATTCCAACCTAGTTTTCACGGGTGTTCCAGTAATGTGTGGACCAATTAGAAACAGTAAACATGTATTTATAACATGCAGTGTCGCATACAAAGAATTAACTCCACAAACTTCTTTGAAATGAGACTACTCAACTATCTTCTGGGTGTAAGCAGTTTTCCTAAAAAAGACCAAACAAAAATATTGCTAGGCGAAGGAAACATTTCGAATCTTAAACATGAGAAATGCTCAACAATATGATCTTTTCAACCAATTGAACTAACCCACACCGGTCCGCTTAGCCCCAAAAATATAAAACCCTTCATCAACCAATTTTTTTCCTTTCTATATCAGGCTTTCTTCACTTAATTTCTTTCCTCGCTTCATAAACGAACACTTAATACTAAGATTGTATCCCTCTCGAGGTGACTAAGGGAAAACAAACTATTCATCTGGCTTTCTCTCTTTATAATAAATGGTCATAAGGATAGGAATACGTGGAATTTGTTTATAATGGATCCAAAATTGTTAGCGCAGCTTGAGATGCCCGGTAAAATGATCCTTCCACAAACCTGCCGCCTAGAAGCTTGACATGAATTCTGTTTACCATAATGCACTTATAACATAGAAAAGAGTAAATTCTCCCTACGAATTGAAGGAGGTGGATGGAACAGAAAATGTAACTGGATAAAGATATCTATGAAATAAGAATTGAAGGAGGTGGGTGGGACCGAAAATAATAATTAGATAAAGATGCAAAAGTTTGGATTGGGGAACAATTATTAGGCATTGTAAGATATAACGGGAAATATGTTCTTGAATTATCCAAAAGTTCAGCTAGGCACATGCAATTGTACATGTGGGCCCAATCATTGGTATATTAAGGTGCCTTTGTAGAGGTCCGAGGTTGCCAGGTTTGGATTGGGGAACAATTATTAAGGGTCGTATGAGAGATATGAGGCTCAAACTTGGCCTTTAATAACTTCAATGACTCGTACTCGGCCTTAATAATTTAACGGTTCGTACTCGGCCTACAGGCTCAAACTTTGCCTTTAATAACTTCAATGGCTCGAACTCGGCCTTAATAATTTAACGGCTCATACTCGGCCTGCAGGCTCAAACTTGGCCTTTAATAACTTCAATGGCTCGAACTCGGCCTTAATAATTTAATGGCTCGTACTCGGCCTTTAGGCTCAAACTTGGCCTTTAATAACTTCAATGGCTCGAACTCGGCCTTAATAATTTAATGGCTCGAGTACGACCTTTAGGCTCAAACTTGGCCTTTAATAACTTCAATGGCTCGTACTCGGCCTTTATAATTTAATGGCTCGTACTCGGCCTTTAGGCTAAAACTTGGTCTTTAATAACTTTAATGGCTCGTACTCGGCCTTTAGGCTCAAACTTGGCCTTTAATAACTTCAATGGCTCGAACTCGGCCTTAATAATTTAACGGCTCGTACTCGGCCTGCAGGCTCAAACTTGGCCTTTAATAACTTCAATGGCTCGAACTCGGCCTTAATAATTTAACGGCTCATACTCGGCCTGCAGGCTCAAACTTGGCCTTTAATAACTTCAATGGCTCGAACTCAGCCTTAATAATTTAATGGCTCGTACTCGACCTTTAGGCTCAAACTTGGCCTTTAATAACTTCAATGGCTCGTACTCGGCCTTTATAATTTAATGGCTCGTACTCGGCCTTTAGGATCAAACTTGGCCTTTAATAACTTCAATGGCTCGTACTCGGCCTTTAGGCTCAAACTTGGCCTTTAATATCTTCAATGGCTCGAACTCGGCCTTAATAATTTAATGGCTCGTACTCGGCCTTTAGGCTCAAACTTGGCCTTTAATATCTTCAATGGCTCGAACTCGGCCTTAATAATTTAATGGCTCGTACTCGGCCTTTAGGCTCAAACTTGGCCTTTAATAACTTCAATGGCTCGTACTCGGCCTTTAGGCTCAAACTTGGCCTTTAATAACTTCAATGGCTCGAACTCGGCCTTAATAATTTAATGGCTCGTACTCGGCCTTTAGGCTCAAACTTGGTCTTTAATATCTTCAATGGCTCGAACTCGGCCTTAATAATTTAATGGCTCGTACTCGGCCTTTAGGCTCAAACTTGGCCTTTAATAACTTCAAACTCGGCCTTTAATATCTTCAATGGCTCGAACTCGGCCTTTATAATTGTTCGCGGAATAAACACATCGGCAAAATAATAAAATAGAACGATGCCCATAATAAATTCTGTTATTGGATAAAAAAGTCCGCAGTATGCCTCGTTAAAACCTTCTCGGTCAAAACCCTTTTTTTTTTTGGGATAAAATACCGAGGTAGGAAAAAGAGTACATCACCTGACTATATACATCAACTGTAGCTTAGTGCACTGATCGGGCTGTGATCCAAGCTGGAACTTCTCCAAGTCCTCAATGGGTTGTGGACGTTGTTCCTGCATGTCCATCCTCGGATCCAGTTCGACGGAGTTAACGGAATTCACCGACTTGTCTTTCCCCCTGTCTAGGGTCTCTGCTGGTGTATGTTTAAGTTTGCTCACACGCAAACTATCAGCATAGCACTGTCTGGCCATCTTCTGATCCGCCCGGAGAGCAACTATGTCCCCCGAGTTGGAAGGGAATTTCATCGTGAGGTGGGGAGTAGAGACCACAGCCCCTAGCTCATTCAAAGACGGTCTTCCGATCAGGATATTATATGATGTTACTGCATTGATTAGCACATACCTGACCATGATAGTCTTGGATGCTCTGCCATCACCAAAAGTAGTCAGGAGGTCAATGTATCCCCGTGTATCAACTTGTTCCCCTGCAAAGCCGACGAGCTTACTGTCGTACGGTTGAACAGATTTCTCTGGGATCCCGAGCTTCTGAAACGTTGAGTAATATAATATATCTGCCGAGCTCCCCTGGTCAACAAGGGTTCTTTTGACCGAGAAATTGGCCAACTGTACAGAGATCACCATAGGGTCATCTTGGTTAGGATCTACCCCCACAAAATCTTCATCAGAAAAGATAATAGGTGGGGAATTTCTGGGGGTCTTGCCGGATACCGAGTTGACAGCCCGAATAGCCCGCAGATGTTTTCTCCGAGCTGAACTTGTCGTGCCTCCCCCTGCGAATCCACCCGAAATAGTGTTTATCACTCCTCGGACCACATTATCCTCCTCTCGCCTTTCATTCTGGCCCTTTCTGGTTTCTGTTCTTTCATTATTTCGTTGACCGCCCCCCTTCTCGGGCTTCGGCCACCTTCTTTCCTTCTGCCACGCCTCTCGCCGCTGTTGTGGTTTCTCCGAACGAAGTTGTTGAGATGGCCAGCCTGCACCAGCTCTTCAATCTTATCTCACAGGACCCAGCACTCCTCGGTGGTATGGCCATAATTACGATGATACCGACAATGTTTCGCGTGCACAAGATTTCGGGGTGTGGCCACGATTAGGGAGCTGCAAAAGTTCCGCGTTGTATGCTTCCTCAAAAACCCGAGCTCGGTTTGTGTTAAGGGGAGTATAATGTTCGTACTTTGGTCCTCGACGCAAATGCTCGGATGGGCCTCTGGATTTCGGCCTATCACCTCCTGCCCTCCTCTTCTCTCTCCCTTCTCGCCTGTCAGCATCATCAGTTCTCTCCCTTTTCTTAGATTCCTCAACCTCCTCCATATTGATGAACCCCGCAGCTTTTCTTCTCAATTCATCCATACTGGTTGGTGGTTTCCGAGCCAAGTGTCTGGCAAAAGGGCCAGGCCTTAACCCGGTCAAGATGGTGTGTAGTGCAACATCGGCACTGAGATTGCGGATGAGGACCGCCTCCTTGCTGAATCTGGCCATGAAGTCGCGCAGGGACTCATTCTTTTCTTGCCTGAAGTTTACCAATGAAGCCGAGGTATTTTGATGGGCCCGACTCGTGGCAAACTGAGCGCTGAACTTAGCCATGAATGTATCAAAGGAGTCTACCGACACTGGGGGTAGCTGGGTGTACCAGGTCAACCCTGCATCCTTCAGAGTGGTCGGAAAGACTTTACACATGACAGCGTCGTCATCGGTAAAGAGGTACATCTGAGTGGTGAAAGCGTCCAAGTGGCGCTCGGGGTCTGAGGTGCCATCATATTTGTCAATGCTGATTGGCTTGTAGTTGGCTGGTAGGGGGACCTCCATGATAGCGTTTGTGAAGGGATGCCTCGGCTTCCGCACGCTGGCCCTGTCATTAAGTCTATTTGTCTGGAGTGAAAATTCTGGGGCCTGCCTAGGAAATCCCTCCTCCTCTGCTCGGTTGGTATGATGGGAAGCCCGGAGTTGTGGGCCCCCTTCTCTGTGCAAGTTTCTGGACCCCTCATTCTCAGGTGGTCGGCGCTCTCTCTCGTGCGGAGAAGAGACAGACCTTTCCCTGCTCTGCTCTCTTTCTCTTTCGTGACTGCTGTTTACGGCGCGGATCTCTTCGTTCTCCCTTCTCAGCGCTGCAATTTGCGCGAGAAGCTCCTGAACCACGGGATTGTCGGCCATTGCTGCTGGGCCTATGGATCGCTCTCCGTTATCCCCGTTGTTGGCATTCCCTGGCTCCTCCCTCCTGCAGTTCCCGCTCCTCGTTCTCACCATTTTTTGTGGTATGGGAAAATATTTGCTTCGATTCCCACAAACGGCGCCAAATGTTCCGTCCAAATACCTCAGATGCGAGATACTCGGCCGTAGAAAGCTTAGTGGGAGTGTTTTGGATTGTGCTTGACAGAATGTGAATTCTGCTCCTATGTATCCAAATGGGAATCAAAGCAAACGTAGTTCTCAAGGAAGGGGTTGGACCCCTATTTATAGAGATGTTTAAAATCAGGCTCCGTGTTATACGGAGAGATATTAGGATCAGGCTCTGATTATGCAGAGAGATATCAGGCTCCTGATTATGCGGAGAGATATCAGGCTCCTGATTACGCGGAGTGATATCAGGCTCAGTGAGATATTCGGACCAGTTAGTTGTGACTGGATATCTCGGGGCCGAGGTATCTTCGTTCGCGGTCTGGTGTGGAATAGGGCCGAGTAGTTGTCCTCGGGTGTTGAGTGTATTAACGGGTCTTCGGATTTATGGGAGTTCGGGTCAAGGCCCATTTATGAGAATAAGCTCGGTCAGTCTGGTGTATTAGCAAGTTCTCGGCCTTATACTTTCGGCCAGTACAATTCACAATAAAGATTCCAACCTAGTTTTCACGGGTGTTCCAGTAATGTGTGGACCAATTAGAAACAGTAAACATGTATTTATAACATGCAGTGTCCCATACAAAGAATTAACTCCACAAACTTCTTTGAAATGAGACTACTCAACTATCTTCTGGGTGTAAGCAGTTTTCCTAAAAAAGACCAAACAAAAATATTGCTAGGCGAAGGAAACATTTCGAATCTTAAACATGAGAAATGCTCAACAATATGATCTTTTCAACCAATTGAACTAACCCACACCGGTCCGCTTAGCCCCAAAAATATAAAACCCTTCATCAACCAATTTTTTTCCTTTCTATATCAGGCTTTCTTCACTTAATTTCTTTCCTCGCTTCATAAACGAACACTCAATACTAAGATTGTATCCCTCTCGAGGTGACTAAGGGAAAACAAACTATTCATCTGGCTTTCTCTCTTTATAATAAATGGTCATAAGGATAGGAATACGTGGAATTTGTTTATAATGGATCCAAAATTGTTAGCGCAGCTTGAGATGCCCGGTAAAATGATCCTTCCACAAACCTGCCGCCTAGAAGCTTGACATGAATTCTGTTTACCATAATGCACTTACAACATAGAAAAGAGTAAATTCTCCCTACGAATTGAAGGAGGTGGATGGAACAGAAAATGTAACTGGATAAAGATATCTATGAAATAAGAATTGAAGGAGGTGGGTGGGACCGAAAATAATAATTAGATAAAGATGCAAAAGTTTGGATTGGGGAACAATTATTAGGCATTGTAAGATATAACGGGCAATATGTTCTTGAATTATCCAAAAGTTCAGCTAGGCACATGCAATTGTACATGTGGGCCCAATCATTGTTATATTAAGGTGCCTTTGTAGAGGTCCGAGGTTGCCAGGTTTGGATTGGGGAACAATTATTAAGGGTCGTATGAGAGATATGAGGCTCAAACTTGGTCTTTAATAACTTTAATGGCTAGTATTCGGCCTTAATAATTTAACGGCTCGTACTCGGTCTGCAGGCTCAAACTTGGCCTTTAATAACTTCAATGGCTCGAACTCGGCCTTAATAATTTAACGGCTCGTACTCGGCCTGCAGGCTCAATTAGTACACTAATAAATTACACTAATAAATATTCATCAATTATTACAGTAGTAAAAAAAATTATTTGGTGAGAGCATTGCAGAAAATCTCCGGAGTGAAATTAAGAAGATGGGTTTACCTGAGATGAATATTCCTTGATCCTGTCGCTGATGGTTCCGTCTAAAGCTCTCTCAGCAAGCTCATAATATATAGATTCCCTTTCTCATTATATTATATATAATACAAGAGAAACCGCGGTGTCTCCATAATCAGGTCAGGTATGTGTAAATATCTGGTGAATTCAGTTCATTATCTGGTGAATGGGTTTTTTTAGAAATAAAATTTTTATTTTTTTAAAAAAGTCAAATAAATGTTTTTGGTTAAGTATGTGTAAATATCTGGTGAATCGGGTACAAATATCTGGTGAATTCAGTTCATTATCTGGTGGATGTGTTTTTTTAGAAATAAATTTTTTATTTTTTTAAAAAAGTCAAATAAATTTTTTTGGTTAAGTATGTGTAAATATCTGGTGAATCGGGTACAAATATCTGGTGAATTCAGTTCATTATCTGGTGAATGGGTTTTTTTGAGAAATAAATTTTTTTGGTTAACTATGTGTAAATATCTGGTGAATCGGGTACAAATATCTGGTGAATTTAGTTCATTATCTGGTGAATGGGTTTTTTTAGAAATAAAATTTTTATTTTTTAAAAAAAATCAAAATTAAAAAAAAAGGTGCTGCTACAGAGCGCTACTGTAGCTAGCAGGAGGAGGACGCCGCTGCCTTTGGCGCCTCCCCTTTTCATTTTTTTTTTTATAAAAGTGTAGGCGCCAACTGCCGTGGCGCCTTCAAAGGCGCCATCTGCAGTGGCGCCTTTGACTCGTCAGATCGAAAAATAATAAAATATTCAAAATGACCTCCCATTGGTAAATAGTTTCAGAATAACCCTAAACTGGTAAATAGTTTCTAAAAAGAACCCAATTTGGTCAAAAAACCCATATTCTGCATTTGAAGAAGGATCTTAAGGGAGGAATGCGTACAGTTTGCATTAATTAGCTCATGTAAGTGAATTTGATCACGAGAAACTATTTCGAGAGGTGAGCAATCACTTGTCTTCTTTTACTTTCTATGAGTATGAAGAGTCTGGCAGGCTCCATCTATAGCCCTAAGAGTCTCATAAAATTGAATTCAATTTATGAGGAATTCTTCCGTACCTCCCGATATTTTGGGTAATCTTTACTTTGTCGATGTGGCCCAATGAAAGGTCTCATTAAATTAAACAAACACCATATCATTGCCACCTTTGATAGACTTTTTTTTATATAAGAAGACCCATTCAACTTTTATTTTCATCATTTAGTCTTGTTCCTGCCGAGATCCGGTTTACCGGAGCCCTGCCGTGAACGTCAAATCAAGGATGAATAATTGGGGTTGTTTTAGGATTTGGCTTGACAGAATTCAGTAATTCCGGTCCTACGTATCCCGAAGGGAATCAAAGCCGGACGTAGTTCTTGATTCAACCCTTGGCCGTGGTGATCTCGATCTCTTAATTTTGTATCGGACGAATACTAGGGAACAAGGACTCTCTGATAGTCTCTTGGTCGACGCTAGTTTCTCTAATACGCTTAAGAGAGAGTCACATGTGTTCAGTGAAAGTGAGTCTCATATGAGGGGTACTCCTCTTTTTATAATAGGATTCCCCTATCTCTTAGAGATCTGATTTATCTCTTAATATCTTTTAGAGATTTGATTTATCTCTTAATATCTCTTTTGAGATATGATTTGCCTCTTGATATCTCTTTTGAGATATGATTTATCTCTTAATATCTTTTTTGAGATATGATTCCTTAATTTAAGGGATATTACCTCTTTTAACCAAATAAGGTTATTTTAGATAATATCAGGATTTAATATCAATATCTTATTCCTTTAATTAAGTGATCTTTGATTTATTATCCTTAATTTCCGGACTGGGCCGGGTACTTGAGCTCGGTGGTCGGGTTAGTAACCTCGGCCAGTACACAAGCCCCCCAAGCTTTGAGCTGATCAAGTGTAAAAGCTTTCATGATGTTAGTCGAGCTCAGGAACTCAGTTTCATTTTTTGTCTTTAGGCCAGGTGAGGCCCTTGGCCCAGCTTCATACTCTGCTTATATATATACGTCCTCCAACTCGGTGAGCGGTTCGGGTGGCCGAGCCTGTGTCACTCTGTATCTCGGCTCATACACAAGCCCCCCAAGCTTCGAGCCAACGGCGTGGAAGCTTTTCTGTTGGAGTCGAGGTAAGCCGAGGTGGAGGTGATTACTTGTTTTGTGCTGACGTCATACTTTCTCGAGCCTCGAGATGGAAAAGAAACGTTACCTTGTGTGACACGCGACCCTCGTGGTACTGTTCCCGATATTTATGGATTGTGGCGTGCTCCTTGGCGTGCTCCTTGGCGTGCTCCTAGTTTCCCGTGAGGGCGGTTTATACCCTGACATTACTGCCACGTGTGACTTTCCCACTTGGTTGGCGAATTCGGTCAGAGATGCGAGGGGACGTCTCCCTGCTCTCGCCCAACAACCCTCATTAATGCAAGGTGGAGATGTTGCTATCGTTTTTCATAAATTAGGACGAGGCCATAGGTCCTTGTGCATCAGTGAACCCTAGACCTCTTTATCGTGTCATTTCTAGCCCGAGCGTTTATACTTCCCTTCTACTGCAGGTACGCCCTACTTCTCTCTTTCAAGCTTCCTGACTTTTTACTTTCGTGATTACTCCTCCATGGAATCTTCATTTGAGGTATCCCAGGATGTCTCTTCTGGAGTTCAGGTCGTAGAGCCTGAAATTCGTCTAATTGGGGGCTCTCCCCATTCTTCCCCATCCTCCTCTCATGGTGGTGGTGGTGCCGTTGGTGGCTCTTCCTCCTCCTACGGGAACAGCTCAGCCACGGCTGATGCAGTTCCCGTTCCCAAACGTCGCAGGCGTACTACCAGAATGCCCAGAGTGCCATACCCAGATATCATTATTCCTGGGTATTTCTGGGTGAAGCCAGATGTAGGGGCCTTTCACTCCAAATTTAGGAATTTTGAATCTCTCTCCACATTACAAAAAAATATTTCTTCCCTTGAAGGCGGTGTGGAGTGTCTTCCATGTTCTGGGAATGAACATGTCTTTCTTCATCCTGCTCCAGGGCAGCCCTCTTTCACCTATGTATATAAAACCCTATTTGTACAAATTGGAGTCTGTCTCCCTTTTTCCTAGTTTGAGTGTGATGTGTTAAAAATTATGAATGTCGCTCCTACCCAACTCCACCCGAACAGTTGGGCCTTTTTAAAGGCCTTCCAGATCCTGTGTGAACAGATAGGGGTAGTGGCCACTGCTCCAGTCTTCCTTTATTTTTACAAGGTCAGATTTGGGGACCGGGTCGGTTGGATTTCTCTCAGTGGGGGCGAGTCGGGGGGTGTTATTGGACTCTATAAGGGTTCGTATAAGTTCTTCAAGTCGGACTTTTTCAAAGTCCGGCCCACTGCCGGGAATGAGTCTTTATTCTATGACTCGGATGGAGTCTCCAGATTTCCCCTCTACTGGCAACCCCACCCCCACTAAATTCAACAGTTATGACGTCGGCTGCATGACAACGCAAGAGAGATCCGACGTCGAGTTCTTAAAACTCTATCCTCGGCCGTTGCCCTGTGGTAGACTTTTGTTGCTTCCTAAGTCATCAACTCGGCAAGCCGATTTTGAGTGTAAGTGGTAGCTGTTGGGTGCTTTACTTGTTCAACCGTGTGTTTGTATCTAACCTATTCTTCTTTCTGCAGTGATAATGGGAAAATTCAACTACAAGGCCTTGATGAAGAAGTCGGCTGCTGGCGGATCAGCTGCCGCTGCCAATATTAAGGGGAAAAAGAAGAAGTCTGCTGAAGCTTCTGAGTTGAACATTCGTCCTTCGAAGAGGACGAGGGCTGATCCGGAGCCCAAGGTTCCAACCGGAAACTCGCCCCCGCAACTGATGATCGGAGAGACTCCTCCTTCCGGTAGCCGGCCGAGCAACGCTCCTTTGGTGACCGATCTCACTTCGGACACCAAATGGTACAACGACAATTGTAATCCGGGGATCAGCTCGCTTTGGGGCGATGAATTCGATCCTGCTGGCCTAATTGATGGCCAGGTGCTGAAGCCATCCGATGCCCGGTTGCTGCTAGAACAGGGCCCTGAGGAAAGTATGGAGGCGGCAGGCGCCTATGCCCTCCGCATTGCCTCCATCACACGCTTCTGGAGCCAGCACCTTATTGACAATGCGAAGCAGATAGAGATGATGAGGGCGGATGCGGCCCGAGCCTTGAGGGTGAGAGATGAGCTTGCTCAGACCCTGGCCAAGTGTGAGGAGCAAGACCGGGTCATCGGTCAGCTGAAAGCCCAGAAGATGCAGCTGGAAGAAGGCCGAGCTACTCTTACGGCCGAGCTAGAAACGGAGAGAACTGACCGACTTAATCTTCAGAATGTAGTGAAAGGGCTGGAAGCCGAGAAAGAAGCCAGCCAGGAGTTGCGAAAGTTGCTGGAGGCCGAGAAGGAGGAGAATCGGAGGCTCCATGCTGATCTAGCTGAAGCTGAGACTTCAATCATGAGGGAGCATGTTAACGGTTTCTCCCGAGCCGTGAAGCAACTCCAGCATTTCAACCCTACTGCCGACTTCTCCAGCGCCGACGTGGATAAGGATTTCAACCGAGATGGGATTCTTGTGCCATTGGCCGAGCTGGAGGATGAGGATGAGGATGAGGAGGCCGCAACTCATGCAGAAGAGGGCGAGGACCACTTGGACGAGGAGGGACCGGAAGGTGAAGTGGGCCAACCTGGCCAGATTGACATCACTGCTCCCAATGCCAAGGTGGACCTCGAGCCCTGAAGTTGTATAAGTAGTTTAGGAAATATCATTTTTTTTGCGAAACCTTTATGTATTTGGGGACTTGCCCCTTTTATCTTAATGAAATTTCTTATTTTACTTGTGAATCTATTTGCTCTTTGTAAATTTTATGATGTTTTTATGGATTCGGTATGTTGACCCTGACTGATCAACGTTAACCTGATATATCTTTACAAGCTCGCCACTTCGACCCTGGTCGGTCGATTGTGGCTCGGCTAGCCCCTTTGGGATTTTAGAGGCTTCGGTTGGCCTCTTAGGATTTAAGCACATTTATAGGCTCTGGTTGGCCTTTTTAGGATTTAAGTACCTTTAGAGGCTTCGGTTGGCCTCTTTAGGATTTAAGCATCTTTACAGGCTCCGGTTGGCCTTTTTAAGATTTAAGCTCGTTTAGAGGCTTCGGTTGGCCTCTTAGGATTTAAGCATCTTTATAGGCTCCGGTGGGCCTTTTTACGATTCAAGCATCTTTATAGGCTCCAGTGGGCCTTTTTAAGATTTAAGCATCTTTATAGGCTCCGGTGGGCCTTTTTAAGATTTAAGCTCGTTTAGAGGCTTCGGTTGGCCTCTTAGGATTTAAGCAGTTTTAACATAATAGCTTAACTGAAGGAAAATAAAATTTCATTTATTTATTTTTCCTAGTGTGCCTCGTTAAAACCTTCTCGGCCAAAACCTCGTGGGAAAAAGACCGAGATAGGAAAAAGAGTGCATCACTTCTAACTTCAGCTAAAATAAAATTTGAGGTGGGAAGTGTTCCATGTTCTGGGAACCGACTTTCCTGACAATTCCTCTAGCCTGTAGGCACCATTTCCTAGATTTTCTGCTATCCTGAATGGGCCTGACCAGTTTGCTGCGAGTTTACCCTCCCTGGAGTCTTTTCTCGCGTCGCTTTGCAGTCTTAGCACCAAGTCGCCCTGCACAAATTCTCTTGGGCGTAGCCTTGAGTTGTACTTCCGAGTTGCTTTTTGCTTGCACAGCTCGTCCCTGATCCTCGCTGTATCTCGGACTTCTTCGACCATGTCGAGCTCAACTCAGAGTTCTTCGTCATTTTGGCTTTCATTGTGATGCTGCCTTCGAAATGAGAGCTCACCGAGTTCAATTGGAATCATTGCATCGGTTCCATAGGTTAGTTTGAACGGTGTCTCTCCCGTTGAGGATTGTGGCGAGCAATGGTAAGCCCACAGAATGCTTGGCAACTGCTCAACCCAAGCTCCTTTTGATTGTCCCAGCCTTCTTTTGGGCTCGTGTATAATAACCTTATTGGCTGCCTCTTCCTGGCCATTCGTTTGTGGATGCTCAACCGAGGTCACTTTGTGTTTAATTCCGAGGTTGGAATAGAACTCTCCGAGCTCCTTATCGGTGAATTGCTTCCCGTTGTCTGTAACAACTGCATAGGAAAGGCCATGCCTGCATATAATGTTTTTCCATACAAAATTCTGGACCTTATTGGCATTTATCGTAGCCAATGGCTCTGCTTCAATCCACTTGGTGAAGTAGTCTACTCCTACCAGAAGGAACTTGACTTGACCCTTGGCTACTTGGAAAGGTCCGACTATGTCCATCCCCCACATGGTAAAGGGCCATGGCGAGAACATGGAGTGGAGCTCCTCTCCTGGTGCACGGGCTATGTTGGCGAACTTCTGACAAGGGTCACATTTACCGGTCCAGGCAGAACAATCGAGTCTCATGGTTGGCCAATAGAACCCTGCTCGTAGGATCCGAGCTGCCAGAGATCGGCCGCCTGAATGCATTCCGCAGATTCCCCGGTGCATCTCATCCATGACATACTCGGATTGCTGTTTTGTGAGGCATTTTAATAACGGCCTGGAGAATCCCCTTTTGTACAGCTCTCCGTCGAGGATGGTGTAGTGAGAAGACTTCAGACGGATTCTCCTCGCCTCCCTTTGGTAATCCGGTAGTTTGTCCGAGGTTAGGTACTCCCAGATTGGAGTCATCCAGCCCCGGTCATAGTGCTCGGTCACTGTTACTTCGGCACTCTTAATGCTCGGCTCGAGGAGGTTTTCTTGAATAAAAGTTCTGAGTTGGCTAGCCCTCTTTGTGCTTGCTAATTTGGAAAGCAGATCTGCTCTGGAGTTTTCTTCTCGAGGTATGTGCTCAATGGAGAAATTCTCAAATTCGGAGATGAGACTATTGACCTTGCAGAGATATCTGGTTAATTGGGGGTCTTTTGTCTGATAATTGCCCGAGACTTGTTCTGTTACGAGCTGTGAGTCACTTCTGTATTTTAGCTCCCGAACCATGATTTCTTTAGCTAACAATAGCCCAGCAATTAGGGCTTCATACTCTGCTTGGTTGTTCGAAGCAGTGAACCCAAACTTCAAAGATTGCTCGAGGATCAGATCATCGGGTCCCTCCAGAATTATTCCCGCCCCGCTTCCTTTCAGGTTAGAAGATCCATCAACATATAGGAGCCAGAGGAAGGACTCCGACCTTGGTTTGGAAGAAAGCTCGGCAATAAAATCAGAGAGGCACTGGGCTTTCATTGGCCCCCTCGGTTCATACCGTAGACCTAACTCTGACAACTCCACTAACCAAGTTATCATTCGTCCGGCTAGATCGGGTTTCCTGAGTACCTGCTTTATCGGATGATCCGTCTTGACGATGACTTGATGAGATTGGAAATAGGGTCGTAACCTCCGAGCTGCCATCACTAAGGCGAGAGCCAGTTTTTCAATTACTTGGTATCGCGTTTCCGCGTCTTTCAAGATTCTACTGACATAGTATACTGGCATCTGTTGCTCCTCCTCTTCCTGGATAATTACTGCACTGATTGCATAATCATTGACGGAGAGGTATAGGTACAGATCTTTGCCGAGCTGAGGCCGAGTGAGGATTGGGGGAGATGCCAAGAAGAGTTTCAGATCTTCGAATGCCTTCTCACATTCTTCAGTCCAAATGAAATCCTTCGGCTTTTTCAGGAGCTGGAAAAAAGGTCTTGCCTTTTCTGCGGACTTCGGTAGAAAGCGGGATAGGGAGGCTAATCGGCCGGCCAGCCTCTGAATTTCCTTTACACTCCGAGGACTCCGCATTTCCATGACGGCTCTGCATTTATCTGGATTGGCTTCGATGCCCCGGTGGGTTAGCATATACCCCAAGAATTTTCCTCCCTGTACGCCAAAAGAGCACTTCTCTGGATTCAGCCTCATGTTGTACTTTCTGAGTTGGTCGAAGATTTCCTCGAGGTCGGCAGGGTGCTGGCTCGGATCATCGGATTTTACTACCATGTCATCAACATACACTTCTAAGTTCTTTCCGATTTGGCCTGCGAAAACCTTGTCCATAAGCCTCTGATATGTCGCCCCGGCATTTTTTAGGTCGAAAGGCATTACTCGGTAACAGTAATTAGCCCCATCAGTCATGAACGCTGTTTTTTCCTCGTCGGGGGGGTACATCCTGATCTGGTTGTAACCGGAATATGCATCCAAGAAGGACAAAACCTTGTAACCTGAGGCCCCATCCACCAGCCTGTCAATGTTGGGTAAGGGATAGGAATCCTTTGGGCATGCCTTGTTGAGGTCGGTATAGTCGGTGCACATGCGCCACTTACCGTTGGCCTTTTTTACTAATACCACGTTGGCTAGCCAAGTGGTGTATTTCACCTCTTGGATGAAATTTTCTTTGAGTAGTTTAGAAGTCTCCTCGGCCATAGCTCGGCGCCTTTCTTCACCCAACTTCCTTTTTCTCTGAGTTACAGGTTTAGCTTCGGGACATATAAACAGCTTATGGCACATAAAGTTAGGATCTATGCCCGGCATATCCGATGTCTTCCAGGCAAACAGGTCAGCATTCTTTATTAGTACCATGTGAATCTTTTCTCTGAGTGAGGGGTCCAGCTGACTACCGACGTGGGTGCACTGTTCAGGATGGGCTCCCAACTGGAACCTCTCTAAAGACTCTGTTGGTTCGGCTCTGGTCTCATACATCTCCGCCCTTGGGTCCAGCTCAAACATGCTGACTGTATTTGCTGAATTTACTGAGCTGATCGAGCTTACCACCTCTGCTTTACCATCCTCTGTTTTCTTTGGGTCGTCCTGGTGACGGGTAACCTTCAGGCTGTCTACATAGCACTGCCTTGCCAGCTTTTGGTCAGCTCGGACTGAAACTATCTCCCCTGAGTCGGCTGGGAATTTCATTGTCAGGTGTGGGGTAGAGACAATTGCCCCGAGCTCATTCAACGTCGGTCTTCCGATAAGGATATTGTACGACGTGGTGGCATCTACAATGACATACTACCGATCAATCTGAGACTTGGAGAGTCTACCTTCTCCGAACGTTGTTAAGAGATCTATATATCCTCGAGTCTTGACTTGTTCCCCGGCAAACCCTACCAGCTTGTCCTCCTGCTCTTTTATCAGCTTTTCAGGGATTCCGAGCTTCTTGAAGGTTGCCAGGTAGAGAATATCGGCCGAGCTCCCCTGGTCAATAAGCGTTCGCCTGACCAAGAAGTTGGCCAGCTCGACTGTTATCACCATCGGGTCATCCTGGTTGGGATCTACCCCTTGGAAATCATCATCTGTGAATGTTATGGGGGGCCTTGCTCTTGGAGGCCTTCCAGACACTGTGCTAACAGATCGGAGGGCTTTGACATGCCGCCTCCGAGCTGAGCTTGTTGTTCCTCCTCCTGCAAATCCCCCCGAGATTGTATTGATGACCCCTCTGATTCCTCCCTCCGATTCTTCGACAGGGGGCCTTTGGTTGTTCAAGTGATCTCCGCCTTGATGATTTCTTCGATAGTTTGCATCTCGGTCTCGGTCATCATGACCGTGTCTTCGTTGTCTCCGACCGGTTCGCCTGCCTCCGTTGTCATCTCGGCGGACGAAACGATCCAGGCGGCCTGCTTGCACCAAATCCTCAATCTTTTTCTGGAGTGTTTTGCACTCTTCAGTGGAGTGTCCATAGTTCTGATGCCCCATGCATTCTTTGCTTCTGTCGGCCTTGTCC
Source organism: Sophora flavescens (assembly GCA_030762895.1). Classification (NCBI taxonomy): domain Eukaryota; kingdom Viridiplantae; phylum Streptophyta; class Magnoliopsida; order Fabales; family Fabaceae; genus Sophora; species Sophora flavescens. The sequence goes on along the minus strand of CM061070.1, from coordinate 129,367,707 downwards.
GGTGTCTTGGATGGTTCAGGTAAGGTAAGCAATTCTGCGCGGCACACTTCCTGAAGGATGGCTGCCCGAGATCGGTTCAGCGGTGTGTAAGATGAATACCTGGGATGCCTCTGCGGGAATTCTCTTTCATTGATTTTTTGGGTCCTTTGTGAGTCAGATCCCCTGTTTGTCTTTGTTCGAGGCTGAGCTCTTGTCCTCGTAACCCCTTTCTCTCCTTTTAAACTCCAGCATCTCTTCCGAGTTCATGAAACCTGTAGCCTTTTCCTGTAGCTCCTCAAAATCTCTCGGCGGCTTCCGAGATAGGTACTCGAAGAATGGTCCTGGCTTAAGACCAGCCATGACTGTGTGGAGGCAGAGTTCCGAGCTCATATTAGGAATTAGGATCTGCTTTGCATTGAAGCGGGCCATGTAATCTCTGAGTGATTCATTCCTTTCCTGCTTGAAATTTACCAATGAGACCGAGTGCCTTCTGTGCCTTCGGCTTGCCGCAAATTGTGTAGTGAACTTGGTTATGAGCACATCAAAGGAATCAATTGACCGAGGCGGCAGATTTGTCAACCAAGTCAGAGCTGGGCCTTGCAGGGTAGTTGGAAAAACTTTGCACATGACGGCCTCCGAATCAGTCACCAAGTAAATAGAGGATATGAAGGACTCTACGTGCTCGGTTGGATCAGTGGTGCCATTAAATTTGTCTATGTTAAGGGGCTTAAAATGGGTTGGCACGTTTACCTCATTAATGTCTTCGGTGAAGGGGAGCCTCGGACGTCGGTCTGATGTCCTTTCTTTCTGGCTAGTCCTCTCTGCGTGGGACTTGACTTCCGATGCCCCAGGAGGGGGTTTGGTCTTGGATGCTCGGTTAGTACCCCGAGGAGAGTGCACCGGAGAATCCTTCTGGCTAGCCTCGGGTGAGGATTGCTTTCCGTCTGAAGGTGTCAGGGACCTTCCCCTCTTTCGGGCTTTCAAAAGCTTCTGATTTTGCGCCCGTATCTCCTCGTTCTCCTTCCAAAGCTGCTTGAGTTGCTCCATAATTTCCTCCAACCGAGGGTTGTCTTCACTGAGGGGGGAGAAAAGATGATTGTCCTGGTTCTGGGCGTCCGAAGCCTCATGGCCCTCATGATCCATGCTGCTCCCCCCTCCTCGCAGTCCATTGCGTGTGGTCACCATCGAGCTTTTCTTGTGGAACCGGGGAAAGTTTCACCTCGGCCCCACGGTGGGTGCCAAATGTTCCTGCCGAGATCCGGTTTACCGGAGCCCTGCCGTGAACGTCAAACCAAGGATGAATAACTGGGGTTGTTTTAGGATTTGGCTTGACAGAATTCAGTAATTCCGGTCCTACGTATCCCGAAGGGAATCAAAGCCGGACGTAGTTCTTGATTCAACCCTTGGCCATGGTGATCTTGATCTCTTAATTTTGTATCGGACGAATACTAGGGAACGAGGACTCTCTGATAGTCTCTTGGTCGACGCTAGTTTCTCTAATACATTTAAGAGAGAGTCACCTGTGTTCAGTGAAAGTGAGTCTCTTATGAGGGGTACTCCTCCTTTTATAATAGGATTCCCCTATCTCTTAGAGATCTGATTTATCTCTTAATATCTTTTAGAGATTTGATTTATCTCTTAATATCTCTTTTGAGATATGATTTGCCTCTTGATATCTCTTTTGAGATATGATTTATCTCTTAATATCTTTTTTGAGATATGATTCCTTAATTTAAGGGATATTACCTCTTTTAACCAAATAAGGTTATTTTAGATAATATCATGATTTAATATCAATATCTTATTCCTTTAATTAAGTGATCTTTGATTTATTATCCTTAATTTCCAGACTGGGCCGGGTACTTGAGCTCGGTGGTCGGGTTAGTAACCTCGGCCAGTGCAAGTCCAAACTCCAAAGGGACCTTGTTGTAAAAATAAAATTTTAATGCTATCTTAATTTATTTTATTTTTTATTTTTTAATCTAGATGTAGATGAAAAACTTAAAGAGTGATTGCTCTTCCATTCACCATAATCATGAGACTCTTCATGTTCACCTTCATCTATCACCGTCATCTACCTATATGGGACTGCTCATTCACCGACGCATTAACATACCTCCAATCTACTTAAGGTTCCTACTTTCAACACCTCGATCGTGTTCCCTTTCACACTTTATAGGAGCAGATTTGGTGGTGGCTTCCCCAAATTCCATCCAAAACGAAAAAGTTTTACTCATTGACCTTCCCATAGTGGATCTAGCAGCTGAAAGATCCATAGTGATGAAAAATATCGTGAAAGCCAGTGAAGAGTTTGGTTTCTTCAACGCGATACATGGTGTCCCTCGTGACACTATAGCCAAAGTGGAAGAAGCAGGTATTGATTTCTTTGCTAAACCGGGGGACCAAAAGAAACTAGCTGGTTCTTTTGGTTATGGATGCAAGAACATAGGCATCAATGGGGACATGGGTGAGGTCGAGTACCTTCTTTTCAATGCCAGTGCTCCTGCTATAGCTCAGCTGTCCCAAACCATTGCCAATGACCCATCAAAGATGATGGTGGTAGATGAAGGTGGAGATCAACATTTCCATGCTTTTGGTGAACGGAAGACCAACCAATATTTAAGTTTTTGGATTTAAAAATAAAAAATAAATAAATTAAGAGAGCATTAAAATTTTATTTTTGCAACAAAGTATCTTTTGGACCAAAATATAAAAATGAAAGTAGAATGGGATCTTTCTATAAAAAAAAAGTCTATTAAAGATGACCATGATATGATAATTTTTAATTGAGTTGTCACTTTTTCATTGGATTATATACACAAAATAAAAATTATCCAAAATATTGGATGGGCACAGAAAAATTCACCTCAATTTATTATCCCTGAATGCTGTGCTGGTTCTTCAGGAAAGCGTGGCCTGTTAAAGTAGTTAGTTTTTCTATTTATCTGGTTAGTTGAAAATCAGTTAGGATTGGTTAGCTGTTATGTTAGTTAGTTACACTAGTTAGTTACTTTCTGTTAGTTAGTTAATGAGCCTCAGTATTCTGATATTAGCTAAGTTAATGTTGTATAAAGAGTAGTTGTAGCAAATTGTACAATACAATTTTTTTAATGAGCCTCTGTGTTAAAGTAGTTAGTTTTTCTATTTATCTGGTTAGTTGAAAATCAGTTAGGATTGGTTAGCTGTTATGTTAGTTAGTTACACTAGTTAGTTACTTTCTGTTAGTTAGTTAATGAGCCTCAGTATTCTGATATTAGCTAAGTTAATGTTGTATAAAGAGTAGTTGTAGCAAATTGTACAATACAATTTTTTTTCAGAAAATGAGAAATCAGTTTCTCACAATCTCTCTTTCTCCTCTGCATCTTCTCTTTGATCTTGCACACCACTGCTCCTCACAGTGATTTCAACATGGTATCATTCGCTTCTTTGCTTCCGCATATTCTTCATTGAACGAAATTTTCAGCTTTCACCTCGCGGTGTTTAATCAATTTTCGTTCCTCACCTCACGGTGTTGATTCTTCTTGATTCAATTTCTTGATTCTTCTCCGTTCTTTCATTTATTTTTCTGCAAATGGCAAACCCTAACCCTAATCCTCTTATGGATCCTACAAGTGTCTATCACTTGAACCTCAATGAACAAACTGGAGTATCACTTGTATCTCCACCTCTCAGTAGTGCCGAAGAATTTCGATCGTGGTCTCGTGCTATGACTTTGGCTCTGAAATCGAAGAACAAACTTGGTTTTGTGAATGGCACTATCTTGAAGCCAGCAGAGGACAATGTCAATTTTGAGGCATGGGATAGGTGCAACACTATGGTGATGTCTTGGTTAATTCATTCCTTGGACCCATCAGTGAGACAATGCATTTTGTGGATGGATACTGCTCATGAGATTTGGAATGATCTTCAAAGAAGGTATTATCAAATGGATGTGTTTCGAATTTCTGATTTGCAAGAAGAGATTTACACTCTTCGACAAGGTGATCTCAATATCACTTCTTACTTCACACGCTTGAAGGGACTTTGGCAAGAATTACACAACTTCAGGCCTATCCCTTCGTGTACTTGCCAAGTACCCTGCACTTGTGGCTTACTTCACATTATCAAATGTTATAGAGAGGATGACTATGTCATCAGATTTCTGAAGGGTTTGAATGAGCAGTATTCTGCTGTGAAATCACAAATCATGTTAATGAAACCCTTGCCAGATATAGATACTGCTTTTTCATTATTAATTCAGCAAGAAAGAGAGATGTTCAACAATACACCTGAATCAAGAATCTTGGCCAATTTTAGTGGAAATTCCTCAACTGACAGAGGCAGTTACAAAGGACAGGGGAGCAAGAATGGCTCCCAGAACAATGGAAAGTGGAACCGCAATGGGAGATCTTCCAAACAATGCACCTACTGTCACAAGTCTGGCCATACCATTGATACATGCTACAAGAAGCATGGGTATCCACCCCCACAGAGCAAGTCAGTCAATAACTGTGTTGGGACTGATGAATATGCCTCAGATGATGAGTGTGGAAGCATCATTTCTCAGCCTCAGAAGGAAGGGAAGGAGGGCTCAAGTATGTCCTTTACTCCAGAGCAGCATAAGGCAATCTTGGCAATGCTCCAAACTCCTCAAGGTCACAGCACCAACCACATAACCACCACTCATTCTAATACCTCAGGTATCATCTGTCATTTGTCCAGTAGTCCTAAACCAAATTTTTGGCTGTTAGACACTGGAGCAACTGACCATGTGTGTCATACACTTAGCCATTTCCAAAGTTACAGGAATATTAGTCCCATTAGAGTAAATTTACCAAATGGTAGTCATGTGACAGCCAACATTGCAGGAACAGTTTTCTTCTCTGATTCCTTTTATTTGAGTGATGTCCTATACATTCCAATTTTTGAGTTTAATCTCATTTCTGTTTCAAAACTTTGCCTTTCTTTAAACTGCTCACTGACTTTCACTGATGATGGCTGTCACATTCAGGAAACAAACACCTCGAGGATGATTGGTGCAGCTGAAAAAAGAGCAGGATTGTATGCAGTTCAGCCTTCAAGTATGTTGATTGTTGAGCCTAGATCAATAAATGTCATTGCCAACAGCAGTGGAAGCTTGTGGCATAGGAGATTAGGTCACCTTTCCTTTAAGAAACTTGTTTTTCTACAAAAACATTATCCCTTTATTACTTGTAATGATCCACATGAACCTTGTGATACTTGTCATATTGCAAAACAAAGACGTTTACCCTTTTGTAATAGTTTGACACAATCCAATAAAGCTTTTGAAATCATACATGTAGACATTTGGGGACCTATCTCCACTCCATCTATCTTTGGACACAAATATTTTTTAACTATAGTTGATGACAAAACTAGATATACTTGGATTTTTTTGATGAAGCACAAAACTGAGGTGTCTTCACTCATCAAGAACTTTGCTCAAATGATTGAAACACAGTTTGACAGTAAAATAAAATGCATTAGGTCAGATAATGGAAAGGAATTCTTGCTTACTGACTTTTACAATTCAAAAGGAATTTTACATCAAACCTCTTGTGTGGAAACACCACAACAAAATGGCATTGTGGAACGAAAACACCAACATCTTTTAGCCATTACTAGGGCTCTACTCTTTCAAGCACAATTGCCTAAGTTTTTCTGGAATTTTGCACTCAGTCATGCAGTGCACTTAATCAACAGACAACCATCTGCATTCCTTTCAAATCAGTCACCTTATTTAGCACTATACAACCAACTTCCTGATATTTCCAATTTCAAGATATTTGGTTGCCTATGCTATGCTAATACACTCACTGCACATAGAAAGAAGTTAGATCCTAGGGCAAGAAAATGCATTTTCCTCGGTTTCAAAACTGGAACAAAAGGGTATATATTATTTGACTTGAAAAACAGAGAAACCTTTATCTCAAGGAATGTGTGTTTTTATGAGGATCACTTCCCTTACATCAAACCATTTGAACCTAATCCGATTATTCCTGCACCTACCACCTCTTTATCCAACTCTTGCCCAGAAACAAGTTATGATCCCTTCTTTGATTTCTTGGCTACCACACCTCTGCTGCCACTGCATGAACCGAATGAGCAAGAGAATCATGCACACCTGATCCATCAAATTCATCACAAGCCTCACCTGAAAATCCACCTCACACTACCATAACTGATATGCCACCTCCACATACAGATATGCCACCCCCACATGCTCCTACTAGACAATCATCGAGGGTCAGGAAACAACCAACATACTTGCAGGACTACCACTGTAATCTAATGCTCTCTGCAGCTCACACTACATCATCCAAGGTTAAGTATCCAATCTCTTCATACCTTCCCTATCACAACCTTTCTAACTCATATAGAAATTTTTCTCTTTCAATTACCTCTTCTTCTGAACCTTCTTCTTACTCACATGCTGTACTTGATGAGAATTGGAAAAATGCCATTAATGCTGAATTGTTAGCTTTGGAAAAGAACAGAACTTGGACTCTCACTTCCTTACCTCCAGGCAAGCACACCATAGGATGCAAATGGGTATTCAAATTAAAACACAAGGCCGATGGTTCCATTGATAGACATAAGGCTCGTTTGGTAGCAAAGGGTTATACCCAAACATGTGGAATTGACTACTTGGAAACCTTCAGTCCAGTAGTAAAAATGACCACAGTTAGGGTCATTTTGGCACTAGCAGCACAATTCAATTGGCCACTGCAGCAATTGGATGTTAATACTGCTTTTTTGCATGGAGACCTACAAGAAGAAGTTTATATGCAGCCACCACCCGGCCTCTTCCTTTCTAATCCTGATCTGGTCTGCAAATTGGAGAGATCCATTTATGGCCTTAAGCAGGCCAGTAGACAGTGGAATGCCAAGCTTACTCAAGTCCTCATAGACTCTGGTTACTCACAGTCTCGAGCAGATTACTCTTTGTTTGTGAAAACCAAAGACAAGCATTTCACAGCCATCCTAGTCTATGTGGACGACTTAGTCCTCACTGGGAATGATGATTCAGAGATTACATTTATGAAACAGTTGCTGGATGACAGATTCAGCATAAAGGACTTAGGTCAATTGCGGTTCTTTCTTGGTTTTGAAGTAGCTCGATCCTCCAAAGGTCTTAGCATTTACCAACGGAAATATGCCTTAGATCTCCTACAAGACACAGGGCTGCTTGCTTCTAAACCTTCTGCTACGCCCATGGAATACAAAAGCAGTCTCCATAGTTCTTCTGGTGAACCAATGACAGATCCAAGCCTATATAGAAGACTCATTGGCCGATTGTTATATCTCACTCATACACGCCCAGACATATCATTTGCAGTGAGCTATCTCAGTCAATTTTTACAAACCCCTACTTCCTCACACTACCAAGCAGCCCTTCGAGTGCTCAAATACATCAAGGGAGCACCAGGAAAGGGCCTATTCTTCTCTGCCAACAGTGATGCACACTTGAAAGGATATAGTGATTCAGATTGGGGAGCCTGCCAAGATACTCGTCGCTCCATTACAGGATACTGCTTCTACCTTGGTTCTTCCTTGATTTCGTGGAAAAGTAAGAAACAATCTACAGTATCTCGGTCATCTTCTGAAGCCGAGTACAGGGCTTTAGCTCAAGCCTCATGTGAAGCACAATGGATCCTATACTTGTTGAAAGATCTTCATATTCCTCACGACCAACCAGCCATCATTTACTGTGATAACCGATCGGCCCTTCACATCGCAGCCAATCCTGTTTTTCACGAGCGAACGAAGCACATTGAGATAGATTGTCATGTGGTTAGAGACAAAGTTCAATCAGGCACCCTGCACCTTTTACCTGTTTCATCTACATCTCAAGTGGCTGACATCCTTACAAAGCCTCTGCCTCCTGGACCATTTCATAACCTCATTTCCAAGCTAGGAATGCTTGATATACACCTTCCAGCTTGAGGGGGATGTTAAAGTAGTTAGTTTTTCTATTTATCTGGTTAGTTGAAAATCAGTTAGGATTGGTTAGCTGTTATGTTAGTTAGTTACACTAGTTAGTTACTTTCTGTTAGTTAGTTAATGAGCCTCAGTATTCTGATATTAGCTAAGTTAATGTTGTATAAAGAGTAGTTGTAGCAAATTGTACAATACAATTTTTTTCAGAAAATGAGAAATCAGTTTCTCACAATCTCTCTTTCTCCTCTGCATCTTCTCTCTGATCTTGCACACCACTGCTCCTCACAGTGATTTCAACATGGCCTACTGTCAATGATATCACAATCACGTCTCTCAAAAAAAACTCCAGCTAATTTGCAACTATGAGACGGAGAATTGCTATTGAAAAAGACTTGAGAAGAATTTATAGTGAGGGCCCGCGTATGAAGACAAGAACAGAAGAGGATAAACACATTTCCACTACATATATATATATATATATATATATATATATATATATATATATATATATATATTTATTATTTTTTTCCTCTCATCATATTTATTTAGTATTTGAAAATCACTAACCATCATATGATATTTATACTTGATATTCTAAAATTATGTTCATTTATTATTACTTAATCTAGTATATTGAATTAGAACGACAGAACGATAACATTCCAACTCTCTTAGGAGCTATTGAGTTCACAGCTTATATAAAGTCATTGCATGTTTCCTTAAAATGAATAAATTACTTTGTCGATAACATTCCAACTATCTTACTCTATTATGCTTTGTAATGTTTTAATTTATGCAGTATTTAACTTTATTAAATCTTCTCATGGTTTGTAAAAATTATTTTTATTTGTACAAAGTTTGAATAAAAGGCCACATTAAAACTTATGTGACCAATTTATCTGAAGTTGACCATTTTTTTTGTCCAACCATTTTTATTTTCACACCGAAAGGAATCAAATACGGAAACAAACCGAGTCGATCCCTAAAGTGTTTCAGAACAGGTCTTACAACCGTCGGGTCAAGAGACTTAGTTATTTCAAGTTGACCATTTGATAACATCAATCAATTACAATTTAAAAAAAATCAATTATTTTTAAAAAATAATCATTTATGAGGATTTTAAATGTTTTTAATTCAGCTTTTAAAATGGTGACATTAAATGCCAGAATTATTAAACTATGGTACCAGTAAGTCATTTTTGATACTTTGGTCTATTTGATAGGTGAGGTTTTGAAATTATGACAAACATTGCAACTGTTTGAACATCAGAGTTTTAATTTTTAACATAAGGATGAATCAACAGTGCAAAATATGTATTTAACATCGGAGATTTTATATTGGTTTCTCAAAAATCGATATATAAAACGAGGTGGTAGTATTTTTGAAATTAAAAGCAAATGATTCCACATCGGTTTAAAAATTAACCGATGTGTAAATATTTTCTACATCGGTTATATTTTAACTGATGTTTAAAATTAAAACAAAAAAATTTAAATTTTTATCTTTTAACATCAGTTGTTTATGAACTGATGTCTAATATATAGATTAACCACATAGGTTATATGACAACCGATGTATAAAGTTATAAACAAAAATTTAGAATTTAAAATTTTATCTTTCCACATCGGTTCCTGATGAACCGATGTCTAATATAAATTAACCACATCAGTTTAATATAACCGATGTAATAAATTAAAAAAATAAAATTTTAAACTAAATCGTAAGTTTCTACATTGGTTATTTAATAACCGATGTGAAATATTACTAACCACATCGGTTTTGGGATAACCGATGTGTAATATTTAACAAAATCCTTCTTTTTGTTTCTATTTTCATTCCCTCCATCTGTCACGCACCTTTTTCCTTTGTTTTTGCTCTGCTCTTCCATATACTGTATCACAAAGGTTTCCCTCTTTTATTTTATGTTAAACATCATTCGCGAAACACACCACATCGAAGCAGCCCTAAACCCTACCGCTGTCGCCGTCATTGCCGTCACTGGAACGCCATCCCTCCGCCCTTCTGTTGGTGTAAGCCCTAGAGGCCAGTGTATTTCTTAGACTTACATTTGTATCTTGCCAATATATATATATATATATATATATATATATATATAAATATATATATATATATATATATATATATATATATATATATATATATGATATGAGGCATTCCAGTTTATTGTGTTACTTGTTTAAACATAATAAAGTCCTTAGAATAGAAATTTCAGTTTAATAGAATATCAAGTACATGACTTGATCGTGAGACACTATTGAACAATGAAATCTTATTCTTAAATATCCGTAGTCAAGTATTTTATTAATAAGGACAATAATAATACATTGAGACTATTATGTGTGCAGACTGATGACCATATCTCACGGGTCATGGATATGAGATATCGAGTCGCCACATAGGTACACATTAGAGTAATGATGTACTGGATTGACCCACCATGAGAACACTACATGGAGCGTTATGTGAGTGTCATAAGTAGTTCTCATAGTGACAATGGTGTATGCAATCCTTCGACCTGAAATCGCTACGATCCCTACATGAGGAGTCATGTGCTTTAATATCGTCAAACGTCATATATAATAGGATGATTATAAAGACGCTCATTGGGCATACCACGAGCCATGCAGAGGGATGTGAGTGACCTAGATGGAATTTGTCCCTCCTACATAACAGGAGTAATATCTGTGGGCCCCCGACAGAGAGTGAGATCAGAAATGCATGGTCCGTCTTTGAAATGAGTCAATATGAGATATTGACCTCATTTGTTGTTAAGTCTACTCGGGTATCAGGGAACATGATATTGAACCATACAATGGTGACATATTCTATGTCTTGTGTTCAATATAGATATATGGACAAAGGGATAATAATGCACATGAATATTTGTCACAGAAAGGTTTCGTCAACTCACTGACTTTCTCACTACTTAGGTGGCAGTGATGTATTGCTAGATACCGCTCACTGTTTGTAATATTAAATGGGATTTAATATTACTACTAACATTTTGGGAACCTATAGGGTCACACACATAAGAGCGGATCAAAAGAAGCATTAAAAGGAGGGTTGGACTCTTCTATTGGGCCTAGCGCATAGTACATGGGGCTTAGGTCAAACGCTGCTCACTAACTCACTTAAGGAGGTGCTACTATAAGTAGACCACTAAGCTATTGTGCCTACACGATTTTTACCCTAGCCGCACATAGAGAGTGACAGTGAGCAGCAGGTCTCGGTTTTCGAAGCTAGCATTGTGAGGCAGAGACGCTTCGTGTTCGTGACGTTGGACGTTCACGGGATCTGCTCGTGTGGATACCTTAGAGACATCGTTCGTGCGGTGTTCGTGAAAGACGATTTCAATCAATTCTCATCGCTTCAAGAGGTAAATCTTCTAACCATGAATCATGACCATTCGCAAGGATCCTTCGATGAGAATTTTTTCCGCTGCGTTATTTTGTTTTATACGCAAATTCCCAACAGTGGTATCAGAGCCGCTTGCGAAACCATGATTCTGTTACGTGGTTTACCTGTTATGTATCATAACATGTTAATAATGTGAATCGTTTTTCTGAAAATTGTTTTCTGAAAATCGTTTGCATTCGTTTTTGCGAAACCTTGTTTCTGTAATTTTCGTATGTATATGATATATGCGTCTATAGCACATTTATGTGTATATATGCGATATGTACATTGGCTCTGGAATCCTTATTATGTTCCGCGATGGCGTCAAGTGTTGATGTTAAACATGATCGGTTTCAGTTCTCTGTTGGCGGCGTTAAAGGGTGTCAGACATGAAAAGTTCATGTTCTTGCCGCTGAGGTTCCAAGGGTTGAAACCCTAGCCGCCGTTCCTTGCAGCGTGAAGTGTTCACGGGCCTTGCGGTTTTAGGGTTGAGAGGTTGAAGCCTTAGCCGCTAAGGAAGCGGGAACCCCGTGCTACCTCTGCGTAGTGTGTTATTTCGAAATTCAATTTTTGAAATCTTTTGTGTCACCATTTAATAACAACATCAATTACAATAAATGTGATTTATAGTAACATCAATTACAATAAATGTGATTTATAGTAACATAAATGTGATTTATAGTAACATCAATTACAATAAATGTGATTTATAGTAACATCAATTACAATAAATGTGATTTATTATATATATGTTATGTTTTCAAAATTCAGATTTTGAAATCTCTAATTAATAAAAAAATAATAATAATTGTGTATCATTATTGGTTGTTACTATTTATTTGGTAATGTATGGTGAATGGTTATGGCCTTAGTCCTTTAATCTTTTGGTTTATATTTTGAAATACGGCCTGCATGTCGTGCCTTTCTCTTATATTCCATATGTATATTCTTTTCTCATCTCACTCCCCTCATATGTAAAATGAGGTTTCTGTTTATGTAATGTAATGATGGAGACAAGAAGACGTTATCCTGTGGGAGATCATGCTTGGAGAAGCCTGGACGCTCCTAGGTTTCAGTTTAGATTCTCTCATTGGCTTGGGAGAATCAATGCGTTAGGGGCCATAACCATATCACATTTATTTGCCTTATATATGTATGAGATGCATGTATGTATATAGTATGTTAAAAGGGGTTTAACTAATATATGTATGAGATGCATGTATGTAAATAGTAAGTTAAAGAGTTTAACAAATGATGAGATCAAATTTTAATCAAATCCCTCAAAAGGAAATATTAAGTCACATTTAAAGGCCTTCCAATGCATGGCACTCGTCAAGACTATGATCGATTAAGTGTGGGTCCGCCAAAGCGGGCTACCTTTATCTATACTAGTAAGACGCGATGGGACAAATGTAATGTTCAACTGCTATCCATTGGGTCTGACTTAACTAAGCCAACTTCAATAGGATTGAAAGGCTTAGAGGCTTAAAAGTTGGGCTTTAGTCCATGTGATGGATTAGAATAAGAGTTATATATTCACCCAACTGTCCAAGAGTTGCATGAGATGCAATCGGAAAGTGTTTCCTACCTATATAACCGAATTTTGAGTGATCAGCCAAAGCTGACTTAAAGCTAGGTGAAATATGGATCTTGGCCCACTATAAAATCTTCCAACAGGATTTTTTGAATCAATGATGAGGGTCATTGTTTTGAGTAAAATAGTGGGAGGCGCATTTAATTAAAGACCTTATTAAATAACTTCATGGCATGATACTTACATTTTGCATATTTATCTCTGTAGATTACCATGGCATCAAACACATCAAGTAACCTGTCATTGCGATCTGTCCTTGAGAAGGACAAACTATCCGGAACAAATTTTCTGGACTAGTACAGAAACTTGAGGATTGTCCTCAAACATGAGAAAAAACTGTATGTTCTTGAGGAGCCTATTCCTGAGGAGCCACCGGCTTCAAGTGCTCATAGGGCTGACAGGGATGCTTATAAGAAGCATCAGGATGACGCCTTAGACGTCGGCTGTCTTATGCTTGCTACCATGACCTCTGAGTTGCAAAAGCAACATGAGACCATGGAGGCGTACGATATGATCGTGCACCTCACGCTGCTCTACCAAGAGCAAGCAAGGCATGAGCGGTTCGAAGTTTCCAGAGCCCTTTTCCAGTGTAAATTGGCAGAAGGAAGCCCTGTGAGTCCTCATGTACTCCAGATAATCGGGTACATTAAGAATCTCGAGAGACTGGGATTTCCTTTAGGCCAAGAGTTGGCCACCGACTTAGTTCTGCAATCATTGCCTGAGAGCTATAGTCAGTTTGTCATGAACTATAATATGAATGATCTTGACAAACCTTTGCCAGAATTGTTGAGCATGTTGAGAACTGCTGAACAAAATATTAACAAAGGAAAGGGGAAGGCCATTTTGATGGTCCAGGCTGGAAATAGAAAGAAGCAGCCCAAGAAGCCCACGCACAAACAAAAGGGCAAGGGCAAGGGCAAGGCCATCAACAAGATCAAGCCCAGTAATTCTGGCTTGAGGCCTGTGGGTGGTGTGGCTAAGGAAGGCAATTGCTTCCATTGTGGTCGGACCGGACATTAGAAGAGGAACTGCCCAAAATACCTGGAAGAAATCAAGAAGAAGAAGGGAAGTGAGACTTCAACTTCAGGTGTGTTTGTTATAGAAGTCAATTTATCTACTTTTGCATCATGGGTATTAGATATTGGATGTGGTTCTCACATTTGTACAAATGTGCAGGATCTAAACAGGAGTAGACCATTGGCAAAGGGCGAAGTCAACCTACGAGTTGGAAATGGAGCAAAGGTTGCTGCTTTAGCTGTAGGGACTTATGTATTGACTTTGCCCACTGGGCTTACTATTCAATTAGAGAACTGTTATTTTGTGCCTGCAATTAGCAGGAATATCATTTCCGTTTCTTGTTTGGACAAGATTGGTTTTTCTTTTATAATAAAGAACAAAAGTTGTTCTATTTATTTGGATGATATTTTCTATGCTAGTGCACACATGAGTAATGGGCTTTATGTCCTTGATCTTGAAATGCCCATCTATAACATAAATACTAAGAGGTTCAAACCAAATAAGTTGAACCTGTCTTATCTTTGGCATTGTCGTTTAGGCCATATAAATGAGAAGCGCATTTCGAAGCTCCATAAAGATGGACTCTTGGACTCATTTGATTATGAATCATATGAGATATGTGAGTCTTGTTTATTGGGAAAGTTGACTAAAGCTCCATTCACCGGAAAAGGTGAAAGAGCTAACGATCTTTTGGGTCTTATACATAGCGATGTATGTGGACCCCTAAACACATTAGCTAGAGGTGGTTTTCAGTACTTCATCACATTCACTGATGATTTCAGTAGATATGGATTTGTGTATCTTATGAAACATAAATCGGAATCCTTTTAAAAGTTCAAGGAATTCAAAAATGAGGTACAAAACCAACTTGGTAAAAATATTAAAACTCTTCGATCAGATCGAGGTGGAGAATATTTGAGCCTAGAGTTTGATGATCATATGAGAGAGTGTGGAATTTTATCTCAACTCACTCCACCTGGAACACCACAATGGAATGGTGTTTGAGAGGAGAAATCGAACCTTGTTGGACATGGTTCGGTCTATGATGAGTCACGCAAACCTTCCAAACTCTTTCTAGGGACATGCTCTATTAACAGCAGCTTTTACACTTAACCGTGTTCCATCCAAAGCGGTAGAAAAGACACCATATGAGATATGGACTGGTAGATGACCCAGCATGTCTTTTATGAAGATTTGGGGTTGTGAAGCATACGTAAAACGTCAAGTTTCTAATAAGCTTGATCCCAAATCTGATAAATGCTTCTTTGTGGGGTATCCCAAAGAAACCAAGGGGTACTATTTCTATAATCCTTTCGAAGGCAAGGTGTTTGTCGCACGGACTGGTGTATTCCTGGAAAAGGAGTTTATCTCCATAGGAACCAGTGGGAGGAAGATAGAACTTGAAGAAATTCAAGTATCACAGAGTAGTGACCTACCATCGGTGGAACATGAGCAACCTTCACAAAATGCTGTGGAGGAACAACCTGCTCCAGTAGCACAAGACCAGCGTAGGTCTAACAGGATACGTCACCAGCCTAAGAGATATGGATTTCTCATGACTCCACAAGGTGATGTATTGCTCATGGAACAAGATGAGCCTGTGACTTACCAGGAGGCCATCACTGGCCCAGAATCTGAGAAGTGGCTTGAGGCCATGAAATCTGAGATGGATTCCATGTACACCAACCAGGTATGGACCTTGGTAGAGCCACCTGAAGGGGTGAAACCCATAGGGTGCAATTGGGTTTTCAAAAAGAAAACTGACATGGATGGTAAGGTACACACCTTTAAGGCGCGATTGGTCGCTAAGGGTTTCAAGCAAATTCATGGTGTCGACTATGATGAGATCTTTTCGCCTGTTGCGATGCTTAAATTCGTCCGGATCTTACTTGCTATCGCTGCATTCCTTGATTAAGAGATATGGCAGATGGATGTCAAAACTGCTTTCCTTAATGGAAAGCTTCTTGAGGATGTGTACATGACACAACCTGAAGGCTTTGACATTTCAGAGGATGCCGGAAAGGTATGCAAATTGCAGCGATCAATCTTTGGATTGAAGCAAGCTTCCAGAAGTTGGAACCTTCGTTTTGATGATGTTGTAAGACAGTACGGATTCATCAAAAATGATGATGAACCTTGTGTCTACAAGAAGGTTAGTGGGAGCATTGTTGTTTCTCTGGTGTTATATGTAGATGACATATTACTCATTGGAAATGACATCCCTACACTACAAAATGTAACGACATGGTTATGGAATTGCTTCTCTATGAAAGATTTGGGTGAAGCTACCTATGTATTGGGAATCAGGATCTATAGGGATAGATCGCTGAAATTGCTTGGCCCAAGTCAGAGTACATACATAGACAAAGTGTTGAGACGCTTTAACATGCATGAATCCTAGAAAGGACTCTTGCCTACGTCACATGGTATATGCCTATCAAAGGCACAATCCCCTTCCACTCAAGAAGAAAGGGATCGCGTGAGTAAGATTCTATATGCATCCGTAATTGGATCTATCATGTATGCCATGTTATGTACTTGACCAGATGTATCGTATGCTTTAAGCATAACGAGCAGGTACCAGTCTGATCCCGGTGAAAGTCACTGGTCTGCTGTCAAGAACATCCTTAAGTACTTGAGAAGAACTAAGGATTCGTTCTTGGTATATGGAGGCGAGGAAGAGCTTGCTGTAAAAGGTTACACCGATGCTAGCTTCCAAACCGATAAGGATGATTCCAGATCGCAATCTGGTTATGTGTTCTTCCTGAATGGCGGGGCGGTGAGCTGGAAGAGTTCAAAGCAAGAGACAGTCACCGATTCTACTACAGAGGCTGAGTATATTGCCGCCTCCAATACAGCAAAGGAGGTTGTTTGGATCAGGAAGTTCATTGCTGAGCTTGGTACAGTTCCTAGTATTGTGGACCCCATTGATCTCTATTGTGATAACAATGGGGTCATTGCACAAGCTAAGGAACCTAGATCTCATCAGTGATCCAAACATATACTTAGGCGCTTCCATCTCATTCGAGAGATTATCGATAGAGGAGATGTGAAAATATGCAGAGTACCAACACTTGATAATGTTGCTGACCCACTTACGAAACCTCTTGCTCAACAGAAGCACGAAGGTCACACTAGATCGATGGGCATTAGATTTATGCCTGATTGGCTCTAATGCTAGTGAGAGATTGTTGGTGTAAGCCCTAGAGGCCAGTGTATTTCTTAGACTTACATTTGTATCTTGCCATTATATATATATATATGATATGAGGCATTCCAGTTTATTGTGTTACTTGTTTAAACATAATAAAGTCCTTAGAATAGAAATTTTAGATTAATAGAATATCAAGTACATGACTTGATCGTGAGACACTATTGAACAATGAAATCCTATTCTTAAATATCCGTAGTCAAGTATTTTATTAATAAGGACAATAATAATACATTGAGATTATTATGTGTGCAGACTGATGACCATATCTCACGGGTCATGGATATGAGATATCGAGTCGCCACATAGGTACATAATAGAGTAATGATGTACTGGATTGACCCACCATGAGAACACTACATGGAGCGTTATGTGAGTGTCATAAGTAGTTCTCATAGTGACAATGGTGTATGCAATCCTTCGACCTGAAATCGCTACGATCCCTACATGAGGAGTCGTGTGCTTTAATATCGTCAAACGTCATCTGTAATAGGATGATTATAAAGACGGTCATTGGGCATACCACGAGCCATGCAGAGGGATGTGAGTGACCTAGATGGAATTTGTCCCTCCTACATAACAAGAGTAATATCTGTGGGCCCCCTGATAGAGTGAGACCAGTAAAATGCATGGTCGTCTTTGAAATGAGTCAATATGAGATATTGACCTCATTTGTTGTTAAGTCTACTCGGGTATCAGGGAACATGATATTGAACCATACAAGGGTGACACATTCTATGTCTTGTGTTCAATATAGATCTATGGACAAAGGGATAATAATGCACATGAATATTTGTCACAGAAAGGTTTCGTCAAATCACTGACTTTCTCACTACTTAGATGGCAGTGATGTATTGCTAGATACCGCTCACTGTTTGTAATATTAAATGGGATTTAATATTACTACTAACGTTTTGGGAACCTATAGGGTCACACACATAAGAGCGGATCAAAAGAAGCATTAAAAGGAGAGTTGGACTCTTTTATTGGGCCTAGCGCATAGTACATGGGGCTTAGGTCAAACGCTGCTCACTAACTCACTTAAGGAGGTGCTACTATAAGTAGACCACTTAAGCTATTGTGCCTACACGGTTTTTACCCTAGCCGCACATAGAGAGTGACAGTGAGCAGCAGGTCTCGGTTTTCGAAGCTAGCACCGTGAGGCAGAGACGCTTCGTGTTCGTGACGTTGGACGTTCACGGGATCTGCTCGTGTGGATACCTTAGAGACATCGTTCGTGCGGTGTTCGTGATAGACGATTTCAATCAATTCTCATCGCTTCAAGAGGTAAATCTTCTAACCATGAATCATGACCATTCGCAAGGATCCTTCGATGGAAATTTTTTTTCCGCTGCGTTATTTTGTTTTATACGCAAATTCCCAACACCTTCGTCGTCACCTTCCCACCCGTGGTGCTTGACCATCCTCTCTTGGTCGCCATCCCGCCGCCTATCGCCGCCCTCTGTTTGTTGCGCGTTTTGTTTAGATGTTCGTTTCATCTTCTTCTTCTTCCGTTCGCCATCGCCGGTAATTCAGCATGTTACTCTCTCTCCCTTTTCTCTCTCTCTCTCTCTATATACTTTTGTTTCATTGGATGGGTGTGGGAGTGAGGGAACAACATGGGTATTCCTATTTTTCAATCCATATTCACTCTTCACTCTTCACTCTTCACTTTGGGTTTTCAATGCATATTTTGAAACCCATTTAGTTGTTTTAGAGATGCTTGAGTTATATCTATTGTTTGCTGCTGTTTGCTCTGTTGGAATTTGTTTGATGTTGGTCTCTTAGATTCTTCAGGTGTCTGAAGTTCGAATTTGTTTGGTGGTGTTGATGCCAGCGCTGACAGCTTCCTTTATTGGCTTTTTTCAGTCTGTGATTAATACTTTTTGAGGTTAATGTGTTGTTAAGTGCTGCTGGGTTGGGGTTGGCCATCATGTTTTTATAAACCTTGTAGCTATACTTTGCTTTAGGTTGAAATTATACATCATGGTCTTTCTCTGTTTTCAGTTAAGTGTTTTCAGTTATACTTTGTCTACACTCTTATTTCTCTAATTGAATGAATGAATGGACCATTTTGAGTATACTGTGAATGAGCAACCTGTGTATGATTTTTCCTAGGTAATTTGTAAGTATACTGTGAATGAATGGACCATTTTCTTTTAATGAAACATTTTAATTAGCAAGTAACATGTAAGTTCAAATATTTCCATTTTGTTAAAAAAATCTCTGTTATTATGGCTTTATTAGGATATATCATTGTCCATGATTTTCTTTCCATATTCTATGTTTTATTTCCTTTTTATCTGCCTATCTGTCAGTGCAAGATTTCAAAATGGATAATTTTTGTTCCTCCTAATTATCTGGTATCCACTCTCCATAAGAGTTGCAAAGGATTTCTGAAAGCCAGATAGACATTCTCTGATTACTCCTAATTATTTGGTTTTTGTTTGCATTGTACTTGGGGATTGGAGTGTTTTATTATTTTTCTTAATGTTAATTAATTAGTAAAGCCTTAGTTTCTCGTTTGAGATGCAATACTAATGAGCACACGTGTACGTGCTTAATGTACCGCTCATTGTGTTGGATCTTGAATTGTCCAAAGTTGGACAGTTTGGGAAAAAACTTTTTCTTTATTCAGTTAAAATAGTTATTCATTGATTCTAATGTTATATACTTGATGAAAGTTCGGATTGATACATTTCCTTTCGTTCTCCGGGTGCATACTTTATCGTAGTGGATGTCATCGCGTTCAAGTCGTGTACGTCGGAGACCGAAGGGAAATGCTGCCGAAATTTCGTCGAGTATGAGAATGAGAGTTAAGGACTAACTGTTAACCGAATGTTGAAAAAGTTTATTCTCTAATAGGATAGGGCCATACCCTGTCATAAGAAGTAGTTGATGAATATGTTGGACTAAGTACGAAGTTATTGGTTTAGTCATGGATCGCGGTTGGATGAATGCTAGACGGACAAGTGATGAGTATGAGAATGGAGTGGAAGATTTTCTACAGTTTTCAAAAACAAATGCTACTGATAGTGGTAACGGAAGGTTTTATTGTCCTTATGTTAACTTTTTGAATGAGAGACGACTAGAAGCTGAGGAGATACGTGATCATCTTATTTGTGAGGGGATTTGCAAGAGTTATACAACATGGATATGTCATGGTGAATCGTTAGACAGACCGAGGGTGTCGGATAGAGAGGAAGTTGATGACGTGGAAATGGACGATGGACTAGAGGACACGATCCGTGATGTTGGGCAAGAGTCTTTTCGGCGCGCACATGTGTATGATACTTTGTGCAGTGATACGGAAGTGGCTTTGTATCCGGGGTGCACTAATTTTACACGGTTGTCAGCGATGTTAAGATTGTTCAATGTGAAGGCGAGAAATGGGTGGAGCGATAAAAGCTTTACCGAATTGCTTGAGTTGTTGAAAGACATGCTTCCAGAAGGCAACACATTGCCATCTCGAAACTATGAGGCGAAGAAGATATTGTGTCCGATGGGTATGGAGTATAAGAAAATACACGCTTGCCCCAATGATTGCATATTGTACAGGAAAGAGTTTGAAGGGATGCACGAGTGCCCCAGGTGTGGGGTATCACGCTACAAATTGAAGGATGGTGATTCTAGTTGTGATGTGGTCACCAAAGGTCCTCCCGCGAAGGTGTTATGGTATCTTCCCGTGATTCCGCGGTTCAAGTGATTGTTTGCTAATGTAAATGACGTAAAGAACATTAGATGGCATGCAGATGAGAGGAAGTGTGATGGACAGCTTCGCCATCCGGCCGATTCTTTGCAATAGAAGAGAATTGATAGTTTGTTTCCGGATTTCGACAATGAGCCCAGAAACCTCACGCTTGGACTTGCTACCGATGGAATGAATCCATATGGAAACTTAAGTAATATTCATAGTTCATGGCCTGTTCTCCTGGTAATTTACAACCTGTCTCCTTGGTTGTGCATGAAGCGCAAATACAATGTTAAGTATGATGATTTCGGGTCCTAAACAGCCAGGAAATGATATTGATGTTTATCTGAGTCCCTTGATTGAAGACTTGAGAATGTTGTGGGATGAAGTTGTTGATGTGATCGACGGATATTGCCGTGAGACATTCAGATTGCGTGCCATGTTATTTTGCACCATCAATGACTTTCCAGTATACGGGAACCTGTGTGGGTATAGTGTTAAGGGGCATAAAGCATGTCCAATATGTGAAGAAGGCACATGTTGCCATCAACTGCAACATGGAAGGAAGATAGTTTACCTTGGGCATCGGAGATTTCTCCGACGTAATCATCCTTATCGTAGATTGAGAATAGCTTTCAATGGACTTCCGGAGAATGAAATTGCTCCGGTGGCCTTGATTGGAGAGCAAGTTTATAAAATGGTGAACAACACTAATGTTATCTATGGGAAGACCCAGAAGAAGGCTACTGAGAAGAAAATATGGAAGAAGAGGTCGATCTTATTTGATCTTCCATACTGGTGCAAGCTTGATGTAAGACATTGTATTGATGTGATGCATGTGGAGAAAAATGTGTGTGACAGTTTAATCGGAACGCTTCTCAACATTCAAGGCAAGACAAAGGATGGTGTGAATGCTCGTCTGGAACTAGTTGCGATGGGTATACGAGAGCATTTAGCTCCACATAAAGTGGGGGATAAGAAGATTTATTTGCCCCCAGCATGTCATACTTTATCAAAAAAAAGAAAAGAAGTTTCTGTGAATGTCTACGGGGAGTCAAAGTGCCATAGGGTTACTCTTCAAATATCAAAAGACTTGTCTCAATGAAAGATCTCAAATTAGTTGGCTTAAAGTCTCATGATTGTCATGTCTTGATGCAACAACTACTACCGGTGGCCATTCGTGACATATTGCCTAAAAAAGTCAGACATGCCATTACTAGGTTATGCTTATTCTTCAATGATATATGTAGCAAGGTCATTGACACTAAAAAGTTGGATGACTTGGAAAATGAGGCAGCCATTATCTTGTGCCAATTGGAGATGTATTTTCCACCTTCATTTTTTGACATCATGGTTCATTTGATTGTTCATCTAGTGAGGGAGATTAGATTGTGCGGCCCCGTTTATTTAAGGTGGATGTATCCGGTTGAGAGATACATGAAGATCTTGAAAGGATATATGAAGAATCCACACCGTCCCGAAGCATCTATTATTGAAAGGTATGTTGTAGAAGAAGCTATTGAGTTTTGTACAGACTACATGTTAGAAGCGGAACCTGTAGGGCTTCCGAAGTCTCATCACAAAGGAAGATATGATGGTAAGGGTACACGAGGTATCACTATTAAGAGCATGGATCGGGAGGAAGTGCTTCAAGCACATTTGTATATCTTGAATAACACTGATGAGGTTGAACCATACTTATGTGAGCACAAAAGCATCATCAGTGAAACTTACCCTAGAATGAATGAAAAATGGTGTTTGAACAAGCATAACAAGACTTTCTTGAACTGGTTTAAAGAAAAAATTGTAAAGGATGATATTGCTTCTGATACATTAAAATGGCTAGCACAGGGGCCTAACTTTGATGTCATATGCTGGAGTGGGTACGATATCAATAAGTTTTCCTTCTATACAAAGTCCCAGGATGACAAAAGTACTATGCAAAACAATGGGGTTATGGTCATCGCTGAGTCCATGCATTTCTCTAGTTCGAAAGATAAAAACCCTATTATGGCATCCGTTTCATACTTTGGAATTGTAACATCCTAAAATTCTAATATGATTAATTTGATGAAAAATATATTAAGTTATTAAGAAAAAATATATATATAGTGCAGATAAAAAATATAATTAAGAGGTTTAGTGTAAAGAACAGATAGTATAAGGATTTATCAAAATTACTTAATTATTTTAAGAGAATGTAATATATATATATATATATATATATATATATATATATATATATATATATATATATATATCTATATATATAAGGGACTGACATGCAGGGCCATATGGCTTTATTTCACTTTTGAATTTTTGCCAAAATCAAATCAAAAAGTTGTTTAAAAAAAAAAGGGTTCCGGGCACATGCGCGCAGCATATATATATATATATATATATATATATATATATATATATATATATATATATATATATATATATATATATGCTCTAGTTATTGTGCATTCGGGTCAGCGCGCCGCACAGTGAGTGAGGGAGAAGGGGTTCCTTTGTTCGCAGTACAACCATAGCAGTACACAGATCCAAAAACACCAGTGAACGGAAGAAGAATTTTTAGAGAAGCACTACCTCTTATCTTAAATAATTTTAAGAGCACTTTGGAGGTCTTCGAGAGGTGAGTAACAATACTTTTTACGAACCCTTTCCATGGTATATATATGATTGTTTGTGTTGACAATGAATTACCACATGAAATTGGGGGTTTTAATTGATTTGATGCATACTGCCAGTAACCTAATTTCTAAAATTGGGGGTTTTTGTTAAAAAGGGGAATGATTAGATTAATTGATGTTGTAAGATGCTTATTCATGTGTGGTATATTGTGATATTCGTGATTGCTTGTTGTTGGGGGAAATTTATTTGTTTAATTTGTGGAAAATAGTTTGTTACATGTATGAGACATGACATATTTGAGTTATAATGTATTGTATGATGTTTGCCGCAATACCACCTATGATAGGGGTATCGAAAAGTGATACCACCGTAATGGGGTATCGAAAGTAACATCCCCATATAATTGGGATGTCGAAAATGAGTAATACTACCTAAAAAGGAGTATCGAAAGTAACACCGCCACAGGTTGGGGTGTCGAAAAAGGAGAAATACCACCATGTGCACATGGGAGGTATCGAAATGGAAATGTCCCCGACAGGAGGGTGACATCGAAACACTCCTCGTGAGTAGGGGTGGGCAATGGGATGTCATTGTCGTTTGATGTGTGAATATATGGCATGCCGGCAAGAGGCCAATTTAATTAGGAGGTCTTCGGACCACTTGGATTAAATTAGAATTTATCTGGTATATGGAATGTGATGTATTGAGATGAGATTATTATTGATATTAAAAGTATTTTCTTTTATATATATTATTTTGGAAAATTAGCAGTTGCCGTGGACAGTTTTTCCGGTTACCGCGCCGACTGAGAACAATGCTATTTTCGAAAATATTTTTAAAAAACTGTATTGTTGATCACTGGGATTTTATATCTCATTATAAGTATTGTTTTCAGAGCACGAGGAGGACGTCATTGAAACTGAAGAAGCGTGAAGACTTAGTGGATTCCATTAGTTATTCTTTCTAGTTTGGTTAGTATTTTCTTAAATAAGGAGCCGTATGTGGCTAGGAACATTTACTTATCGTTGGGATTGTAATTAGACGCCCGGTTTTGAGGCTTTTGATTTTTATTTATATTTATATTCACTACATGGATATTTTATTACTACGTTATTTATTATGAGGTATTTTCAGACTTTAAATATTTTTTTTTCTTTTCTATTTTTTCTTTATGAGATGTATGTTTTAATTAAATGTTTTAAAGGATATTTTTTTATTG
Source organism: Sophora flavescens (assembly GCA_030762895.1). Classification (NCBI taxonomy): domain Eukaryota; kingdom Viridiplantae; phylum Streptophyta; class Magnoliopsida; order Fabales; family Fabaceae; genus Sophora; species Sophora flavescens. Next base: position 129,343,001 of record CM061070.1, on the reverse strand, counting down.
ATTTTACCTTGGGATTACTAATGTAACAAAGGGCGTTACATTTATGGTATCAGAGCAGTTCGATTCTAAATCGGACTGTGGTAGTGGGGCTTATTCAAAAACAAAACTTGGGAGCATAGGATGCTTGTTAGAGTTATAAATGCTGCATGCTATTCTTTGGGATATTGGACCTGATCAACCCAGTATTTCATTGGTAGTGAGCAGATTTATGGCGATTAATAGACGAGGGACGAACGTTGCACTTGCACCAGCCATGATTCCGAGGCAGTTTAAATCCGAAGGAGGCTGAATTTCTTCAACTCGTGCGGGAGAAAAGTTACTCTATTGTTCGATTCGGGAGCAACACATTCATTCATTTCATTTAAATGTGCTCAATTCTTAGAGTTACCTGTTACTAAACTATCATATGATTTGTGTGTTTCTACTCCTGCTAAAGATAGATCGATTGCTTCTTCTGTTAGCCTGCAATGTCCCTTATTGTTTCAAGACCTGACTTATATTGTTGATTTGATATGTTTACCTATGTGTGGTCTACATATTATTTTGGGCATGGATTAGTTGTCTCGTAACAATGCTATTATTGATTGTGCTAGTCGAACTATTTCTTTCATTCCACAGTCCATGTCTGTTAACTCTCCTAGGACGGAACACCTTATCTCTGCAGCCTCATGTCATAAGTGCTTAGTTGAGGGAGCTCAGGGATATATACTTCTCTTTTCTGCTAAGATAGAGGCTGAAAGTGATATAGCGGCGTTGCCTAATGTGTGTGAGTTCCTAGATGTGTTTCCTAAGGATGTCTCTAATTTACCTCCAGATAGAGAGATTGAGTTTACCATAGATCTAGTACCGGGGAGTGGACCTGTATCAGTAGCACCCTATAGGATGGCACCTCTAGAGTTGAGTGAGCTCAAGAAACAGATAGAGGATATGTTGCAAACGGGGTTTATTAGGCCTAGTGTGTCACCTTGGGGAGCACCAGTGCTTCTAGTGAAGAAAAAGGATGGGAGTACGAGGTTGTGTGTTGATTATAGGCAACTGAATAAGGTAACCATCAAGAACAAATATCCCACCTAGGATAGATGGCCTCTTAGATCAGTTAAGGGAAGCGTCAGTGTTTTCCAAAATAGATATAAGATCTGGATACCATCAAATTAGAGTTAGAAGTGAGGACATCCCTAAGACAGCCTTTTGAACAAGGTATGGCCACTATGAGTATGTAGTGATGCCCTTTGGTGTGACCAACGCCCCAGCCGTTTTCATGGACTACATGAATCGGATCTTTAGGACCTTTTGGACAGGTTTGTGGTGGTGTTCATTGATGGTATTTTAATATACTCTAGGACACCAGAAGAACATGGAGAACACTTAAGGTTGGTGTTGCAGATCTTGAAGGACGAGCGTCTTTATGCCAAACCGGAGAAGTGCAAGTTTTGGCTAGACGAGGTAAAGTTTTTAGGACACACAATCTCAAAGGATGGTGTAGTGGTTGATTCCTCTAAAGTTGATGCGGTGTTGGGATGGGAACACACTACAAAAAAAAGTTGTTTAGCGACCGAAAATAGTGACCGAATTTTGTGGTTGTTTTTGGCGACCGAAATGGCGACCGGTTATAGGATCTACATGGAAGACTGATTAGAGTTAATACTGCGACCGAAATAGAGCGTAGCAGGGTTATCGGTCGCTATTTCAGTCACTAAATAAAGGAACTTAAAAGTCAGAAATTTTATGCCTTTTCAGCGATCGAAATGGCGACCGAATTAAATGCAGCGGTTAAATTTTATTTACATTTGCGACCGATATTAATTCAGTCGCTAAATGGCGCGTAAAAAAATTAAAAGAGCGCGTCTTAGAGACCGATTTAAAAATCCGTCGCTAAATTTATGAATTTAAATTTTGAAATGGCAACCTTGCGACCGAAATATTCGGTCGCTAAAAATTAAAATCCATAAAAACGCAGAAACCCCCTTCTTCTTCCATTTCACGATCTCTCTTCCTCTCTCTCACTCGATCTCTCTTTCTCTCCTCCGGCCACCACAGTTCGCGACTTCCGCCCCTCCTCCGGCCACCACCATCACGGTAAGCTCTCCTCTCTCTCTCTCTCCATCTCTCTCTCTCTCTACCTGTTTCTAACTTTTTTTCTCTCTCAGTTCCCTCCTTCTCCGCACGGCTGCCACCGTTGCCGGCACCACCAGAGCAGCGCCGCCGTCCTCCTCCTTCTCTGGTATGTCTTCGTCTCGCCTCTCTCTCTTTCTCTCTATTCCTCTGGTTTGTGCATTCTCTGGTATGTTTTTGGTCTCATTCTGCTACATTTAGTGGTTCTGTTCTTCGGCCAAATTATAATGGTGGTTAAATCTTGACCACAAGTTCTCTGTTGTCTATGTTGTCTATTTTTGTTCTTTGTTCTAAAATTCTATTTGATGTTAAGTTGTTTGTGTGAATTAAGTTGATTATGAAAAATGCACGTGAGTTGTTTGAGAATTTTCTCTGGGGGTAATGCCAAGTTTTTCTCTGGGGAATAGTTAGATAACTGAACTTTTCTTCCTAAGTGGATTAAGAAGCCTTTCAGGCTTTCACACTACATTTCTTAATTTTTATTTTTTAGTTTTTTATAGGACATTTCTTAAGTTTTATCTCATTTATATAGTTTATCTTGATGTGATTTTTATGTTCATAAACTATTTTCAGAGTTTAAATTGAGACCTGTTATCAGATTGCTAATATATGCATATTTTTTTTTGGTGAATGCTAATATATGCATTTGACCCTTGCTTTTCTGCCTATATTTTCAGTTTGCTAATATCAGTTTTTGCTTTAATTTTTGTTTGAATTTAAGAAAGTGATTGCTATTATATTAGTCATATTACTCAAATGCATAAAAGAAAAATGGCGAGTATGGCGAGTATGCGACATGGATCTTTCCATCTTTTCTTATTATCACTACTATATATCTTGTTGTTTGTTAGTGGAGAGCTGAGCTCAATAGGAAGGTATCCTGCCTGAAAGGCAAGATGCTGATTGTGTGTTGATAATTTAATATTTATGCATGCATTTGCAATTATGTGTTGTTTGTTAGTGGAGAGCAGAGCTCAATAGGATGTGATCCTGTCAAAAAGGCGGGATGTTTGTTGTGTGTTGCTAATTTAGAAGTTATGCATGTGTTTGACAATTATGTGTTGTCTTGTTAGTGGAGAGCGGAGCTCAATAGGATGTTTACTACTATATTTTATTTAAGTTTGTATTGAAATATGCTTCAATATATATTTGTTGAAGTATGCTGCAATCCAAGCTTAGGAGTTGTTGATACATGCTCTAATTAGTTGATTTTCTATTTGCATGTGTATTGTAATTTGGTTTTGATTTTGTGATGGTGTTGATATGCCAATATGTGAGAATAGATATGTTAAAGGATCTTGCTTGACAGGTGTTTGTTATATTGCTTACAAGGAGATGTTATAGCTGCTGTCCTGAAAACCCGTATGGACATAGGTTCAGTGTTTTCCTTATAACTGTTTCTGTAGAACTATTTTGTTTATGATTCTTATTTTGTTAGAAACTAGACTCGATTTGCTACAGTTTAGGCACTGAATTTGATGTTTTTAACTGAGTATTGATAAAGAAAATTCTGTTAAAAGTTAGAGGACAATTGCTGTCCTGTTTTTCGAATGCGGTAGCTTGTTGGTTAAAACTGTACTTTTTGGAATACTTTTTCCCAAAACTAAATTTAAATTTATAAACTAGACTTGTTTACCTTTCCATAGAGGGGTCGTTTGTCTAAATCCAACTTCATTTTGGGACCTTAGGGTGTAACTTACATGTTGTTTGTAATACTGTGATTTCAATTGAGAATTACTTGTTAATAGTAGTACTATATTCTAATTGAGAGATTATAGAATGTTCATGTGAATGGTTTATGTGTTTTGTTTTATGTCATCAATTGTTAAGTGATAGATTGATTTATGAGTTAAGTTATTCAATCTTATGATGAAATGATTGTGAAACACCATTTGGCATCCAAAGGTAGTAACCATGCTAATCCTCTCTATGACCATCCTTCAAAACGACGTAAAAGCATCTGCTTTCCTGAAAACTTCTATGTTTGCTAATTTGTAAAGTTGCATGTGAAGTTGCATTTCTTTGTTCTATTTTAACATGCTAGTATGCTACATGGATCTTTCCATCTTTTATTATTATCACTTGATGAAGTTTAGACATATGACTTGTTTTCCTTATTGTTTTATCAGAAAATGGATCCGACTAAATGTTTTGAGACAGCCATCCATATAGACCAGGTACAGTATCTCATCAACTTAAGAATAACGATCGGATTCACGTAATGATAGTTAAGGCATAAACTAATCATTAATAAATTGTTCTTATGTATTTGCAGGATTTGATTTCAATCCCGCAATCATTCTACCGTCGTTGGGGACAAGAAATACCGCGTGTTGTGACTATTGAAGACAAAAGCTGAAATTTGTTCAACGGGAATATAGTAATCCATGAGGATCGCCCATATTTTGCAACATATACAAATGGTATTAGGGAGTTGTATTTGTTGTCCACTGGTGCATTGGCAAAGTTTAAGTATCTTGGGGGTTCTCGCTTCTACATGTTCATCCCTTTGGAAGATTGATGAGTTTTGATATTTTGATTAGTACTTATTGATTGTGGTGTGTTTTTTTATAAACAATTATTAAACTTGCGTTAATTAATGTATATGTTTTCTTGATCATATTGACTGTGGTGTTTTGGATCGTTAGTACATCATATTTACGTTTTCTATTTATTCAAAAAAAATATTGGTGTATTTTGTTTATATCAGAAATTAAAAATCAATGGGGTAATAGTTGAAAAACAATATTTGGTCAGCAGGATTAAGTTACAGGAAAATTTAAAAAAAAAATCAAAATTTGCGACCGAAATAGCGATCGAATATCGGTCACCAAATTAGGTGAGCAGAGCATGCGACCAACTATACGGCAATCGAAATATATAATTTTGCGACCGAAATATCGGTCGCAAATTTGCGACCGAAATACAAGTTCGGTCGCTAAACATTTAGCCACCAGGGTCTCTGCTATCCCCTTAATTCGGTCGCCAAACTATATAGCAACTGAATTATCATGTTTAGCGACCGAAGATTCGGTCGCTAAATAGGTTTTTTTTTGTAGTGACAACCTAAGACAATAACCGAAGTAAGAAGTTTCTTAGGCTTAGCTGGTTACAATAGGAAGTTCATAGAGGGACTCTCTAGACTAGCCTTACCTTTGACCCAATTGACTAGGAAAGGGAAACCTTTTGTGTGGGACCAGGAGTGTGAGGACGGGTTCCAAGAGCTTAAGAGGAGATTGGTGTCATCACCAGTCTTAACTATACCGGATCCCTTAGTGAGTTCTATGGTATACTGCGACGCGTCTAAGAATGGCTTGGGATGTGTCTTAAGGTAGGAGGGCAAGGTGGTAGCATATGCCTCTAGGTGGCTTAGGCCACATGAAGGGAATTACCCTACCCATGACTTAGATCTAGCAGCCATGGTTTTTGCCCTTAGGATTTGGAGGCATTACCTTTACGGGGCAAAGTTTGAAGTTTTTAGTGACCATAAAAGCCTTAAATATCTGTTCGACCAGAAGGAGTTGAACATGAGACAACGAAGGTGGATGGAGTTCCTTATGGACTATGACTTCGAGTTGAAGTACCATCCGGGAAAAGCCAATATGGTGGCAGATGCTTTGAGTAGGAAGTCCCTACACGTGTCGAGCTTGATGGTGCAAGAGCTGAACCTCATGGAAGAGTTTAGGGACATGAATCTGGAGGTGTTGGATGTGTCCTTAGTGTCTTAAGCTAGAAGTTGAATAGGCTGGAAATTAATAGTGACCTTAGAGATGAGGTTAGGCGGGAACAACTTTTAGACCAGGAGTTGCAGTCTCGGTTGGGACAAGAGGGTTATGAGTTGTCTGTTGATGGGCTAGTTAAGTTTAAGAATAGGACCGTTGTTCCTAAGGAGGGGAGCCTTTGAGAGAAGATATTAGAGGAAGCTCATAAGGGAAAGTTTACCATACATCCTGGAATAACTAAGATGTACCAAGACCTTAAGAGGATGTATTGGTGGCCAGGAATGAAAAAGGATGTGGCTAGCTTCGTAGCTAGGTGTTTAGTGTGCCAAAAGGTTAAGATAGAACATCAGAAGCCTTCGGGGTTGTTGCAATCCTTGGAGATTCCAGAATGGAAGTGTGAGAGAATTTCTATGGACTTTGTAATGGGGTTACCTAAGACGCGTTTGGGCTTAGACGCCATTTGGGTGATAGTGGATAGGTTGACCAAGTCTGCCCACTTCTTGCCAATTAGGGAAACCTATAGCTTAGACAAGTTGGCATACCTATATATCAAGGAAATAGTCAAGCTTCATGGGATACCCACATCTATAGTGTCAGATAGAGACCCGAGGTTTACCTCTAGATTTTGGAAAGCTTTTCAGCAAGCCTTAGGGACTAAGTTGGACCTTAGCACGGCCTATCATCCCCAAACGGATGGTCAGTCAGAGCGGACCATTCAGACCCTTGAGGACATGCTTAGAGCGTGTGTCCTAGATGAAGGAGGGAGCTGGGATGGATTCCTAGCTCTCATTGAGTTTGCGTATAACAATAGTTATCACACTAGTATAGGTATGGCACCCTATGAGGCCCTATATGGGAGGAAGTGTAGGTCCCCTTTATGTTGGTGTGAGGTAGGTGAGAAAACCTTGATAGGACCTGAATTGGTCCAGGAAACCTCCGAGAGAATAAAAATGATTAGGGAGAGGATGCGCACGACGCAAAGTAGACAAAATAGCTATGCCGACAAAAGGAGAAAGCCTCTAGAATTCCAGGAAATCGAGCATGTATTTTTGAGAGTCACTCCTAAGACGGGGGTAGGGAGGTCGATGAAAGTCTGCAAGCTAAATCCTCATTTCATGGGACCTTTCCAAATTCTTAAAAAAGTCGGGCCTGTTGCTTATCAATTGGCTCTTCCGCCACAGATGGCAAACCTTCATGATGTTTTCCATGTATCGCAACTCAGAAAATATGTGCCCGATGAATCTCACGTGATAGCTCCTGAGTCTGTACAATTGAAGGATAATTTGATCTATAAGCCAATGCCTAGTCAAATATTGGACAAGAGCACTAAGACTCTGAGGAACAAGACAATTCTATTGGTGAAAGTGTTATGGGAAGGATTGACTCCGAAGGAAGCCACCTGGGAGATGAAGGAGGACATCGTTCGACAATACCTAGATTTTATTATCTAAGGTATGATAACCTTTTAGTTTTGAATATAACATATGTTACGATAGGTGCGTGTGTATGAGATGAATTTTGGGGACAAAATTCTTTAAGGAGGGGAGAAAATGTAACATCCTAAAATTCTAATATGATTAATTTGATGAAAAATATATTAAGTTATTAATAATATATATATATATATATATATATATATATATAGTGTAGATAAAAAATATAATTAAGAGGTTTAGTGTAAAGAACAGATAGTATAAGGATTTATCAAAATTACTTAATTATTTTAAGATAATGTTATATATATATATATATATATATATATATATATATATATATATATATATATATATAAGGGAGTGACATGCAGGGCCAGATGGCTTTTTTTTCACTTTTGAATTTTTGCCAAAAGCAAATCAAAAAGTTGTTTAAAAAAAAGGGATTCAGGCACATGCGAGCAGCATATATATATATATATATATATATATATATATATATATATATATATATATATATATATATATATATATATATATATGCTCTGGTTACTGTGCATTCGGGTCAGCGCGCCGCACAGTGAGTGAGAGGGGGTTCCTTTGTTCGTAGTACAACCATAGCAGTACACAGATCCAAAAACACCAATGAACGGAAGAAGAATTTTTAGAGAAACACTACCTCTTATCATAAATAATTTTAAGTGCACTTTGGAGGTCTTCGAGAGGTGAGTAACAATACTTTTTATGAACCCTTTCCATGGTATATATATGATTGTTTGTGTTGACAATGAATTACCACATGAAATTGGGGGTTTTAATTGATTTGATGCATACTGCCAGTAACCTAATTTCTAAAATTGGGGGTTTTTGTTAAAAAGGGGAATGAGTTGATTAATTGATGTTGTAAGATGCTTATTCATGTGTGGTATATTGTGATATTCGTGATTGCTTGTTGTTGGGGGAAATTTATTTGTTTAATTCGTGGAAAATAGTTTGTTACATGTATGAGACATGACATATTTGAGTTATAATGTATTGTATGATGTTTGCCGCAATACCTCCTATGATAGGGGTATCGAAAAGTAATACCACCGTAATGGGGTATCGAAAGTAACATCCCCATATAATTGGGATGTCGAAAATGAGTAATACTACCTAAAAAGGAGTATCGAAAGTAACACCGCCACAGGTTGGGGTGTCGAAAAAGGAGAAATACCACCATGTGCACATGAGAGGTATCGAAATGGAAATGTCCCCGACAGGAGGGTGACATCGAAACACTCCTCGTGAGTAGGGGTGGACAATGGGACGCCATTGTCGTGTGATGTGTGAATATATGGCATGCCAGCAAGAGGCCAATTTAATTGGGAGGTCTTCAGACCGCTTGGATTAAATTAGAATTTATCTGGTATATGGAATGTGATGTATTGAGATGAGATTATTATTGATATTAAAAGTATTTTCTTTTATATATATTATTTTGGAAAATTAGCAGGTGCCATGGACAGTTTTTCCGGTTACCGCGCCGGCTGAGAACAATGCTATTTTCGAAAATATTTTTAAAAAACTGTATTGTTGATCACTGGGATTTTATATCTCATTATAAGTATTGTTTTCAGAGCACGAGGAGGACGTCATTGAAACTGAAGAGGCGTGAAGACTTAGTGGATTCCATTAGTTATTCTTTCTAGTTTGGTTAGTATTTTCTTAAATAAGGAGCCGTATGTGGCTAGGAACATTTACTTATCGTTGGGATTGTAATTAGACGCCCGGTTTTGAGGCTTTTGATTTTTATTTATATTTATATTCACTACATGGATATTTTATTACTACGTTATTTATTATGAGGTATTTTCAGACTTAAAATATATTTTTTTCTTTTCTAATTTTTCTTTATGAGATGTATGTTTTAATTAAATGTTTTAAAGGATTTTTTTAATTGATTTTACCTTGGGATTACTAATGTAACAAAGGGCATTACATTTATATTATCAGAGCAGTTCGATTCTAAATCGGACTGTGGTAGTGGGGCTTATTCAAAAACAAAACTTGGGCGCATAGGATGCTTGTTAGAGTTATAAATGCTGCATGCTATTCTTTGGGATATTGGACCTGATCAACCCAGTATTTCATTGGTAGTGAGCAGATTTATGGCGATTAATAGGCGAGGGACGAACGTTGCACTTGCACCAGCTTTGGATTGTATAGCCAGAGTTATGCAAGCGCAGGCGGAGACTCTCCGTCAACTGAATGAGAATGGAGGCCAATCACTAATGGAGTGGTGGTAACCTAGGACCCTTAGCACGTGGGACTTTCCGAATTCAAGAAGAACAACCCGCCATGATTTCAAGGCAGCTTAAATCCGAAGGAGGCTGAATTTCTTCAACTCGTGTGCGAGAAAAGTTACTCTATTGTTCGATTCGGGAGCAACACATTCATTCATTTCATTTAAATGTGCTCAATTCTTAGAGTTACCTGTTACTAAACTGTCATATGATTTGTGTGTTTCTACTCCTGCTAAAGATAGATCGATTACTTCTTTTGTCAGCCTGCAATGTACCTTATTGTTTCAAGACCTGACTTATATTGTTGATTTGATATGTTTACCTATGTGTGGTCTACATATTATTTTGGGCATGGATTAGTTGTCTCGTAACAATGCTATTATTGATTGTGCTAGTCGAACTATTTCTTTCATTCCACAGTCCATGTCTGTTAACTCTCCTAGGACGGAACACCTTATCTCTGCAGCCTCATGTCATAAGTGCTTAGTTGAGGGAGCTCAGGGATATATACTTCTCTTTTATGCTAAGATAGAGACTGAAAGTGATATAGCGGCGTTGCTTAATGTGTGTGAGTTCCTAGATGTGTTTCCTAAGGATGTCTCTAATTTACCTCCAGATAGAGAGATTGATTTTATCATAGATCTAGTACCGGGGAGTGGACCTGTATCAGTAGCACCCTATAGGATGACACCTCTAGAGTTGAGCGAGCTCAAGAAACAGATAGAGGATATGTTGCAAACGGGGTTTATTAGGCCTAGTGTGTCACCTTGGGGAGCACCAGTGCTTCTAGTGAAGAAAAAGGATGGGAGTACGAGGTTGTGTGTTGATTATAGGCAACTGAATAAGGTAACCATCAAGAACAAATATCCCACCTAGGATAGATGACCTCTTAGATCAGTTAAGGGAAGCGTCAGTGTTTTCCAAAATAGATCTAAGATCTGGATACCATCAAATTAGAGTTAGAAGCGAGGACATCCCTAAGACAGCCTTTAGGACAAGGTATGGGCATTATGAGTATGTAGTGATGCCCTTTGGTGTGACCAACGCCCCAGCCGTTTTCATGGACTACATGAATCGGATCTTCAGGACCTTTTGGACAGGTTTGTGGTGGTGTTCATAGATGGTATTATAATATACTCTAGGACACCAGAAGAACATGGAGAACACTTAAGGTTGGTGTTGCAGATCTTGAAGGACGAGCGTCTTTATGCCAAACCGGAGAAGTGTGGGTTTTGGCTAAACGAGGTAAATTTTTTAGGACACACAATCTCAAAGGATGGTGTAGTGGTCGATTCCTCTAAAGTTGATGTGGTGTTGGGATGGGAACAACCTAAGACAATAACCGAAGTAAGAAGTTTCTTAGGCTTAGATGGTTACAATAGGAAGTTCATAGAGGGACTCTCTAGACTAGCCTTACCTTTGACCCAATTGACTAGGAAAGGGAAACCTTTTGTGTGGGACCAGGAGTGTGAGGACGGGTTCCAAGAGCTTAAGAGGAGATTGGTGTCATCACCAGTCTTAACTATACCGGATCCCTTAGTGAGTTCTATGGTATACTGCGACGCATCTAAGAATGGCTTGGGATGTGTCTTAAGGCAGGAGGGCAAGGTGGTAGCATATGGCTCTAGGCGGCTTAGGCCACATGAAGGGAATTACCCTACCCATGACTTAGAGCTAGCAGCCGTGGTTTTTGCCCTTAGGATTTGGAGACATTACCTTTACGGGGCAAAGTTTGAAGTTTTTAGTATGCCAAAAGGTTAAGATAGAACATCAGAAGCCTTCGGGGTTGTTGCAGTCCTTGGAGATTCCAAAATGGAAGTGGGAGAGAATTTATATGGACTTTGTGATGGGGTTACCTAAGACGCGTTTGGGCTTAGACGCCATTTGGGTGATAGTGGATAGGTTGACCATGTCTGCCCACTTCTTGCCAATTAGAGCAACCTATAGCTTAGACAAGTTGGCATACCTCTATATCAAGGAAATAGTCAAGCTTCACGGGATACCCATATCTATAGTGTCAGATAGAGACCCAAGGTTTACCTCTAGATTTTGGAAAGCTTTTCAGCAAGCCTTTGGGACTAGGTTGTGTTGGGAATTTGCGTATAAAACAAAATAACGCAGCGGAAAAATTCCCATCGAAGGATCCTTGCGAATGGTCATGATTCATGATTCGAAAGTTTACCTCTTCAAGCGATGGCTGTTTGTTGAAATTCGTCTATCACGAACACCGCACGAACGGTGTCTCTAGAGGTATCCACACGAGCGGATTCCGTGAGCGTCCAACATCACGAACCGAAGCGTCTCTGTCTCACAGTGCTAGCTTCAAAACCGAGACTTTGCTGTTCACTCTTACTCCCTTTTGTGCGGCTAGGTTATCAACCTTGTGGGCACAACAACTTAAGTGGTCTACTTATAGTATCACCTCCTTAAGTGAGTTAGTGAGCAACATTTGACCTAAGCCCATCTACTATGCGCTAGGCCCAATAGGAAAGTCCAACTTTCTTTTAATGCTTCTTTTAATCCACTCTTTTGTGTGTGACCCTATAGGTTCCCAATACGTTAGCAGTAATATTAAATCCCATTTAATATTACAAACAGTGAGCGGTATCTAGCAATACATCACTGCTACCTAAGTAGTGAGAAAGTCAGTGATTTGACGAAACCTTTGTGACAAATATTCATGTGCATTGTTATCCCTTTGTCCATATATCTATATTGAACACAAGGCATAGAATGTGTCACCCTTGTATGGTTCAATATCATGTTCCCTGATACCCGAGTAGACTTAACAACAAATGAGGTCAATATCTCATATTGACTCATTTCAAAGACTGACCATGCATTTTACTGTCTCACTCTATCGTGGGGCCCACAGATATTACTCCTGTTATGTAGGAGGTAAAAATTCCATCTAGGTCACTCAAATCCCTCGTCTTGGCTCGTGGTAGGCCCATTGACCGTCTTTATAATCATCCTTTTACATATTTCGTTTTACTATATTAAAGACCACGACTCCTCATGTAGGGATCGTAGTGATTTCAGGTCGAAGGATTACATACACCATTGTCACCATGAGAACTACTTATGACACTCACATAACGCTCCATGTAGTGTTCTCATGGTGGGTCAATCCAGTACATCATTACCTTAATGTGTACCTATGTGGCGACTCGATATCTCATATCCATGACCCGTGAGATATGGTCATCAGTCTGCACACATAATAGTCTCAATTGTATTATTATTGTCCTTGTTGATAAAATACTTGACTACGGATATTTAAGAATAGGATTTCATTGTTCAATAGTGTCTCACGATCAAGTCATGTACTTGATATTCTATTAAACTGAAATTTCTATTCTAAGGACTTTATTATGTTTAAACAAGTAACACAATAAACTGGAATGCCTCATATCATATATATATATGAAATAGCAAGATACAAATGTAAGTCTAAAGAAATACATTGGCCTCTAGGGCTTACACCAACAATCTCCCACTAGCACTAGAGCCAATCAGGCATAAATCTAATGCCCATCGATCTAGTGTGACCTTCATGCTTCTGTTTTGCAAGAGGTTTCGTAAGTGGGTCAGCAACGTTATCAAGCGTTGGTACTCTGCATATCTTCACATCTCCTCTATCGATAATCTCTCGAATGAGATGGAAGCGCCTAAGTATATGTTTGGATCGCTGATGAGATCTAGGTTCCTTAGCTTGTGCAATGGCCCCATTGTTATCACAATAGAGATCAATGGGGTCCACAATACCAGGAACCGTACCAAGCTCAGTAATGAACTTCCTGATCCAAACGGCTTCCTTTGCTGCATTGGAGGCAGCAATATACTCAGCCTCTGTAGTAGAATCGGCAACTGCTTTTTCGCTTCGAACTTTTCCAGCTCACGGCCCCGCCATTCAGGCAGAACACATAACCAGATTGCGATCTGGAATCATCCTTATCGATGCCTGGAAGCTAGCATCGGTGTAACCTATTACATCAAGCTCTTCCTCGCCTCCATACACCAAGAACGAATCCTTAGTTCTTCTCAAGTACTTAAGGATGTTCTTGACAAAGCAGACAGATGACTTTCACCGGATCGATCGATACACCTGTTCGTTATGCTTAAAGCATACGATACATCTGGTCGAGTACATAACATGGCATACATGATAGATCCAATTGCGGATGCATATGGAATCTTACTCATGCGATCCCTTTCTTCTTGAGTGGAAGGGGATTGTGCCTTTGATAGGCATATACCATGTGACATAGGCAAGAGTCCTTTCTTGGATTCATGCATGTTAAAGCGTCTCAACACTTTGTCTATGTATGTACTCGACTTAGGCCAAGCAATTTCAGCGATCTATCCCTATAGATCCTGATTCCTAATACATAGGTAGCCTCACCCAAATCTTTCATAGAGAAGCAATTCCCTAACCATGTCTTTACATTTTGTAGTGTAGGGATGTCATTTCCAATGAGTAATATGTCATCTACATATAACACCAGAAAAACAACAATGCTCCCACTAACCTTCTTGTAGACACAAGGTTCATCTTCATTTTTGATGAATCCGCATCGTCTTACAAACATCATCAAAACGAAGGTTCCAACCACGGAAGCTTGCTTCAATCCATAGATTGACCGCTGCAATTTACATACCTTTCGAGCATCCTCTGAAATGTCAAAGCCTTCAGGTTGTGTCATGTACACATCCTCAAGAAGCTTTCCATTAAGGAAGGCAGTTTTGACATCCATCTGCCATATCTCATAATCATGGTATGCAGCGATAGCAAGTAAGATCCGGACGGATTTAAGCATCGCAACAGGTGAAAAGGTCTCATCATAGTCGACACCATGAATTTGCTGGAAACCCTTAGCGACCAATCGTGCCTTAAAGGTGTGTACCTTACCATCCATGTCAGTTTTCTTTTTGAAAACCCACTTGCACCCTATAGGTTTTACCCCTTCAGGTGGCTCTACCAAGGTCCATACCTGGTTGGTGTACATGGAATCCATCTCAGATTTCATGGCCTCAAGCCACTTCTTAGATTCTGGGCCAGTAATGGCCTCCTGGTAGGTCACAGGCTCATCTTGATCCATGAGCAATACATCACCTTGTGGAGTCATGAGAAATCCATATCTCTCAGGCTGGTGACGTATCCTGTTAGACCTACGCTGGTCTTGTGCTACTGGAGCGGGTTGTTCCTCCACAACGATTCTGTGAAGGTTGCTCCTGTTCCACCAATGGTAGGTCACTACTCTGTGATTCTTGAATTTCTTCAAGTTCTATCTTCCTCCCACTGGTTCCTATGGAGATAAACTCCTTTTCTAGGAATACACCAGTCCGTGCGACAAACACTTTGCCTTCGGAAGGATTATAGAATTGGTATCCCTTGGTTTCTTTGGGATACCCCACAAAGAAGCATTTATCAGATTTGGGATCAAGCTTATTAGAAACTTGACATTTTACATATGCTTCACAACCCCAAATCTTCATAAAAGACATGCTGGGTCGTCTACCAGTCCATATCTCATATGGTGTCTTTTCTACCGTTTTGGACGGAACACGGTTAAGTGTAAAAGCTGCTGTTAATAGAGCATGTCCCCAGAAAGAGTTTGGAAGGTTTGCATGACTCATCATAGACCGAACCATGTCCAACAAGGTTCGATTTCTCCTCTCAGAAACACCATTCCATTGTGGTGTTCCAGGTGGAGTGAGTTGAGATAAAATCCCACACTCTTTCAGATGATCATCAAACTCTAGGCTCAAATATTCACCACCTCGATCTGATCGAAGAGCTTTAATATTTTTACCAAGTTGGTTTTGTACCCCATTTTTGAATTCCTTGAACTTTTCAAAGGATTCCGATTTATGTTTCATAAGATACACAAATCCATATCTACTGAAATCATCAGTAAATGTGATGAAGTACTGAAAACCACCTCTAGCTAATGTGTTTAGGGGTCCGCATACATCACTATGTATAAGACCCAAAAGATCGTTGGCTCTTTCACCTTGCTTAGGTGAATGGAGCTTTGGTCATCTTTCCCAATAAACAAGACTCACATATCTCATATGATACCTAATCAAATGAGTCCAAGAGTCCATCTTTATGGAGCTTCGAAATGCGCTTCTCATTTATATGGCCTAAACGACAATGCCAAAGATAAGACGGGTTCAACTCATTTGGTTTGGACCTCTTAGTATTTATGTTATAGATGGGCATTTCAAGATCAAGGACATAAAGCCCATTACTCATGTGTGCACTAGCATAGAAAATATCATCCAAATAAATAGAACAACTTTTGTTCTTTATTATAAAAGAAAAACCACTCTTGTCCAAACAAGAAACGGAGATGATATTCCTGCTAATTGCAGGCACAAAATAACAGTTCTCTAACTGAATAGTAAGCCCAGTGGGCAAAGTCAATACATAAGTCCCTACGGCTAAAGCAGCAACCTTTGCTCCATTTCCAACTCGTAGGTCAACTTCGCCCTTTGCCAATGGTCTACTCCTGTTTAGATCCTACACATTTGTACAAATGTGAGAACCACATCCGGTATCTAATACCCATGATGCAGAAGTAGATAAATTGACTTCTATAACAAACATACCTGAAGTGGAAGTCTCACTTCCCTTCTTCTTCTTGCTTTCTTCCAGGTATTTTGGGCAGTTCCTCTTGCTTGCTTGCTCTTGGTAGAGCAGCTTGAGGTGCACAATCATATCGTACGCCTCCATGGTCTCATGTTGCTTTTGCAGCTCAGAGGTCATGGCAGCAAGCATAAGACAGCCCACGTCTAAGGCGTCATCCTGATGCTTCTTATAAGCATCCCTGTCAGCCCTAGGAGCACTTGAAGCCGGTGGCTTCTCAGGAATAGGCTCCTCAAGAACATACAGCTTTTTCTCATGTTTGAGGACAATCCTCAAGTTTCTGTACCAGTCCAGAAAATTCGTTCCGGATAGTTTGTCCTTCTCAATGACGGATCGCAATGACAGGTTACTTGATGTGTTTGATGCCATGGTAATCTACAGAGATAAATATGCAAAGTATAAGTATCATGCCATGAAGTTATTTAATAAGGTCTTTAATTAAATACGCCTCCCACTATTTTACTCAAAACAATGACCCTCATCATTGATTCGGAAAATCCCGTTGGAAGATTTTCTAGTGGGCCAAGATCCATATTTCACCTAGCTTTAAGTCAGCTTTGGCTGATCACCCAAAATTCGGTTATTTAGGTAGGAAACACTTTCCGATTGCATCTCATGCAACTCTTGGATAGTTGGGTGAATAACTCTTATTCTAATCCATCACATGGACTAAAGCCCAACTTATGAGCCTCTAAGCCTTTCAATCCTATTGAAGTTGGCTTAGTTAAGTCAGACCCAATGGATAGAAGTTGAACATTACATTTGTCCCATCGCGCCTTACTATTATAGATAAAGGTACCCCGCTTTGGCGGACCCACACTTAATAGATAGTAGTCTTGACGAGTGCTATGCATCGGAAGGCCTTTAAATGTGACTTAATATTTCCTTTTGAGGGATTTGATTAAAACTTGATCTCATCATTTGTTAAACTCTTTAACTTACTATTTTCATACATTCATCTCATACATATATTAGTTAAACAACTTTTAACATACTATATACATACATGCATCTCATACATATATAAGGTAAATAAATGTGATATGGTTATGGCCCCTAACGCATTGATTCTCCCAAGTCAATGAGAGAATCTAAACTAAAACCTAGGAGCGTCCAAGCTTCTCCAAGCAAGATCTCCCACGTGATAGCGTCTTCTTGTCTCCATCATTACATTACATAAACAAAAACCTCATTTTACATATGAGGGGAGTGGGATGAGAAAAGAAGATACATATGGAATATAAGAGAAAGGCATGGCACGCAGGCCGTATTTCAAAATATAAACAAAAGGTAAAATGACTAAGGCCATAACCATTCACCATACATCACCAAATAAATAGTAACAACCAATAATAACACATAATCATTATTATTATTAATTTCATAAATTAGATATATCAAAATCTGAATTTTGAAAACATAACATATATATATAATAAATCACATTTATTATAATAGATGTTACTATAAATCATATTTATTGCAATTGTTGTTACCACAAATCACATTTATTATAAATCATATTTATTGTAAATGACATAAATCACATTTATTGCAATTGTTGTTACCACAAATCACATTTATTGTAATTGACATAAATCACATTTATTCAATTAACATAAATCACATTTATTGTAACAAATCACATTTATTGTAATTGATATAAATCACATTTCAAAATCTGAATTTTGAAAACGTAACATATATATAATAAATCACATTTATTATAATTGATGTTACTATAAATCACATTTATTGTGATTGATATAAATCACATTTCAAAATCTGAATTTTGAAACCGTAACATATATATAATAAATCACATTTATTATAATTGATGTTACTATAAATCACATTTATTGTGATTGATATAATTATTAAATGGTGACATAAAATTTCAAAATTTGAATTTCGAAATTACACATTACGCAGAGGTAGCACGGGGTCCCGCTGGAAATTCCGAAATTCCGAAGTGTGCCTCGCTTCCTTGGTGGCTAGGGCGTCAACCTTTCAACCCTAAAACCGCAAGACCCGTGAACACTTCACATTGCAAGGAACGACGGCTACGGTTTCAACACTTGGAACCTCAACCGCAACAACATGAACTTTTCATGTCTGAAACCCCTTAACGCCGCCAACACAGAACTGAAAACAATCATGTTTAACATCAACATTTGATGCCATCGCAGAACATAATAAGGATTCAGAACCAATGTACATATCGCATATATACACAAACATGCAATAGACATATATATCATATACATACGAAAATCACAGAAACAAGGTTTCGCAAACCAGATGCAAACGATTTTTAAAAACAATTTTCAGAAAACGATTCACATTACAAACATGTTATCATACATAACAGATAAACCACGTAATAGAATCATGGTTTCGCAAGTGGCTCTGTGATAGGCCTCTGGCTCATCTAGTTTTATAGCTAGTATGACCAGGGTTTTGTGCAAATTATATCGTATTTTCACCCAAATTAGATTAGATTGTCCTCAAGCAAGGTTTTGAGTCTCTAGAGTAGTTTTAAGTTAATTTAGCTAGTTTTAAGTCAAAATAATATACTTATGCTTATTTTCTTGTTTTCAGGTTAAGTAGAAGTTGAGAAAATAAAGAACAGGGGATTCGCCCCGCGAAGGACACGCTCGCCACGTGACCCCGAAGCCTGACTGTTCCAAGAAATTGCTAAGTCTCTGGGTCGCCTCGCGAAGAAGGTCTCGCCCCGCGAGTCTTGCAAACCTGAAAAAGTCAGAGACGATCACGGCTTGCCCGTGTTGAAGGTCATGGCCGTGGCAGTTTTGAAGCTGAAGAGTCTCGCCTCGCGAGCATCCCTTCGCCTCGCGAATCTGGAAGTCAGAGAGCATCACGGTTAGGCCCTGATGGCCATAACGGGCGTAAGGAGAAAACTCTTCATATCCTCGCCTCGCGAGAGTCACGTCGCCTCGCGAGAATGCCAAGGGTTGCTGACTCTTCATGAAATTCGCCTCGCGAATGGGTGCTCGCCTCGCGAGCCATCTGAATTCTGAATTTGTATAAAAGGCTGTTCTGAACATTTTGTAAAAACTTTTGCTTCTCCAACTTTCTGATATACATTTTTCTGTGATTTCGTTTTTGCCATCGAGCACTAAGTCCTAGGATTAGTCTACTGTTTGAGGATCCTATATACTTGAGGTTATGTAATCCCTATTTTAATTGCTTTTCCCTTTTCAATACCATATTTCATATTTCTGTTTGTTATTTCAGGAGTGTGTAATATTGTATTGATTTGTTTCAGTGATGTTAATCTCCTATACATAATCGCGTTTGTTAATTCGCGTGTGTTCATTCAGGATCGTTTGATCATGAGAGCTTAATCCCGTTTGTTATTTCGGGAATAGGAATTTGCATCCATAGTAGCAATTACGTTGTTAGTTGTTACTGTAACTGAAAGGGGATTAGAATCTGCTTAGGGCTTGGGTTTACATTAACCAAGGATAGTTGGGAATTCTTGACAGTAGATTAATCGTTGTTTGATAATTGATAATCTCTTTTCAACTGTCTTGTTTTTGATTGCTCTGTTTTGTTTGTTTCTTAATTGCATTCCAATCCAAACCCCCCCCCCCCCCAAAACTGATTTTTGTGAAAGGTAATATTCTCAGAGTCCTCGAGAGACGACATCCGAGTTGTCGCACTATACTACACTTTTAAACCCGCTCGTCCTTTTTGGCGCGTGCGCGACAGCGCGACCAAAAATTGGCGCCGTTGCCGGGGATTCTAAGTTGTTATTTTTCGCAATTTGTTTTTATTTTATTTTTCTTTTCTTTCTTTTATTTTCTGTTCTGTTTTGAATTGGTCTGGCTACTAGGTCTCATTGCCCTGAACTGTGTGATTTTGACCCGAAAATTGAAAGAACACTGCACACACTCCGTAGGGAATTTCGGGCTAGCACTAGTAGTGATTCCAATTTTAAAACTGCTTTTGAAAATATGGGAGACCAAAGGACTTTGAGGCAGCTTGCTGCCCCTGATGTGAATTACAATGGTTCGTGCATTGCTTATCCTGGTGCTGACACCCCTTTTGAGTTAAAATCTGGGCTAATCCATTTGTTGCCTAGATTTAATGGTCTTGCAGGTGAAGATCCACACAAGCACTTGAAGGAGTTCCAAGTTGTCTGCTCCACAACTTTGAGGCCAGAAGGAGTAACTGAGGATCATATCAAGTTGAAGGCTTTTCCATTCTCACTCCAGGGAGCTGCAATACCACATGGAATGACTTGAAGAAGCTCTTCCTGGAGAAATATTTTCCTGCCTCCAGAGCCGCTGCAATAAGGAAAGAAATCTGTGGAATAAGGCAAGGAAATGAGTCGCTAGCTGAGTATTGGGAGAGGTTCAAGCAGTTGACATCTAGTTGCCCCAAAGACCAAATTTCCGAACAGCTCCTCATCCAATATTTTTATGAAGGATTGCAGCCAATGGATAGGAATATTTTGGATCTTTGCTAGTGGGGAGCGTTGGTTGACAAGACTCCATCTGCTGCCAAGCAACTCATTGAGAACATGTCATTAAATTCCCAGCAATTCACTACAAGAAGAAATTCTGTTGAGACTAGAGGTGTACATGAGGTCCGCACTTCCTCTTCCAACCATGACCGTGATGATAGAATTGACAGGCTCACTTCCTTGGTAGAGAAATTGGCAATGGATAGGGTGCAGCCTGCGGTATTGTGTGGCATGTGCAGTTCTCCTGAGCACCCATATGAAGCTTGTCCTATTTTGCAAGGAGGATCAATTACTGAATCACCTCAAGCCTTTGCAGTCCATCCGTATAATCAGGGCAATAACCAGAGCAGATACAGCATTCCAGATCTTTCAACAAATAGGTACCATCCCAGCTGGAGTAATCATCCTAATCTGCGGTATGGGAACTCATCCCAACAACCGATGGCACCTCAGAATCCTCCAGTGACCACTTCTGCACCGTCCGGACCGTCAGTTGATGATATGTGCAAGCAAATAACTTCACAATTGAATGCACAAATGACTACCCTTTTCCAGCAGCAAATGGGACAGTTCCAGGCACAGTTCCAGGCCTCACAGGCACAATTTGAGCAGAGAACGGATGCGAGTATTCAGGCATTGCATACACAGATTGGACAGATGGCCACATACATAAATAATATAAAGCAAGGTCAAAGAACAACCCAGCTGCCAGCACAGCCAGTAATCAATCCTAATGCCTCCAACCCTAATGTGAGTGTCATCTCTCTGAGATCTGGAAAGGTTGTTGAGGCCACTTCTGGAAAGGATGAAGAAACTATGAAGGCCACTCCTGAGCCTACTGTTGAGGTTACTCCTGAACCTGTGGTTGAAGTTGAAACCGAGAAGGTATATAGACCACCCATTCCATTCCCACACAGATTACAGAAAAATTTGAAGAGTGGTGGTGAAGACAAGGAGAAGGAAATTCTTGATGTTTTAAGAAAGGTGGGTGTTAATATCCCTCTGTTGGATGTGATCAAGCAAGTGCCCAGATATGCCAAATTTCTGAAGGACCTATGCACCAACAAGAGCAAGATGAAGACTAATGAGAGGGTTGACTTGGGAAGAAATGTCTCAGTGCTTATCCAGTCTAAGCCAGAAAGAGTTGTTGCTTTCACCCAGGCACTGCCACCGAAGTGCAAGGATCCAGGCACCTTCACGATCCCATGCACTATTGGGGACAAGAAGTTTGAAAACTGCATGCTGGACTTGGGAGCATCTATCAATGTCATGCCTACCTCCATCTTTAACAAACTGGATCTTGGTCCTTTGAAGTACACAGGTATCACCATTCAGTTGGCCAACAGGACCAGTGCCCGCCCCATGGGAATGGTGCAAGATGTACTAGTGCAAGTTGATGATCTGATCTTCCCAGCTGATTTCTACATCTTGGACATGGCAAAGTAGACACATTCCAAAGAAATCACCAATCATCCTGGGCCGGCCATTCATGAAGACAGCCAAGACTAACATTGATGTGGATGATGGGACCATGTCTATGAAGTTTGGGGATATAGTTGCAAAGTTTAACATATTTGATGCCATGAAACATCCAGCGGAAGAGCACTCTGTATTCCACATAGAGCTGATCTCTGAGACTATTGAGGACAACCATGAGAAATTGTTTTCTAATTTTCCACTTAATTCTGGCTGTGATGATATTTTTTCTTGTCTTGATTGTACTAACGCTAACCATTTTGTGGTTTGTGCTGAGAGTGCTACATGTTTAGCAGGTGATAAAATTGTTAGTGCAGTAGATGAAAAACATGAAGAAGATGAAGCAGCACCGGAGGCCCTCTCTACCCCTTTGGCCTTAGACTGCAAGGAATGGGATCCAGGTGACAGCTCCCGCTTACACTGCACTTGATCAGGGAGTACTCTTTTCCTTTCCCTCACTATGATCTTATAATTCTGTTGTTCATTGGGGACAATGCATGTTTTAAGTGTGGGGGAGGGAACTAGTTATAGTTTTTCTTTTCTTTGAATAAAGTTTTCTTTTCTTTGAATAAAGCTCCTGAATAATTTGAGAAGCTCAGGAGCATTTGTGTGTTAAGTTTTAGTTGGCAAGTTTGCTAGATTTTGATTGATGTTGCACAGATTGCTTGCATGATTGATATGTAATGATTCCCCCTAGCTGAAATTTTTTTTTTTTGAAATGTGATTCCCATGTGAAATTGAAAACTGAACTTTGGGATTTTGTTATGATGGCATGATGAATGATAAGTTTGGGGTGATAAGGAGCACACACTAGGGATAGTATCTCTTTCAAATAATTTGCATAAATGTCCAGGTGAGGTTTTGAGCCTCCAACATGTTTTTAAACTGTGTGAAAATCACTTTTTAAGTTGCACTTTCCTGAATTTGCTTGAATCTCTTTTTGGTTTGCATGATTATATGTTTGCTTCAAATGATTTAGGCATTTTCCTTGTAAATAGCTACTTGGCCTGAATAAACCAATTCCTAATGCATGTTCCCTAGTTAGCCCTTTTGAGCCTATTAGCCTGTTAGTTCTTGATAACCTAATGTTATAAGCCCAAAAATCTGGAAAACCATGTTAGCCCGATCTTAGGATTAGGAGAGCATGTAATCTTAGAATGGGTGCAAGAAACTAAGTTTGGGGTGGCTGCAAGGTGTAATATGTTGTTGGGATTGAGAAAAAAATAATAATAATAAGTTGGAGCCAAAGGCTTGTGAAAGAAAAAGTGTACAAATGATTTGAAAAAAAAAATTAAAAAATAAAATAAAATACAAAAATGCCAAAAAGAAATAAAAAAGGCTGTAGCCACCCAGAAGTGTAAAAGAAAAAAATAAAGAAAGGAACTTGAGTGAATTTCAAAATGTTAATATAGTTCATGCTCTCTTAGTTCCTAGGGTCTTCAGCCTAGTTTCTTTTGTATATCCTACCCTTAGCCAGGCCCCATTACAACCCATAAAAGACCTTTTGATGTTGCCTGCATGTTTTCTGTGGGAACCATTTTGAGGTGAAAAGCAAATTTTTGGGAAGTGTTCTTGAAAAGTGAAACTGAGTGCAAGTTGTTAGCCTGACATAAACTGAGTAATTGAGTGAACAAATAATGCCCTTGTGAGGAAGGCAGTTGTTTGGATTTGGTGATCTCCCTCTTGTGTGTGACTTAGATCCCCTGCTTAGACTTCTGATTGTTTTCATGATGAAACTCTCAACTGTTTAGAATAAATGAATGTGGGGATTGCTCTGTTTGAAAAGGGGGAAACAATGAAGAAAAAATTGTTTTGATGAATTGCTTGAATTTGTGCAATGTTGATTGAATCTTTTAAGCTTGCCAGGTCTTGAGTCTTTTTGATTTTTGAGTCTTAGTTTGCTTGGGGACAAGCAAAGTTTAAGTTTGGGGTATTTTGATAGGCCTCTGGCTCATCTAATTTTATAGCTAGTATGACCAGGGTTTTGTGCAAATTATATCGTATTTTCACCCAAATTAGATTAGATTGTCCTCAAGCAAGGTTTTGAGTCTCTAGAGTAGTTTTAAGTTAATTTAGCTAGTTTTAAGTCAAAATAATATACTTATGCTTATTTTCTTGTTTTCAGGTTAAGTAGAAGTTGAGAAAATAAAGAACAGGGGATTCACCCCGCGAAGGACACGCTCGCCACGCGACCCCGAAGCCTGACTGTTCCAAGAAATTGCTAAGTCTCTGGGTCGCCTCACGAAGAAGGTCTCGCCCCCCGAGTCTTGCAAACCTGAAAAAGTCTGAGACGATCACGGCTTGCCCGTGTTGAAGGTCATGGCCGTGGCAGTTTTGAAGCTGAAGAGTCTCGCCTCGCGAGCATCCCTTCGCCTCGCGAATCTGGAAGTCAGAGAGC
Source organism: Sophora flavescens (assembly GCA_030762895.1). Classification (NCBI taxonomy): domain Eukaryota; kingdom Viridiplantae; phylum Streptophyta; class Magnoliopsida; order Fabales; family Fabaceae; genus Sophora; species Sophora flavescens. The sequence goes on along the minus strand of CM061070.1, from coordinate 129,318,431 downwards.
ATCACGGTTAGGCCCTGATGGCCATAACGGGCGTAAGGAGAAAACTCTTCATATCCTCGCCTCGCGAGAGTCACGTCGCCTCGCGAGAATGCCAAGGGTTGCTGACTCTTCATGAAATTCGCCTCACGAATGGGTGCTCGCCTCGCGAGCCATCTGAATTCTGAATTTGTATAAAAGGCTGCTCTGAACATTTTGTAAAAACTTTTGCTTCTCCAACTTTCTGATATACATTTTTCTCTGTGATTTTGTTTTTGCCATGGAGCACTAAGTCCTAGGATTAGTCTACTGTTTGAGGATCCTATATACTTGAGGTTATGTAATCCCTATTTTAATTGCTTTTCCCTTTTCAATACCATATTTCATATTTCTGTTTGTTATTTCAGGAGTGTGTAATATTGTATTGATTTGTTTCAGTGATGTTAATCTCCTATACATAATCGCGTTTGTTAATTCGCGTGTGTTCATTCATGATCGTTTGATCATGAGAGCTTAATCCCGTTTGTTATTTCGGGAATAGGAATTTGCATCCATAGTAGCAATTACGTTGTTAGTTATTTATCAGAATCGAAAGGGGATTAGAATCTGCTTAAGGCTTGGGTTTACATTAACCAAGGATAGTTGGGAATTCTTGACAGTAGATTAATCGTTGTTTGATAATTGATAATCTCTTTTCAACTGTCTTGTTTTTGATTGCTCTGTTTTGTTTGTTTCTTAATTGCATTCCAATCCAAACCCCCCCCCCCCCCAAAACTGATTTTTGTGAAAGGTAATATTCTCAGAGTCCTCGAGAGACGACATCCGAGTTGTCGCACTATACTACACTTTTAAACCCGCTCGTCCTTTTTGGCGCGTGCGCGACAGCGCGACCACTCTGATACCACTGTTGGGAATTTGCGTATAAAACAAAAGAAACGCAGCGGAAAAATTCCCATCGAAGGATCCTTGCGAATGGTCATGATTCATGATTCGAAAGTTTACCTCTTGAAGCGATGGCTGTTTATTGAAATTCATCTATCACGAACACCGCACGAACGGTGTCTCTAGAGGTATCCACACGAGCGGATTCCGTGAGCGTCCAACGTCACGAACCGAAGCGTCTCTGTCTCACAGTGCTAGCTTCAAAACCGAGACTTTGCTGTTCACTCTTACTCTCTTTTGTGCGGCTAGGTTATCAACCTTGTGGGCACAACAACTTAAGTGGTCTACTTATAGTATCACCTCCATAAGTGAGTTAGTGAGCAACATTTGACCTAAGCCCATCTACTATGCGCTAGGCCCAATAGGAAAGTCCAACTTTCTTTTAATGCTTCTTTTAATCCGCTCTTTTGTGTGTGACCCTATAGGTTCCCAATACGTTAGCAGTAATATTAAATCCCATTTAATATTACAAACAAAGGAGCTGTATCTAGCAATACATCACTTGCTACCTAAGTAGTGAGAAAGTCGATGATTTGACGAAACCTTTTCGTGACAAATATTCATGTGCATTGTTATCCCTTTGTCCATATATCTATATTGAACACAAGGCATAGAATGTGTCACCCTTGTATGGTTCAATATCATGTTCCCCGATACCCGAGTAGACTTAACAACAAATGAGGTCAATATCTCATATTGACTCATTTCAAAGACGACCATGCATTTTCTGAGTCTCACTCTATCGGGGGCCCACAGATATTACTCCTGTTATGTAGGAGGGACAAATTCCATCTAGGTCACTCACATCCCTCTGCATGGCTCGTGGCATGCCCAATGACCGTCTTTATAATCATCCTATTAAAGATGACGTGTGACGATATTAAAGCATACGACTCCTCATGTAGGGCTCGTAGTGATTTCAGGTCGAAGGATTACATACTCCATTGTCACTATGAGAACTACTTATGACACTCACATAACGCTCCATGTAGTGTTCTCATGGTGGGTCAATCCAGTACATCATTACCTTAATGTGTACCTATGTGGCGACTCGATATCTCATGTCCATGACCCGTGAGATATGGTCATCAGTCTGCACACATAATAGTCTCAATTGTATTATTATTGTCCTTGTTGATAAAATACTTGACTACGGATATTTAAGAATAGGATTTCATTGTTCAATAGTGTCTCACGATCAAGTCATGTACTTGATATTCTATTAAACTGAAATTTCTATTCTAAGGACTTTATTATGTTTAAACAAGTAACACAATAAACTGGAATGCCTCATATCATATATATATATGAAATAGCAAGATACAAATGTAAGTCTAAAGAAATACATTGGCCTCTAGGGCTTACACCAACAGGTTGGACCTTAGCACAGCCTATCATCCCCAAACGGATGGTCAGTCAGAGCAGACCATTCAAACCCTTGAGGACATCCTTAGAGCGTGTGTCCTGGATGAAGGAGGGAGTTGGGATGGATTCCTAGCTCTCATTGAGTTTGCGTATAACAATAGTTATCACACTAGTATAGGTATGGCACCCTATGAGGCCATATATGGGAGGAAGTGTAGGTCCCCTTTATGTTGGTGTGAGGTAGGTGAGAAAACCTTGATAGGACCTGAATTGGTCCAGGAAACCTCCGAGAGAATAAAAATGATCAGGGAGAGGATGCGCACGGCGCAAAGTAGACAAAAGAGCTATGCCAACAAAAGGAGAAAGCCACTAGAATTCCAGGAAAACGAGCATGTATTTTTGAGAGTCACTCCTAAGACGGGGGTAGGGAGGTCGATGAAAGTCCGCAAGATAAATCCTCGTTTCATGGGACCTTTACAAATTCTTAAAAGAGTCGGGCCTGTTGCTTATCAATTGGCTCTTCCGCCACAGATGGCAAACCTTCATGATGTTTTCCATGTGTCGCAACTCAGAAAATATGTGCCCGATGAATATCACGTGATAGCTCCTGAGTCTATACAATTGAAGGATAATTTGATCTATAAGCCAAGGCCTAGTCAAATCTTTGACAAGAGCACTAAGACTCTGAGGAACAAGACAATTCCATTGGTGAAAGTGTTATGGGAAGGATTGACTCCGGAGGAAGCCACCTGGGAGATGGAGGAGGACATCATTCGACAATACCTAGATTTTATTATCTAAGGTATGGTAACCTTTTAGTTTTGAATATAACATATGTTACGATAGGTGCGTGTGTATGAGATGAATTTTGGGGACAAAATTCTTTAAGGAGGGGAGAAAATGTAACATCCTAAAATTCTAATATGATTAATTTGATGAAAAATATATTAAGTTATTAAGAATATATATATATATATATATATATATATATATATATAGTGTAGATAAAAAATATAATTAAGAGGTTTTGTGTAAAGAACAGATAGTATAGGGATTTATCAAAATTACTTAATTGTTTTAAGAGAATGTAATATATATATATATATAAGGGGGTGACATGCAGGGCCAGATGGCTTTTTTTTCACTTTTGAATTTTTGCCAAAAGCAAATCAAAAAGTTGTTTAAAAAAAAAAGGGATTCAGGCACGTGCGCGCAGCATATATACATACATATATATATATATATATATATATATATATATATATATATGCTCTAGTTACTGTGCATTCGGGTCAGCGCACCGCACAGTGAGTGAGGGAGAGGGGGTTCCTTTGTTCGCAGTACAACCATAGCAGTACACAGATCCAAAAACACCAGTGAACGGAAGAAGAATTTTTAGAGAAGCACCACCTCTTATCATAAATAATTTTTAGAGAACTTTGGAGGTCTTCGAGAGGTGAGTAACAATACTTTTTACGAACCCTTTCCATGGTATATATATGATTGTTTGTGTTGACAATGAATTACCACATGAAATTGGGGGTTTTAATTGATTTGATGCATACTGCCAGTAACCTAATTTCTAAAATTGGGGGTTTTTGTCAAAAAGGGGAATGAGTTTATTAATTGATGTTGTAAGATGCTTATTCATCTGTGGTATATTGTGATATTCGTGATTGCTTGTTGTTGGGGGAAATTTATTTGTTTAATTCGTGGAAAATAGTTTGTTACATGTATGAGACATGACATATTTGAGTTATAATGTATTGTATGATGTTTGCCGCAATACCACCTATGATAGGGGTATTGAAAAGTAATACCACCGTAATGGGGTATCGAAAGTAACATCCCCATATAATTGGGATGTCGAAAATGAGTAATACTACCTAAAAAGGAGTATCGAAAGTAACACCGTCACAGGTTGGGGTGTCGAAAAAGGAGAAATACCACCATGTGCGAATGGGAGGTATCGAAATGGAAATGTCCCCGACAGGAGGGTGACATAGAAACACTCCTCGTGAGTAGGGGTGGGCAATGGGACGCCATTGTCGTGTGATGTGTGAATATATGGCATGCCGGCAAGAGGCCAATTTAATTAGGAGGTCTGCGGACCGCTTAGATTAAATTAGAATTTATCTGGTATATGGAATGTGATGTATTGAGATGAGATTATTATTGATATTAAAAGTATTTTCTTTTATATATATTATTTTGGAAAATTAACAGGTGCCATGGACAGTTTTCCGGTTACCGCGCCGGCTGAGAACAATACTATTTTCGAACATATTTTTAAAAAACTGTATTGTTGATCACTGGGATTTTATATCTCATTATAAGTATTGTTTTCAGAGAACGAGGAGGACGTCATTGAAACTGAAGAGGCGTGAAGACTTAGTGGATTCCATTAGTTATTCTTTCTAGTTTGGTTAGTATTTTCTTAAATAAGGAGTCGTATGTGGCTAGGAACATTTACTTATCATTGGGATTGTAATTAGACGCCCGGTTTTGAGGCTTTTGATTTTTATTTATATTTATATTCACTACATGGATATTTTATTACTGCGTTATTTATTATGAGGTATTGTCAGACTTTAAATTTTTTTTTCTTTTCTAATTTTTCTTTATGAGATGTATGTTTTAATTTAATGTTTTAAAGGATTTTTTTTTATTGATTTTACCTTGGGATTACTAATGTAACAAAGGATGTTACAGGAATCATTGAAGTTATATGGGAGGTTGATTACACAAAGTTTAGAGTACCTGTTTTTAAATGTCAGTGGGTCGACAGTAACAATGGTGTGCAAACCGATGAGTTAGGATTCAAATTGGTGGACCTTAATAAGGTAGGTAATAAAGAAGAGCTTTTCATCATGGCATCCCAAGCAAAACAAGTGTTTTATATCCGTGATCCTTCTAACAAAAGGTGGTCAGTGGTTCTCCAGGGAAAAAACATGTATAATGGTAGTGAGGGAAATCAAGATTCAACTCTTGATATTTATGATACTCCTTCTTTCTCAATACGGGTGCCTAATTTCAATGAGGAAAATGAAGTGGATGATGTACATGCTACTCGTAATGATCACCAAGAAGGGTTATGAGAGAACTTTACTAATTGACCACAAAGTAAGTTTAGTTTGAGTTATGTTTAAAGGCGTATTATATGTTTACATTGATATTTATAAGCTATGTTTACGTACATTGATCGATATTTATAAGTTATGTTTGATATTTATCCTGACATACTAACAAGTTTTTTTTTGTTTAAACAGGTATACATGGCTGATCCTGAGGATATCCCTCCTTCATGCAGCAGGTCGGAGACCCCGTCTACGGGTAGAAAGGGTAGACGTGCCACACGAATGAGGAATTTGACTGCCAATCGTGGTTTAAATCAAACGATAAGAATATACTTTGATAATAACCTCAATCCTATTGGGCCAATGGCATAGTAGTTTAACAGTTTTGTGGCGACCCTTGCTAGAAGCAGGCCTAGTATACTTATTGATAATTGGAAAGATGTGCCGGCGGACGTGAAAGATCAGATATGGGAGAGTATTCTGGTATCTATACTTTTTTGTCCTGTGTTTGTCTGTATCTACTTTATTTTAATCTTACTAATATTATACAGTAATTCGTTGATTCTTTTGGTGTTAATGTAGCTCACCTTTGACATACCGGATACGACGGATATGAAGAAGCGTTTGAAAAAGTATGCTGGTGAGCGTTGGAGGGCTTTTAAGGTCGACCTGGGCAGATACTATGTATTCAATCCAACATGTGAAAAGTGTTAAGTCTCTAAAATGTATGATGTGCATTTCCATAAGTTTTGATGAAAACTAAACATTGGTTAATGAGTTAATTAACCTTCATATTGGTTGCTAACCTATCTATCGAGTGTGCAGATTAAATAAGAGAATCATCCGTCCAACACTGTAGTGATTGAAGCTCACGTCCATCGCAAGTGATTGAAACGCACGTCCAACACTGTAGTGATTGAAGCTCGCGTCCATCGCAAGTGACTAAAACGCAAGTGAAAGCCAGCATCCACTGAAGTGCTGAAAGCCAGAGTCCATCAAGGTATCAGAATTATCCGTCCAATGACGTGGCATTTGGAGCGCGTCCATCAAAGTATCAGAAAAGCTTGTCCAGTGAGGTATCAGAATTATCCGTCCAATGACGTGGCATTTGGAGCGTGTCCATCAAAGTATCAGAAAAGCCTGTCCAGTGAGGTATCAGAATTATCCATCCAATGACATGGCACTTGGAGCTCGTCCATTAAAGTATCAGAATAGCGCGTCCATTAAAGTATCAGAATAGCACGTCCACTAAGGTATCAGAATGGCTCGTCCAATGACATGGCAAAAGTCTCTCGTCCACTAGAGTAACTGAGACTCTCGTCCATTAGAGTAACCGAGACTCTCGTCCACTAGAGTAACCGAGACTCTCGTCCACTAGAGTAATTGAGACTCTCGTCCACTAACCGAGACTCTCGTCCACTAGAGTAATTGAGACTCTCGTCCACTAGAGTAACTGAGACTCTCGTCCACCAGACTAACTGAGACTCTCGTCTAGTAAAGTAACAGAGGCTCTCGTCCACTAAAGTAACAAAGGCTCTCGTCCACTAAAGGTGACAGAAGCGCTCGTCCACTAGTCTTTGGACTTAATATGGAGCTCATCTACTAGCCCGAATGAAAACTCAAATGACTAGATAGACGCGATTATTTTCAAGATGGAAACACTTATCATATGAACACGAATTCTATAAGGATTATCATAATCTTAGTTCAAGAACCAGAAAGAGACTTGAAGCCTTCTCTCCTACTCAATTTCACGATTATCAAGAAAGGTCAGAAGTTACTCTCTCAAGCAACCTTGGATAATCAGAACCAAAGACCAGTTAAAGAATGCTTCCAACGTGCTTTATTACCTAGTACCTCTGGTCCTTACACAAAAAGGGAAGTGTACTCAGTAAAGTACAAAAAGCTTTCTACACAACTCTGATATGGCTGTAGCACGATGAATAAAGCCATGATCCTTCATGTTAGAATACAACCAACGACTCTATTGCATTAATGACTACCCAGAAAGACTCTATTGCATTAATGGCTGCCCAGAACAACTCTATTGCATTTAATGAAGTTATGCTTGAAGCCAACATCTGAGAGGATGTCTCTAACGGATCCTAAATGCTTGAATACCATAAATACAGAAGTCATTGAAGATGAAGAACGAGAGAATACACATTGCATTAAAACGCCGTTAATCTGCATTAATTTCTTCATTCTTTTATTCTGTATTCTTCAATCATTTTGAAGTTATTACGCAGACTTTCCTAATCCTTACATTTAAACCACTCTCTGAGTGTTAGTGAAAGATCTGCCTGTGAGAAATTGTATTTATTACAAACCCAATCTCTCAAACAAACAAGAGTGAGCCTGAAGAGGCTAGGTGTGAAAATAATAATTGTCTTGAGCCTGAAGAGGCTAGTAGTACAAATAATACTTGTCTTGAGCCTGAAGAGGCTAGGTGTGCAAATAATACTTGAGTCTGTAACCTTATCAGTTATAGTGGATAAATCTTGGTGCTGCCAAGGACTGGACGTAGCTCTTTGTTTTGAAGAGTGAACCAGGATAAATAACCGTGTCAATCTCTCTTCCCTTAAACTCTTTAATTGCCTTAGTTTTCTTACGTCTATCAAGTGGTGTGCTTGCAAAAGTCACCCGTCCATCCTGTATTCTTCCACTAGTCCAAATCTAGTTTTTTTTTGTTTGCGAAAAGATTTCAACTTTGCTTAAATTCTGATAAACACAATTCAACCCCCCCTTATTGTGTTTATAGTTATCTATTTCAGTTGGTATCAAAGCTCAGCCTCTGGGTCGAGCATCTAACAATGTAGAGGTAAAAGGTCTTGAAGAATAGACATGACGGCTGGAGCTAGTACAAGTGGAAGTCATCAGACTGAAGGAGCCTCCCTAACCAGACCTCCTTACTTCAATGGAGAAAATTACAACTACTGGAAAGATAGATTTCAGTGGTTTATTCTATCCACAAACTCTGATCTTTGGGATGTCATCACAGATGGTCCATTTATTCCCAAAAATGATGATAACACCGACAAAACAAAAGCTCGGTGGATTTGGTGCTGAAAAGACAAAATGGGAGCTTAACCACAAAGCCAGATATAACATCATCTGTGCTCTCAGTCCGGAGGAGTTTGAGAAGGTTTGTGCTTGTGAATCTGCAAAAGAAATATGGGACACTTTGGCTATCTCTCATGAAGGAACAGCAAAAGTCAAAGAATCAAAGATTGCCATACTTGTCAGAAAGTATGAACTGTTCATTATGGAGGAAGGTGAGTCTGTTGCTCAGATGATAGGAAGATTCCAAACTATAATCAACAGTTTGAAATCTCTTGGCAAAGTTTATACTAATGCTGAGAAGGTTGGAAATATTCTAAGAAGTCTACCTAAACAGTGGAGACCTTTGGTCACTACTATCTCCCAAGCCAAGGATCTCACTACCTTGACTATGGATGAACTTCTTGGAACACTCATTGTTCATGAGCAAGAACTTGGAGATGAAGTTGCACCAAAGAAGGGCAAGTCAATTGCTCTGAAAGCTGATCAAAAGTCAGCAAAAGTTTCCAAGGCTTTGAAGGCAGATGAGTCATCCAGTGAAGCTGACCTATCAGAACTCGAGGATTCTGAGAGTGATGAAGAGTTGTCTCTCCTCACCAGGAAGATAAAACTTCTCCTACAGAAAAAGAAGTTCAAGAGGGATAGGCAATTCAGAAGGTTCAACAAGGACAAGAACTTCAAAGAATCCACTTCAACAGACAAAAGTCCAATTGTTTGCTATGAGTGCAAGAAGCCCGGTCACTTCAAGGCTGAATGTCCTCAACTCAAGAAGGCCCATTTTAAGAAATTCTTCAAGAAGAAGAAGAAAGGAATGATGGCTACTTGGGAGGATCTGGAGTCAACAGCTTCTGATGAAGAAACTGAGGAAGAAGCCAATCTCTGTTTGATGGCCAACACTGAATCAGACTCTGATGATGAGGTACATCCTGACTATGAGGAATTACTTGATTCCTATGAGGAGTTGTTGGAAGAATCCAATTGCTTATCTAAATCCTTCAAATCCCTCAAGAGAGAGTATGTAAAGCTCACCAGTGAGCATAAACAGAAATCTCAAGAGTGCTAGAAGCTGGCTAAAGAGAACAGTGAGCTGAAGACTGAAAAGTCTAATGAAGCTAAGATCTCAAGTGAAACATCACCATCTGAAGAAGTTGGAAAACTTCAACAGAAAGTGGAAGAGCTCACTTCTGATCTTGCCAAATTTGTTAATGGTATAGACAATCTGACTAAGCTTCTTCGCATTCAGAAGCACTCTCTTAACAAAGAAGATATTGGATATGTCCATCAGACACATCATAAAGTATCAACTAAAGTTCCTACAGTATCTGTTAAGTCAACTGTAACCAAATCAACACCTATTTGTAACTTCTCTGGAAAAACTGGGAATATTATGTCTAAGTGTATTCATAAGAAGAGAAGGAAGTCTTCTGGACTCCTAGAACTAATGAGAAAAGGACCCAAAATATATGGGTACCTATAGATCAAATAATTTTTGTTGCAGATGTCCTCAACAAAACAAAGAAAACACCACTGCTGGTACCTGGACAGTGGCTGCTCGCGTCATATGACAGGAGAAAGGTCTATGTTTCGAGACCTCCAACTTAAGAAAGGAGGACACGTTGCCTTCGGAGGAAATCATAAAGGGAAAGTTATAGGAATTGGTACTATTGGTGGTAAACCCCCTCTTCCCTATATATCTAATGTTCTTATGGTTAAAGGATTAAGACACAATTTGCTTAGCATAAGTCAATTATGTGATAGTGGTTTTGATGTTTCCTTTACCAAGGATGTATGCATAGTTAAAGATTGTAATGGCAAAACCTTCTTTTCAGCTAAAAGGCAACAAAATCTTTATAAGATTGAACTGTCTGATCTCTCAGATCAAAGTGTAACCTGTCTGATGTCTAAAGAGGATGAGAGATGGTTATGGCATAAGAAACTAGGTCATGCTAGTATTAAACTAATTTCTGAATTAAAAAGGAATAATCTTGTGAGAGGATTGCCTGATATTAGCTTTAAGAAAGATGTCTTGTGTGATTCATGTCAGAGAGGTAAATAGAAAAAATCAAGTTTCAAATCTAAAAACCAAGTATCAACCTCTAGACATCTTCAGTTGTTACACATGGATCTGTTTGGACCAGTTAGTGTTGCCAGCCTGGCTGGAAGAAAATATGGATTTGTCATAGTTGATGAATATTCTAGATACACATGGGTACTCTTCCTAACACACAAGGATGAGTCTTTTAAGGCTTTCTCAGTATTCTGCAAAAGAGTACAAAATGAGCAAGGTTTCTGTATTTCTACTCTTAGAAGTGATCATGGGGGAGAATTTGAAAATGAGCAGTTTAGACAGTTCTGTGAGGAGAATGGAATCTCTCCCAATTTCTCTGCACCTAGAACTCCACAGCAAAATGGAGTGGTTGAGAGAAAGAACAGATCTCTGCAAGAGATGGCTAGATCTATGCTCAATGAAAATAATCTCCCTAAGTACTTTTGGGCAGAAGCTGTAAACACTGCTTGTTATGTACAAAACAGAATACTTATTAGGCCTTTTCTAAAAAGGACTCCTTATGAATTGTGGAAAGGAAAAAGCCCCAACATATCTTATTTTCATGCTTTTGGATGTGAATGTTTTATTCTGAATACCAAAGATAATCTTGGAAAGTTTGATTCTAAGGTAGATAAAGGTATTTTCGTAGGTTATTCTTAAAAGTCTAAGGCTTTTAGAGTTTACAATTCAAGAACTTGTATTATTGAAGAATTTGGTCATGTTAAATTCAATGATGGATTAAAGACTGATAAAGAACTATCAGATCTAGAAGATGATCTTGCAGGTCTTGATATAAACAAGCCAGAAAGTCAACAACCCGATCTAACCAAAACAGAACCTGTGCCTGAGGTTAAAAGACAAGTGGAACAGACCAGTCAGCAGACAAGTCAAGATCATCATGATGATCTCAAAAGGGATTGGAAGTTCAACACTCATCATCCTAAGGATCTCATTATTGGAAATCCTTCTGAAGGAGTAAGAACCAAATCCATATTAAGAGAATCAAGCAATGTGGCCTTTATTTCAGATTTGGAGCCTAAACGCATTGAAGAAGCTCTTGAGGATGAAAGCTGGATTCTTGATATGCAAGAAGAACTTAACTAGTTCACCAGAAATGATGTCTGGACTCTTGTCTCTAAGCCTAAAAACAAGTCAGTTATTGGAATAAGATGGGTCTTCAGAAACAAATTAGATGAAGATGGTAAAGTTGTCAGAAATAAAGCAAGGTTAGTAGCTCAAGGCTATAACCAACAAGAAGGTATTGATTATGCTGAAACCTTTGCACCTGTAGCTAGAATAGAAGCCATATGCATCTTAATGTCATATGCTGCACAACACCAAATTACCCTGTTTCAAATGGATGTAAAAAGTGCTTTTCTAAATGGTATAATTGAAGAAGAAGTGTATGTTAAACAACCCCCTAGTTTTGAGGATACTGATAAACCAGATCACGTTTTCAAACTTAAAAAGGCATTATATGGTTTGAAACAAGCACCTAGAGCATGGTATGATAGACTCAGTTCTTTTCTCATGCATAATGGTTTTACTAGAGGACAAGTAGACACTACTCTGTTCAAAATATGCTCTAAAGAGAACTTTATTATAGTTCAAATATATGTTGATGATATTATTTTTGGAGCAACTAATGAAAAGCTGTGCAAGGAATTTTCAAATCTAATGCAAGCTGAATTTGAGATGAACGTGATGGGAGAATTGAAGTTCTTCCTTGGATTACAAATCAAGCAGACAAGTGATGGAATTTACATTCATCAAAAAAAAATATACCAAGGAGATACTCAAGAAATACAAAATGGAAAATGCAAAGCTCATGAAAACCCATATGCAACCCAATGCAAAACTAAGTAAAGATGATGAAGGTAAAAAAGTAGATCAAACTGTCTATAGAGGTATGATTGGCTCTCTACTGTACTTAACTTCAAGCAGACCTGACATTCAATTTAGTGTCTGTATGTGTTCTAGATTCCAATCTGATCCTAGAGAATCTCATCTTAAGGTTGTTAAAAGAATATTTAGATATTTGCTTGGAACTACTAATCTTGGTTTGCTGTATTTAAGATCAGAAGAATACAGATTAGTGGGATATTGTGATGCTGATTTTACTTGAGACAGAATAGAAAGAAAAAGCACCAGTGGAGGATGTCACTTCATTGGAGCAAGTTTAGTCTCATGGTCAAGCAAGAGGCAGACAACCATTGCCTTGTCTACTGCTGAAGTAGAATACATCCGTCTTTGCTAGTTCTTCGCTCTAAACTCTTATGGGTAAAACATCAACTTGAGGATTACTCTATTTATGAACATAACATATCTGTATGGTGTGATAATTCCAGTGCTATATGCTTAACTAAAAATCCAATTCAGCATTCTAAGGCTAAGCATATTGAAATCAAACATCATTTCATTAGGGATTATGTTCAGAAAGGCATCTTTGATATTAAGTTTGTTAAAACTGAAAATCAATGGGCTGATATTTTCACTAAACCCCTCGCAGAAGATAGGTTTTTGTTTATTAGAGATAATCTAAACATGCATTGCATTGTTGAATGACATGTCTGAATGTTAAGCTATCTGTGCTAAATCTGTCATTACTCCTATATACATGTTCTTTCAACTAAGCATTAGTTCAGGGGAGTAATGATACAATAGTTTAAGTGGAGTGTGTTTAATATGCTTGATGCATTACTATGATTTTCTTAACATGTTATCTTGACCTTAACATATCTCATAAATAAAACTTGATAACCCTTTTTGATGTTGACAAAAGGGGGAGAATAGGAGAAATTGAGATCTATGATAGAAATATGTTATAGGAGAATGAATATGATATAACCTGTCCGCTTAAGAAAATTTCAACCTATCTGATATATGCTATTTTCTTTGTTGATATTTTCTGAGGTTCATTAAATCATCTCAATGTTTGTCATCATCAAAAGGGGGGAGATTGTTAAGTCTCTAAAATGTATGATGTGCATTTCCCTAAGTTTTGATGAAAACTAAACATTGGTTAGTGATTTAATTAACCTTCATATTGGTTGCTAACCTATCTATCGAGTGTGCAGATTAAATAAGAGAATCATCCGTCCAACACTGTAGTGATTAAAGCTCACGTCCATCGCAAGTGATTGAAACGCACGTCCCACACTGTAGTGATTGAAGCTCACGTCCATTGCAAGTGATTAAAACGCAAGTGAAAGCCAGCGTCCACTAAAGTGGTGAAAGCCAGAGTCCATCAAGGTATCAGAATTATCCGTCCAATGACGTGGCATTTGGAGCGCATCCATCAAAGTATCAGAAAAGCCCGTCCAATGAGGTGTCAGAATTATCCGTCCAATGACGTGACATTTGGTGCGCGTCCATCAAAGTATCAGAAAAGCCCGTCCAGTGAGGTATCAGAATTATCCATCCAATGACATGGCACTTGGAGCTCGTCCATTAAAGTATCAGAATAGCGCGTCCATTAAAGTATCAGAATAGCGTGTCCACTAAGGTATCAGAATGGCTCGTCCAATGACATGGCAAAAGTCTCTCGTCCACTAGAGTAACTGAGACTCTCGTCCACTAGAGTAACTGAGACTCTCGTCCACTAGAGTAATTGACACTCTCGTCCACCAGACTAACTGAGACTCTCGTCCAGTAAAGTAACAGAGGCTCTCGTCCACTAAAGTAACAAAGGCTCTCGTCCACTAAAGGTGACAGAAGCGCTCATCCACTAGTCTTTGGACTTAATATGGAGCTCATCTACTAGCCTGAATGAAAACTCAAATGACTAGATAGACGCGATTATTTTCAAGATGGAAGCACTTATCTTATGAACGCGAATTCTATAAGGATTATCATAATCTTAGTTCAAGAACCAGAAAGAGACTTGAAGCCTTCTCTCCTACTCAGTTTCACGATTATCAAGAAAGGTCTGAAGTTACTCTCTCAAGCAACCTTGGATAATCAGAACCAAAGACCAGTTAAAGAATGCTTCCAACGTGCTTTATCCCCTAGTACCTCTGGTCCTTACACAAAAAAGGAAGTGTACTCAGTAAAGTACAAAAAGCTTTCTACACAACTCTGATATGGCTGTAGCACGATGAATAAAGCCATGATCCTTCATGTTAGAGTACAACCAACGACTCTATTGCATTAATGACTACCCAGAACGACTCTATTGCATTAATGGCTGCCCAGAACGACTCTATTGCATTTAATGAAGTTCTGCTTGAAGCCAACATCTGAGAGGATGTCTCTAACGGATCCTAAATGCTTGAAGACCATAAATACAGAAGTCATTGAAGATGAAGAACGAGAGAATACACATTGCATTAAAATGCCATTACTCTGCATTAATTTCTTCATTCTTTAATTCTGTATTCTTCAATCATTTTGAAGTTATTACGCATACTTTCCTAAGCCTTACATTTAAACCACTCTCTGAGTATTAGTGAAAGATCTGCCTGTGAGAAATTGTATTTATTACAAACCCAATCTCTCAAACAAACCAGAGTGAGCCTGAAGAGGCTAGGTGTGAAAATAATACTTTTCTTGAGCCTGATGAGGCTAGGTGTGCAAATAATACTTGTCTTGAGCCTGAAGAGGCTAGGTGTGCAAATAATACTTGAGGTTGTAACCTTATCAGTTATAGTGGATAAATCTTGGTGTTGCCAAGGACTGGACGTAGCTCTTTGTTTTGAAGAGTGAACCAGGATAAATAACCATGTCAATCTCTCTTCCCTTAAACTCTTTAATTGCCTTAGTTTTCTTACGTCTATCAAGTGGTGTGCTTGCAAAAGTCACCCGTCCATCCTGTATTCTTCCACTCGTCCAAATCTAGTTTTTTTTTTTTTGTGAAAAGATTTCAACTTTGCTTAAATTCTGATAAACACAATTCAACCCCCCTTCTTGTGTTTATAGTTGTCTATTTCAAAAAGAACCCACTTGAGGTGTACCCGTTTCTTGACCAGGCGACGTGGGATCGCTTTGTTCAGAGCCGACATGATCCCGACTTTCAGGTTAACTTATTTGATTTGTCTCTAAATTTATGTAATTTCATTAATTTTATTTACTTATGTAATTTAATTGTCTTCTATTTATAACAGGAGAAGAGGAAAAAGGGGCAGGAAAACCAAAGCAAGAATGTCTACCTCCATGTCATGTCTCGTGGGGGATATAAAAAGCTTGGTCAGATAATGGTGGAAGAGGAAAAGAAAGCACGTCAGGAAGCAGCATCTCAGGCGGATCCTAACGCTGAAAATCGTCCAGAAGTTGTTGATCCACCTCCACCCCCACGCCATCATAAATGGAAGAGGGCCCAACAAAGAAAAACGGGATAATATACATCTGAGGAGGCCCTCCAAGTAGCTGAGAAGATTGTAAGTATAGTTTGAATTGTAATTGTCATTTTAAGATTGTTACCGAATTGTAATGTGACCTGATATTTTATATGTTATAGGATGCCTTGGACGAGCAGGTAACCCAAGGAACCTTTGTTCCTAGAGGACGCGATGATATCTTAGCTGCTGCCATCGAGAAACCAGCACCACCCGGGCCATGTCATTGGTGTTGGATGGGCGTCGGCATTCGCCAATACCATGGTTCATCTTCACACCAATGCCACGGGGATGTTGATGCAGATGAAGAGCACGGCTAAAACAGAGATTGCAGCTGAGCTTAGACGAGGAGATGACCGAGCGGTTTGCCTAGCGGATTGGCAATATTGACTTCTATGTCCCAACAGATGACAGGTGTCCAACCCTCTGTCCATGTGAGCACTAAGGGCTCATGTGATCCTCCTCATCAGCCTGAAAATGATGATGATGGTGATGATGATGATGATGATGATGATGACGATGATGATGATGATGACGACCCTGATAGGTGTGAGCTGTATGTTGATGATCATCATGATCGCCTCTTAGTGGCATTGGGGAGGGCACATAATAACTTAGGTAATACCATACACCATCGTCTATTACCGGATGATCAGTGATGAGTGTGATTTCACCTCATTTTCCATGTCCATTTTGCATGCATTTTCATGTAGTTTAGGCATATTTAATTTGATTTTTTGTTAGTTTTTATCTTGGAACAGGAAATGCGATTTTGTGTGTTGTTTTGCAGGAATTTATGATTTAATGTCCAAGATTTGGCCATGATGAAGCTTGGATGAAGATAGAGCCTGAAAAGAGAAGAAAATGAGCCAAGCAGAGCCCATCACGGCCTAGCCGTGATGGAGCAATAACTGAAGAGAAAGAAGCCAAAAGTCAGAAGCTGTCACGGCCTAGCCGTGATGGCTATCACGGTCGTGACCTGTCAGCTGTACCAGCCCCCCAAAAGTCAGAACTGGTCACGGCCTAGCCGTGATGGATATCACGATCGTGACCTGCTAGTTGGACCAGACAGAAGCGATCAAGGCCTAGCCGTGATAAGCATCACGGTCGTGATGAATCAAAAAGTGAAGAGGCGCTCAGGACAGAACCAGTCACGGCCTGGCCGTGATGGCCATCACAACCGTGATGCGCGCACGAGTTATAAATACGAATCTGGGCAGAATAGAAAGGATGCTGGAACCCTAAATCATTCTCTCCGGCTGCTATGGCTACTGTGGATCCTCCCATGGAGTTCCTTCCTTCCTTTATCCCTGTATCTTTTCTTTTGCTTTTCTCTTTGATTATGTGTAGCTAAACTCCCCCTTGTTGGGGTTAGATGATGGCTTTTCTGAACATGATTGTCTTATGATTTGATTGTAATACAATTCCTAATTCAATTATGACAATCAAATCTTCTCAAATACTCAAACCCTAATGTCTTAGGTGGAATGAGCCTAAAATCCCAAATTAAACCCTAATGTCTTAGGTGGATTAACATGAGAATTTGCATTAAGAGTCAAGATTCATAAGATTGCAAGCACCCCATGACCTATGTCTAGGTTCATGAACTACTTGGCATTTGATTCATGAGCATGCCTTAACATCAATCTTTCAATTGTCTATCAAAGCAACAAATCATTCCTAGGATGATCAAACCAAGGAAAGCATTAAGCATGGAATCAAACACTCATAAAGAAATAGGAAATTGTATTACAATCAAATCATAAGACAATCATGTTCAGAAAAGCCATCATCTAACCCCAAAAAGGGGGGAGTTTAGCTACACATAATCAAAGAGAAAATCAAAAGAAAAGATACAGGGATGAAGGAAGGAACTCCATGGGAGGATCCACAGTAGCCACAGCAGCCAGAGAGAATGATTTAGGGTTCCAGCATCCTTACTATTCTGCCCAGATTCGTATTTATAACTCGTGCGCGCGTCACGACCGTGTTGGCCATCACGGCCATGCCGTGACGGGTTCTGACCTGAGCACCTCTTCACTTTTTGATTCATCACGGTCGTGATGCTTATCACGGCTAGGCCGTGATCGCTTCTGTCTGGTCCAACTAGCAGGTCACGGCCGTGATATCCATCACGGCTAGGCCGTGACCAGTTCTGACTTTTGGGGGGCTGGTATAGCTGACAGGTCACGGCCGTGATAGCCTTCACGGCTAGGCCGTGACAGCTTCTGACTTTTGGCTTCTTTCTCTTCAGTTATTGCTCCATCACGGCCGTGATAGTTATCACGGCTAGGCCGTGATGGGCTCTGCTTGGCTCATTTTCTTCTCTTTTCAGGCTCTATCTTCATCCAAGCTTCATCAAGGCTAATTCTGGGCATTTATTTATTAATTTCTGCAAAACAACACCACAAGACCGCCTTACCCGTTCCAATGGAAAAACTAACAAAAATCAAACTAAAATGGCCTAACTATATGAAAATGCATGCAGAAATGTACATGAAATATGAGGTGAAATCACACTCATCAAATCACCCCAAGCTTAAGACTTTGCTTGTCCTCAAGCAAAAACCAAGGCCATAAGATGAAATCAAAAGAGCAATGATAGTGAACCAGAAACCCGAGCAACTAATCCAAGCGACAAAGACACATGTATGAGTGTGGACCTTGTTGAATCATTGACTGACAAGAGTGTGCAACAAACTTTTGAAGATTCATTGGAAGCGGCTCTTATAGGTGAGAATATAGAAGAAGAGGCATGTGAGGAAGAAGTTGAGTTCATGGTTAATTCCCTTGAGGCTTGTCTAGTTTTGAATACTGATGAAGACAAAGTTGTGGAGGATGTGCGGATTGAAGAGAAGGGTGAACCACCTGTGCTAGAGTTGAAAGAACTTCCATCTCATCTCCATTATGCTTTCCTTGGGGTGGATTCTTCATTCCCGGTGATCATTAGTAGCGGATTGAACTCTTTGGAGGAAGAGAAGCTGTTAAGGGTGCTTAGGGAGCACAAATCTGCAATTGGATGGTCTATGTCCGACTTGAAAGGGATAAGTCCCTCATTCTGTATGCACAAAATCCTTCTGGAGGAAAACTTCAAGCCGGTTAGACAACCCCAAAGAAGACTCAACCCAAACATGAAAGAAGTTGTAAGGAAGGAGGTTATGAAGCTTTTGGATGCGGGCATAATTTATCTAATCTCCGATAGCCCATGGGTGAGTCCGGTCCAAGTTGTCCCTAAGAAAGGGGGGATGACGGTGGTTGCAAATGAAAAGAATGAACTCATTCCCTCAAGGACCGTTTCTGGATGGAGAGTGTGTATTGATTACAGAAGATTGAATGAGGCCACCAGAAAAGATCATTTTCCCTTGCCTTTCATTGATCAGATGCTAGAGAGGTTGGCGGGCCATGCCTTTTATTGCTTCCTTGATGGATATTCAGGGTATAACCAGATTGTGGTTGACCCGAAGGACCAAGAGAAGACTGCTTTTACTTGTCCTTATGGCGTCTACGCATACCGGAGGATGCCATTCGGGTTGTGTAATGCACCCGCCACTTTTCAAAGGTGCATGCTTTCCATATTCTTTGATATGACTGAAAAATTCATTGAGGTATTTATGGATGATTTTTCTGTGTTTGGTAATTCTTTTGATGATTGTCTGAAAAATCTTGTATGTGTTTTGAAAAGATGCCAAGAAACTAACCTTGTTTTAAATTGGGAAAAATGTCATTTCATGGTTAGGAAAGGTATAGTTCTTGGTCATAAGATTTCATCACGGGGGATGGAAGTTGATAAGGCAAAAATTGAAGTAATTGAAAAACTTCCCCCTCCCATAAATGTAAAAGGTGTTAGAAGCTTCCTAGGGAATGCGGATTTCTATAGGAGATTTATAAAAGACTTTTCAAAGATTGTGAAACCCTTGTGCAAGCTTTTGGTAGTTGATACTCCTTTTGTGTTTGATGATAATTTCATGCATGCTTTCCAGCTTTTAAAGGAAAAACTCACCACCGCACCAGTCATTGCACCTCCAGATTGGAGTTTACCATTTGAGTTAATGTGTGATGCAAGCGACTATGCGGTGGAAGCCATTTTAGGTCAGAGAAAAAATAAAGTGTTGCATGTTATTTACTATGCCAGTCGTGTGCTGAATGATGCTCAATTGAATTATACCACGACTGAAAAAGAATTGCTTGTTGTGGTGTTTGCATTTGATAAGTTTAGATCCTACTTGATTGGCTCTAAAACTACTGTGTACACTGATCATTCTGCTTTGAAGTATCTCATGACTAAACAGGATGCCAAGCCAAGGCTCATTAGGTGGGTACTATTGCTCCAAGAGTTTGATTTGGATATAAAGGACAAGAAAGGAGTGGAGAATGTGGTAGCCGACCATTTGTCTAGGCTTCCACAAGCAGATGTTCAAGCAAAAGCTGAGTTGCCAATTCAAGAAGAATTCCCGGATGAAAGTTTGTTTATGGTGCAAGTGGCACCTTGGTTTGCGGACATTGCAAATTATAAGGCCGCAAACAAGATTCCGAAGGACTTCAATGCACAGCAAAGGAAGAAGCTCATCCATGATTCTAAATACTATGTTTGGGATGAACCTTACCTTTTCAAAAGAGGTTCGGATGGAATTCTGAGAAGATGTATTCCGGAAGAAGAGGTTAATGGGGTGTTAACTCACTGCCACAACTCACCTTATGGAGGACATTTTGGTGGTGAGAGAACCGCCATGAAAATCTTGCAAAGTGGTTTGTTTTGGCCCACCATTTTTAAAGATGCTAGAGCTTGGGTGATGAAATGTGACAAGTGTCAGAGAACCAGAAGTATATCCAGGAGAAATGAGATGTCCTTGAAGGGTATTTTAGAGGTGGAGCTCTTTGATGTGTGGGGGATCGACTTCATGGGTCCCTTCCCATCCTCCTATAACAACAAGTATATTCTGGTTGCGGTTGACTATGTGAGTAAATTGGTATAAGCGGTCCCAACTGTGAAAGATGATGCAAAAGCGGTGATTAATTTTGTGAGGAAGAACATCTTTACCCGATTTGGGACCCCTAGAGCCATTATTAGTGATGGGGGTACTCACTTTTGCAACAAAGAGTTCAATGCAGTGCTTGTCAAGTTTGGGGTCAATCATAAAGTTGCCACACCATACTACCCGCAAACCAGTGGGCAAGTGGAGTTGTCCAATCGGGAATTAAAGAGAATCTTGGAGAAAGCAGTGAACAATGCTAGGAAGGATTGGGCAAAGAAGCTGGATGATGCACTTTGGGCCCATCGGACTGCATACAAAACACCTAATGGTATGTCACCTTACCAATTAGTGTTTGGAAAATCATGTCACCTTCCGGTAGAGCTCCAACATTGTGCTTTTTGGGCAGTGAAGGCCCTGAACTTTGACACAAGGCTGGCCATGGACAAGAGACTGCTGCAATTGAATGAGTTGGATGAATTCCGACTCTTGGCATATGAGAGTGCAAGGATCTATAAGGAAAGAACAAAATTTTGGCATGATAAGTACATTCTTCCCAAGTAGTTTGAAGAAGGCCAATCAGTTTTGCTCTTTAATTCACGTCTCAAGTTGTTTCCAGGCAAGTTGAGATCAATATGGTCGGGTCCATTCTATGTCAAGTCAGTTTCCCCATTTGGTGCGGTTGAATTGGTAGATCCATCGTCCGGAGACACTTTCACTGTTAATGGGCAAAGGCTCAAGCACTACCTTGGAGGAGACTTTGACCGTCAAGCAATCTCCATCCCTCTTAAGGCACCCTCTTAGGAATCACCCGTCAAGCTAGTGACGTTAAAGAAGCGCTTATTGGGAGGCAACCCAAGTTTTCTTTTCCTTTCCCATTTCCATTTGTTTTTGATTTCAACTCTTGAATAATTTGAGAAGATCAAGAGTAATAATCTCATAGACTAATAGATTTCTTAAGTATTTTCAGGTTCTGAAGGAAGGAGAGCAAGAAAGGGCAGGGAGAAACAAAGTCAGCAACCATCACGCCCAGGCCGTGACACTGGTCACGGCCGTGATGAGCTTAATGTGAAGACCAGAAAGGATCACGGCCCAGCCGTGATACCCATCACGGGCATGATGGAAGGATCCTGAAGAGCAGAGGCCATCACGGCCTTCCTGTGAGGAGCATCACGGCCGTGACACATTTTTTAGTCCCCCTTTGACTAGGCATGTGAGGCAACACCCGCTATCGCCTTGGTAAGTCGTTCCATTTTTCTCCTCTCTCCAACTTGATTAGTTACATTGGGGACAATGTAAATTTTTAAGCTTGGGGTAGGGGTACTTTTGCGTATTTTTGCATTGTTCATATTGCATTCATTTAGGCATAGTTTTGCATGATCACATGATTCGATTACCCCCTTGCTTAGATTTTGCATCCGATTGTGAGAACTTAGTGCCAATAAATTGAGATAGTGAATTTTTGAACCCAAATTTTTTTATTCGTGTGATATGACTTCAAATAAAAATTCTTGAGATGATCTTGGATAGTTGATAATTAGCATGTGTTTCTATAGATTTGTGTTTCTCACTGATTTTTGAACTACTAAATGTGAGATGATTGAGCCAAAAAGGGGTACTCACTAAATCTACCCCATTATTTGTGATAGAGTGTTATTCCTCTTGGATTGTATTTCTCTAGAACTTGACTTGAAACGGTTTTGAAGCTTAAAGATTTTTGAAAACATTTTTGAAAATGATTGAGGCAATATGTATTTTTTCGGTCTTCTGAGCTTTGAATGACTAAATGCTACACCTTAGTTGCCCAATTTTGAGCCTACATGAATAAAATACTTTTCTTGGTACCTCAAATTACTTTGATGAACATGCTTGGTAGGGCACCTTCTAAAGTATTGCACAAAAAGGGTATAAAGGTAGTTGAAAAAGTTTGGGATGAGAAAATCAGAGAAATGTTTCTCTTGAGCTGAAAAATCTCCCCTTCTCCAAATCTGAAAAAAAAATAAAAGAAAAATAAGAGAAAAAGAAATATAAATAGAGAAGGGGATAACTGTTGACGAGTCTGGGCAAGTATACCCAGTCGTGCAAGTAATACGGTGGTGAGACCGGTTATCGTATCCACGGGGATTGGATGTCAAATACCAATTCACAAACTCAGCAACTATCTAGACTAAACAGAGAAATCAAAACAAACAAAACAAAAGAATAAAATCTTTTTGTATTTTTGTCGAGCACTTGGAATGCGAAAAGGATATGTTGGGATCAGATTTCACCAAACATCTGTCTCATGTACTATCAGGACTAGATACCTCCCATTCATGCTTCAAATATTAAAATCAATCCACTAAATTACTCAAGCCCCGATGTCTCGGATGACAAGAGACTAAATCCACTAATAGACCCTAATTCCTTAGGTGGCCTAGATTAATGAATTTGCATTAGGGATAGGGATTACGCGATTACTAGTAAACCAAACTCCATGTCTAGACGTAAGGGTTACTAGGTGATTAATTTCAGTTCCGGAATTGATAAGAACGTGTCCATTGCAAACCAAAACACTAATCGAGTCATGGGGGTGCTAGCCACAACAAGCATTAAGTACGGAAAATTAATCACTAATATGAAGACACGAACACAGAATAATCAGTCAAGACAAATACATGTTAATCAGTTTGATTACATCTAATCCCAACAAACGGGAATTAGCTACTCATAATTACAGAGAAAGCCAAACCAGAAAAGAAGTAGAGAAAAGGGAAGGGGAGAACTCCATTGAAGCTTCATACTGTCGTCACAACAACCCTCTAACTCAGCTCCCTTTTAGGGTTGGAAACCCTCCTTTAGCGGCTCCAAGTCTCTTCTTTTTCTTTTATCTGAAAATCTGTCCCAGAGACCCCAAAATCTCTGGCTAGAATCTCTTTTTTCTGTCTTCTGCACTCATATTTATAAGGAGGCCACGCGTCACGGCCGTGATGGCCATCACGGCCAGGCCGTGATGGGCTCTGGAGTTTGTTGCGCTTTCAAAATTGGATCATTCGCGAGGCGAGCTTAAGTTCGCGACGCGAAACTTTAAATACTAGTCTTTCACGGCCGTGATTCCTATCACAGCTAGACCGTGACAGCCTTTGACTTTTGCCTTCTGCTCTGCTTGATCATGGTCGTGATGGTCATCACGGCCAGGCCGTGATGGGCTCTGTTTGGCTCATATTCTTCACTTTTCAAGCTCTGTTTCATCCAGGCTCCATCAAGGCCGATTTTGATCATTTTTCCTTCAATTCCTGCAAAACAACACCAAGAAACCGCTTCACCCGTTCCAAGGGAAAATCTAACTAAAATCAAATAAAGAATGCCTAATCTATATGAAAAATGCATGCAAAAGTATACAGAAAACATCATGTAAAATCACACTATCAATATCAAAAAGAAAAGTGAGAAATAAAAGAAAAAGAAAGAAGGAAAGGTGGAAAAGTAAATCAAAACCCAAAAAGGTATTTTAGAAGGTCATGCTTTGCAATGCTTGATAGTTTGTATAACCTTTTGAAATTTCCTTTTCTTGATTTCCCCACCTAACGATTAATCCCATGACCCCATTACAACCGAGTAAAATACCTCTTGATCCTTGATTGTTTTCATTAATAAAGTAGAGATTTGGTTGATAGTCAAGCCTATGGTAGAAATCATTCCTTGAGGAAAATGGAGCGAATTTTCATATATCCCTAAACACTTGAGTGAGGTGAGACAGAGTGCCAAGCAACTGAATAAGCTTGGGGTTATCTTCAGGTGAGCAAGAGTGCCCGAATCAGTGAGAATATGAGTCTAGGAAACCTAAGCTTCTAATTGGACTTGAATTGATTGTCTCTTGCTGAATTATTTGAAATGCCTGTTACTTGGATCATTTACTCGGGTTCTTAGTTCGCTATCCATGCTCTGATTATTTATCTCTTCTGGCCTTAGTGATTGCTTGAGGACAAGCAAATGAATAAGCTTGGGGTGATTTGATGAGTGTGATTTCACCTCATTTTCCATGTCCATTTTGCATGCATTTTCATGTAGTTTAGGCATATTTAATTTGATTTTTTGTTAGTTTTTATCTTGGAACAGGAAAGGCGGTTTTGTGTGTTGTTTTGCAGGAATTTATGATTAAATGCCCAAGATTTGGCCATGATGAAGCTTGGATGAAGATAGAGCCTGAAAAGAGAAGAAAATGAGCCAAGCAGAGCCCATTACGGCCTAGCCGTGATGACTATCACGGCCGTGATGGAGCAATAACTGAAGAGAAAGAAGCCAAAAGTCAGAAGCTGTCACGGCCTAGCCGTGATGGCTATCACCAGCGATGACTCGTCGGTATACCAGCCCCCAAAAGTCAGAACCGGTCACGGCCTAGCCATGATGGATATCACGGCCGTGACCTGCTAGTTGGACCAGACAGAAGCGATCACGGCCTAGCCGTGATAAGCATCACGGCAGTGATGAATCAAAAAGTGAAGAGGCGCTCAGGACAGAACCCGTCACGGCCTGGACGTGATGGCCATCACGGCCGTGACGCGCACACGAGTTATAAATACGAATCTGGGCAGAATAGAAAGGATGCTGGAACCCTAAATCATTCTCTCTGGCTGCTGTGGCTACTGTGGATCCTCCCATGGAGTTCCTTCCTTCCTTCATCCCTATATCTTTTCTTTTGTTTTTCTCTTTGATTATGTGTAGCTAAACTCCCCCCTTGTTGGGGTTAGATGATGGCTTTTATGAACATGATTGTCTTATGATAGGGTCGTTGTTGAGATTATTCGAGATGCTGATGCTCGAGTCCCTGTGCCCACTGAGGAGGTTCAAACAGTGGGTCAGGCCCCCGGTAACTTCATCCCCTGGCCAAGAAGACTGGTCAGCTTTCTTGTTGCATCTGAGGTATTCAGTTAGTTGTGTTTTTCTATATTCATTGTTGAAATTATTTATTATTGTTTAAAGATAATGCTTTATTTTTATTCGTTATAGGATGTTGGAAATGATATTCTGCCTAAAAGGTCGGATCCAGGAAGACCAGAGATGTCTGCTCCCGCCAAGGTATTCATTTGACCATTTAATTAATTACGAATGAAATAACTTATCTGTGATTACTAATATATATCTTTGTTGTTTAGGGGATCGACAAAGGGGCACCTGGTGATGTTTTTAAACTTCTGGCTATACAGGTTGTTACCATGGAGAATGACGCAGCTTTGGTAAGGTTGGAACATGATGTCAGTCCAGGTGACGAACTGTATATCCCAAAGAAGGAACTTATGGAGATTGTACTCGATAAAGAAATGGCTAGTTCTGCACACCTATCGTTATGGTGCACGTAAGTATATTTTATTTATAAGTTAAGTAATTAAATTTTAAATACTATGATAATTAACATGTTTTTACAGTATATTAGGTATCTGCATCATATGTTAGTTGATCAGGGTAACCTCGCCCTTTATGGGTTCATTGACCCCATGTTCATTCAGGGTGATGTTCTCCTAGCATCAGAAGACCCGACCACCACCATACGTGATATACTTGCCCGAGACGATCATCAATTCTACCTTGCGCCTTATCTCAATAAGTAAGTACCGGTTATTTAATTATAACTATATATGACTTAGTCACTAATTGTTCCGCAAATACAGCAAGCATTGACAACTGTTGATCTTGTACCCTAGGATGAACATTGTGGTCTTCTTCTGCTCAATTGGAAATAAGCCGGCGAATGAACCGAAGACGATCATCGAAACGTAAGCATTAAAATAATTTATAATCAGTAATGCAGTTGTTTTAATTATCTGAAATCTATTAGATATACTTTAATTAATGTTTATTTTGTCATGATAGTTCTATTAATGCAAACCACATGTTGCATGGTGAAAGGCGTCGGGCTATCTGATGGATTATTCCTAACGTAAGATATTTATTAGTTCAAACGCTTCAAATGCAGTGGGTATAATTATTGATTTATATTTAATTCCTCATATTCTAATTGGGTTTCATTTGTACGTAGTCACGTATACAACGTGGATCACGAGAATGTGGATACTATGTGATGAAGTGGATGTTCGAAATTATCTCCTCCAGGATCACTGATAGATGGCACGAGGTAAATGTTAATTGGTAACAATTAGAAGTAACAGTTATAGATTCATTATATGTTTTATGTTAGTTTATTACTTAAAAGATATAATCTTTTGTCCAATTAAACTTTCAGATATTCAACAATTCAACTCCATTATCTGATTCCAACATCAACAACATAAGGAGGCGTTGGGCAACTTTCTTTCTTGAAGTGTACCAACCATAGTTTATATATATGTAGTTAGTTTATAAACTTATCATGTACTAGCTATAGTGTACTTTTGACTGATCATATGTATTTTGATATGAAATCTATAATATATCATGTAGCTTTTTTGTTTCTAATTATCTTTGTTGTCTGAATGTAATTGAACGTACATATGTATTGTTCGTAATAAATTCAGTATATATTAATTTAGTGTGTTTTTGTTGTACAAAAGTGATTGTGTTGAGAATATTTAGAATATGTTATTCTGGTATTGATCTGTATTACTGAAACAGAGGAAATGAATGATAGAAATGTAAAAAAGAGTTTTTTCAAAAAAATTAGACTTTACACATCGGTTACTCAAAAACCGATGTGGAAAGTTCACTTTGTACATGGGTTAATAAAAAACCGATGTGGAAAGTGAAATTTCCACAACGGTTTTAATGAAAACCGATGTGGAAATTGAAATTTTTACATCGGTTTTTTAAAAACCGATGTGTAAAGTATAATTTCCACATCGGTTTTAGATAAAACCGACGTGGAAAGTGATATTTCCAATATGTTACCCATGTGACAAATGAACTTTCCATATCGGTTATTTTGAAAACCAACCGATGTGAAAAGTAACAATAAACAATATCGGTCTTTTCAACATCAGTTTGAAAACCGATGTGAAAAACTAAAAATAATCAATGTGGAATCCTTTTTCTGTACTAGTGAATTATACTTTAAAAAAAACATAAGGATGGATTAGCTTTTGGTCTTGTTCAAGTGTAAGGGTGTTAAATGTGAACATCTAGTCTTGTTCCTCTACCTTTACCATCTACCATGGACGTAGCCATTTTTTTTGTAAATGCTTTATCAATTTCATTTTAATTTTCACATAAAAGAGTTTAAACAACCAACTAATTAACCATCTTCCCTGCCAAGAGCTTGTATATGTTTTTCTTTTGGTATCGGAAAACTCCATCTTTTCTTTTCGATATATTTGATATCATTATAATGATTAGGGAAGGCAATTGGGATCCTATCCTATGGATATCGGTAAAAAAATACCCACAACGAGTAGGGTAATTACCCGCTTTATAGGTATGAGTAATTATCCGCTATCAAGAGAGGGTATGAACATGAGTACGTGTATTCTAGCACCCACCCCATGCCGCACCCGCACATGCACATATATATATATATACTACCCTATTCAAACTCTTGTCGGATTAAAGTGTCGATTATGAAAGGACTCCAGGCCCTCTTCTTCTTCGTTTCTCTTCCATCCAAGACCCAAGCCATTGTTTTATACTTTATTGGCCCCGAAATCTGATAATAATTCTTATTCCCAAAGCTCCAAACATGCTGCTACTCCTGAAGTACTCAGGCAAGACCAGACTCCTGGAGGTGGAACCTTCCGACACCATTGACGACGTGAAGGCGAGGATCCAATACCATGAACGGATCCCTCACGATCAACAGTATCTCATCTTCGGCAATAGACAGCTCCAAGACGGTCGCACCCTTGCCGATCACAACATCCAGAACGAATCCACTCTTCACCTGGTGCTTCGACTCTCTGGACGTCCAACTTTGAGGAAGAAATGCGTCAAAACCCTAACCGGAAAAATCATAGTTCTGGATGCTGATTCTGATGATATGATTGAGAATGTGAAGTTAAAGATTCAAGATAAGACAGGTATGCTTCCCGATTATCAGCGTTTGACATGTGCGGGGAAGGAATTGAAGGAAGGACGGACCCTTGCTGATTACAATATTCCGTGGGATTCCGCAATTTGCCTAGAAATGCCGCCTTTTGAGGAATCCGAGTCACTTGAAGAAACCAATGAGATGGGTTCGGAAAGCGAGCAAGAGGTTAAGCCTAAAAGGTCAAGGGTTGAAAATGAGAATGAAGGGATAAAGACATTACTAAAAGATATTTCTGAAACTCTTAAAAAGTGTAATGCAGCTCTTAGAGGAGGGAAACTACCAATTTCTGAAGCTGGTGTTTGGAAGCTTCTAGAGGATTTGAAGATAGAAGCTCCAATGTTCAATCGTGTTTATCTGCATCTTATTGAAAACCCTCAGAGGGTTAGAGCAATACTCGGATGTCCAAAAGAGAAACAGAGGGATTTGATACTTGAA
Organism: Sophora flavescens; assembly: GCA_030762895.1. NCBI lineage: Eukaryota > Viridiplantae > Streptophyta > Magnoliopsida > Fabales > Fabaceae > Sophora > Sophora flavescens. Next base: position 129,289,233 of record CM061070.1, on the reverse strand, counting down.
ATGGTGTTTGGTTTTGTTACTCCCTCACGGTAATTTATCATTTTCTTTGTTGAGGTGTTATGGAGTCAGCTTAATTGAAATAATTGTTTGACTGTTTATGTGGTGGTAATACAGGGGTTGATGATAACTAACTAGTATAATTAGCATCTGTTTTGGGCTTGTTGAAGGTATGTAGAGCAAATGATATACATAGTTGTTGAAGGTTGTCTTTTCTTGCAAACAATGAGAGATGCTAATTTCTGAGAATGCTGTCTTATCCATATAATCTTTGTTTGGTTATTACTAATTATACTGTCAAGCTTGGTTATTACTATAATACTGTTTTTTATACTTCTCACTGGTTAATAACGTAATAAAAAAACATATAGGTAGGAGGTGAATTGCCCTCAAAAGTTGCTGATCTACTCTGATGAGTTCATTTTTGTTCTTTGTTAAGTCACCGGGGATTTTAATTTTTTACAGGTTTGTGCTCATACTAGTTAGTTTCTTTTGGACGATGGAAATGGTGTACTAAAACAGAGAGTTGAATAGAGTTTTTTGTTTCCTGTGTAATAGATGTATGCTCTTCTTACAAAATGCAACTTTTAGATGATGGATTGCAACTTTTATAAAACGTGTAATACAGAGTACACATTTGATCACATGTACTAAAACACACCTGAGTAATACACGTATGCAACTTTCACAGAAAGTGTCTCAAGTACTGCTCTATGATACTTGGTGAACTTGAATCACTAAAGTTTTGAGTGGTTGATTTGAAATAAGTTTAGATATAATGACGCCTCCTTTCATGCAAATGCAACACACGAAAATATCAAGCCACTTTCTTTTGGAAATCAAATTAAATGAAGGTTGAAATCTGTTAGGGAATGGGGAGTTTCCATTTGAGCATGTGGAGTTGCAGATGAGATTTTTTCTTCATGCTTTTAGGTGGTACAACTCAAATTTGGAGGTTTTCCTCTGTAGATATAGAGGTTCTTCTCAACATCTTCCTCATTTGTTTTCGGAAAGAAAAAAGTGTCTTATGAGAGTTTTTCTTATTTGATAGACAGATGTAATTTTCTTATTTTAAAAGAGATTGATCGACACTCCTATCATGAAAAGCTTTCAGTGGAAGTGTGGACTCTGATAGAATGCTTTCAGGATTGCCTTCTTTTTATGGGTACAAGTAAGTTGTCTTTCTGAGTGCTTATAAAAAATTCAACATTAGAAAGTTGACAACATCTAATGTTGTTTCAGCTTCTTCTTGTGTTCCTTTTAACAGATCTCTCTGGCTTCTATCGCGGTACTGGTAATCTGGGCTTCATGGAGTTGCTTTGAGTGAGAGTGATCTTTTTGTCAGGGAGTGATCCCTTTGGGGTTGGGGAGTGATACACGGCTAGGTTTTTATCTGTTTAAAATTTGCTTTATTATTTTGAGGTTTCTTTCATGCTTTATAAGCAATGTTCCTTTGGTGTGGGTGGGGCTTTTGTTGACTGCTAGTTCATGGTTGCTCAATGACTGTTGTTGGAGCTAAGGTGTGTTCTGGAAATTGGCTCGGGTGGAAAGTTAGTTGACTATTTGTGATTTCTTAGGTGATGTACCTGCTGTTGAATCAAGGATGTCTGCGTTTTTTATGGGTGCTGTGTCTTGCTGGGTTGTTATGCTGTGGTTTTAGAAGAATTTGTTCTCCGGTTGTTTTTGGTTTGCCTTCCCAAGCAGTCGGTGGTTTTATATACGGTTCAGTTCTTTGGATTTGTCATGCTGTTTGGATCTGCTTTTCGTGGAAGAAAAATTCGATATTTCTGTGCTTCAGGTTCTTTCGAAGTGGCCTCAAGGCATGTTTATCACATACACCCTCAGTTGAGTCCTCAGGCTACAGGGTCTTGACTGCCACTCTTATTGCTTGGTGTTGCTGGTCCGTTTGGAATATCTACAGCTTATCTGAAGATGATTTTTTGGGATGGTTTAGCTGCTGTTTCAGAGCTTTGGCCTTTCACGTGTTCCTCTTTTCAGGCTGGTCTCCTTAGGGCATAGGCATTCTATTTTTATGTTTAGGAATAGTATTCGATTCTATTTACACTATTCCCGATGGTTGTTCTTTTTCTGTTATTGTTTCTTGTATATGAGTTAGATTACCTATGTACTCAATCAATATACCTTTTGTTTATTGAAAAAAGAAAAAAAGAAAAAAGAAAGTTGACAGCATTTAGGAGTCAACATAATATCATTTAAATCCTATTGCGGATGTGTTTGTTTAACGTTATGAAAGGTGGTTTTTGGGAATAAAGAGTTCAGAATAATATATCACACGTTTGTTATAAATTATAAAAAAAGATTCCTGTCTATTAAATATTCTCAGGTAATTAATAATGGATTAGGATTCTTGTGGGCATGACTATCATGCGAGCTGCATTAAAAAGTGGTTATCTATGAAGAGACTGCTATGTCCGGTCTTCAAAGCTTCTATTTTAGCTGAGGATACGAAGGATAAATAAATAATCTATTCGTTCTAATGTATAGCTTAGCCTATATCATTTTGTATATATATGTGAACCTTCCTCAAACCGGAGGAAACAGCTTTTTGGAAATATGTTGTAACAGGAATGCTGCATGTCAATGCATTTGTTGGTTTTGCGCTTCCATCCAATTGCCTGAAGCCTTGAAATTATTGTGTGGTTTTTGAATTACTTCATGACCGGGGTTGATTAGGGTTAAACAAGCATAATTGACATCTGGACGTAAAAGAAGTTTAATATGGTAATGAATAAATAAAGTTTAGAATATTATAAATGATATAGGTTTTCTTTGGTAAAAACTGTATATACCGGATGCTTATAGTGGAGTGGATAGCAAATAAGTTGGCTGATTGGATTTGAAGTATTTGACAAAATTAGCTGTTGAACAAGTTGGTAAATAAAAAATGATATCAAAGGATATATATTATTTAAATTAAAATAATTATCCCTAAAAATGCGCAAGCAAAATTAACACCCGAAGGAAATATTTCGAATCTTAAACATGAGAATTGGTCGATATGATCCTTTCAACCAAATGAACTAACCCACACTGGTCAACTTGGCCCCAAAAGAAATAAGACCCTTCATCAATCAATTTTTTACCCTTCTACATCAGACTTTCTTCATTTGATCTGTTTCCTGACTTCATAAACGAACACTCAATACTAAGATTGTATCCCTCTCGAGGTGACTAAGGAAAAACACACTATGCATCTGGCATTTTCTCTTTATAATAAATGATCATAAGGATAGGATTACATGGAATTTGTTGATAATGGACCCAAAATTGCTAATGCAGTTTGAGGTGCCCAGTAAATGATCTTTCCCTAAACCTGTCGTCTGTCAGCTTGACATGAATTTCTGTTTACCATAATGCAACAACTTGTAACATAGAAAAGTGTAAATTCTCACTAAGAATAGTGGGAAAGCAAACGATGAGTTAACCATGACACTGCCCATCCGAATATATTGCAAAAGCACTAATTTATGAGTCCAAGCAGGATAGAAATAAGAAAATTAATGTAACTCTGGACACCACAGAATGTGAAAATTTGTCTGAAGAGTATTAACTTAAACCAGACACAGAACATAAAGTGAGTACAAAGTCTCTACTCTCCAGGTGCAGAAACGCCTTGCTTCAGTTTCTCTCTTTTCATCTTCTTCTTTGAGACTGGCTTCTTTTTTCTAGGAGGGATGGTCTTCTGTGCATACGTGTAGAGCACATAGTTTCCAATGAGGAATGTCAATAGCAATGCAGCAACAATGAGGAGAACTATTAAGCCTGGGTTGAACCCTTTGGATCCGGAATCCTTAATCACATTCCCCTAAGTGTAACAAAATAAAAAACATTCCCGTAAGGCCATATCACAGAGCATTAAGCAAAAAGAAATTGTAAAAGCGAAAAGCATGCAATTATTTCCAAAGGAAAACGGACAAGGAATTCACCACCGCCACCACCACTAACAACTGTCACTAAAGAGACATCCTAAATTTCGATAACAAGAATTATAATTTTCAAAGGGTGAGCCTCCATTCATTTGAGCAATCAAGGAATGACAACAAGGTCCAACTTCTTCTGGTCTTTTTAAAACTGTTGCTCGCAAAACAATTAAGGGTATGTTTGGTCATCACGTTTGCAGTGGCAATTCTGTAGTTTTTTTTGCTGCCCAACGTGAAAAGTGAAAATTCGGTGCGTACATGAATGTATGTTGATGAAAGCAAAAGCAAACACGGCCTAAATGATTGAACTTGTTTGATGTTGATCATAAAGTTTGTGAATAGTGTCAATATGGAATATGCACTATTGAAGATAAAACCTTGATACCAAAAATATGTTAAAGATGGACATAAATTGGAAGCTAACATACAGAGAATTTCAAAGAGATGGTGACTTCCAACTTAAGGGAAATTATTTTTCAACTTGAAAGGCTTCAAACTACATCATGTAAATACTCCCTGAAGCTATATTGAAGCATATATCAAGTTTTAAAACAAGAAGAAAATTAGAAGATTTTGTCACAACATTATTCCGTACTTCAATAATCCAGGATGGTCTTAATCATATCTTATTGGTTGAAACATTGGATGTAAATTCAGAAATGGATTTTATGCATCCAAGGAAATGTCACAAAATATTTATAAACTGAACTCTTAGATGGGTGTACAGATCATTAGAGTCATTCCATCGTCATTCAAACTGCATGTGTTGGTTGAAGTTGAACACATCCAAAGCCTATCTATCTGTTCTGTATTCTTGTTATCATCTAAAATCCAAATCATGAATTGGCATCAACATAAAATAGACAATCACAAAAGCATTGAATAAATGGAAATTTTAACCTACACACAACACTATACACTATGAACCATTGCTCCCATCCCATCACAGTAGCAATGCAACAAATCTTAATGATGCCTAGTACGCAATAGCCACAAATATAAAAAGCATATCGTCAGATTTGTATATGAACATATACCTGAACCAAAGCCCTTTCTGAAAAGCTGAAGAATATATAAAATAGATTCCTAAGTTACTTTTGATTGAATCCATAACAGCAATGTATACATGAATTTGCTTTAAAAATTAGGAACATTCATAAAATTCTCTAAACGCCCAAACTCAATTAAAAATTCCTTCTTTTTTTTTTTTAAAAGAATACTACCCTGGCAAATTCAGGGATTGATCTTCATCCCGAAGTTAAAAAATTCAGTAAATTTATGAATACAGAGAAGGATCTGAGATGCATGGAACATGGGAGGAGGACAAGCAAGGGTAGATCAATGAATTGTGCAGAAAGTGATTCAGATAAGATCTGATTAAAAGAGAAGAAAATAACGAAAATAAAATTAGAGGGTTATAATTGTAATTGTAATTACCACTCGATCGAAGGAAGGAGGAACTTTATGGGCAAAGTCAGAGTCATCGGCCATGGCTGAAAGCAGAAGCTGAGGTAATTACTCTTCCCTGAGGAATTAGAAAACGTAGTGCAATTCTTTTTTAGATGAAAAATAATTTTATATTATTGCCACACATTAACCGCTGGTGCTGTGGTGAGCCAAAAATTTATTATATGACTTCGCTGTTTGTGGAAGTCAAAATGCTAATTAAAGCTTGGTCTTCCCATCATTTTATTATTTTTTATTTTTATCTTTTTAGTTTAAGAATCAAATTAAAAATTTTATGTAACTTCATGAATCCAATTAAAAAAAAAATTAGTTTAGAGATTCAATTGAATTTTTTTTAAAAGTTTGGGGATCCAATTATAATTTTTTTAATTTAGGGACCTAATTAAAAATTCTCAAATAATTCAAGGACCAACTCAATAATTAAATTTTTTAATAATTATATTAATATGTTTTTTTTAATTACAGAATATAAACAAGTTAAATCAACCTTCAAAAAACGTTCTTAACAAATAATAAAGTGGACTCAAGTTCACACCAAAAAAATAATTCTAGACCTACTTAAAAAATAAAAACTTTACTGGTCTAACGCATTTCTGGTTCTCTCTTCTACAACGGGGAATAGTAACACTAACCCCGTTATGTAATATTGTTATTTATTTTTTTGCAACCAACTGAATTTTGGCTTCTGTTTTTGTATCAAGACATTTCTGTACTTGAGATTTATGATTTATGAGCGATCATCTTTTCTCTTTATGCAAACATATAAATATTAACACACATAAGCTAGCTTGTTTACCAATATGTTGGTATGATTTGAGTCTCTTAAACATATGATCCTAGATTTAATCTCAAATTTCTTGAATTTATGTGTATGAAAAAAATATTGTTAGGAGAGGAGGGGTTCTCGCTTAGACGCTTTGACGGTATCACAGAAGATAGAAGCTAACTTATCTAATTGGCATTGTGAATCAGGAGGAAAAACATAAAAAAAAAAAAAAAACTTAGAATTAAATGGCTATATTTTGATTATTCAAAAAAATGTTGGACAGCCAAATATTTTGACAAAATGATCAAGCATATATAATTTGAAACAACAGGTATGATGATATTTATGTTTTATACCAACCTTGGTCACCCAATGTCCCAATCATATGGAAGAGATTTCTATCTCACCAAACGACAGTGTTTCCGTTCTAGTAATATGGCTGGCTCACTAGTTGCTACTTGCTTTATCTATTCAGCTTTTGGATATCTCTTGGAGAAGTAATTCAACTTGAGGGATTGCCATTCTGTATTTCCATGGGGATGGGACTGTGACTAGACAGCCACATTGGAGTCTCTTCAATATTTATGGCTAGCATGGAACTCTTTTTTTTTTTTGTGTGTGTAGGGAGGGGGGGGGGGGGGGTTTAAGATCCGGTGTTAAATATGTTGTAAATGCATAAGGTTAATGAGAGGTATCAACACAAGTTATCTATCTAATTTGATTCACGATAGACTCCATCGGGTCGACCTAAGTTCACTTTATAAGGATAGTGAACTTGTTTCACAATTGACCTGTTTAGACCAGCCCAAATCCGATCAAGCCAAATACTCTATCGGGTCGGGTAAAAAAACCCAATTACATGGGGCTAAATTTTTTCCTACTCAAATCCTATTTGTTTAAAGGGTTTCACCCAAAAAAAAAGGGTTTCACCAGAAAAAAAATCCTATTTGTTTAAAGGAGATAGACATATAGACACTTTTAGTTGAATTTTGTAATATACCAAGTTGGGTCTCCATAGCACGACTTTTTTTCTAAAAAAAAAGTTATTACATATATGATATATATAAATATACATATATCTTTTTATATTTATATAACTGTTATCTTTTTACATTCTTTATATAAATATAATAAAAAACTATCTTATTTCTACATACTTTTATTTTGATTGTGTCACTGGTGCTTCTAAAAAACAAGTATCACAAATTTGTAGGTGCAGATGAGATACCGTGATTCAATTTTATATCTGTATTCAAGACAATAATAAAACGAAAAGTATAGCCTTGGATAAATATATTTCCACTTGGACTTAGAAGAAAAAGTAAAGAGATTAGGAGTAGCATTCGGTTCATGCAGAGTGTAGGCAAACGTTACAATCAGATGGGACAGGATTCAAGTGGCTGAAAAATGGTTCCATTCTAATGAAAACAAATGTTGGATGGATATGACATGAAAAATGATTTCTCCAGCCATATTAGCAAACAAAAAAGAATGGAACTGTCTGGTTGGGCCTCTTGATTGCTTGTGCATGGTTGCAGCCCCACTTGTCTTGCAACACATCATAGTAGGTCCCCTCTTCAATTGTGTGTGCTTATCCTCTTGCTGCTTCATCTACCTAACTTGTATTCCTTACAACATCAAATCCATTCAACTAAGCCCTCCACATTTGATTCCAATAAGAACCTTAATTCCTAACCATACCCTTTTATTGCATAAGAGACAAAAATAATTAGGGGTGAAAAAAATTACATTTGCTGATTTGCATCACCTCTCTTATTATGCTTTTATTAACTCTTAACACATAACTATTTACTATGAATTACTAACTCATTGTTGGTGGATTTCTGAGGCCACAGTTTTAGCCCAGAACTGAAGATGTTTCTTCATATTGGCAGTTGAACAAGGCTTGGGAATTCTTAAACTAAGTAGAGGTGAATCAGGTCTCTTTATAAGCCATGCTTCAGATAAATATGGTCTCTTGACATCTCTCTTTTCTTCCTTTGCTTCAGTATCATTGTTTTGAACTATTTCTGTTGCATCCATTAGTTTTTGGTGTAAACCAAGTCTCTGCAAGCCAGGGACAACACTCATCATTCGTGGGCTTAGAGTTTCTTTCTTGAATATGAAACCAAGATCCATAAAACCCTTCACTTCATCAAGTTCTAGTTCCCCCAGGGTCCTGCAGCTCATGCACTTCTGCAGTTTTCTTGTAGGAGTAGCAACAGGTTTCATGAATTTCCTGTGACAGTGTTGAGATGATGGTGATGATGAATGTGAACGAATTCTGTCACCCAAAACATTCATTCTAGCCAACCTTTCCTTCCTTTCTTCTTTGTTGTTAATTGAATCATCCTTGTGACATTCAAAATACAATAAGAAGAAGAAAAATAAAACATGGTCATGAGTCATGACTCGTGTCACAATCAAATTCAAGTATTGAAACACAGTATAGATAGAAAATTGAGGGTACTAATTGGTTTTAGAATTACACCTGCAGAGGCAGAGAGATTGACTTTGATAAGACTTGTTTCTGTGGAGAAGATGATTCATCTGTTGAAGTTTCTTCATGTAGTAGAGATGTTAAAGAAAGAACGGATGATGGGGAAGATAGAGATTCTGATATGGAAACAGGTTTTTTGATGGGTTTGGGAGCAACTGATGCTATTGGTTCTGAGAAAAGAACGACTTGGTGAAACCAAAGACGATCCATTTCCTCTATAATGCATGGAAAGTACTTATCTGCCATTGCTCGTGTGTGTATAGAGAGAGATTTTTGGTATGGAAAGCTAAACACTTAGTAGTGGTTCAATAGAGTAGTGTCATGTCGGCAGGTTTTGTGCTGATGAAAAGAAAGAGAGAACTATAGAAACGAGTGAAGGAGGGGACAACATTAGACAATGAAGGGATGTGGTCACAATGGACATGGGACATGGATTCTGAACTCCACATCTTAACAATGATAAAATGACTGTTTTGCCCATGCTTCCAAAGCAGAATCTGATGCTCTATGCATGTCAAATCACATTATGCTAGAACAAATTAGATCTAAGAAGTTGAGTTGAACCATAACAAGCAAGAGTGTAGGGTATAGACCAAAAGTAAATGGCTTTTCATCAGTAGATCCAAAAATGTCTAAATGTCTTAAAGTTTGTTAAAAAAAAAGCAAATATATGAAGAAGATATTAGCCTTAGGCGATTCGATCCAAATATGGATTGGCCCATCTTGACATTACAGTTGTCACACCAACAAAGTCCGTTTTGCAAGCTGGTTATGTTCAATCAGAATCTGGATGGGGCATACCACAAGAGTACAGTTAATTGCATGATTGGCTTCACCATAGAGATACCATTTATGGTTTAATGCCTCAGTCAAGTAATAATGACTAGAATGAAAATTTTTCTATTGTCACTTCCAGTCTACTCAATCTGGATGCTCTCAGGTGAATGCTTAATCACCTTCGGAAGGTATGAAGTAAATTCACATATGCATATGATATGATGACTACGAGTCCTCACCAAATAAGGGTAGTAAATTAAATTTTATAACAAGGATTTTCCTGTTTAGCTTCTAGCTTTCCATTTTGTGGAATAACACAGGTTGAGATATAATAAAGTCATTCATATACCTTTACCCAATTGCTTAAGCTTTTGGATTAGTTAGTTGTTGACGTATCTAGGCAAGTATACCCAATCGTACAAGTAATAAAGAGGTAAGAGGGATATCGTTCCCACGAGGACTGAGACAAGTACTAGCACGTACCAAATCAACTACTATCTAAGCGAACCTTTGGATGGAAGGGAGCTCAATATTAAATACCAAGCCCAATCAAGAGTTAACATAAACAAAATAAAAGGAAAAAGTTCTTTTTGTATTTTTATCGAACACTTGGAATGCAGAAAAATGGTTCTTCAAGTATGATGAAAGATGTTGGGATTAAACTTTACTAAACCTTTGTCTCATGCAATAGCAAGAACACCAATCCAGTTTATGCTTCAAATATCAAAATCAATCCACACGACTACTCAAGCCCTAATTCCTTAGATGACAAGAGCCTAAATCCCCTAATTAAACCCTAATTCCCTAGGTGGCCTAATTAGTGAATTTGCATTAAGAGTAGGGATTACACGATTACTAATAAACCAAAATTCATTCCTAGATGCAAGGTTTACTAGGTGATTAATTCCAGATCAAGAAATGATAAGAACGTCCCCATTGCAAATCAAATCTCAGAAACATTTCATGGGTGATCAAACCACAAAAAGCATTAAGCATATGAATCAAACACTAATACGAAAGCATAAACACAGATTAATCAATCAAAGCAAATACATGCAGTTCAGTTTAGTTACATCTAATCCCAACAAAAAGGGATTTAGCTACTCATAGTGACAGAGAAAGCCAAAATAAAAGGAATAGAGACAAAGGAGAGAATGAACTCCATGGAGGCTTTCCACAACAGCCACAGCAGCCCCTGGCTCAGAGAATTAGGGTAAAAGTCTGGTCCCTCTTCTCCTCCTTTTCGTGCAGCCCCAGATGCCTATTTATAGATTAGGCGCACGTCACGGCCGTGATGGCCATCACGGCCGAGCGTGCCGTGATGTTCACGCCTTGGCGCGTCTTCAAATTTTTGGTTTGTCACGGTCGTGACACTCATCACGGCCAGGCCGTGATCGGTTCTGCCTGTTGAGGGTCTGGTTCAGCTTACGTGTCACGGCCGTGATGGGCATCACGGCTAGGCCGTGACCAGTTCTGACTTTTGCCTTCTTTTCTTTCCAGTTTTGCTTGATCATGGTCGTGATGGGCTCTGCTTGGCTCATTTTCTTCACTTTTCAAGCTCTATCTTCATCCAAGCTCCATCATGGTTGATCCTGAGCATTTTATCCTTAATTTCTGCAAAACAACACCACAAAACCGCCTTACCCGTTCCAAGGTAAAAACTAACAAAAATCAAATAAAAATTGCCTAAACTATATGAAAATGCATGCAAAAATGTACATGAAATATGAGGTGAAATCACACTCATCAAATCACCCCAAGCTTAAGACTTTGCTTGTCCTCAAGGAATCACTAAGGCCAGAAGATATAAATAATCAGGGTATGGATAGTGAACCAAGAACCCGAGTAACTAATCCAAGTAACAGGCATTTTCAAATAATTCACCAAGAGACAATCAATTTCAAGTCCAATTAGAAGCTTAGGTTTCCTAGACTCATATTCTCACTGATTCCGGCACTCTTTCTCACCTCACTCAAGTGTTTAAGGATATATGACAATTCGCTCAATTTCCTCAAGGAATGAATTCTACCATAAGCTTGACTATTAACCAAATCTCTACTTTATTAATGAAAACACATAAGAATCAAGAGGTCTTTTACTTTGGTTGTAACGGGGCCATGGGATTAATCGTTAGGTGGGAAAATCAAGAAAAGGAAATTTCAAGAAGGCTAAACAAAATATCAAGCATTGCAAAGCATGACACCTTCTAAAATACCTTTTTATGTTTTGATTCATTTTTCCACCTTTCTTTCTTTTCATTTTATTTCTCACTTCCTTTTGTCCTCCCCTTCTCCATATATATATATATATATTGACGAAGGGGAGATTTTCAATTCAAGAGAAATATTTTTCTAACTTTCTCATCCCAAACTTTTTCAACTACCTTTTTACCCATTTTGTAATACTTTAAAAGGTGTCATACCAAGCATTATTCATCAAAGTAATTCAAGGTACCAAGAAAATTATTTTATTCTTTCAGGCTCAAAATTGGGCAACTAAGGGGTAGCATTTAATCAATCAAAGCTCAGAAGGCCGGAAAAAATACCTAGTGCCTCAATCATTTTCAAAATTGTTTTAAAAAATTCTTAAGCTTCAAAACGGTTTCAAGTCGAGTTCTAGAGAATACAATCCAAGAGGTACAAAACACTCTATCACAAAGAATGTGGTAGATTTAGTGAGTACCCTTTTTTGGCTCAAAAGTCTACATTTAGTAGTTCAAAAATCAATGAGAAACACGAATCTACGGAACCACATGCTAATTATCAACTCTCAAATATCATCTCAAGCATTTTTATTTGTAGCCTTATCACAAGAATAAAAAAAAAAATGGGTTCAAAAATTCACTATCTCAATTTATTTGGCACTAAGTTCTCACAATTGGATGCATAATCTAAGCAAGGGGCAGTCTAATCATGTGATCATGCAAAACTATGCCTATATGAATACAACATGAAAAATGCAAAAAAATTCAAAAATTTGTAAAAATACCCCTACCCCAAGCTTAAAAACTTACATTGTCCCCAATGTAAATAATCAAGTCGGAGATAGGAGAAAAATGGAACACTCACCGAGGTGGTAGCGGGTGTTGGCTCACATGCCTAGTCAAAGGGAGGCTGGAAAATGTGTCACGGTCGTGATGCTCATCACGGGCAGGCCGTGATCAATTCTAGTCCATAGGAGCTGGCCTGTCACGGCCGTGACCTCCATCATGGCTAGGCCGTGATGCTCTCTGACCTTCAGGGTCCTCTCATCACGCCCGTGATGGGTATCACGGCTGGGCCGTGTTCCTTTCTGGTCTCATGGTTGGCTCATCACGGCCGTGACCTCTGTCACGGCCTGGGCGTGATGGTTGCTGACTTTATTTGTTCCTGTCTTTTTTGCTTCTCCTTCCTTCTTACCCTGAAAACACTTAACAATTCTATCAATTTATGATCTTTTTCCTCTTAATCTTCTCAAATTATTCAAGAGTTAAATTCAAAAACAAATGGAAAAGGAAAAGAAAACTTGGGTTGCCTCCCAATAAGCGCTTCTTTAACGTCACTAGCTTGACAGGCCTAGGATCTTCCTCCCGGATCCCATGGCTTGTGGAGTGGCAATTGCAGAAGCAATATGAATCTACCCTCGGTTCCTCCTGGGTCAAATGGCAAGTGATAAACTCCGTTTTTGACCTCGTCAGGCATAAATGTTCCATGAAGCACATGAGGTTGTACTTATGGAGCCAATTTTGTAGTATCCACACATGCATGCAAACCAATATATTTATTCAAGGCAGCAATATCAGGTTTCTTGGCAAGCATGGAGAAATATAGATCATCTTTGCTCTCCACCCCATGTTCTTTTTCTTGTGACTCATCTTCCACTACCACCTCATCTACACTTTGATCCATCCCCACAACCATATTTTGCTCAGATAATGCTTCATGTGGGTCTTGTACCAACTGTTTGCAAATTTCCTCAATTTGCCTTTTGAAGTTTTGCATCAGAGCTTCGATACAATCACAATTGGCTCTTGCTTTGGCATCAGAGATGGATAGCTCTTGGGAATATTGTTCTAGAGCAACTTTCAAAGGTGTTTGCTCATTCCATTCCCATTTCTCCTCGTGCTTCATTATTACACTATAAGCTTGTGCGTGAGGGCATCGATATCCCCAGAGCCTGTAATCTCCTATGACTACATTAGGCCCAAAGTGATATTTTGTAACATCGTCCAAGGTTGGAAAATAATAAGTCTCCATATGTTGCATCCACCCTGCACAAACAAAACTCAAAAGAAAAAATCAAGTATATACAAAAAAATTAAAATAAAATAAAATAGTGCTTAAATTAGTAGTCGAAATGGGTATGATAATATTGAACACAAGTCCCCGGCAACGGCGCCAAAAACTTGTTGACGTATCTAGGCAAGTATACCCAGTCGTACAAGTAATAAAGAGGTAAGAGGGATATCGTTCCCACGAGGACTGAGACAAGTACTAGCACGTACCAAATCAACTACTATCTAAGCGAACCTTTGGATGGAAGGGAGCTCAATATTAAATACCAAGCCCAATCAAGAGTTAAAATAAACAAAATAAAAGGAAAAAGTTCTTTTTGTATTTTTATCGAACACTTGGAATACAGAAAAATGGTTCTTCAAGTATGATGAAAGATGTTGGGATTAAACTTCACTAAACCTTTGTCTCATGCAATACCAAGAACACCAATCCAGTTTATGCTTCAAATATCAAAATCAACCCACAAGATTACTCAAGCCCTAATTCCTTAGATGACAAGAGCCTAAATCCCCTAATTAAACCCTGATTCCTTAGGTGGCCTAATTAGTGAATTTGCATTAAGAGTAGGGATTACACGATTACTAATAAACCAAAATCCATTCCTAGATGCAAGGTTTACTAGGTGATTAATTCCAGATCAAGAAATGATAAGAACGTCCCCATTGCAAATCAAATCTCAGAAACATTTCATGGGTGATCAAACCACAAAAAGCATTAAGCATAGGAATCAAACACTAATACGAAAGCATAAACACAGATTAATCAATCAAGGCAAATACATGAGGTTCAGTTTAGTTACATCTAATCCCAACAAAAAGGGATTTAGCTACTCATAGTGACAGAGAAAGCCAAAATAAAAGGAATAGAGACAAAGGAGAGAATGGACTCCATGGAGGCTTTCCACAGCAGCCACAGCAGCCCCTGGCTCAGAGAATTAGGGTAAAAGTCTGGTCCCTCTTCTCCTCCTTTTCGTGCAGCCCCAGATGCCTATTTATAGATTAGGCGCGCGTCACGGCTGTGATGGCCATCACGGCCAGACCGTGACAGGTTCTGCCTTGGGCGCGTCTTCAAATTTTGGTTTGTCACGACCGTGACACTCATCATGGCCAGGCCGTGATCGGTTCTGCCTGTTGAGGGTCTGGTTCAGCTTACGTGTCACGGCAGTGATGGGCATCACGGCTAGGCCGTGACCAGTTCTGACTTTTGCCTTCTTTTCTTTCCAGTTTTGCTTGATCATGGCCGTGATGGTCATCACGGCTGGGTCGTGATGGGCTCTGCTTGGCTCATTTTCTTCACTTTTCAAGCTCTATCTTCATCCAAGCTCCATCATGGTTGATCCTGAGCATTTTATCCTTAATTTCTGCAAAACACAAAACCGCCTTACCCGTTCCAAGATAAAAACTAACAAAAATCAAATAAAAATTGCCTAAACTATATGAAAATACATGCAAAAAATGTACATGAAATATGAGGTGAAATCACACTCATCATTAGTCCAAACATTGTATCAAGAGTTTTGACCCTTGTCACCTCTAATCCCAAAAGGCTGTTGCAAGTGGGAACAACTTGAGCTTTTGGATGGACTGCTTCATGAAAAGGGTTTTTTTTCAATGTTAAATGATGTTGAAGGTTTGAGCTGGGATAATATAATATTGTTTTCGTGTACAGTTTTACTCATTTTAGATTTTACTATATCAGCACCACAACTCAATTCATAGATGGAAGAGAATCAAACATTCACATAATTGACACTACTAAAATCGGAAGTTATTATATCCCTAAAATGAATCAGACATTCAATAGAATCAACAATATTTCTCTGCTCTCAAGTTTTAAAATTGTGTATTCCTCAAATTTAGCATTTCCAGCGGGACAGCACTAGATGAATCACCTGATGTGCTTGCCTATATTTCCTTTGTTAGTGAAACAAATGCTTTCACATAGCATGGAAGACAAATCACGGGCACACTTCTTTCTTTGGCTCCATCATGAGGACAGATTTACGTGCCTAGGACTAGAAGACTCGACAAATTGGTCTTGCTTCCTCCTTCTCTCCCTCACCTCAACATGCCACAGCCTTAGAATCTTAGCCAACGTTTTGGTCTTCAATTCTCAACCCATCTGTAACAATCCAAGGTCAAGACATTAAGATATTTGCTCAAGTAGCAAGAGAAATCGCTTGGTTGATATATAATATTAAATGTGTGAGACATCAGTTATAGCATTAAAAATATAGATTAAGTAGAAAAGAGTAATAACCTACAAAGCTGATGTGTTTGCACATTCAATGTGCCCACAAATCTCTTGCTCCCAGATCATTTAAGATTTTTTCTAAACCACTTAATCCCCTGGAGATGGTAAGGGCTAACAGCAGAAAACATCTTTGGCAGGGTCAGCTTGCAGAAAAATCGATTTATTCAGGTTGCTGTTGCACAAGATTAGTGTGCAATTCAACTTTGACCAAGTCATCTTTAACCAAGACATAATATGTCAAGACATACATCATCTGTCTAAAGATAATGGCTTAGCCCTTAGCAGAGTATGTTTACTTGGCTCAACGGATGCCACCCTCAACATATAATACTCCATGTTAAGGCCCATCTCGGTTGTATCGACCATATATTCTCGGACAATACAATTCCTATATCGATTTTCTTCATTGCCAGACAGAATTTAGATTAAATTCTTGCTCCCACGAACACAAAAGCATTTACAATCACAACAGTAACCCAATACAGTACATTGTAACTCAAGATTTCTGATATCTGATCACATGTCCACCTTCTAGTTCTCGTTTTAGTTTGCTCTGTGCAATCGAATCTATATAGATTCAAGATATATAAATGATATTGATTCGATCTCTCTCTCATCACTCTACTTAAGTTTCAAGGCTGGACTAAGTTTTCATCCTATTACCTTGTTTCTTGTAAAGTTGCAACAGAAAAACAGAGAACTCTGAAGGAATCAATAGAAACTTTTTTCTGGAAAGAACACTAGAGATAATGTGAAGAAGAGAGAACTACTTTTCATTGAAGTCAGTATGTATATTCAATGACTTGAAAAATAACTAACCGTTATACCCATTCCCCACTAGGGATCATGTCCTATATATTAGGCCACGATTAAACACCAAAAAAACTGAACATCAACATTCTCCTGAAAACCAGATAGCACAATAGCAGAACAATAAACTAGCAAAACATTCTTAAACGTTGCAGCAGTCCTAAACATGCCTTAATATGTGCGACTCAAAGCTTTTTCATGACAGGTGTGTCTATCAAAATCATTGACAAGTGATGCATTACGCACAAGCTCTTGAACGAAAGTACATGAGTAACTTTACCCCCTTCTTCAACTTCATTTCCATCCCTTGACCTTCTAGACCTCTTAGCCTTTTGAGCACGATCAATTTGGATCACTGGTGATGCGACATCATGGTCATTCTCCACTTCTTGGATGCTTTCAGAAATAATCTCATTGGCTTTACGTGACTCGGATTCCTCAATGTGCGGCCTTTTATTTCTTATATCCGGCGTCATTTCAAGTAGTAAATCCTTCTGCATATTCTTGGGGCATCCAAGTAGTGCCCTAACCCTATGAGGATTATCGACGAGATGCAGATAAAGACGATTGATCACAGGAGGCTCAATTTTGAAATCTTCAAGAAGCTTCCAAATATCAGCTTCAGCAATTGGAAGTCTTTGGTGAACTTTCTCCGAGACAGCAGAACTTTCTCCGACGACGTGATGGCGCTGATCGAAGCCAAGACAAAAATCCGTCCCATGGGTCAATACTTCGACGATACAGTGCTCGTAGAGGGTCTCAGTCGCACCCTCGCCGATTACAAGATCCAGAATGAATCTACTATTCACCTGGTGGCTGTACCTCGTTCATGTTTGCCGAACCATTACTTTATCCATGTTAAAACCCTAACCTTTAATTACATTACTCCGATGGTTAAATCTTCTGACACGATTGAAAGTGTGAAGACTCAGATTCAATATAAGGAAGGTATCCCATCCCATCAGCATCGTTTGATATTTGCGGGGAAGCAATTGGAGGATGAATTGACCCTCGCCGATTACGATATTTGTGGTAGTTCCACACTTCACCTTAGACAACAACATGATAATAAGGAAAATGAAGTTGAAGGGATAAAGCTGGTACCTCAGGATATTGTTGAGACTCTTAAAGAGACTAATACAGCTCTTAAAGAAAGTTCTGCTATTTCGGAGAAAGATCAGTAGAGACTTCTAATTTCTGAAGCTGAAATTTGGAAGCTTCTAGAGGATTTGAAAATAGAGGCTTATAGGATCAATCGTGTATATTTGTATCTACTTGATAATCCTCATAGGATTAGAGCCGTACTTGGCTGCCGAAAGAATAAGCAAAAAGATTTGCTGCTTGAGATGGTGTTTCGTTTTGTTGCTCCCTCAAGGTAATTTATCCTTTTCTTTGTTTATGATATTATGGAGTCAGCTTGATTGTTTGACTAGTTATTTGGTGGTTATTTAGGTGATTGAGAATGCTACCTTCTGTCTTGGGCCTATTGAACAAATGAAATATGCATAGTTGTTTTTTGAAGAAAAAAATATGCATAGTTGTTAAAGGTTGTCTTTTCTTGCAATCAATGAGTGATGTACTGATGCTAACTTCTAAGAATGCTGTCTGAAGTCTGATACATATGATCTTTGATTGGTTACAACTAATTATACTGTCGATCTGGGCTATGATGACTATAATACTGTTTTATTTACTTCTTACTATAATAATGTAATAAAAAAAAAGCATATAGGTTGGAGGTGAATTGCTGTAATTATTCTAAATTATTTAATTATGTGCTTGTTTGAAATGCACTTATTATATGACCTATTCATCACTAATAGTTTTAGATTCTTTGTTTACAAGCTCACCCAAACTGTAGGATGATGCAAGAATGCTATCTGATATGTTTAAGTTCTAAAATGTGACCGTAGAGAAGTTACCATCAAAAGTTGCTGATATACTCTGTTGGGTTAATTTTTGTTCTTTGTCAAGTCTTCATGGCTTTTATGTTTTTTACAAGTACTGTTGTAAAGGTAGTTTTTGCTCATATACTAGTTGGTTTCTTTTGCACAATGGAAATGGTGTACTACAACACGTGAGCTGAATAGTTTCCCCCTTGGCAATATATGTATGCTCTTCTTCCAAAATGCAACTTTTACAAAACGAGTAATACGGAGTACACATTCGATCTGTATACACTAAAAACACACGCGAGTTATGACGTATGCAACTTTTACAAGATGTGACTCATATACCGCTTTATGATTCTTGTTCAACTTGAATTTTTTTGGTTAAATTTTCTGTGCTAGTTTTAAATTTTTTTTAACTCTTTTATTTGCATAATATAATAATGTTTTCAGGATTCTGGTGCCCAACATGACTTATAAATTTTTTGTGCTAGTTTTAAAAATTTTTTTTAGCTTGTGTGCTTTTGGTTGTAATTGATTTTGTAGAATTGATTTCAATACAATTGAGTTTTAAGAAAAGTGATTTATGTTTGAATGTTTTTATTTTAAAAGCAAGTTTTATGTAAAACTTAGTGTAATTTTTAATCCAAAAACATAAATTACTCCAAGCTGCTTCTGATAGAATCAATTTTAGATGCAAAAGTGCTTTCCCAAATGTGTGATCAAACAACTCTCTTTTTATTATAATCACGTTTGACAGATGCAGAAACACTTCAGTATCAAATAGAACCAAATACACACTAAGATGTTTTGTTCATGCTCGGTTATATCCTAATGTCATAGACAATGACTGGGAAAGGGCATTTGAATAATTGAACTCTTGGAGTATATAATCTAAGCAATTTAATGCATCTCTCTTGTCTATGAATTATTACATATCTGTGTGCAAGTTCCTAACTTGATATGGTTGTTACTTGTTGGTGTTTAGTTATTTGTAATCAACGTCCTAGCCTTGTTTTTTTTTACTGTTTGTTGTAAGTTTTAGCCATACTATACTATTTGTGATTTCTGTTCGTCATGGAATTTTGTTTATAACTTATATTTTTTATCAATAATTACCAAACTCCTAAGGTTTTGATTGACAAATCTAATAATATAACTTATAGCTTATTTTAATACATGAACCAAGCAAACTCGTGAGGCTTTGTTTGACAAATCCAATAATATAACAAATAATTAATTTGACTATCTTGTAAGCTTGTTTGAATAAGATAGATGTGCACGATAAGCTTATCTTATTAACTTATAACTTTTCTTCGTAAGTCATTTTGTTTAGCATATGACTTATATATAATTAATAACTTATTTTTACTTTTATTTCATCTTTATCCTTGTTAATTAATTTAATGAAACAACTATGTTATCATTAGGAATTAGACTGAATTTCATGCGTGAATAAAAAATTTGTAAGGTGTTTGAATATCCATGGATATCCACGGATACCCGCAAATATTAATAAATTTGTTTAAAACCTATAAGATGGATACCCGTGCAGATATGGGGCGGGGACGGGTACAAATTTCATCCAATGGGGTGGGCAGTGGGAGTCTACTACCCGTACCCATCCCGCTCCATTTACATCCCTAGCTATCATGCCTTTCATAAAATAAAATCTATATAAAAATCATATAAACATGTTATTTCATTTATATTGTTGAATAAATCTTAAAAATTAATAATTGAATTATAAATATTTTATTATAATTTAAAAAGAATTTATATAAAAATCATAAAAGTATGTTCCTGTCATTTTATATTTATAAGTGAGTTCAGCTATTAATTTTATCATACATATCAAATTCAATCGACTAACTTTTCAGGTTTTGGCTAAAAATTAGTTTATTAGTTATAAACTTGTTTAGGATTTACTTTTACCTTAAATAGCTTGAAAAATGCCATCTGTTTCTAGTTTCAAATAGCTTGTAATAATCCTGGTCTTTCCATTACATTTTCCTGATTACGATGGTGTCAATTATGGAGGGATTAACACTCCATAACCTTTTTCCTATAATGTGTATAGACAAACCGTCATCTTCCCTTCTTTTCCATCCAAACCCTCATCTTCCCGAAATCTATCTGATATTCATTATTCTAATTCTTAAAACTTAAAACATGCAGATATTCGTGAGGAACCTATCACCCTGGAGGTGGATTCTTCCGACACTATTGAGGAAATCATAAACAAGCTTATAACTAATAAACTAATTTTTAACCTAAACCTTATAGTTATAGCTGAAAAGTTAGCCGATTAAATTCGATGTGTATGATAAAATTTATAGCTGAACTCACTTATAAATATAAAATGACGTAAATGAACATATACTTTTATGATTTTTATATAAATTCTTTTTAAATTATAACAAAATATTTATAATTCAATTATTACTTTTTAAGATTTATTCAACAATATAAATGAAATAACATGTTTATATGATTTTTATATAGATTTTATTTTATGAAAGGCATGATAACTAGGGATGTAAATGGGGCGGGGTCGGTACGGGTAGTAGCCCCCCACTACCCACCCCATTGGATGAATTTTGTATCCGTCCCCACCCCATGTCCGCCCGGGTATCCATCTTGCGGGTTTTAAACAAATTTATCAATATTTGTGGGTATCCGTGGATATCCATGGATATTCAAACACCTTACAAATTTTTTATTCACACATGAAATTCAGTCTAATTCATAATGATAACATAGTTGTTTCATTAAATTAATTAATAAGGATAAAGATGAAATAAAAGTAAAAATAAGTTATCAATTATATATAAGTCATATGCTAAACAAAATGACTTATGAAGAAAAGCTATAAGTTAATAAGATAAGCTTATCGTGCACATCTATTTTATTCAAACAAGCTTACAAGATAGTCAAATAAGCTATTTGTTATATTATTGGATTTGTCAAACAAAGCCTCACGAGTTTGCTTGGTTCATGTATTAAAAATAAGCTATAAGTTATATTATTAGATTTGTCAATCAGAACTGTACTGGCCGAGGAGTAAAACCCGGTCACCGAGCTTGGATACCCGGCCCAATCCTGATATTAAGGATGAGAAATTAATATTACCTTTAATAATCCTGATACTATCTCAAATAACCTTATCCGGTTAGAAGAGATAATATCCCTTAAATTAAGGGATAAGATATTGATATTACCCTTAAACAATCCTGATATTATCTCAAATAACCTTATCCGGTTAAAAGAGATAATATCCCTTAAATTAAGGAAATCACATCTCAAAGAAGATTTAAGAGATAAAAGGAGATAAATCCAGATATCTTAAAGAGGGGGATCCTATTATAAAAAAAAAGGAGAACCCAAGAGAGAAACTTACTTTTCACTAACCCCGGTGACTCTCCCAGAAACTAGCTCAACCAAGAGACTATTGAAGATTCCTTGCTCGCTGGTATTCATCAGATACAAGATTAAGGGATCGAGATCACCGTATGGCCAAGGGTTGAACCTAGAACTACGTCTGGCTTTGATTCACATTGGAATACGTAGGACCGGAATACAATATTCTGTCAAGCCATAATCTAAAACAACCCCCATTGTTCACTCTTGGTTTGACGTTCTACGACGAGAATCCGACAAGTCGGATCTCGGCAGTAACAAGAACCTTAGGAGTTTGCTAATTATTGACAAAAATACAAGTTATAAGCAAAATTCCATGACGAACAGAAATTACAAATAGTATAGTATGGCTAAAACTTACAACAATCAGTAAAAAAAAACAAGGCTAGGACGTTGATTACAAATAGCTAAACACCAACAAGTAACAACCATATCAAGTTAGGAACTTGCACCCAGATATGTAAGAATTCTTAGACAAGAGAGATACATTAAATTGCTTAGATTATATACTCCCCGAGTTCAATTATTCAAATGCCCTTTCCCAGTCATTGTCTATGACATTAGGATATAACCGAGCATGAACAAAACATCCTAGTGTGTATTTGGTTCTATTTGACACTAGAAGTGTTTCTACATCTGTCAAACGTGATTATAATAAAAAGAGAGTTGTTTGATCAAACATTTGGGAAAGAACTTTTGCATCTAAAATTGATTCTATCAAAAGCAGCTTGGAGTAATTTCTACTTTTTGATTAAAAGTTACACTAAGTTTTACATAAAACTTGCTTTTAAAATAAAAACATTCAAACATAAATCACTTTTCTTAAAACTCAATTGTATTGAAATCAATTCTACAAAATCAATTCCAACCAAAAGCACACAAGCTAAAAAAAAAATTTAAAACTAGCACAGAAAATTTATAAGTCATGTTGGGCACCAGAATCCTGAAAACGTTATTATATTATGCAAATAAAAGAGTTAAAAAAATTTTAAAACCAGCACAGAAAATTTAAAGAAAAAAATTCAAGTTGAACAAGAATTATAAAGCGGTATATGAGTCACATTTTGTAAAAGTTGCATACGTCATAACTCGCGTGTGTTTTTAATATACAGATCGAATGTGTACTCCGTATTACTCGTTTTGTAAAAGTTGCATTTTGGAAGAAGAGCATACATATATTGCTAAGGGGGAAACTATTCAGCTCACGTGTTGTAGTACACCATTTCCATTGTGCAAAAGAAACCAACTAGTATATGAGCAAAAACTACCTTTACAACGGTACTTGTAAAAAACATAAAAGCTTTCAGACTTGACAAAGAACAAAAATTAACCCAACAGAGTATATCAGCAACTTTTGATGGTAACTTCTCTACGGTCACATTTTAGAACTTAAACATCAGATAGCGTTCTTGCATCATCCTACAGTTCGGGTGAGCTTGTGAACAAAGAATGTGAAACTGTTAGCGATGAATAGGTCATATAATAAGTGCATTTCAAACAAGCACATAATTAAATAATTTAGAATAATTACAGCAATTCACCTCCAGCCTATATGCTTTTTTTTTATTATAGTATTATATTAAGAAGTAAATAAAACAGTATTATAGTCATCATAGCTTAGTTGTAACCAAACAAAGATCACATTCTTAGAAGTTAGCATCAGTGCATCACTCATTGATTGCAAGAAAAGACAACCTTTAACAACTAGGCATATTTTTTTCTTCAAAAAACAACTATGCATATTTTATCTGTTCAACAGGCCCAAAACAGAAGCTAGCATTCTCAATTACCTGTATAACCACCACATAACTAGTCAAACAATCAAGCTGACTCCATAATATCATAAACAAAGAAAATGATAAATTACCTTGAGGGAGCAACAAAACCAAACACCATCTCAAGCAGCAAGTCCTTTTGCTTATTCTTTCGGCAGCCAAGTACGGCTCTAATCCTATGAGGATTATCAAGTAGATACAAATATACACGATTGATCCGATAAGCCTCTATTTTCAAATCCTCTAGAAGCTTCCAAATTTCAGCTTCAGAAATTGGAAGTCTCTGCTGATCTTTCTCCGAAATAGCAGAACTTTCTTTAAGAGCTGTATTAGTCTCTTTAAGAGTCTCAACAATATCTTGAAGTACCAGCTTTATCCCTTCAACTTCATTTTCCTTATTATCATGTTGTTGTCTAAGGTGAAGTGTGGAACTACCACAAATATCGTAATCGGCGAGGGTCAATTCATCCTTCAATTGCTTCCCCGAAAATATCAAACGCTGCTGATGGGATGGGATACCTTCCTTATATTGAATCTGAGCCTTCACGCTTTCAATCGTGTCAGAAGATTTAACCATCCGAGTAATGTAATTAAAGGTTAGGGTTTTAACATGGATAAAGTAATGGTTCGGCAAACATGAACGGGGTACAGTCACCAGGTGAATAGTGGAGTCTTTCTGGATCTTGTAATCGGCGAGGGTGCGACTGAGACCCTCTACGAGCACTGTATCGTTGAAGTACAGACGTTGATCCATGGGACGGATTTGTGTCTTGTCTTCGATCATCGCCATCACGTCGTCAGCGGTGAAGAAAGGTTCCACCTGCAGGGTGAAGGTGGTGCTGCCACCAAAGGTCTTCACGAATATCAGCATGTTTGAAGCTTTGAGAATTAGAATAAGAATAAATGAAGGCAATAATTAATATCAGGTTTGGGAACCAAAGTAGAAAATAACGATTTGGATGGAAAAGAAGGGAAGATGACGCAATAGGAAGAAGGTTACCGAGAGTTAGAATCCCTCCATAATTGAAAATATATTTGAAAGACCATGATTCAAGGAGATGATTTTGGTCTTTTACTTTGAGACTTAAAAGCAATGTTTTAAAAATCGCTCAGTCTGCTGTTCGGTTTGGGTAGAAAAATCGGTGGTCTGAAAAACCGAGAAAAAACCGTCAGAATCGCTCGAACCGGAACAGAACCGGATGAACCGGCGAACCAGACCCGATTATTAAAAACCGACCCGTTATTACATGCCTAGCCAACAGAAACGCTCAACGGCCAAACCTATCCTCCTCCATCCACAGTGAACCACCATGACCCAAGCGACAATCCCCAGTGCCACTACATCGACGATTTGTCAGAAAAGGGGATTGCTTTCAGATCTGTGAAGCAGGATGTCGACGACGTTGAAATCTTCAGCCATGGCAAGCTTGACCCTTTCATCATCACATGCCTCTCTGTGTTGGAGTTGAGTATGAAGAAGTTGTGGAACGAGAAAAAAAAAATACATGTAAAAGTGAAAAAGGAAGTCGATTTTAGGAGGGAGGAAGAAGATGAATAAAAGGAAAGGGAAAAACCCCATGTTTCCAACTTGGACGGTCAAATTGTCAAACACAAATTGGAACAAAGAATGCAGAGTATCACTTTATGGCATTACCGAGTGGTGGGCATTGGAAATTGCTATTAATTAATTAATTAATAAAAGGAGGGGAAGGGATAAGCATGAACCTAGATAACAACACCACATATATGTATTTATTTAAGGATTATATATATATTTTTTGTATTGGAAAACGAATTAAATATTGTGATTACATATAAATATATTTATTTATAAATTTATAAATTTATTTTATATAATTTATTTATTTTTTATCCATTCGGTTCGACCGCCGGTTAAACTGATTGAACCAATTAAACAATGACTCATGATTCGGAGGTCTCATCGATTCGATCTCCTGTCCGGTTTTTAAAACATTACTTAAAAGTTAAAAATACTAAATTATTTATTATGTAATTATAATTTGATATTTTAAGTGTTGAGATTTTATAATTGGCACTTGGCACTAGATTTCAAATTATTAAATTGTGAAAGGTATTTAAAATTAGTTGTATGAAAATAATGCTTTCAATTTTCTTTTATTATTTAGGTGAGTTGTAAAATGAGGTGGCGAGGCCGTTGTCAAAGTTGGTCATGTGACTTGTGAGCCAACTCCATTCACTGGGTTGGATTTAAAAAACCTAGATCACTTTTACCTTGAGTCATAATAATTTGATTCACTTAATCCTTAGGTCAAACGAATTTGAGTCAAGTTGGGTCGACTCGAACTACTTTTTGTCAACCCACGTGGGCCAACTTGGATGAGTCAGGTTGGCTCACTTTGACAGTGATAAAGTCGAGTCGAGGATGGACAACCCACTTTATTAACACGGGAAGCATTTGTTTCAAGGTTTGGAATTATATCCCCTGGAATCACAGGGAAATTCTAGGGTGAACAATGTGCCATGTCTCCCACCCTATTATATAATTTTTGGTTATTTTAAAATTCCTCAACTTTTTCAAATTTTAAAATTTGACCTTTTTCTTCTTTCTCATCCCCTCCTCTGTTACTGTTCCTGCAGCTATCTCAACTTGCCGATCACGTCTTCTCCTCTGTTGTTATCAGCTTCTACCTCGCTGAGATCCTCTGCGTTTTGGAACACCTCCATACTATGGGTTTGAAGAAGAGAATATCACAATGGCTTGATTCGCTTGAAGCAGTAAATCATCGCTGCAACTTCGCTCCTAAAACTCGCCGCAACGTTCCCAGCCCACGATTCCAAGACTCCTGAAACAAGCCGCAAATTCACTCGGTGGATCCTACTCGTGCCTGAAGCGAATCATCACAACAAAGGTTTGCAGAAGAGTACAGTTAATTGCATGATTGGCTTCACCATAGAGATACCATTTATGGTTTTAATGCCTCAGTCAAGTAATAATGACTAGAATGAAAATTTTTCTATTGTCACTTCCAGTCTACTCAATCTGGATGTGCTCAGGTGAATGCTTAATCACCTTCGGAAGGTATGAAGTAAATTCACATATGCATATGATATGATGACTACGAGTCCTCACCAAATAAGGGTAGTAAATTAAATTTTATAACAAGGATTTTCCTGTTTAGCTTCTAGCTTTCCATTTTGTGGAATAACACAGGTTGAGATATAATAAAGTCATTCATATACCTTTACCCAATAGCTTAAGCTTTTGGATTAGTTAGTCCAAACATTGTATCAAGAGTTTTGACCCTTTTCACCTCTAATCCCAAAAGGCTGTCGCAAGTGGGAACAACTTAAGCTTTTGGATGGACTGCTTCATGAAAATGTTTTTTTTTTTCAATGTTAAATGATGTTGAAGGTTTGAGCTGGGATAATATAATATTGTTTTCGTGTACAGTTATACTCATTTTAGATTTTACTATATCAGCACCACAAATCAATTCATAGATGGAAGATAATCAAACATTAACACAATTGACACTACTAAAATCGGAAGTTAATATATCCCTAAAATGAATCTGACATTCAATAGAATCAACAATATTTCTCTGCTTTCAAGTTTTAAAATTGTGTATCCCTCAAATTTAGCATTTCCAGCGGGACAGCACTAGATGAATCACCTGGTGAGCTTGCCTATATTTCCTTTGTTAGTGAAACAAATGCTTTCACATAGCATGGAAGACAAATCACGGGCACACTTCTTTCTTTGGCTCCATTATGAGGACAGATTTACGTGCCTAGGACTAGAAGGCTCGACAAATTGTTCTTGCTTCCTCCTTCTCTCCCTCACCTCAACATGCCACTGCCTTAGAACCTTAGCCAACGTTTTGGTCTTCAATTCTCAACCCATCTGTAACAATCCAAGGTCAAGACATTAAGATATTTGCTCAAGTAGCAAGAGAAATCGCTTGGTTGATATATAATTTAAATGTGGGAGACATCAGTTATAGCATTAAAAATATAGATTAAGTAGAAAAGAGTAATAACCTACAAAGCTGATGTGTTTGCACATTCAATGTACCCACAAATCTCTTGCTCCCAGATCATTTAAGATTTTTTCTAAACCACTTGATCCCCTGGAGATGGCAGGGGCTAACAGCAGAAAACATCTTTGGCAGGATCAGCTTGCAGAAAAATCGATTTATTCAGGTTGCTGTTGCACAAGATTAGTGTGCAATTCAACTTTGACCAAGTCATCTTTAACCAAGACATAATATGTCAAGACTTACATCATCTGTCTATGGATAATGGCTTAGCCCTTAGCAGAGTATGTTTACTTGGCTCAATGGATGCCACCCTCAACATATAATACTCCATGTTAAGGCCCATCTCAGTTGTATCGACCATATATTCTCGGACAATACAATTCCTATATCGATTTTCTTCATTGCAGACACAATTTAGATTAAATTCTTGCTCCCACGAACACAAAAGCATTTACAATCACAAAAGTAACCCAATCTATAGGATTACATGTTAACTGCTTATCATTACAGTACATTGTAACTCAAGATTTCTGATATACAGGATTACATGTCCACCTTCTAGTTCTCGTTTTAGTTTGCTTTGTGCAATCGAATCTATATAGATTCAAGATATATAAATGATATTGATTCGATCTCTCTCTCATCACTCTACTTAAGTTTCAAGGCTGGACTAAGTTTTCATCCTATTACCTTGTTTCTTGTAAAGTTGCAACAGAAAAACAGAGACAACTCTGAAGGAATGAATAGAAACTTTTTTCTGGAAAGAACACTAGAGATAATGTGAAGAAGAGAGAACTACTTTTCATTGAAGTCAGTATGTACAGCTAAAGACTTGAAAACTAACTAACAGCGATACCCATTCCCCACTAGGGACCATGTCCCATATATTAGGCCACGATTAAACACCAAAAAACCGGAACATCAACATTCTCCTGAAAACCAGATAGCACAATAGCAGAACAATAAACTAACAAAACATTCTTTCTTAAACGTTGCAGCAGTCCTAAACTTGCCTTAATATGTGCGACTCAAAGCTTTTTCATGACAGGTGTGTCTATCAAAATCATTGACAAGTGATGCATTATGCACAAGCTCTTGAACGAAAGTACACGAGTAACTTTACCCCTTCTTCAACTTCATTTCCATCCCTTGACCTTCTAGACCTCTTAGCCTTTTGAGCACGATCAATAACCGGCCTTTTATTTCTTATATCCGGCATCATTTCGAGAAGCAAATCCTTCTGATTATCCTTGGGGCATCCAAGTAGTGCCCTAACCCTATGAGGATTATCGACGAGATGCAGATAAAGACGATTGATCACAGGAGGCTCAATTTTGAAATCTTCAAGAAGCTTCCAAATATCAGCTTCAGCAATTGGAAGTCTTTGGTGAACTTTCTCCGAGACAGCAGTACTTTCTTTAAGAGCTACATTAGTCTCTTTAAGAGTCTCGACAATATCTCCAAGTATAGTTTTTATCCCTTCAACTTCATTTTCATTGCTTGACATTGGAGAGCTATTAGCATTATCCTCTTGATCACTATCAATTTGGATATCAGTAGGTGTGACGTCTTCGTCATCCCCCGCCTCTTTCTCGCTTTCAGAACTAATCATAATAAACGGCGTTTCTTTTTCAAGCTCAGCATGTTGTCTTCTAACTCTAAGAACAAGGTCAAGTGTGGACTCATACTGAATGTTGTAATCGGCAAGTGTTCGTCCATCATCCAATTCCTTCCCTGCAAACATCAAACACTGCTGATCCAATGGTATACCTTCCCTATGAATATTAGCCTTCACGACATCAATTGTATAAGAAGATTCAGCATACAGAGCTAGGGTTTTTCCGGTTGGGGTTTTAACGAAGATTCGCTTCATCACCATCGATCCACGGATTCGAAGCACCAGGTGAAGATTGGACTCCTTCTGGATGTTGTAATTGGTGACGGTGCGGTGATGTTCGAGCTGTTTTCCGCCGAAAATCAGATAAGCATCGTGAGGGATCCGTTCCTTGTCTTGAATCTTCGCCGTCACTTTCTCAATGGTGTCGGAAGGTTCAACCTCCAGGGTGATGTGCTTGCCGGTTAGGGTTTTCACGAATATCTGCATCTGCATGTTAATTACTGAAAGAAGATTACCGAGTGTAGTCTGTAGTGTAAAATATAAAATATGCATTAGAAATTAAAAGACGGAGATTCGAAGGGGTTCCCTGGTTGGAATTTAATATTTAACTCTCAATGACATCACGTTCACCACATTTTTTATTTCTTCAGATTCTAAGGTGAAGTTTAGGATGGCAATTTGTATCCCATCCGGGTCCTTATAAAAATTATTCATAATGGGTAAAGGTTTGGGTATGGATTATTATCTTTGAATGAGCATGACCGTAGGTATGGGTATTATGATACTTATCTCGTCTCATACCCGCACATATGTATATGTATATATAATTATTTATTTATTAATATTACTAAAACATATAATTTTAACTATAATACAAAATTTAAAATCAAAATTAATCTAAAGATTCTTAACTTTCTAAACCTAGTTGCATCTATAATTCCTTTTTGGATGTATTTATTTATTTAAATATTTTGATTTGTAATATTTATTAGAAGACTTAAAAGACCTTTGAATCGTTTTTTAATTATTATAACTTTCTTTTGTTATTTATTGCTTTTTCATTGTTAAAGTGCGGGTAACGGGTGCGGGTACGGGTACTTAGGTACCCAAAGGGTAAGGGTAAGGGTACTAAAGTTGCTACTCACGAGGGTACGGGTCCGGGTAAGGGTAGTTTTTTCAAACGCGGGTATGGGGACGGGTACTATAGTACCCTACCCAAACCCTAACCATTCTCATCCCTAGTGAAGTTTGCATTTTTTTTCTGTGGGTGTTGCTAACAAGTGTCCTAAGGATATTGGTTAAGCAACCCGCACAAGAAAAGTTTGTATTGGAAAATAAAGTGTAATGTTTTTCAAAATGCTAAATATATAATTTCTCATATAAATTTTCCTTTCTTGGTTACTTAAATAATATCCTAAGAACATTTGTTAGATTTATTTTTGATATACCGATATAAACATTAATTTTTCCATTGTGGATGTTTTTGAGTCGTTAGATATAATAATTAAATAATTAATGGTTCATATTTATTGTTCCCAAAAAAAAATTTGAAAACAATTTCTTTTTGGAAAATAACAATTTGCCATTTGTCCTTCACTGCTTCATCCCTCCCTCTCACCTTACTGTCCAACCAGCCGCCACCCTTCCAACTAGCCGCCACGAGCACAACTATCAGCAACAGACCCACAAACAAACCGACCCACTTTCTTGTCGCCTCACACCGCAGCCAACCGTCGTGCGAGTATCCTTCTCCCGACGATTGAACCACCTATTGTCTTCCTCATCCTACCCACCGACCACCACCATTATCACCACAAAACCACCCAGATCGCAAACCAGTGAAACCACCTAGGGTTTCTTCTGAATCAAAGGAAATACAGAGTTGCAAACTTGAGATTCTGACACTTTGGATCAATAAGCAGTTGGCGGTGGAGGAAGAGATTCGAGGGTAATGGAAGTATCTGCCGCACATCTCTGCAATTGTCGTGCTTTCTGCTCGGAGGTGTTTGGACGATGGGGTGGAGGGGTACAAGGCAAAGATATGGTTTGTAACGCCCATTGTAACCCATAATAAAAAAATAAATAGAAAAAAATAGTCAAAATAAAAATTATACAAAATAAATAAGTCTAAAATGAATACCTCATAAATAATAAGTAAAACTGTTAATAAATCCTTATATAATAAATTCATTTGCCTCAAAATCGAGCGTCTACTATTAAACCCAACAATAATTAAATAAATATGTCTAGCCACAAACGACTCCATATTTAAGAAAATACTAACCAATCTACAAAATAACTAAGATAATTTATTAAGTCTTCAAGTCTCTTCAGTCTGAGTAACGTCGCATTCGTACTATGGAAACAACACTTTTAATGAGATACAATCCCAGTGAATAAAAACAAGTTCTAAAAATATTTTCGAAAATAGTGTTGTTATCAGCTGACGCGGTAACCGGAAAAACATCCATGGCACCCGCTAATTTTCAAAATAATAAATATAATAAACCTCCAGAATAATAACATATAAATTAATCAATATAAAACATTTAAGCCACAAACTCATAAAATCAACTACGATCACTTCTCATTACATTTAATCATATTCACCATGCAAACTCTATGCAATGTAACTCCATGAACATGACTCGATGATTCCCAGAATCACTTGACTTGACTATTTGGTTCCCGGAACCGGTGTGAATCCCAGATCCACTAAGGTCTATAAGCTCATATCCATGCAATGACGTCTCACTGCCTTCCCCATCCCGGATGGAGGTATCTCACACTAGTGCAGAAAAGAGTTTTAACATCGGTTAAAATTGACCTCTAAAGTCGGTTTTAGAACCGATGTTGAAATGGGCGATGTTGTTAATTGGAACTTTAGACATCGGTTATAAGATAAAACCGATGTCTATGGTTCTTATTCAACAAAAAAATGTAAGCAGAACAAAACTTTAGACATCGGTTAAAATAAAGAATCGATGTCTAAAGTACACTTTTAAATTGATTTTTTTATTTTAACCGATGTCTAAAGTTCTTCTATTCTGTTTTTAAAAATACTACACGACTTTTAACATCGGTTTTGTTAATAACCGATGTTAAAAGTGCACTTTAGACATCGGTTATTTATTTTAACCGATGTCTAAAGTGCTTCTATTCTGTTTTTAAAAATAGCACACGACTTTTAACATCGGTTTTGGTAATAGCCGATGTCTATAGTGGTTTTTTTTTAAAATAACTAATTTACATTGGTTACAATCCTTTCCCCTGTTTCAGTATTACATCCAAATCATTCCTAGTAAGTTAACATAATCTAAATATTCTCGACATTGAATCACTTATACAACCAAAATACACTAAATTAATATACTATATTGATTATGAACGATACATACACTTCAATTATCTTCAGAGCTAAATACGTAATAATTCGCAAGTAGTGTAAACTGAACAATATGACAATAAAGATACTTAGAATCCAAAAACTAGCTAGTACATGATATGTTATAGATTTCAAGTCAAAATATATATAAGTCAAAAAACTAGCTAGTGTATACATGATATGTTTATAAACGGGAAACACAAACTATGATTGGTACAGTACTTCAAAAAAGAAGGTTGCCCAATGCAACCTTATGCATCAGACCGAACTTTCATCAAGTATATAACATATGAGAGTCAATGAATAACTATTTTAACTGAATGAAGAAAAAGTTTTTCCCCAAACTGTCCAACATGGACAATTCAAGATTCAATACAATGAGTGGTACCTTAAACAAGTACACGTATGCTCATTAATATTGAATCTCAAATGAGAAACTAAGGCTTTACTAATTAATTAACACTAAAAAAATAATAAAACACTACAATCCCTAACTTAAAGCAAACAAAAATCAAAATAGGATAATAGAGATGAGAAAGCTTACCGGGTGTGGGAAGAACACACAAATGGGGAAACGAAATCCTAAGTGTCAAATAATCAAGAAACCCTGAATGAAAGAAATAAAGAAGATAAAGCTAATTGAACAAAGGAGTAAATTTAGCATTGATGAAATCAAATCATTATTACCACTATAGTAGCGAACTAAGGAGTAAATTTAGCTTTGATCTCTGGTTCATATGAATCTGAATCACTCGTTCCGTAACCTAGAAGTCAACAAAACAGGGATCGGTTAGGACATGTAATGCCACAATATTAATCCATCGAAAGGGTCATAGTGGAGACTTTTCACCCACCACCTATTCACTAAAATCAACAATTCTAAAAAACTACAGAAAGAAAAGCAACCCATTAGTCTTCAATGCAAGATGAATAAATATTTTCCACAATTCCATTTGCCTAGTGGTTCACAGTATGTTTTAGAGAACCATCTATCAAAAAATTGAATGACAATTAAATCAGTGATGTACATCCTTAGATGCCCACACCATTGGGTATTCTCACTCTACATCAACAGCGATTTTATTCTCAGCCTTCGCCAATGCTACACATCAAAAAATTTAAAAACACAAGAGATGATTCTGGAATAGCCTTAGCTTATGCAAATGAAGAAAACACAAGGCCCCAGTTTGCATCAACTTAGCCAAAGAAAAAGGAATACCGGTCTCCAAGATAAGGGTGCAGGCAATGACAAAGAGAGCTACAATCTTAAGAATCAAACTGCCCTAACATATTTACATGGAAATGTGCAGCTTCAACATCATCTGATAGTAACAAGAATTCATCAAAATGGAACTTTTCTCATTCCTATGCATCATCTAACTCTTCAAGCAGTCAGCTTGGACCTGACAACTTCTCATTTGAAGAAATTTACAAGGCAACAACAAAATTCTCTCTAGATAATAAGATTGGGGAAGGTGGGTTTGGAACAGTATATAGGGGAAAGCTTAGTAATGGATCTCTTGTAGCTGTAAAACGTGCAAAGAAGGCATGGAATTATGATTATCTTTTCACTGTTTCCCATTTTCAGAACTTGTTCAATTGTGATTGTAAGATGATGGAATAGAAGCATATTCATGGAAGTGAGCTGTAAGCAAAATTTAACTCTACAGAACCTTCATATGCATAATGAAATATCAAACCTTGCCCATCAATTTGTAATGAGATAAATCCATCACCTGAAAGTAGTCCTATAAACTTTCCAATCATCAAAATCATACTTGATAGGTCAAGTTATATTGTACATTCATCCTCAAATAAAGTCCTCGATCTCATTGTACCTACCAAAGTAAATGAAGGAAACCTAGCCCGCTCCATATAAGATCTTACTGATAACTTACTCCAGAACCTGCGAGATAACCTTCCCCACACACAGTAAATCACTTAGTCTATAGCCCTATGATCTAATATATATAGAAATAGAACAGAAGGAATAGTCGTAAGAGAGAAGTGTATAAAAGAAACATGCAACTTCAAATTTTACCTACAGGGTCATAGATGGAAGGATGGTGGCGCACCAGTGACGAGAAGAAGATTTGAGGCTACAGGGTCATAGTGGCGACGCGATGGAGCAAGCGGAGGACAACGGGCTTCGTGGCTGAGGTGACGCGGTGGTCCTGCCAAGCAGTAAGTGGCATCACGGCGGAGCGAGCAAGAGGAGGACTGGTGGTTAGCGGTGACAGATGGAAGAAGATGAGGCGGATGGCGTGAGCGTTATAGTGGAGGACCAGAGGTGAGGAGTGG
This sequence comes from Sophora flavescens, assembly GCA_030762895.1. Classification (NCBI taxonomy): domain Eukaryota; kingdom Viridiplantae; phylum Streptophyta; class Magnoliopsida; order Fabales; family Fabaceae; genus Sophora; species Sophora flavescens. Next base: position 129,254,038 of record CM061070.1, on the reverse strand, counting down.
TGGTTAGCGGTGACAGGTGGAAGAAGAGGAGGCGAAGGGTGTGATCATTACGGCGGTGTTAGGGTTCGAATGGACTTAGAGAACTGAGCGCGCAAGAGAGAAAATCTTTTTGGGTCGAAATGTTTGAGTAGCGCGCAAGAGGAAGGAGGGAAGCGAATAGAAAATAAGATATTTAACATCGGTTCTTAAAAAAACCGATGTCTTAAGTGGTGCTCGTTAAAAAATTCAATTTTTGTTTCTCAACTTTCAACATCGGGTAAAAAAAACTGATGTCTTACAATTTTCACATCGGTTTAAATCATAACCGATGTCTAAACTTTTGCCTGGTTTTTAATTCTATTTTTTGGTTCAATTTTCAACATCGGTTAATTTGAGAAACCGTTTTAAAAAATATTATCACATCGGTTAATTTTGGAACTGATGTTAAAAGTTTTCAATTTAATTTCAAAAATGTCACCGCCTCCTTTTTAACATCGGTTTTGTTAGAAACCGATGTTAAATCCCCGACGTTAAAAGCATATTTTGCACTAGTGTCATATCCCATCCCATATGTGGTTATTTTCAAAAATCTGATATCCCATCCCAGATGGTGATATCTCTCATCCTATTCCCGGAATAGCATGTATATCGTCATCCCTTCCCGGAAGGTGATGACTAAATCATGCATATATGTCATCCCAGATGACTACCAGATGGGTTATCAAACTTCATGCATCACTAACAATAGTATATTGTCATGCCGATGCAACACTATAACATTATATAATACAACCGAGCATATCACGACAACACTATAACATCATATAAAATAACAGAGCAAGTCACAATAACACTATAACGTTATCTAATTAAAGTTGGAATTAACTCATGCTGTATTTAATCAATAAAAAAAAATGATTTATAACCTAATTAGATTAAATCTTGCATGAAACCATATTTCTAGGGAAACATGATCTGGCACGTGAAAAGCTTTATCTCTGACTCAAGTACGAAATTGCCTTCACAAGTGAAGTAGAACTTCACGCCACTGGAAATGCAATTCAACAAGTTTAGCATTCACAATTTTTTTGCCAACAACAATTAAAAGAAAGGAAATTAGGTGCAGCATGACAATTTAATATAAAATTATTTCTTTATAGAATCAAATAAAAATATATTTATTATATCAATTCATCAAATAACATCAAAGTATTTTAAGAATTCAAGTAAACCCCAAAATATTATAAGAATCTCAAATCATGAATTAAAAACCTTAAAATTAATTTTACCATTAAAGTATGAGTAAATATATTTTTACCCACCTCTTGAAGACCTCCAAAATTACTCCAAAGTGTTTTCTATGAGTAAATCCTATTTTTAGAGCTCCTCTTTCTATCACGTTGGCAAACAGTCATGTTTCCTCTTTACCCAATTGAGCAATACCACTTTTCTTTCTTACTGAAGGCGCTGGCAGCAGTCTAGCACCACTGTTTTATTTTGTTTGAGGCTGTGCACAATTCTCAAAACCCTAAGTAAAAGAGTAACTTATTTGTGGGCTGAACCAATCTCTAATGGATAATTACATGGGCCCTTATAAGCTTTGTTCTCATTACTATTGCCAAAAGATACTAGCACATGTACATGAATACACAATCTGAACTCTCATTCTTATTTTTTTATTTTTCTCTTTAATCCTTTTACATTATCATGGGTCCTGAATGAATTCAATTGAATTCTTTAAGTGTTTGCCCCTTGCCCGTAAATTCTTCATGGGATGTGTATTATTTCTTTTTTTTTAATTCAATCTCTCATTTTTTTAATTACTAAACAATTTTAATTGTTCCTGCCGAGATCCGGTTTACCGGAACCTCGCCATGAACGTCAAACCAGGGATGAATAAATGGGGTTGTTTTAGGCTATGGCTTGACAGAATGAGATATTACGATCCTACGTATCCCAATGGGAATCAAAGCCAGACGTAGTTCTTGATTCAACCCTTGGCCGTGGTAATCCCGATCTCTTAATTTTGTATCGGATGAATACTAGGGAGCAAGGACTCTCTGATAGTCTCTTGGTCGACGCTAGTTTATCTAATACGCTTAAGAGAGAGTCACCGGCGTTCAGTGAAAAAGTGAGTTTCTATCATGGGTACTCCTCCTTTTATAATAGGATTCCCCTATCTTTTAGAGATCTGATTTATCTCTTAAATCTCTTTTGAGATGTGATTTATCTTCCAAATATCTTTTAGAGATATGGTTTATCTTTTAAATCTCTTTTGAGATGTGATTCCTTAATTTAAGGGATATTATCTCTTTCAACCAAATAAGGTTAAATCAGATAATATCATGATTTAATATTTAATATCTTATCCCCTAATTAAGTGATCTTTAATTTATTATCCTTAACTTCCGGACTGGGTCGGGTATCCGAGCTCGGTGGCCGGTTTTAATCTTCGGCCAGTACACAAGCCCCCAAGCTTTGAGCTGATTGGGCGTAAAAGCTTTCATGATGTCAGCCGAGCTCAGGAACTCGGATTCATTTTTCTGTCTTTAGGCCAGCCGAGGTGGTTGACCGAGCTTCATACTCTGCATATACATACACTCCAACTCGGTGAGAAGCTCAGGTGACCGAGCTTGATGCTGGGTGACCGAGCTTGGTGCTTTCTGGACGCCGGACTCTGTATCTCGACTCATACACAAGCCCCCCAAACTTTGAGCCAACGGCGTGGAAGCTTTTTCGTGGGAGCCAAGGCTAACCGAGGTGGAGGTAGTTACTTATTCTGTGCTGACGCCATACTTTCTTGGGCCTTGAGATGGAAAAGAAATGTCACGCTGTGCGACGCGTGGCCTTCGTGGCATTGTTCCCGAGATTTTTGGATTGTGACGTGCTCCTAGTTTCCCGTGATGGCGGTTTACGCTCTGACGTTTCTGCCACGTGTGACCTTTCCATTAGTTGGCGAGTGTGGTCAGACTTGAAGGGACGCTTCCCTGCTCTCGTCAGCCAACAACACTCATTAATTCGCCGAGAGGACGTTTGCGCTTTCCCTATAAATTTGGGGGAGCCTCTAGCGCGGGATTTCAACTTTCTCTAAGCCCTAAACTTTTCTTACTCTCGAGCTCTTTCTGGCCCAAGCAACCACACTCTCTTCAAGGTACGTGCTGCTCTTTCGAACTCTCTTAGGTTTGATTTCTATTTGTTCATTCATGGAGAGTTCATTTGAGGTATCCCATAATGCCTCCTCTGGGGTTCAGGTTGTGGAGCCTGAGCTCCATCTGATTGGATGCTCTCATTCTTCTCCCTCTTCCTCTCGCAGCGGCGGGGGTGACAGGGGCTCTTCTTCTTCTTCTTCTTCTTCTTCTTCTTCTTGGAGGAGCTCTGCTACTCCAGACGCCGTTGTTGTTCCCAAGCGTCGCAGGCGTGTGTCTAGGATGCTTAGGGTTCCCTACCCAGAAATTACCATTCCTGGGTATTTCAGGGTAAAACCTTATGTTGCTGGATTCCACTCTAATTTTAGGGATTTTGCTTCTCTTGAGGCTATAAAACCCAAGGTTACAATTAAACGAGGCATCGTAGAATGCCTGCCCTGTGGCGAGGATGAGCATGTTTTCCTCCCCCCCCCCCCCAATCCGAGCCACCTTTTACTTATGTATATAGGACCTTCTTTGAACACATCGGGCTCTCTATTCCTTTTAGTCCATTTGAGTGCGAAATTTTACGAACTACGAACATCGCCCCTACCCAGCTTCATCCGAATAGCTGGGCATTTCTGAAAGCCTTTCAAATTCTATGCGGCCAGCTAGGAATAGAGGCCACCGCCCCTAAGTTTTTGTACTTTTATCGAGTTCGCTTCGGGGGCCGAGTCGGTTGGATCTCGCTGAGTGGAATTGAGAGAGGAGTCATTGGGCTCTATAAGAGCTCGTACAAATTCTTCAAACCGGATTTCTTTAAAATTCGACCTGTAGTCGGTAACGAGTCTATCTTCTTTGATTCGTCAAGAAGCCCTAAGTTTCCTTTCTATTGGCAACCACACCCCACCAAATTTTTCGGATACGACCTCGACTGCATGACCTCTCAGGAGCGAGCTGACGTCGAGGTCCTGAAACTGTGTCCTCGGCCATTGCCTTGTGAGTAACTTTTTGTTGATAAGTGCTAATTTACCCTGTAGCGTGTTTATCTTTCTTAATCAATTTCCTTCTTGCAGTGATAATGGGGAAATTCAATTACAAGTCTTTGATGAAGAAATCAGCCCACCAAGGAGCGGGCGGATCGGGCTCGAACCTTAAAGGGAAGAAACAGAAGGCGGCTGAAACTTCTGCACCGAGTGCCCGGCCTCCGAAGAGGACCCTGGAAGACATGATGTCAGAAGCCCCGATTGGAAGACCTTCTCCTCTGATGATTGAACAAGCTCCTGTTGCTGCTATGAGGTCGGGCGATGTTCCCAGAGTGATTGACCTTGCGTCGGATACCAAATGGTACAATGGGAACTGCAATCCCGAGATTAGCTCGCTCTGGGGGAACGAGTTTGATCCTACCGGGTTGATTGATAGCCAGGTGCTGAAGCCTTCTGACGCTCGACTTTTGCTGGAGCAAGGGCCAGGAGAGAGCATGGAGGCTGCTGCTGCTTATGCTCTCCGGATTGCCTCTATTACTCGCTTTTGGAGCCAGCAGGTTATTGATAACATTAAGAAGATGGAGGTAATGAGGGCCGATGTAGCTCGAGCCTCAAGGGTGAAGGATGAGCTTTCTATGGCCTTGGGTAAATGTGAGGAGCAAGGCCGGATTATGGGTCAGTTGAAGGCTCGGAAGGCACAGCTGGAAGATGGCCATGCCACCCTAACGGCCGAGCTAGAGACGGAAAGGGCCGACCGACTCAACCTGCAGAACGTTGGGAGAGGGCTGCAGGCCGAGAAGGAGGCCAGTCTGGAGCTGCAGAAGTTGCTAGAGACCGAGAAGGAGGAGAACCAGAGGCTCCGTGCTGATCTAGCTGAAGCTGAGGCTTCAATCATGAGGGAGCATGTTAATGGTTTCTCCCGAGCCGTGAACTTCAGCACTTCAACCCGACTGCTGACTTCTCCAGTGCCGATGTGGACAAGGATTTCAACCGAGCCGGAATCCTTGTCCCATTGGCCGAGATGGAGGATGACGACGACGATGCCATGACTCACGGGGAGGAAGGCGAGGGTCAAGAGGACGAGGAGGTTCCCGAAGGTGAAGTGGGCCAACCTGGTCAATCTGTTATCATCTCTCCCCATGCCGAGGAGGACGTTGACCCTGAAATTGTATAAGTAGTTTAGGAAACATGTTATTTTTGTGTTGTTCTTTTTTTGAATTTTCATGTATTCGGGGCCTCGCCCCTTTATTTTAATGAAATTCATTATTTACGTATGAATCCATTTGTACTTGGAAAATTTTCTTTTATGTTTTATAGGCTCGGTATGATGACTCTGATCGGTCAATTTGGTCAGCCTTTTTATGTCTTATACACCTTTATAGGCTCGGCACTTCGACCCTGATCGGTCGATTTTTGCTCGGTCGGCCTCTTTAGGATTTAAGCACCTTTATAGGCTCGGACGGCCTCTTTAGGATTTAAGCACCTTTATAGGCTCGGACGGCCTCTTTAGGATTTAAGCACCTTTATAGGCTCGGACGGCCTCTTTAGGATTTAACAGTCTTAACATAATAGCTCAACTGAAGAAAATAATTTTTTTTTTCCTAGTGTGCCTCGTTAAAACCTTCTCGGCCAAAACCTCGTGGGAAAAAGACCGAGATAGGAAAAAGAGTACATCACTTCTAACTTTAGCTAAAATAAAATTTGAGGTGGGAAGTGTTCCATGTTCTGGGAACCGACTTTCCTGACAATTCCTCTAGCCTGTAGGCACCATTTCCTAGATTTTCTGCTATTCTGAATGGGCCCGACCAGTTTGCTGCGAGCTTACCCTCCCTGGACAAATTCCCTTGGGCGCAGCCTTGAGTTGTACTTCCGAGTTGCTTTTTACTTGCACAGCTCGTCCCTGATTCTTGCTGTATCTCAGACTTCCTCGACCATGTCAAGCTCAACTCGGAGTTCTTCTTCATTTTTACTTTCATTGTGATGCTGCCTTCGAAAGGAGAGCTCACCGAGTTCAGCTGGAATCATTGCATCGGTTCCATAGGTTAGTTTGAATGGTGTTTCTCCCGTTGAGGATTGTGGTGAGCAATGGTAAGCCCACAAAATGCTTGGTAACTGCTCAACCCAAGCCCCTTTTGATTGTCCCAACCTTCTTTTGAGCTCGTTTAGAATAACTTTATTAGCTGCCTCTGCTTAGCCATTTGTTTGTGGATGCTCAACCGAGGTCACTTTGTGTTTAATTCCGAGGTTGGAGTAAAACTCTCCGAGCTCCTTATCGGTGAACTGCTTTCCGTTGTCTGTCACAACTGCATAAGGAAGGCCATGCCTGCATACAATATTTTTCCATACAAAATTATGGACCTTTTTCGCAGTTATTGTAGCCAACGGTTCTGCTTCAATCCATTTGGTGAAGTAGTCTACCCCTACCAGGAGGAACTTGACCTGACCCTTGGCCACTGGGAAAGGGTCGACTATGTCCATCCCCCACATAGTAAAGGGCCATGGTGAGAACATGGAGTGGAGCTCTTCTCCTGGGGCACGAGCTATGTTGGCGAACTTCTGACAAGGGTCACACCTATTGGTCCAGGTAGAGCAATCGAGCCTCATGGTTGGCCAGTAAAACCCTGCTCGTAGGATCCGAGCTTCCAGAGATCGGCCACCTGAATGCATTCCGCAGATTCCTCGGTGCATCTCATCCATTACATACTTGGACTGCTCCTTTGTGAGGCACTTCAGTAACGGCCTGGAGAATCCCCTCTTGTACAGCTCACCGTCTAAGATGGTGTAGTGACAAGATTTTAGGCGGATTCGCCTTGCCTCCTTTTGGTCATCAGGTAGTTTGTCCGAGGTTAGATACTCCAAGATTGGAGTCATCCAGCCCCGGTCATAGTGCTCGGTTACTGTCACCTCGGCACTCTTTATGCTCGGCTCAAGGAGGTTTTCTTGAATGAAAGTTCTTAGTTGGCCAGCCCTCTTGGTGCTTGCCAATTTGGACAGCAGGTCTGCTCTGGAATTCTCTTCTCGAGGTATGTGCTCAATGGAGAAATGCTCAAATTCAGAAATGAGGCTATTAACTTTGCAGATATATCTGGTCAGTTGGGGGTCTTTTGTCTGATAATTGCCCGAGACTTGTCCCGTTACGAGTTGTGAGTCACTTCTGCATTTTAGCTCCCGGACCCCGATTTCTTTAGCTAACAATAGCCCAGCAATAAGGGCTTCATACTCTGCTTGGTTGTTGGAAGCAGTGAACCCAAACTTCAAAGATTGCTCGAGGATTAGGTCATCAGGTCCCTCAAGAATTATTCCAGCCCCGCTTGCTTTCAAGTTGGATGATCCATCAACATATAGGAGCCAGATGAAGGATTCTGACCTTGGTTTGGAAGAAAGCTCGGCAATAAAATCAGAGAGGCATTGGGCTTTCATGGGCCCCCTCGGTTCATACCGTAGACCGAACTCTGACAACTCCACTGACCAAGCTATCATTCGTTCGGCTAGATCAGGTTTCCTGAGTACCTGCTTTATCGGATGATCCGTCTTGACGATGACCTGGTGAGACTGGAAATAGGGTCGTAACCTCCGAGCTGCCATAACTAAGGCGAGAGCCAGTTTTTCAATTACTTGGTATCGCGTTTCCGCGTCTTTCAGGATCCTACTGACATAGTATACCGGCATCTATTGCTCTTCCTCTTCCTGGATGATCACTGCACTGATTGCGTAATCATTAACGGAGAGGTATAGGTATAGATCTTTGCCGAGCTGAGACCGAGTGAGGATTGGGGGAGATGCTAAGAAGAGTTTCAGATCTTCGAAGGCCTTCTCACATTCTTCAGTCCAAATGAAATCCTTTGGCTTTTTCAGGAGCTGGAAAAAAGGTCTTGCCTTCTCTACAGACTTCGGGAGCAAACGGGATAGGGAGGCTAATCGGCTGGCTAGCCTCTGAATTTCCTTCACATTCCGAGGACTCCGCATTTCCACGACGGCTTTGCATTTATCTGGATTAGCTTCGATTCCTCAGTGTGTTAGCATATACTCCAAGAATTTTCCTCCCTGTACACCAAAAGAGCACTTCTCTGGATTCAGCCTCATGTTGTACTTTCTGAGTTGGCCGAAGATTTCCTCGAGGTCGGCAGGGTGCTGGCTCGGATCATCGGATTTTACTACCATGTCATCAACATATACTTCTAAGTTTTTTCCGATTTGACTGGCGAAAACCTTGTCCATAAGCCTCTAATATGTCGCCCCGACATTTTTTAGGCCGAAGGGCATTACTCGGTAACAGTAATTTGCCCCATCAGTCATAAACGCTGTTTTTTCCTCGTCGGGTGGGTACATCCTGATCTGGTTGTAACCGGAATATGCGTCCAAGAAGGACAAAACCTTGTAACCTAAGGCCCCATCCACCAGTCTGTCGATGTTTGGCAAGGGATAGGAATCTTTTGGGCATGCCTTGTTGAGGTCAGTATAGTCGGTGCACATCCGCCATTTACCATTGGCCTTTTTGACTATTACCACGTTGGCTAGCCAAGTGGTGTATTTCACCTCTCGGATGAAATTTGCTTTGAGCAGTTTGGAAGTCTCCTCGGCCATTGCTCGATGCATTTCTTCACCTAGTTTCCTTTTTCTCTGAGTTACAGGTTTAGCTTCGGGACATATAGACAGCTTATGGCACATAAAGTTGGGGTCTATGCCCGGCATATCCGATGTCTTCCAGGAGAACAGGTCAGCATTCTTTCTGAGGACCGTGTGAAGCCTCTCTTTGAGTGAGGGGTCCAGGTGACTACCGACGTGGGTGCACTGTTCAGGATGGGCTCCCAACTGGAACCTTTCTAAAGACTCTGTTGGTTCGGCCCTGGACTCGTACATCTCCGCCCTTGGGTCCAGCTCAAACATGCTGACCGAACTGGCTGGAGCTACTGAGCTGACCGAGCTTACCACCTCTGCTTTACCATCCTCGGTATTCTTTGGGCCGTCCTGGTGACGGGTAACCTTCAGGCTGTCCACATAGCACTGCCTTGCTAGCTTTTGGTCAGCTCGGACTGCAATTATCTCCCCAGAGTCGACTGGGAATTTCATTGTCAGGTGTGGGGTAGAGACAATTGCCTTGAGCTCATTCAACGTCGGTCTTCCGATAAGGATATTGTATGACGTGGTGGCATCTACAATAACATACCTGACTGATACGGACTTGGAGAGTCTGCCTTCTCCGAACGTTGTTAAGAGATCTATATATCCTCGGGTCTTGACTTGTTCCCCGGCAAACCCTACCAACTTGTCCTCCTGCTCTTTTATCAGCTTTTCAGGGATTCCGAGCTTCTTGAAGGTTGCCAGGTAGAGAATATCGGCCGAGCTCCCCTGGTCAATAAGTGTTCATCTGACCGAGAAGTTGGCTAGCTCGACCGTTATCACCATTGGGTCATCTTGATTTGGATCTACCCCTTGGAAATCATCATCTGTGAACGTTATGGGGGTCTTGCTCTTGGAGGCCTTCCAGACACCGTGTTAACAGATCGGAGGGCTTTGACATGACGCCTCCGAGCTGAGCTCGTTGTTCCTCATCCTGCAAATCCCCCCGAGATTGTATTGATGACTCCCCTGATTCTTCCCTCTGATTCTTCGATGGGGGCCTTTGGTTGTTTGGTCGATCTCCACCCTGATGATTTCTTCGCAAGTTTGCATCTCGGTTTTGGTTATCATGACCGTGTCTTCGTTGTCTTCGACCGGGTCGTCTGCCTCCGTTGTCATCTCGGCGGACGAAACGATCAAGACGGCCTGCTTGCACCAACTCCTCAATCTTTCTCTGGAGTGTTCTGCACTCTTCAGTGGAGTGTCCATAGTTCTGATGCCACATGCATTCTTTGCTTCTGTCAGCATTGTCCGGTGTTTTGGATGGTTTAGGTAAGGTAAGCAACTCGGCGCTGCACACCTCCTGAAGGATGGCTGCCCGAGATCGGTTCAGCGGAGTGTAAGATGGATACCTGGGATGCCTCTGCGGGAATTCTCTTTCATTGGTTTTTTGGGTCCTTTGTGAGTCAGACCCCCTGTTTCTGTCTTTGTTGGAGGCTGAGCTCTTGTCCTCGAAACCTCTTTCTCTCCTTTTAAACTCCAGCATCTCTTCCGTGTTCATGAAACCTGTAGCCTTTTCCAGCAGCTCTTCAAAATCTCTTGGTGGCTTCCGAGATAGGTACTCGAAGAATGGTCCTGGCTTAAGACCGGCCATGACGGTGTGGAGGCAGAGTTCCGAGCTCATATTGGGAATCAGGATCTGCTTTGCATTGAAGCGGGCCATGTAATCTCTGAGCGATTCATTCCTTTCCTGCTTGAAATTTACCAGTGAGACTGAGTGCCTTCTGTGCCTTCGGCTTGCCGCAAATTGTGCCGTGAACTTGGTTATGAGCACATCAAAGGAATCAATTGACCGAGGTGGTAGATTTGTTAGCCAGGTTAGAGCAGGGCCTTGCAAAGTAGTTGGAAAAACTTTGCACATGACAGCCTCCGAATCAGTCACCAAGTAAATAGAGGAAATAAAGGACTCCACATGCTCGGTTGGGTCAGTGGTGCCATTGAATTTGTCGATGTTAAGGGGCTTAAAATGGGTTGGCACGACTACCTCATTAATGTCATCAGTGAAGGGCAACCTCAGACACCGGTCCGACGTCCTTCCTTTCTGGCTAGTCCTGTCTGCGTGAGATTTGACTTCTGAATCCCCTAGGGGAGGTTTAGTTTTGGATGCTCGGTTAGTTCCTCGAGGAGAGTGCGCTGGAGGATCCTTCTGGCCAGCCTCGGGTGAGGATTGTTCTCCGTCTGAAGGTGTCAAGGACCTTTCTCTTTTTCGGGCTTTCAAAAGCTTCTGATTCTTTGCGCGTATCTCCTCGTTCTCCTTCCGAAGCTGCTTGAGTTGTTCCATAATTTCTCCTAACCGAGGGTCACCTTCATTGAAGGGGGAAGAAAGATGATTGCTGTGGCTCTGGGCGTTCGAAGCCTCATGATCCTCATGATTCATGCTGCTCGCCCCTCCTCGCAGACCATTCCGTGTGGTCACCATTAAGCTTTTCTTGTGGAACCGGGGAAAGTTTCACCTCGGTCCCACGGTGGGCGCCAAATGTTCCTGCCGAGATACGGTTTACCGGAATCTCGCCGTGAACGTCAAACCAGGGATGAACAAATAGGGTTGTTTTAGGCTATGGCTTGACAGAATGAGATATTCCGGTCCTACGTATCCCAATGGGAATCAAAGGCAGACGTAGTTCTTGATTCAACCCTTGGCCGTGGTAATCTCGATCTCTTAATTTTGTATCGGATGAATACTAGGGATCAAGGACTCTCTGATAGTCTCTTGGTCGACGCTAGTTTCTCTAATACGCTTAATAGAGAGTCACCGGCGTTCAGTGAAAAAGTGAGTTTCTATCATGGGTACTCTTCCTTTTATAATAGGATTCCCCTATCTTTTAGAGATCTGATTTATCTCTTAAATCTCTTTTGAGATGTGATTTATCTTCCAAATATCTTTTAGAGATCTGGTTGATCTCTTAAATCTCTTTTGAGATGTGATTCCTTAATTTAAGGGATATTATCTATTTCAACCAGATAAGGTTAATTCAGATAATATCATGATTTAATATTTAATATTTTATCCCCTAATTAAGTGATCATTAATTTATTATCCTTAACTTCCGGACTGGGCCGGGTATCCGAGCTCGGTGGCCGGTTTTAATCTTTGGCCAGTACATTAATAATTATTGTACTAACAATTTTCTCCACTAAACTACCTTAATCTTTATTAAAAAAAATACATTCAAATTTTAGGATGTTACATTTTTTCTCATCCTTAAAGAATTTCGTCCCCGAAATTCTCATATTCTATTCAAACAACATGAGATTAATGGTAATGCAACATTATGTTTGGTACCCATGTTCAAAAGATTGAGATGATGTTGTCTGACATCTTCCTCAAGTTCTCAGGTAGCATCCTCTGGAGTCAACCCTTCCCAAATCACTTGCACTAATGGGATCATCTTGTTCCTCAGAGTTTTAGTACTCTTGTCAATGATCTGAATAGGCCTAGGCTAAAGGATCAAATTATTCCTCAATTGTACTGACTCAGGAGCTATCACGTGTGAAACATCAGATACGTGCTTTCGGGGTTGAGAAATGTGGAAGACGTCATGGAGGTTTGACAACTGGGGTGTAAGAGCCAATTGGTAAGCAACAGGTCCGACTCTTTTTAGGATTTGAAAAGGACCCATGAAACGATGATTTATCTTTTTGACTTTTAGTGACCTCCCAACCCCAATCTTAGGACTGGCTTTCAAGAATACATGTTTATCTTCCTGAAATTCTAGAGGTTTCCTTCTCTTATTGACATAACTCTGTTTACCTATTCTGTGTAGTGCGCATCTTTCCCTCAGTTATTCATCCTAATTGTGGTCTCTTGGATTAAATCTGATCCTAACAAGATCTTCTCACCTACTTCGCACTAACATAAAAGGGGCCTTACATTTTCTAATCACATTATCACTATATATAGTTATTAACTATTTCACCACATAATAAGTGTACAATTCATGACACCTTAACTATAAAAAAAATATTTAAACTGAAGTAAAAAATAATAATAATAACACTTATATAATAAAATAATGCACTTAAGCATGTGTTTCTGTCCATCCTCCTATAATTATAATAGCTTCACTTGCATTTCATCATTATAAGCATTCTCAAAATAGCAAATTTATATCAACAATTCACAAAAAAATAATAAAAAAAATAAAGTAAAGTTATACCATCTATATGTATATCTAATAGTCTAAGAATCTACAGTAATAATTTCTTATATTAATTACAGATAGCGGATTTTATAAATAAAATAAAAAAGAAGGAAATGAGAAGCAGTAGAGGCATCTGTAACACCCTCTTGGGCATTACATCCTAATCACATGCGGAAATAAATTAAAAAGAAGGCTTATGGTTGCTTTAGGAAAAACTTCTATAATTTTCATAAGTATGAAAATATGAGGGTAAAAGTTTTTGTGGAGTACTTAAAATAGTGCACACAACACAAATAGTATAATCATACCAAGTTTAATAATCCACAACAATTTGATTTATTTATAAATCCAAAACACTTCAAAACATATGAACTTTCTTGGAAATAATCTTTCGTACTAAAATTTATAAATTCATTACAAGGCTTTTCAAGACCACCTATAATAACTTCTTTAAAGCATCCGTCCTAAAGGATGTAAGACTAAGCCCTCATTCATGTTTTGATGTATGACAAACAAAGTGTATTTTGCATAAGTTTTTTGATTTTGACTACGTACTCATTTCATGTTAAGTTGCATGCAAGATCACTCGTCCAACAAAGCAAAACTAGCACTCGTCCAACACAGGGAAAATATGAGCGCTCGTCCAATGAAATGAACAACTAAAGAGCGTGTCCACTAAAGAAACAACAAAGTAAAATGCTGACGTGGCACATGAAGCGCGTCCACTGAAAGAAACAGAAGAGCTCATCTGCTGACGTGACACATGAAGCGCGTCCACTGAAAGAAACAGAAGAGCTCGTCTGCTGACGTGGCACATGAAGCGTGTCCACTGAAAGAAACAGAAGATCTGGTCTGCTGACGTGGCACATGAAGCTCGTCTACTGAAAGTAACAGAAGCGCTCATCTACTGATGTAAACAGGAGAGCTCGTCTACTGATGTAAAAAGGAGAGCTCTTCAACTGATGTAAAAAGGAGAGCTCGTCTACTGACAGTGGCACTGGGAGCTCGTCTACTAATGATACGTGCTAAGATCTTAATGAGAAGCTCCGTCCACTAACATGGCATATAAAGCTCGTCTACCAATAGGAGCCCGTCCAAATACCTGGTGATTAGCACTCTCGTCTACCAGTTGGAGCCCGTCCAATTGCCTGGTGTTAGCACTCTCGTCTACCAATTGGAGCCCGTCCAATAACCTTGAGCTAATACTCCCGCCTGCTGACGTGGCAAATGGACACGGCTATTTTTCTCTTCAATTAAACACGGATATATTACTCTTCAAAAAGACTTCGCTATCCTTTCAGATGGAAACAATTATTTTTCAAAGAAGGATGCAAACTCTACAAAGATCAACAGAATCTCATTTCAAGAACAAGAATCAAGAAAGCAGATTTTGTTAAATCAGATCCAAATCTGTTTTAAATGATCCCAACGGCTATAATTTGTCTTCTATATAAAGAGGGATCAAAGAAACACTTTTCAAAAAAAACACAACACATACAATAAACACAACTCATTCTGATTCAAAGTGCTTCATCTCTGAGAAAAGTGTGATAGTAGTTAGAACTTCATTTTGTATAATCAGACTTTTAGAGTCTTACTTCTACTCAATTCTTTTCGTGAATTAGTGTGACTAAGAGAGGGTATCTCTTAGGATTTAACAAGGATAGAAGGGATCCTTGGGTATAGAAAAGCTAGTGTGCTTGCTTTCTGGAGATTTTTCAAGCAAGGAGGTTATCCTTGTGTTGCTGTAATTAGAATTGTGTAATTGCTGATTATAGTGAAGAAATCCACAGAGGTGTGGGACTGGATGTAGGCTTACCAGAGGAGGTAGCCGAACCAGGATAAATCGGTTTGCGTGTTCTTCTCATCCCTAAACTCCATATACTTGTTAACTTGAATCTTTAATCTGCAATCTTTGTTAAAATCTGTTGTTACTACTTATAATTCTTCTTGTCATCATTACTTGTTCCATAACCTGATTCTTGGGAATTAAAATTGATTGAAAACCAATTTTCTTTAAAGAAACACTGTTTTGCTTTAAATTGCTGAAAAAGTTTTCAATATCTCAATTCACCCCCCCCCTCTTGAGACCGTAGCCACTATCGTCAATTGGCATCAAGGCTAAAACTCTTGTTACAAAGCTTAACAGCTTCAAGAGATGGCTACAAATGATATCCTGGGTGATGGGGCTTCACTCACTAGACCCCCTGCCTTTAATGGCTCCCAATACATGTTTTGGAAAGAAAGAATGCTTATCTTTCTTGAGGCTACAGGTTTAGATGTATTAGATGCTGTTGAAAATGGTCCCTATGTTCCATTTATTCTTGATGCTAAGGGAAATAAACAAACTAAACCAAAAGATGACTGGAATGATGATGATAAAAGAAGAGTTGGTTATAATGCTAAAGCAAAAAATATTATAACAGCTGCTTTGAATTATGATGAGTTTTTCAGGGTCTCCAATTGCAAAACGGCAAAGCAAATGTGGGATACTCTTCAACTCACTCATGAAGGAACCAACGATGTGAAAAGAGCAAGGATGAATGAACTAATCCATGAATATGAACTCTTTCACATGAAGAATGGTCAGGAGATAGATGAACTACAAAAGAGGTTTACACACATTGTGAACCAGCTAGAAGGACTCGAACATACAATCACAGATGAGAAAAAGATTAACAAGATTATGAGATGTTTGAGTCGTGAATGGCAGCCAAAAATTACTGCAATTGCTGAAGCAAAGGATCTTGACACGATGCAGATTGCTACTCTATTTGGCAAGTTGAAAGAACACAAATTGGAACTCAATAGATTGAAAAATCATGAAGATAAGGAGAAAAAGAAGAAAGTACTCTCACTCAAGGCTCATATCTCCAAAGAATCAATAGAAAGTGATGAAGATGAACACCTTGATGAAAGTGAAGAATCTGAAGAAGAAGACATGGGATTGCTTGTGAGGAAATTTATAAGATTCATCAAGAAGAATAGAAACAAGAAGCAATTCAGTTTTCCTACCAAAAAGAACACGAACAAAGGTGAAAGCTCTTCCTCAACAATCAAATGCTTTGAATGTGGAAAGCTTGGACACTACAAAAATGAATGTCCAAAGCTACAAAATAAAGAAAAGTATGAGAAGAATGACAGCAAGGAAAAGAAAGGAAGAAAGCCTAGAAAAGCATACATAGCTTTGGAAGAAAATGATATGGATTCCACTAGTAGTGAATCTGAAAATGAAGAAGCCAACCTATGTCTCATGGCAAATCATCAAAGTGATAGTGAAACCGAGGTAAATGATTCCTCTCCTACCTATGATGAGTTACAACATGCTTTTGATGAATTGCATGAAGAATATGTTAAAATGGGTAAACAACTTATATCTTCTAGGAAGATCATCGCAAAACAATGTAGTGACTATGCATTTTTTACAAATAAAGCTTAAAGAACTAGAAACTGAAAATTCACAATTACTTGCATCTAGTTCAATTTGCACCAAATGCACTACACTAGAAAAGGAAGTTGAAAAACTGAATACAACTCTATCTAAGTTTACTTTGGGTAGAGATAACTTGAATGCCATATTAGGACAGCAGAAGGGTGTGTATGACAAAGCTGGAATCGGATATAAGTCAATGATACATGAAAAATCTTTTAAGAAGCTTTTTGTTCCACCTATTTCCTCAACTAGTCCTTTTGTTAAATGCTATTATTGTCTAAAGAAAGGTCATACAGCTACTACTTGTAGACTTAAAAAGAACATTCATGTTGGCATTAAACAAATTTGGGTTCCTAAAGGAACTATTGCTGCAACTAACTCAAAAGGACCCAAACAGATTTGGGTACCTATAGCAAAAACATGAAATTCTGTTTTGTAGGTGTGGTGGAAGGTCAAGAGCAAAAATTGGAATCATGACATAGAGCCTTCACCAAACACAAAATGGGTAACAATAAAGAAAGAATATTGATTGAATATGTTTTCTAGTTATCATTATGATTGTGAATCTTTGTGTTGACTTATATATCATTGTATAATATGTCTACATTGTTGTATTAAAGATATTTGATCAATCATGGAATAATCCTATGGCATTTGTATCTCAAATAGAACCAAAATATGTTGATGATGCTATTAATGATGAACATTGGATGATTGCAATGCAAGAGGAGTTAAATCAATTTAAAAGGAACAAAGTTTGGGATTTAGTTCCAAAGCCCAAAAGTAACCAAATAATCGAAACTAAATGGGTGTTTAGAAACAAAATGGATGAGAATGGAATAATAGTAGGAAACAAGGCTAGAATAGTAGCTAAGGGATATAATCAAGAAGAAGGAATTGATTATGATGAAACATATGCTCCCGTAGCTAGATTAGAAGCCATAAGAATGCTCTTAGCCTATGCATGTATAATGAACTTTAAACTGTACCAAATGGATGTGAAAAGTGCCTTTTTAAATGGAATATTACAAGAGGAAGTATATGTAAGCCAACCCCCTGGCTTTGTTGACAGTGAGTTCCCAAATCACGTCTATAAACTGACTAAAGCCCTCTATGGACTCAAGCAAGCTCCTATAGCTTGGTATGAGAGGTTAAGCAATTTTCTCCTAGAAAAAGGCTTTAAGAGAGGAAAAGTTGATACAACACTATTTACTAAAACAAAAGCACACAATATTTTACTTGTTCAAATATATGTTGATGACATTATTTTTGGTGCTACTAATGAGTCTTTATGCAAGGAATTTGGTGAACTAATGCAAAGTGAATTTGAAATGTCCATGATGGGAGAGCTTACCTTCTTTCTTAGACTTCAAATTAAACAATGCCAAGATGGAACCTTCATAAGCCAAACAAAGTATTGCAAGGAACTACTAAAGAAGTTTGGAATCGAAAGCACAAAGGAAATGGCAACACCAATGAGTCCAGCCTGCTACTTGGACAAAGATGAACATGGTAAACCTATAGATGTATCCAAGTATAGAGGTATTATCGGATCCTTACTTTATCTCGCTGCAAGTAGGCCAGATATAATGTTTAGTGTGTGTATGTGTGCAAGGTATCAAGCTAATCCTAAAGAATCACATCTTACTGCAGTTAAAAGAATCATGAAGTACCTCTTAGGAACAAAAGAAATGGGGCTGTGGTATCCCAAGGGATCCACTTGCACATTAATAGGATATTCCGACTCTGACTTTGCTGGATGCAAGTTAGATAGGAAGATCACAAGTGGAACATGCCATTTATTAGGAAATTCCCTAGTGTCCTGGTTTAGTAAAAAGCAAACTAGTGTGACCTTATCCACAGCTGAAGCAGAATATGTTGCAACTGGGAGTTGTTGTGCTCAAATCCTATGGATGAAACAACAATTAATTGACTATGGTGTTTATCTAGATCATATACCAATAAAATGTGATAACACTAGTGCAATAAATCTAACAAAGAACCCAATTATGCACTCAAGAACCAAGCATATTGAAATTAGGCATCATTTTATCAAGGATCATATTCAAAGTGGTGATGTTGTGATTGAACATATAGATACATCCAAGCAATTAGCTGATATATTCACCAAACCACTAAATAAGGAGAGTTTCTTCTTTATAAGAAGGGAACTTGGCATAATTGATCCTCAAAATAATTGATATCAGATGTTATTTTTGATAATATAATCAATATGTCACGCAAGGTAGCACAAGTTGCTGAAAATTATGAAGGACATGGGCAAGATGCTAAGCGTCCTTAGGTGTCTATAATTTTTTTTGGTATTTTGGATGTTTTGATGAATTGCATAAGTTCTGAAATGCTTTATTATCAATAAATGCAAGACTGTTTTTAAGTTTGATTTCAATATTCTCCATAGTTTCTTTTTGATAATGACAAAGGGGGAGAAAGATGAACCATACATTTGAGATGAACCATAATGATGAACCATGCATTTGCTGTAAAATTTTTTTTTAATACACAAGTATGAACTGTTTTTAAAAGACATACTAGAACTTATAATAAATGCAAGATAATCTTTTCATGATAATGATATGATAACACTTGATCTTTTGAAAGATATCAATGACACAGGGGGAGGAACAAAATAACTCAAGAACCATGCTTACCGAAAAGCTGCACTCTGATTTCTTAATAACTAAGGTTAAGTATGGTAAGGTTTGTCATAATCAAAAAGGAGGAGTTTGTAAGACTAAGCCCTCATTCATGTTTTGATGTATGACAAACAAAGTGTATTTTGCATTAAGTTTTTTGATTTTGACTACGTACTCATTTCATGTTAAGTTGCATGCAAGATCACTCGTCCAAAAAAGTAAAACTAGCGCTCGTCCAACACAGGGAAAATATAAGTGCTCGTCCAATGAAATGAACAACTAAAGAGCGCGTCCACTAAAGAAACAACAAAGTAAAATGCTGACGTGGCACATGAAGCGCGTCCACTGAAAGAAACAGAAGAGCTCGTCTGCTGACGTGGTACATGAAGCGCGTCCACTGAAAGAAACAGAAGAGCTCGTCTGCTGACGTGGTACATGAAGCGCGTCCACTGAAAGAAACAGAAGAGCTCGTCTACTGACGTGGCACATGAAGCGCGTCCACTGAAAGAAACAGAAGAGCTCGTCTGCTGACGTGGCACATGAAGCACGTCCACTGAAAGAAACAGAAGATCTCGTCTGCTGATGTGGCACATGAAGCGCGTCTACTGAAAGTAACAGAAGCGCTTGTCTACTGATGTAAACAGGAGAGCTCGTCTACTGATGTAAAAAGGAGAGCTCTTCTACTGATGTAAAAAGGAGAGCTCGTCTACTGATAGTGGCACTGGGAGCTCGTATACTAATGATACACGTTAAGATCTTAATGAGAAGCTCCGTCCACTAACATGGCATATAAAGCTCGTCTACCAATAGGAGCCCGTCCAAATACCTGGTGATTAGCACTCTTGTCTACCAGTTGGAGCCCGTCCAATTGCCTGGTGTTAGCACTCTCGTCTACCAATTGGAGCCCGTCCAATAACCTTGAGCTAATACTCCCGTCTGCTGACGTGGTAAATGGACACGGCTATTTTTCTCTTCAATTAAACACGGATATATTACTCTTCAAAAAGACTTCGCTATCCTTTCAGATGGAAACAGTTATTTTTCAAAGAAGGATGCAAAATCTACAAAGATCAACAGAATCTCATTTCAAGAACAAGAATCAAGAAAGCAAATTTTGTTAAATCAGATCCAAATCTGTTTTAAATGATCCCAACGGCTATAATTTGTCTTCTATATATAGAGGGATCAAAGGAACACTTTTCAAAAAAACACAACACATACAATAAACACAACTCATTCTGATTCAAAGTGCTTCATCTCTGAGAAAAGTGTGATAGTAGTTAGAACTTCATTTTGTATAATCAGACTTTTAGAGTCTTACTTCTACTCAATTCTTTTCGTGAATTAGTGTGACTAAGAGAGGGTATCTCTTAGGATTTAACAAGGATAGAAGGGATCCTTGGGTATAGAAAAGCTAGTGTGCTTGCTTTCTGGAGATTTTTCAAGCAAGGAGGTTATCCTTGTGTTGCTGTAATTAGAATTGTGTAATTGCTGATTATAGTGAAGAAATCCACAGAGGTGTGGGACTAGATGTAGGCTTACCAGAGGAGGTAGCCGAACCAGGATAAATCGGTTTGCGTGTTCTTCTCATCCCTAAACTCCATATACTTGTTAACTTGAATCTTTAATCTGCAATCTTTGTTAAAATCTGTTGTTACTACTTATAATTCTTCTTATCATCATTACTTGTTCCATAACCTGATTCTTGGGAATTAAAATTGATTGAAAACCAATTTTCTTTAAAGAAACATTGTTTTGCTTTAGATTGCTGAAAAAAGTTTTCAATATCTCAATTCACCCCCCCCTCTTGAGACCGTAGCCACTAACAACAAAGGAAACATCCTAAGCTGGTCGTACTAAAAGACAACTACTGGGAAGAATTCCATAGTCCTCACCATAGAATTTTCACCAACCTCTTCAAGGATCGGGAGTAATATCCTTAAGTGAGGTTAGGAACTTCTCGGCACCACTTGCCCTCGTATTGCAGCAAAAGACCAGGGAAAAACCTGATATATTGTAAGGGTGAGATACCAATATATGGTTGAATTATGATGACTACATGTCCAAACACAGAGCAATAGATACTGACAAATATTCATAATCAACATATAAATGCTCACAAAAAAATCATATAAATCAAAAATCGTCGTCCTTTTTGAAAACATGGCACTTCTATATCCCAACATTCTGTCCTAGTCTTTGGAGACCCCAACTCCATGCAGTTTTTGAAAAACAGTAAGCTGATCAGGCTCAATTGTCACTCAAGCACAAATAGCCAACACATGTACATGGTTCAACTTAGTTCCCACAACAACTGTCCAACTCAAGGCACAGTAATCAACGCATGTGGGTTCCAGAGCACACCGTCCTACACAAGGTACGATGAACAAGGCTCATGGAAATCATGGTCCATCAAGACACCAATGATACACCGTCGTATGAGATACCTTTCCCCTCAAGGCATTCACACAAAACAAATTGGGCACGTCTGCCAAATGCATGGAAAAAAACATTGTATTTTCGTAGCTTTTCTTTGTGTTTCATTCTTTCCTTCGTCGAGGCTCAAGGCTCACGACTATCCATAATTTTCGACGTTTTAAAACTCTCATTATCGACACATGACATTTTAGCTCGAGTGTCCAAATCACAACAGTCCTAGACCTGTGCACTAGTCTTAGACTTTATGGTCGTAGAAAGTAACTTTCACCTTTTTACTACTTTCACCACATTTTATCACAACGTGTGTAGGACACACAGTCCAAGACAACGTATATAGGACACGCAGTCCACAACAACGTAAGTAGGACACACAGTCCACAACTTCATATATAGGACGCACAGTCCACAGTGTTGTGATACGGATCATGGATCTACGTGCTTTAACTCTTAGTATCCCGACGTCTCGGTTACTAGGTTCACTTTTCAACGTTATTTTTCGTTCAGTGAAAAAACAAATACAAAATCAAAACATCCGTAACTTATCGAAGTTACCAGATATTTTTACTTTAATAAATTCTTTTCAACAACATTTTCTTTTGAAATTCATTTTCAATACTTTAAACTTTAGGAACTCCACTTCCTTTTCTAAAAATCTCCTTTGTTTTGGAAAAGTCTATTCCCTTTCAAAAATATAGTAAACATTTTTAAAGAAAAACTCTTTCTAAGAACATTGGAAACTAATATCCCGTTTTCTATGGTACTTTAGTACAAGTGTTCTCAAAATTATGTTTTTCGTCAAAATAAGATCTTTCAGCTTAAATAATTTCCCTTTATAAAATTGTTTTGATTCTAAAAATTTTCTCTTTCATTAAAACGTTACTAAAAGAAATCTTTTCCAAAACTTCAAAATAAATTTGTTCTTCTTCATGGTTTCTTACCATGAATTCTTTTCAAAGTTTGATTTTTCTTAGTGTAAAATCATCTAAGTTTTCAATTGAATTTCCTTCATAACATCTGTTTTTATTTTCTAAAAGTTTCATTAAACATTAAAATTATTTAATTTCCCTTTTTTTTTGGTCAAAACCTTGTTAAAGGAAATCCTTACTTGTGATTTTCTTTGTAAATGTTTTCTTAAAGCTTTTATCTTCATTATTTGAGCTCTAACCAATGGTTAGGCTTCCATGCAAAAACTTCAACACATATAAAACAACTTCAACATATATAAGTAACATGCACATTTTCATAAATCATCAATATATCATGAACTCAAAATCAACCAAAACAGTCACAACAATAATAACATCAATCTATCACATCAAAATAAACACACAAGACATATAGTCATCATAACATAATTATCCCTCAGGCTTTCTCCCCTTACCTACTTCGACGGATAGACAAGGTCTTTGTTTCCGCATTGTCCAGAGCGAACTTCCTTTGTCCACAGCGTGTCACAAGTCTAAGAATTAAGCGAATGACTTAAATTAAAACAACAAAGTAATCTTATCTTTCTAAGTGTAGGTTTTGGCCATGGCTAAAAACAATGATGCTAGAGATGTCCAAATCTTTTACAATTTCTTGGATTACATTTTGTCATTACTTTTTATACATAGACATACATATATATATATATATATATATTAAACATATACTTTAATCCCATATTTTTATATCTTTATATTAACACTTTTTTATATTCCATTTTATACCAAAATATTTAATTGATCATGTTAAAAGATATTATTTTCAAAATCATATTTTTTTCACTCAAAATTATGATGAACTCTTTTATAAGTAATTTCAGAACAGCAGTGGGTTTTAAAATATGAATGACCACTCAAATGACCTTTACAATTCTTGAAAATTTAATTCAAGGTACCTAACTCACATATAAACACATTGCAGTTGGTTCCATATCAAGATTTGAAGGCATTAATTTATTAAAAATCACGCACTGCCTCTGATTGTACAGGATTTCCCAAAAATCTAAGTTCACCAACATGTAACTTTATGAAATTGTTTCTCTTTATATACATATGTAAAAATTCTAAAACTTCAACAAAACTTTAGTTATACTTTATTAATAACCCAGAAATTTTTTATACAAGTTTTTAACTTTCAAAATCATATTTAAAATCCTCATGCAACCAACTATGTTCTTATTTTTCGTAGTCAGAATTTGATTCTACTTTGAGAGGTGTTTTGATCTGGTAAATCTTATCCAAATACTTACATATTACATATCAAATTAAAGCCCCAGAAGTCTTCTTTTCAAATACATATTTATATTCCAGAAACACGTTTTGTATAAAAAGTTATGGGCTTACGAATAAGTATATATCATGCTGTCAGATTTATATTTTACATATGTTCATCCACACCAAGTTATTATCTTCACTCTAGCATCATTCACAGCCACAAAACCAACATGCAAAGGCCCTAGATCCTCTAAAACATACATGCAAAACATATATCAACCAAAAACAGAAACTATTATTATCAAATAATAGTTTAAACAAAGAGTTTAGAGAGGATCTCCCCACTACCTCTTGAAAATCCTAAAACCTCTTGGCTCTTAACTTGGAAAATTGCAAGCTTGCTCCCTTAAGCTCCAAGATGAGTCCTTCATGATGGATCTAAAGGTTAGAAGGGTATTTACCAACATGCATGAAGGAAAACTCAAAGGAATGGACATGCATGTGGGACTTGAACCAAAAACACCTATTTTCTACACATAGGGCTTCGGCCACCCTATTGAAAATGGGGTTGGAGGAGTTTTCACCACATGCAAACCAATAAGATGAGAGTAGAGATGAGTAGGAGTTTATAAAAATTGGTTTCATGTCGAAAAGGTTTTCTAAAGATTTTCTTAAAAAATTTTAGTTAGAAATCATAAACACGCAACTTGATTAAATGACATGCATGCTGAGAATAAGCAAGAATTTGAGAAAATAAAGATTAGAGTGAAAGAAGTATACCCTTGTGATAATGGGAAGTTGAAGATAATTGAGGTCTTGAAGCTTCACAAGATTATCAATGGAGGAAGATGATGAGTGAGCAAAGTGAATGTATGAGTGAGTTGGAGAGAAATGAAGAGAAAGTGAAGTTAGGAGTGGGAGGGAGATATTTAAAGAGAATGGGAAGGGGTGGGGGGGGCTCATTTGTGTGGAAAAAGGGAAATATATATATATATAAATGGAATTTTGAAATATAATTATTTATTATGAAAATAATGATTTCATGTAATAATGGTTTACTATTCAAATCAGATTTTGCTCACTAAATACTCCAAACTCTCATGAAAATAAATTCATTGACTTCCCTTTGTTTGTTCCAGTCCAATTCCTCTTCCCGGCAGTGTGAATAGATCATATTTCTTATGAAAATCGCACCCGAAAAATCAATAAAATAAATTTTTTTAACGAAAATTTTCAAAATAGTGGGAACATTAGCAATCATAATTAGAAGCCTAATAGTTTCGTTCACGAGTAAAAATTTCATTTTCTGATCAGTAAACTTGTATCGATAGAGAAAACGCAGATCGGGTTTCATCTGAATTTTCAGTTGAAATTTTTAATGGAGCTTCCTAAGATAAACTAAGTTGTGAAAATGATTTTAGTGTATCAAAATAATTTCTAAAACTTTAAAATTAATTACTGGCAAGTACACACTTAAGCACAGATTAATAAGAAACAGAAAATCGGGGCGTTATAGCATCCATCCTACATACTAAGTCTTATCTAGCCTAAGATAATTTCATAAATAAAAGAAATAGTTCACTTTTTCTTGACAATATTATCTTTAAAAAATGATAACAAAATCAAGAATAAGATTTAGTAAATTTGCAATTAAACAGTGGACGCATTGTGCAAAAACAACTGTAACAAAAAGAAAAAAACACCATGAATAATAACATAGTAGTACTAAGAAATCAGTTTCATCTTGATCTCTGAATAGGCACATACAAATAAGAAGTTACTTTTTTTTTCACCTTTTGATAAGAAATATAAGTTTGTTAGGATTAGACATGCCATTAATCTATATGTCAAACAATTCCGAGCGACATATCAATCACGATTAATGTTTGGTCACTTGAAAAGCTATTTGAAATTTCAAAAAAGTAATTATCTAAAAATTAATGTAACAAAATCACAACACAATAATAAATTTTGAGCATACATATATAATTTCTTTAATACAAAATTCATTTTTATTCCCATCCACCAATACATCTTCTTTAATTCTTGATACATCTTGGTTATCTATACTATGTACTACTGGAAACAAATAATGAATTCACATGTTACTTATTTTTGTTTCTTATACATGCATATATTTCTTTTTTTTTTTTACGGTATATTTCTTTACTATTATTATTGTAATTAAAGATACATTTCATAACAACTTCTCTATTTTAACATAACTTTTCCAAACCACACATCAATTACTAAGTCTATTAAGAGTTTCATGCATAATATAAATGATTTAGGGTCAAATGAATAATGGTGTTTCTAGCCTGCCACAAAATAAATATCAATATTAAATTCCAAAGGTAACTCTAAAATATCTACTAGAATTATTCTTAAGTCAATCACTTTTAAATTAGAACATAATACATAAGAGTCACAAAACAACATTCATGTGTCAAATATTAACATCTCATCCTATCATATCAATGACGATTTTATTAAGAGAGAAAAATGAATTTGTTCATATTTCAAGCGGCATAACTGTATCAGATTTCTCCACAACTATATTTAGAGAAAATAACAAGTTAAATATTTTTTTTTGAAATAGGTTACCACATATGAAAGGATCAAATAACAATTCACCAAGCTAAAAACTTAAACATACATGCAACAATACATCATAATATCCATTTTCACTCTAATATATCCAGAATTAGTTGACCAAGTTATAATTCAATTTTTCAATCATGCACAATAATTTCAATTAATTATTCATTATTGATAATTATGGTAACACATTTTCAATGATCAAGACAGGTGCTGACATCAATCTTTCTTAAGCTCCCAAAAATTCTCTTCACACGACTTATCTCACTTAAAAGGTTTCTCTTTCCTAACTAACTTGGAAAGGGGTAAGGCTAGTCTATACAATTTCTCTATGAACTTTTTATACCTGTCAATCTTAGGAAACTCGTCAAACTGTTTCTTAGGCCCACTCAACTCTAAAGGTGTCATCTTGTAAGGTGCTACAGATATTGGTCCATTCTCTAACGCTAGATCTATGCTAAACTCAACCCCCTATTGAAACTTGCGCGCCACATGCATAGTCGCCACATCATTGTGTGCCTCTACAGTAGCAGTGAATGAGAGTATGTATCCTTGAGCTCTCTAAACCAAGTAGTTATCACAAGAAACAACAAATAAAATATGGGTTGACACAGAAGGATCAAAAGTCATTGGATGTGAAGAGATAACGATAGTTCTGTTAGAGTACTTGGTGTCAATGAGTCTAGATGACAATAAGTCAATACCAAGAATAACATACAACCCGGACATATATAAAAAAAATGATGACATAAGGCATGTCCCGATGCACAAGAAAACAATTTTGAACAAGCACTGAAATAATAAGGTTATCCTCTATAGAAGTAGAAACACATGAATCAAGGACAAACGAAAGAGAGGTAACTCCAAATTTCACACATGAAGGATATATCAAAGAATGTATTGCTCATGAATCAAACAATATAGTAACTTTTCTCCTATACGAGTAGAGGAGATTTAGTCTCCTTCGGATCTAAGCTGCCTCGGAATGACGGCGGATTGTTCTTCTTGAATTCGAAAAGCTCCACGGGCTAAGGGTCCTAGGTTGCCACCACTTCATTAATGACTAGCCTCCATTCCCCTTCAGCTAACGGAGAGTCTCCGTCTGCCCTTGCATAGCTTTGGTCATACAATCCAAAATTGATGCAAGTGCAACATTCGTCCCTCGCCTATTAGTCGCCATAAATCTGCTAACTACCAATGAAATACTGGGTTGATCAGGTCCAATATTCCAAAGAATAACATGCAGCATCTATAACTCTAACAAGCATACTATACGCCCAAGTTTTGTTTTAAAAAAAAAGTCCCACTACCACAGTCCTATTTAGAATCGAACTGCTCTGATACCATAAATGCAACGCCCTTCGTTACAATAGTAACCCATAGTAAAAAATAAATAGAAAAAAATAGTCAAAATAAAAATTATACAAAATAAATTAGTCTAAAATAAATACCTCATAAATAATAAGAAAAAAATATTAATAAATCCTTACAGAATAAATTCATTTGCCTCAAAATCGGGCGTCTACTATTAAACCCAACAATAATAAATAAATATGTCTAGCCACAAACGATTCCATATTTAAGAAAATGCTAACCAATCTACAAAATAACTAAGATAATTCACTAAGTCTTCAAGTCTCTTCAATCTGAGTAACGTCGTCTTCGTGCTCTGAAAACAACACTTTTAATGAGATACAATCCCTGTGAATAAAAACAAGTTCTAAAAATATTTTCGAAAATAGTGTTGTTATTAGCTGGCGCGGTAACCGGAAAAACATTCATGGCACTCGCTAATTTTCAAAATGATAAATATAATAAACCTCCAGAATAATAACATATAAATTAATCAATATAAAAACATTTAAGCCACAAACTCATAAAATCAACTACGATCACTTCTCATTACATTTAATCATATTCATCATGCAAACTCTATGCAATGCAACTCCATGAACATAACTCGATGATTCCCAGAATTACTTGACTCTTTGGTTCCCGGAACCGGTGTGAATCCCAGATCCACTAAGGTCTATGAGCTCATATTCATGCAATGGTGTCCCACTGCCTTCCCCATCCCGGATGGAGGTATCTCATATCTCATCCCAGATGTGGATATTTTCAATAATCTGATATCCCATCCCAGATGGTGATATCTCTCATCCTATTCCCAGAATAGAATGTATACCGTCATCCCTTCCCGGAAGGTGATGACTAACTCATACATATATGTCATCCCAGATGACTACCAGATGGGTTATCAAACTTCATGCATCACTAACAATAGTATATTGTCATGCCGATGCAACACTATAACATTATATAATATAACCGAGCATATCACGACAACACCATAGCATCATATAAAATAACAGAGCAAGTCACAATAACACTATAACGTTATATAATTAAAGTTGGAATTAACAAATGCTGTATTTAATCAATAAAAAAATATGATTTATAACCTAATTAGATTAAATCTTGCATGAAACCATATTTCTCGGGAAACATGATCTGGCACGTGAAGAGCTTTATCTCTGACTCAAGTACGAAATTGCCTTCACAAGTGAAGTAGAACTTCACGCCATTGAAAGTGCAATTCAACAAGTTTAGCATTCACAATTGTTTTGCCATCAACAATTAAAAGAAAGGAAATTAGGTGCAGCATGACAATTTAATATAAAATTATTTCTTTATAGAATCAAAGAAAAATATATTTATTATATCAATTCATCAAAAAAAATCAAAATATTTTAAGAATTCAAGTAAACCCCAAAATATTATGAGAATATCAAATCATGAATCAAAAACCTTAAAATTAATTATACCATGAAAGTGTGAGCAAAGATATTTTTATTCACCTCTTGAAGACCTCCAAAATTACTCCAAAGTGTTTTCTATGAGTAAATCCTATTTTTAGAGCTCCTCTTTCTATCACGTTTGCAAACAGTCATGTTTCCTCTTTACCTAATTGAGCAATACCACTTTTCTTTCCTACTGAAGGTGCTGGCAGCAGTCTGGCACCACTGTTTTATTTTGTTTGAGGCTGTGCACTATTTTCAAAACCCTAAGTAAAAGAGTAACTTATTTGTGGGCTGAACCAATCTCTAATGGATAATTACATGGGCCCTTATTGCCAAAAGATACTAGCACATGCACATGAATACACAATCTGAACTCTCATTCTTATTTTTTTTTCCTCTTTAATCCTTTTATATTATCATGGGTACCGCTGTTTCTTTTCTTTTCAATGAATTCAATTGAATTCTTTAAGTGTTTTCCCCTTGCCCATAAATTCTTCATGGGCTGTGTATTATTTCTTTTTTCTTTTAATCCAATCTCTCATTTTTTTTAATTACTAAACAATTTTAATAATTCTTGAACTAACAATTTTCTCCACTAAACTACCTTAATCTTTATTAAAAAAATACATTCAAATTTTAGGATGTTACATGGTTTGCAGCGGTGTGGTGATATGGTTGTTGGTGATGGCAGAGGGACAGAGATGTGGCTGGTGGTGGTGGTGGTCGGTGGTGAAGAATAGGGAGAAGTTGATGAAGAGGGTGAAAGGGAGATTTTACATAAAAAAAATCTTTAGATACTCAAGTCACTTAATGTCTATATCAGTGTACACGGAAAAAACATGCTCCACCTTAATATTTAACTCTCAATGACATCACGTTCACCACATTTTTCATTTTTCATTTTTCATTTTTCAAAGCTTCTTGAAATGTTTAGAAGTAATTAACCTTCATAAATTTTATATTTCTCATTTGTAATTTTAGTAGTTCATGTTTTTATTTTTGTTTTTGCTTTAAAATTTGGAACTAAGATTTTAAACTAATTTTTATGTAATTTTTTTTTTACAGATTTGAACAAAATTTTTATTTAATTATAATTTGATATGTTAAGAGTTGATATTAGATGGCTTATATTAGATTTAGATTGATAAACAAAGAGTAAATTATACTTTACCACCTTAAAGTGTATTAAAATAACAATAAACTTTTTTATGATTTTTAAAGTTTAGGTGAGTTGGATCCAGGGGGTTCACTGTAACACCAGGGTGCCGAAGAGGGCGGGGAGTGGTCGCCGGTACAAGAAGGCAAGGATGATTGGTACTACCTATACCAACAAGATGCATCTTCTTTTCGGGAGACCATTGATGGTCTCCGGCAAGTGCACCGGATTCGTCGTCAAGTAATAAAAAGATCGATCCCACAGAGACCGTGATCTCAAATAATAATTAATTATTAAATCAATTAAACTGAACTATATATAAAAAAAAGAGATTTGGAAAAGATTTGAATTTTGTAATAAGAATTAACTAGAAAATCAGATATTTAAGAACGCAATCAATTAAAATAGGAAAGTAAATCAATTAGGGTTTTTTAAATCAAAAGAGATTCCTAGGAATTGGGTTACCAACAAGAATGTTAATGTTACCAAATTGACTGCCCCTTGTTAATTATCAAAATTGCTTTGATGGCGAATTTATCCTAAATAAGTTAATGCTCCCTCTCGGGTTACAAGAACCGTACCCAATTAAACCAACCCTTACTCTCGTGGTAATTGAATTTAAATTGAACCCTTTAAGCTTTGTGACAATTCGTGAATCCTCGAAGGACCGCTTCTAACTCTCGTGATTTAAGTCCTAAGTTTGATTCCTATATATCCGATACCTAAGTTCACCGCTAGGTTCCTCCTTAGAGTATCTACGACAAGCAAATAAGTGGCCACCGAATTTACGAGTAATTAAAGCAATATAAATCAAATCGAAAGCAAATCGAAATTAACAAGAAACCAAACGTCAATTCGTCACCATAAACAAATCTTGGGCATAGCCCCAATCCCTAGAAATAAGACTACTACTCAAGCATTGTCATGTTCATAGCAAGCTTGATTAACAAAAACATGAAAGAAAATCGAAGAGAAGAGAAGAGGAAGAAGAAGAGAAATCCTAATCTTGCCTAAGGTAGCAGCCCAAAAGTCCTCCTATTTTCGAGCCTAATTGTTCTATTTATAGATTAGGGTAACTTGAATCCCAAGAAATTACAAAATCAGATCAAATCAGTTTCTAAAAATCCAGATATTGCGCGTCACGACCGTGATTCCTGTCACGGCCAGGCCGTGACGGATTCTGACTTGGAATGGCTTCGCTGCTGGGTCTCTCACGACCGTGACCACCATCACGACCTAGCCGTGATCAGTTCTGCCTGTGAGGGTCTGGTTCAGTTGGCATGTCACGGCCGTGACCAGCTCTGACTTTTCCATTCTTTCTTTTCAGCTCTACTCGATCATGGTCGTGATGGTTGTCACGGCTAAGCCGTGATGGGCTCTGTTTGGCTCATTTTCCTTACTTTTCAAGCTCCATCTTCATGCAAGTTCCATCATGGTTAATCTTGAGTATTTTAATCCTCAATTCCTGCACATAAACACCACAAAACCGCCTTACCCGTTCCAAGGTAAAAACTAACAAAGAATCAAATTAAATGTGCCTGCATGCATAATGTCAAGGAAATATGAGGTGAAATCACACTCATCAACCATTACTTAAGAACTCCACAGTTAAGCATGCTTGACTTGGAGCGATTCTGGGATGGGTGACCTCTTGAGAAGTTTTCCTGGGAAGCGTGTAAGTGAGGACAAAACACGCTGAAAAGACCTGTGTTGGT
The DNA here is from genome assembly GCA_030762895.1 of Sophora flavescens. NCBI lineage: Eukaryota > Viridiplantae > Streptophyta > Magnoliopsida > Fabales > Fabaceae > Sophora > Sophora flavescens. The sequence goes on along the minus strand of CM061070.1, from coordinate 129,222,192 downwards.
TTGTGGGGACAGTCGTCAATCCATAAAGCAGCCAGTGATGTTATAAATGGTGTCAGAGCGGCACCTCTCTCAGTACGGTGCTGATGGGGGCAGGGAGTGGTCGCCGATGCAAGAAGGCACGGATAAGGAGCGGCTCCTGGCAGGCTTCTAGGCAGAGGGGTACATGAATGAACCGATTGCACACTGGAATGAGAGGGATCCAGAGACTGTGTAGGTATGTGACTACTTAGTTGACGATGACTTATATAAATTGATTGGTACTACCTATACCAACAAGATGCACCTTCTTTTAGGGAGTCCATCACTTAAGAACTCCACAGTGACCTCCTGGGAAGTTTTCCTAGGAAGCGTGTGAGTGGGGATAAAACACGCTGAAAAGACATGTATTGGTTTGTGGGGACAATCGTCAATCCATAAAGCAGGCAGGAATTATGTTAAGGCATAAATAACCAGAAAATGTGAGAATTTTACCTGAAAATGTTTAATAACCAGAAATATATATCATTTCTAGTTCTTTATCTCCATAAATAACCTTCAATAACTAGAAACAAAGACATCCTAAGCTTGAAGTAGGAAAATAGGATTTAAAAGGATATTATGTTGACATCTACATGTTGTCAAAAATTATTTTTTTGATAGATCAAGTAAATTTATTAAAAATAAAGAGAGGGTTATGAAAAAGCACAACATGTGCCGAAGCATAACTGCAACCAGAACCAGTTTATACAAAAGGCTGCAACTACTGAAACCAGGAAGAAAGCCCCAACCATATATGACATTAGCCTATAGGAACTCTAAAAAAATAGCAGCAAAACAAGTTATAGTTCCTATCAGTCTATCAGAATTCAGAACATTAAAGACCAAAGGAAAAAACCAGAATCAAAGACGAGAGTTCCTTGTTGCATAACATTGCAGAAGTATGACAGCATTAGATACACCATGGCAACACCTTTGAAGACAGTGCAACCCAAAAACCATAACAGCTTTGTAAAAGAATACACCGAGAGCAACCTGAACCAGACATCTCAGCCAACAATACAGCCCATTAGGTTGCCACACTAATCAATAAAAGAACAATTGGTTCTCACCTAACTAAGTCTTGAACCTTCTAGACCTTTTAGCCTTAACCTTTTGAATTTTGATCACAAATCAATTCATAGATGGAAGAGAATCAAACATTAACGCAATTGGCACTACTAAAATCGGAAGTTATTATATCCCTAAAATGAATCTGACATTCAATAGAATCAACAATATTTCTCTGCTTTCAAGTTTTAAAATTGTGTATTCCTCAAATTTAGCATTTCCAGCGGGACAGCACTAGATGAATCACCTGATGAGCTTGCCTATATTTCCTATGTTAGTGAAACGAATGCTTACACACAGCATGGAAGACAAATCACGGGCACACTTCTTTCTTTGGCTCCATCATGAGGACAGATTTACGTGCCTAGGACTAGAAGACTCGACAAATTGGTCTTGCTTCCTCCTTCTCTCCCTCACCTCAACATGCCACTGCCTTAGAATCTTAGCCAACGTTTTGGTCTTCAATTCTCAACCCATCTGTAAAAATCCAATGTCAAGACATTAAGATATTTGCTCCAAGAGATATCACTTGGTTGATATATAATATTAAATGTAGTTATACCATTAAAAATATAGATTAAGTAGAAAAGAGTAATAACCTACAAAGCATGTGTTGCAGATTCAATGTGTCCGCATATCTCTTGCTCCCAGATCAATTAAGGTTTTTTCTAAACAACTTAATCCCCACGAGATGGCAGGGGATAACAGCAGAACACATCATTGGCAGGATCAGCTTGCAGAAAAATCGATTTATTCAGGTTGCTGTTGCACAAGATTAGTGTGCAATTCAACTTTGACCAAGTCATCTTTAACCAAGACATATATCATCTGTCTAAAGATAATGGCTTAGCCCTTAGCAGAGTATGTTTACTTGGCTCAACGGATTCCACCCTCAACATATATATGTCATGTGTATATACTCCATGTTAAGGCTCATCTCGGTTCTATCGACCATATATTCTCGGACGATACAATTCCTATATCGAATTTCATATAACTAACTACTAATCACTTGTAACTAACTATTAACCAACTGAACTAATAAAGCTATTAATCATATATTGTATTAGCTAGACACGATTTAGATTAAATTCTTGCTACCATGAACACAGAGCATTTACAATCACAGCAGCAACCCAATATACAGGATTACATGTTAACTACTTATCATAACAGTACATTGTAACTCAAGACTTCTGATATACAGGATTACATGCCCACCTTCTAGTTCTAGTTTTAGGTTGCTTTGTGCAACCGAATCTATATAGATTCAAGATATATAAACGATATATAGATTCGGTGTCTCTCGCATCACTCTCCTTATGTTTCAAGGCTGGACTAAATTTTGATCCTATTCCCTTGTTTTTTTAAAGTTGCAACAGAAAAACAGAGACAACTCTGAAGGAAGGAAAAGAAACTTTTCTGGAAAGAACAGAGAGATAATGTGAAGAGAGAGCCACTTTTCATTGAAGTTAGTATGACATGTACATTTAAAGACTTCAAAAATAACTAACCACTACCCCCACTAGGGATCGTGTCCTATATATTAAGCCACTGTTAAACACACACAAAAAAAAAAAAAAACTTAACACAACATTCTCCTTTAAACTAGAAAACACAATAGCAGAACAATAAACTAACAAAAACATTCATTCCTAAACATGGCAGCAGTCCTAAACAAAATAACTAACAGTCTTAATACCTGCGACTCAAAGCTTTTCATGATAAGGTGTGTCTATCAAAAATCATTAACAAGTGATGCATAAGATCTAGAATGAAAGTACATAAGTAACTTTGTCCCTTCTTCAACTTCATTTTCATCCCTTCACCTTCTAGACCTTTTAGACCTTTTATCCTTAACCTTTTGAGCACGATCAATTTGGATCTCAGGAGATGTGACGTGGTGGTCATTCCCAGCCTCTTGCGGCCTTTTATTTCTTATATCCGGTGTCATTTCAAGTAGTAAATCCTTCTGCATATTCTTCGGGCATCCAAGTAGTGCCCTAACCCTATGAGGATTATCGACGAGATGCAGATAAAGACGATTGATCACAGGAGGCTCAATTTTGAAATCTTCAAGAAGCTTCCAAATATCACCAAAGCAATTGGAAGTCTTTGGTGAACTTTCTCCGAGACAACAGTACTTTCTTTAAGAGCTACATTAGTCTCTTTAAGAGTCTCGACAATATCTCCAAGTATAGTTTTTATCCCTTCAACTTCATTTTCATTGCTTGACATTGGAGAGCTATTAGCATTATCCTCTTGATCACTATCAATTTGGATATCAATTGTGGTTTTTTCGGTTTTCGGTTTTTCGATTCGATTTTTACGGTTTGAATCGATTTGGATCGGTTGATGAACACCCCCAATCAATACCTTGTGACATTCGTCAACAAGATCACGAAGGGTTGTAAAGGTTAGAATGTGTTAGAATCCCTCCATAATTGACACCGTAATCTGGGAAAATGTAATGGAAAGACCAGGATTACAAGGTGGAGAGCGATGGCATTTTTCATGGTTGGAGAGAAATAATTAACATTCATTATTTTAAGAGTTGAGATTATATAATTGGTACTTGTACGAGCCAGGATACAGAGCTCGGCTAAACATCATGAAAGCTTCTACGCCTAATCAGCTCAAAGCTTGGGGGGCTTGTGTACTGGCCGAGGTTACTAACCCGGCCACCGAGCTCAAGTACCTAGCCCAGTCCGGAAATTAAAGATAATAAATCAAAGATCACTTAATTAAAGAAATAAGATATTGATAGTAAATCCTGATATTATCTAAAATAACCTTATCTGGTTAAAAGAGATAATATCCCTTAAATTAATGAATCATATATCAAAAGAGATATTAAGAGAAATCGAATCTCTAAAAGAGATATTAAGAGATAAATCAAATCTCTAAAAGATATTAAGAGATAAATCGAATCTCTAAGAGATAGGGGAATCCTATTATAAAAGGAGGAGTACCCCTCATAAGAAAGACACTTTTCACTGAATCCCGGTAACTCTCCCTTAAGCGTATTAGAGGAACTAGCGTCGACCAAGAGACTCTCAGACAGTCCTTGCTCCCTAGTGCTCATCCGATACAAAATTAGGGGATCGAGATCACCGCCCCACCAAGGGTTGAACTTAGAACTACGTCTGACTTTGATTCCCACTGGGATACGTAGGACCGGAATATCAGATTCTGTCAAGCCAAAGTCTAAAACAACCCCCATTATTCACTCTTGGTATGACGTTCTGCGGCGAGATTCCGGAAAATCGGATCTTGACAGGAACGGTACTAGATTTAAAATTATTGAATTATGAAAGGTATTTAAAATTGAGTTTAATTTGTATGTATTGTCAGTGTAAAGTTTTACACTGACAATCAATTAGAAATCATGAAATTGATGACTAAAGGGGTGGCAAAGCGGACCGGCCCGCCCCGAACCCGCCATTAAACGGGGCGGGACGAGTTGACCCGCCAAAAGTCTTGGGTTGAGTACTCCAACCCACCCCATTTCCTGGTGGGTTGGCGGGTTAGCCCCCCAAGGAGGAAAATCTAGTAAATGGGTTGGCGGGTTTGCAGGTTGGCCCGCTAAAATTATACAATTTAAAACAATATAAAACTAAATGTTACATAAATTAAGAATGCAAACATTACTCAAAGAGAACATAGAGATAATATGATAATATATAAATAGCTAAATACCTTCTGATATAGAAATTTAAATCATGTACCTTTGTCCTTTGAAGTCATATCATATTGTCATACTCATATTATTAAAGTGATAATTAAAATTCCTAGTATCAACTTGTAATTTAAAAAGTCCCACATCTTACAAACCAAATTCATAATCCAAACACAAAAAAAATGACATCCTATAATTTAAAATAAGCTAATCATTCTTCATCATCTTCCACATCAACAATATTTGATGGTGCCCTAGGGGTAGATTGCTCCACTTTTCGATCCTCCTCATTATCATCATCTACATATCAAAATTTAAGTGAAAATAATTAAATTAACAAATGGCCAACAAAACAATATCATGATAAATAAATACATTAAAACTAAATAAATTAGTAAATTACCATCGCAAACAAAACCGTGCATCCAATTTCGAGTACAAACTAAAGCTTCCACATTTTTTTGACAAGAGACGACTTCTATACTTGTTGAGTACAATGGAGCCAATGCTAAATGCAGATTCAGACGTAACTGTTGTAATAGGGATGCTCAACAAGTCACGAGCCATTATAGATAGATCTGAAAACCAACTCTTATTATCCTTCCACCATTGTAACACATCCAATTGGTCATAAAAACCGAAATCCAAATTTGCCTCTTCCAAATAAACATCTAGTGAGACTTCCCAATTTTACATGCAAGTTGTTGATTGTGCTCTTTCAATTCCTATTATACTTAACATGTAAAACACATGAAAAGGAAAACATTAAAGCAGGATAAGGTTAATAAAATTCAATAAAAAATAATTAAACTATATATAAACTTACATCAAACAAGTTTTGAGGAAAAGCCTTGGGTTCCTTCGACATGCTAGGAGTAGAAGATGAGGGTTGGATAATACGTCTCTTTTTGGAAAAAGTAGTATACTTCTCAAATAGCATGTACAAATTTTTCTTTAAGTTTTCCAACTTCAACTCATTTGTAGATGGATCAACTTTTGAGTAACAATAACTTAACAAAGAAAGCTTCATTCGTGGGTCAAGAATAGCTCCCATTGCAAGACCATTACTGTACTCTTCCCAATATTTATCAAACTTCTCAAACATCCTTTCAGCCATGCTTTTTATAACCATATCTTCATCTTTCAAACTCTCAATCAAAACACACTGAATTTTCCAAACTTGCAAAAAATACAAGTTGGAGGTAGGATAGGATGCGCCAGAAATCAACTTGGTGGTTTCATAGAAAGGCAACAAGAATACACATATTTTTTCACATCTTTTCCATTCTTCCTCCAAAGGACAATACTTATAATCATCATCGTCAAAGTCAAGATTTTCAAATACACGACGATATTTAAGAGCACTCTGAAGCATCAAATAAGTTGAGTTTCATCTTGTAGGAACATCTAGACACAAGCCAACTGAAGTATCAACACCACCAATTCGTTCAATGCATTCCCTGAATTTTTTCATTCGAATCTCTGAACCCCGCACATATTTCACACTTTCTCTAATTTTGCTCAATGCTTCACTAGCCAGCTTCAATCCTTCTTGGACAATTATATTTAAAATGTGTGCAGAACAACATACATGAAAAAACTCTCCATCACATAACAACCAAATTTTCAAGACAAGTTGACTTTTTAAATGTAGTTGCATAACACTATTTGCGGCCGCATTATCTAAAGTGATAGAAAAAATTTTATTCTCTTTTCCCCAATCAGTCAAAAATTCAAGTATCTTCCTAGACAACTCCAATCCAGTATGAGGGGGAGGCATATGACAAAAGTTGAGAATTTTGCTATTTAACTTCCAATTTGTGTCAACAAAATGAGCGGTCAAACAAATGTAACCTTCGGTAGTACAAGCTGTCCATAAATCAGAAGTTAAAGAAATCCTGGTAGGAATACTAGCCATTTCTTGTTTAAGCTTTTCCTTCTCTCTCAAGTAAATATTCATGACATCGGTCTTAGCAGTATTTCTAGTAATATAAATTACATCCGGATTCAGGTACTTCATCCAACTCCTAATCTTCCTAAACTCAACGAATTTATAGGGCAAATCATGCTCAATGATTGCTTCGGCACACATCTGACGTGAAACCATTTGATCTATCTTAGGAGATTTTAGTTTTCCTTGCATGTCTACCATCAACTGACCAATATCTTCAGATTTAATTTGTGTACACTTTTCAATATGACGATTTAAAGTTGATGTACCATATTGTTTACCACCACACTTATATTCCTTTTTACAACATTACACCTTGCCAACTCAATTCCATCTCTACCAGGTCCTATCTTAGTAAAAACCTTTCCAACATCCAGCTGTTGATGCTTTGGCTTTTTTCTTAATAGGTTCATTGATTTGAGATCCTTCAACCCCAATATCTAAATTTTCCCCATCAACTTCAGCATCAACTACAATATTATTTGAATCCATGTCTGACAATTAAGCAAAGAATAACATGTATCAATAATATAGGCAGTTTAGGCACAAAGAGAAATAGAAACCAAAAATCAAGTAATTATTATTTAATAGTTATTAACAAAAATAGAAACAATGAAGTGACTAATATTAAAATTACTTTATGGAATTAACATCTATAATTCTATATGACTATATATGCACTTATGGAGAGCTAGAAACTAGAATTACTGAGAGCCAAAAAGAGTAGTGTAAATTAAGATGAATAAATGTGTCACTTTATTTTTGAACAATGGCAAAATGAGCAATCATATCATATAAATAAGAAAAAGGTAGATTCGTTGGTCACTGCACTCTGCACATGATAGATTATGGAATTATCTCAATTATTTTGTATTATGTAGTTTCCTTATATAGATTACCAAATTGATAGCAAATTGATATTGTCATATATAATTGTGTGATAGATTATGGAATTATCTCAATTATTTTGTATTATGTAGTTTCCTTATATATTGATAGCAAATTGATATTGTCAGATATAATTGTGTGATAGATTATGGAATTATCTCAATTATTTTGTATTATGTAGTTTCCTTATATAGATTACCAAATTGATAGCAAATTGATATTGTCAGATATAATTGTCAGATTGTATCCTAGAATAGCCAAATTAGAAGCCTGATTTGCTATGGAATGGAAGAAGCAAGCAATTATATTCTTTCATCAGGTATCATCTAAATATCTAATGCAGAATGACAGATTAATATTATAATTCTAAAATAATTCTAATTCACATAAGAGTATTTGGAAAGGGCAGTATAAGTATTATACTATTATAAACTAATACCATATTATTATTGTTCTTGCCTTTCTGCGTCTGCCGATTAGAACAACTGTATATGGAATATGCTTGCTAGCTATTGGCTTTTATGGAAAGAAAGGGATGGTTTTGTCTTTAAAAGATATATTATATTAATCATTAGATAAGGCTTTCTTTATATAGAAAATTGAGTTTCTGAACAGAAAAGTCAGAAATATAGAATGACAAAGTCACAACTCACAAAGATTCGCAGGCAAAGGCAATCACAGTATCACAGTTCACACAGTCAACGTCTCTGCGAGGAAAATAAGGAAATACAGAATGAGTGAATTACAAAACATATACCTGCAACTGCAAGGCTGCAAGTGGCCAAGTGGGTCACACTGGAGGGGGAGAACAGGTGCTGGGGACGTGCTAACGTAATGGGTTGTCGGAAGTCGGAATAGAGGACATCGTGGCGTGGTGGCGGCACACAGATCGCGAGAGAGAGAGCAAGACAGCAAGCGCAGATGCGCAGTGACACTGAGATAGTGATGGCCGTGACAATGGCACTAGTGCAATAAGTGCTTTTTACGTCAGTTAAAATTGATTTTTTACGTCAGAATACTAACTGACGTAAATACAGCTGACGTTAATAGTTAATATTTTAACGTCAGTTGACGTTAAATATAAAACTATTAACGTCAGTTTTTTAAACAACTGACGTTAAACATAAAACTATTAACGTCAGTTCTTTAAGACAACGGACGTTAATTTTGTTAAAACTAACGTCAGTTGTTATAAAGAACTGACGTTACAAGTTTAATTTTAACGTCAGTTGTTTATTACAACCGGCGTTAATAGTGTCTTGTATATTTTATAAAATACTATTAACGTCGTTGTTTGATACAACCGGCGTTAATAGATTTTTTTTTAAATTCAGTTTTAAAATATCACTCCCCTCGCCTATCCTCGCATTCGATGAATATCCCAAGAATACGGAATATCACACACATTACAGAATTGCAAAGGAAAAATGGAACAATGGGGGGACTTAAAACCAAAACCCATGTATATATATAAATAAATTTTATTTCCAATGTCTAAAAAACAAAACTACCAATCTAAGGATATATATATATATAGACACGTTATTAATTAGCTTCTAAAGTCTAACAAAAAAACTATTTATCTAAGTATTGCGAAGGTATCTTGTCAATTCCTTTTTCAGCCGCATACTTGAAGAAGAATTCAGCGAAGCGCATCCTCAAGTCTCTTAACTCATCTTCTTGAATAGGCGATTGGTCGTTAAATGCCTACACACGTTCAAATAATAACAATAACATCAATGCAAGTCATCTTCAAAACTATAATATATAATTTAACAAGTTGTTTAAATATTACCTTATTCCATCCATCCATAATAGATGTGGATACTATGTTCAGCATATGAAGCATCACATAATAGCCGCACGACCACCCGTTATTTTGAAATCGAGACTACCAACAAAATTAATTTAAATGTCAGTTGAATATACATATAAATTAGTAATTATAATATTAATTATTTGATAAATAAACTACCAAACCTTGATGATGTTCCATACAGGATTTGCTTTAGCCTTAGAAGTCATACTTCTCCCGTTGGCGCAACTTATGCTACTCGGCTTCAGCGCGCTATCATAAACAAATAATCATGTCGATCAATTAACAAATTCATATATCATGTGTGTAATAAACTAAAAACAACTTATATTAAAACTTAAATTAAATTTAAGATTAGTTACTTACTTATTTACAGTTTCCAACACCACCTGTGGCGGCTGTTGGTGGAGAGAGCAATAGAATATGACAGTATGCCTAGACGGGTGAAGTACGAACAACTGCCAATGACTTTTCATACAGTAGGGTGCCATATATAATTATTTCTGATTGTCTCCCAACAACTTCCCTAAGTATTTACTCAATGCATCGCCATCAAAGAATTCGGGCAGAAGGATTGACGGATCTAAGAAGCCGTAAACTGATGCAACGCCCTTATCAAGCTGAAGACGATAGAGATACCTAATATATGAAAAGGTGTGGATGTTAATTACATAATATATATATTGAAATTAAAATAAATTATTAAATGGAAAAATACCAAAAATAAATAAGTTATAAAATTAAAATTAACTTACATGCACCAGAGACTGAAAACATTGCTGTTCATCCAGACGTTATTTCTGCAGGCGTTCCTGAGATCGTCACCACAGAAGGTAAATATCCTCCGTTGATCTGGGCGTGCCACCCATCCATCGTGCTCCAATGGACATTCAAAAATCTCAAATGCATAATCCTCACCAAGTGAGAACAAACGAGTGATAGGTGACAGCGACACCGACGTCGACGTCGACTTGGCCTTCAGTTTAGGAAAAATAAAATAGATAAGTTGTTGATAATTAAAAAAAACACAAGTAATTATTTGACTAATTTGGACATTAATAATGAATACATACCTTTGTTAACATTTCGAGCTCACGTCGTTTGGAGTCCAACTCAAGCTCACGCCTTTTCATTTCCAACTCATGCTCATGGCGTTGGACTTCGAACTTCCGCTCCCTAGCTGCCAACTCATCGTCCTCCACATGTGCCCTACTAAAACTTTCTTTTGTGCTCACATGTGAAGGGTTGGCATGCCCTGCGGTGTCCTGGGATGTACCGACGGAGGAAAGCTCTTTGGCAAGTGCCTGCTTGAATTCCGGGTTGGATATTAAGCTTTGCATCAGGTGTGTTGTAATAGCTGGGTTGGACATGAGGTGCTGAGTAATGTCAGACAAAATTGATGCTTCATCAACCACCCGCTTTCGTGAAGCAGACTTGCCATAATATTCTTTGATGGTCACATTCCCAGGAACATCGAGAACCCGACCAGGATGGTCTTTCTTGCCTAGAGCAGTCATCAAGACGTCCCGCCGTCCAAAAGGGACGAATGAGCCCTGGGAGGATTGTGCTTTAAGATCCATCTACAATGAAAAAATGAAAAAACGTGCAAGTGAAAAGTGTTGCAAATATCTATACAAATATCAATTGAAATCAAGTTAATTATTTACTTACAATCTTATCTACCACTTCGCGTGTGGCATCAACTTTAAAAGATCCCATCTTTGTCATGCGGCCGGCTAACCAGACATCCTTGCGGTCGATGTCCGACGGAGGACTTAATGGTGTGCCCTCAGGCACCTCTCCTCTTTCAATCCTAGCAGAGTGCTCTTCCTGCTTCACCCTTAGCCTATCCGCCATCATCTGCTCGATCCGAGTCTGGTACCCACCCCGAGACATGGTATGGCGGTGGACGTTCTTCGCCTGATTCTGCCGACCCTTATTTGCCTTAGCCTATTCAAACAAAAACACATAATTAAATACAGTTAAATGATCTATAATAAGCATACAAAATTAACTTAATCAACCAACCTGAAATTCTCCATCCTGTCGACTCCTGGCAAACATATCCCAAGTATCATGATCAATCCAGGGATAATCCGAGAACATTTTATCAAGCCGCTTCTTCCCAGATACATAGTACCTGGTAAGATCATGCTTGAACCCATTCCAACGCTTTGATGCCATTTTCATACATTTATGACGATGATCCTCATCATTTGGCACAGTCCAAGCTACCTACACATTAAATACATAACAACTGGATGGATTATAACTCGGATAATTATCTAATAATGTAAATCAAACGAATGTAAAGGTAAAATACCGCGATAGCCTCCCAAATCTGATCCTTAACGTTCTGTGGAACGTCATTCCGGTGGTTGTAGTTGATGCTTACGTGCTGCTTCGCTTGTAGAAACACCCACTTATTAAATTATTTAGCACGGGGTCCCTGGGCATTTAGATTAGCATCGAAGGACACCTCAAGCTTCTGTCCGCTTTGCCTGTCCTTCTCTAGTTTCTTTAACGAGGTGGCTCCTCTACCCCGTTTCCTATGAGCCTGTGATGTTTGTATGGACAAAAAAATGATAAAATAGAGGGTTGTAACATTATAAACTTACATTAAAAAGAAGGACTAAAGATAGTATATAACATGTAAACTTACACTAGAATCAGGCGTAGGCGTGACCGGGTCCTGCGAAGCCCCCACAGTGTCCTCCCGTGCATGTATCCGACTGATCCATATGTATGCCTGTTCAGAAACAATATATATGTATTAACATAGGTTATAACTCAAAATAAATACAGAAGTATAAATAAAAATAACTAGATAGGTCCTGTAGATATACAAAACATCTATCCAATATAAGGACAATACGGGAGATTGAAAACTATAGTTTTTGAAGATTGCCAAGCACTGGTCACGACCAGGCAGTGATGTCCATCACGGCCGTAACGTGCCAACTGAACCAGACCCTCACATGCAGAACTGATCACGGCCTAGCCGTGATGAGCATCACGGCCGTGACAGATCAACCAGCAGAGCAACATGCACTCAAAACCAAAAATAGAGACATTCCAAACAACTCAAACTCACGGTTTCAAGTTTCAACTACTGAGACTACATTTTCAACATACACTCAAAACCAAAAATAGAGACATTCCAAACAACTCAAACTCACAGTTTCAAGTTTCAACTACTGAGACTACAATTTCAACATACACTCAAAACCAAAAATAAAAAAATGTGCCCTAAAGACTCACCAGAAATAGGCGCTCGCGTGGTGGTGGGGGGAAGCTCGAGTGGTGGCCAACATTCGATGTGGTTACTGAGAGCATAGGGACAAGGAGAGTTAGTGCGCGGGAAGGGGAAAGAGAGATGTCAAGTTATTGCAAAGAATGAGCGGGAAAGACAAAGTTAGGGGCTAAGAGTGTACCTCACGGTGGTGGCGAAGAAGCCCTCGCGGTGGTTGCGGTGGAGATGAGCTCGCGATTAGGGCAGAGTGAGAGTGAGAGTGAGAGTGAGGGTTGAGAGTGAGGGTTGAGCGTGATGAAAAGAGAAAAGAGACGTACAGAGAAGTGCAGAAGGCGCGCGTGTGCAAACGTTATAATCAAAATAAAACAACATTTTACGCCAGTTGTTAGTAAAAATTGACGTTAAAGGTCATATATTTAACGTCAGTTGTCTTAAGAAACTGACGTTAAAAACACTCACACTTCTAACGTTAGTTTCTGCAAAAACATTCATTCCTTTGACTACTGTGCTACTTACCCATTCACCTTGTAACCTAATCCTCTTAATGAGCATTAAGTTTTTAGATAAGTTTTCAAGAAAATCAGAATAGCTTAGTAACTTCATCCCCTGCTCCTATAAATAGCTTCCTTCCATCCTTTTAATTTTTTCTGCTTCACAATATGGCTCTGCCATGAAGATTAACTTCATCACTCTTTCTTCCTATGCCTAGACTCAAAGATCTTTGTCTTAATGGTCAAACAACTTCTGAGGTTGTGTAAATAACATAACATGGATGGTAAGGTTGGGTGAATCACGTAATGTGATTCTCTCACTTTATTTCATCCCCGTCATCCCTTTCACTTTGCTTTGGAAGCAAGTGACTGTGGATTCAAGACGATGCATCAAGGAATTCCAGTGAAGAAGAAAGATGCAAAGATCCATTTCACTTTGCTTTCGCTGCTAGTGACTGAGGATTTACTTTGCATCATGGAATTCAAGTGAGGGAGGCGATGCATCCATTGGAGTTTCTGATGACAGGACTGAGAAGAAAATGATGTTGAAGCAGAAACTTTTTTATATTTTAGGGCTATGTTGCAGAAATTTTTTATCTTTTAATCATGTAATTTTAACTTATGAATCGCTTCAATGAGATACGATTTGATTATACATATAACTTGTTTTATGTTAAGTATTTCTTTATTTTAATTTGCACAAGAATTTGTTTACTAATTCAAGCTAATTAATAAAAATTAAAAATAAACTTGTTTAAAAAAAAGGTTTAGAAATAAACTGCACTATATGGAGTGATCTGCGTTAAGAGGGACAATAGGGACATGACAACCAATGAAATGAGTTCATAATTATTTACGTCAGTTATTTATAGAACTAACACAAATAGTGATTTAATATTTACAAACTGCCACCACCTCATTTTTAACGTCAACTTAATTTATGACTGCCAAGTTCCCGTATATTAATTACATTATTTCCAATATTCATTCTACACGTTTATAATATATAGGATTATTTACGTCAGCTATTTATTTAACTGAAGTAAAAATCACACTTTTAACGTCAGTTGTATAAAAAACTGACGTTAACAATAAATATTTTTTATTTTAAAAACACTTTTAACGTCAGTTTTTTTAAACAACTGACGTTAAAAGTGTATAAATATCTGCAAAAACATTCATTCCTTTGACTACTGTGCTACTTACCCATGCACCTTGTAACTTAATCCTCTTAATGAGCATTAAGTTTATAGATAAGTTTTCAAGAAAATCAGAATAGCTTAGTAACTTCATCCCCTGCTCCTATAAATAGTTTCCTTCCATCCTTTTAATTTTTGGCTTCACAATATGGCTCTGCCATGGAGATTAACTTCATCACTCTTTCTTCCTATTCCTAGACTCAAAGATCTTTGTCTTAATGGTCAAACAACTTCTGAGGTTGTGTAAATCACGTAATGTGAGTTGCTCACCTTATCATCCTTCCGGAGAATTAGCTGCTGGAGGGCAAATCAGGTGCTCGGGCGTCACAGTTCCAAAACCTCAGCTTTGGCAGCAAGTGACCGTCATGGAAGTCTCTAGAACCACTGCCTTTGCTTGAAATAGATCTAGTGCACCTGTTTTTGCCTCTCTTGAGCTCTCTCATGCCCCCCAGTTTTCTGAGGTCTTAAAGGATGCAAGTGACTGTTCCAAGACCATTGCTAAAACAGATCGAGTGCACCCTTCGGAGTATAGTTTTCCCTTTGGCATATTTCATAAAACTCTCTGATGGGATGTAGCTTTAATGTTTCGGGTGTGATAAGGGGTTGCAAAAGTGGCCTTATGCTTTGCCACACAACCTCCTCATTGAATTCTGGAAAACTCAGTCGCTCGACTCTCCTCTCTTGCTCACCCGTGAAGAGAACGAAGCCTCAACAAATGTTTAGGATTTTAAACCCTTTCAATGTAACTTTTTATAGGATTTTAAACCCTTTCAATCTTTTGTATCAGTCTGTATTACACTTCATGAATGAGATCCGGCTTGGGTTATTGATTCAACTTATACTTCGCACATATATTTTAGTTTTCAAAATAGAAACACAAAACATCAAAGCAATTGTAAAACTGAAACTTTGAGGAAGGAAATGAGGAAGGGTACGTATACTAGATAAAAAAATTATTAAAATAAACTTTAACGTCTGTTGATGTAAGGACTGACGTTAAAAGTGAAGTGACTCACTTTTAACGTCAGTTCAATAAAGAACTGACGTTAAAATGTTCACTGTTAACGTCAGTTGTTTATTGAACTGACGTTAAAAGTGAGTCACTTCACTTTTAACGTCAGTCCTTACAACAACTGACGTTAAAATTGAATTAATGAAGTCTGATATTTACAAAACTGCCACCGCCCCCTTTTTAACGTCTAGCTTTTGGTTAACTGACGTAAACCTTTACCGTCTAATGTATATTTTCCACTAGTGTGGGCCCGCCGTCCGGCGCCGGAGGTGAGGAAGAAAGGTCGTCATAGAGACTTAGGGAGTTAGGGTTCCTCTTATGTCTTGAACTTTGATGGACTGGTCTGGTACAAACTACAAAGTGAGAAACTGAGAGTCACTTACGTAAGTTACGTTGTGAAATGTGAATAAACCAAGGGTCAGGACTCCGGACCATGCAAAAAAACGTAGGAAGCTGAAAAGTTTTTTTTCAAATTAGAAGGGCTGGCGGGCTAACCCGCCCCGACCCGCTCTTAACCCATTTCTTGGGCGGGTTGGACGGGACGGGTCAAAGTGGGTTGATAGGTTGAGGACCTCAACCCAACCCACCAAAAAAGATGGGTTAAACGGGCCAACCCGACGGGTCCAACCCATTTTGCCACCCCTAGATGACTTTTAAGGCGCTTAGGTTAATAATCAAGCATTTATGATGGTATATTAATTTATGATTGGTTGACAGTATAAAAAAAACTTTACACTTTCAATATATATTAATTAAATCCTTTAAAATTAATTGTATGAAAATAATTTTTTCATTTTTTTATGATTTAGGTGGATTGTAAAATGGGATGTCGAGGCGGTTGTCAAAATGGTTCACGACTTATGAGTCAATCCAGCTCACTCAGGGTTGGATTGAAAACAACCTAGGCCACTCTTACCTTAGGTTAGAATAACTTAGCTCATGGCTCATTTAGGTTAAACGGGATCGATTCGGATTATGCTAAGTTGACCCACATTCGTCAACATATGTAGGCCAACTCAGGTGAGTCAGATTGGCTCACTTCAACATTTGCATAGATGATTTTTATCGGTTTAACCGGTTCAACCAATGACTCATTGGTTCGACCATTGACCCATTAACCCAATGCCTCGATCAAGTCGATGATCAATTTGAGTTTTATAACATTTGGGGTATGTTTGGGAGGATGGTAAGGGATGGTTAGTAATGGAATGGGATGAGAAGGATCCTTTGACCCATTGTTTAGGATTTTTTTAAACAATGGAGTGCAATGGTTAGGGATGGGTTACCAAACCACTCCAAACCATCCAAAGCTTCAATTTTTCATACCCTCCAATTTGGAGGGTTTGAGAGGGAACACTTCCATTTTTTTTAATTTTTGAAACAAACTTACAATTGTAACCTTCTAAAAAAAATAAACCTTTTGGATTCCCCACTCTTTTTCTATTCTAATCATTTGTTTGGCGTCTACTCTCTTTCACGTCGCCTCTCTCCAAAGTCTCTCTTCACCTGGTTCACTTTTGCAAGGTATATATGTGATATGTCTCATCTCTTCTCTTCAAAAGTTACTATACTATTTTTGTCATTGTTCATGCTATTGTTCAGTCATGTTTTAGTTCATTCCCTGGCTGAATATAAATATTGTACAATTGTTAAATTTCCTGATCCTTATAAATTTACCATTGTTCACATTATTGGCACATTGTTCACATTTTTTTTCTGATAATTTTTTGCATGACAATGTGTAATCTGGACTTTGTGTAATCTCTCTTATTTTTTACAGTGTGTAATCTCAGGACTCTAACCACGTGGGAGAAAGAAACTCTCGTGTGACCTAGTGCCGCCTAGGGGAAAATGCCTTACATTCATGGTCTTGTCTCTCTCGTGTAACAGCATTGCATCACTGTTCGTGGCGGATCTATCAGAAGGTAGCAGCGGTGGCTCCGATACACGCACCTCCGAACGGCCATCGCCCTGCTCGTGTGCGCCTCTGTAACGAACGGGTTTATATCGCTGCGGCTACGACTCGGATCTCGCACCAGACCATCGCCTCGACATCGTTGTTGCCTTCCAGGATCACCTCTCTCCGCCACCCTCTCTGCCCCACCTCGAGATTGCCACTCTCCCCTACCCTCTCCGCCCCACATCGAGATTCTGGTTCGTTGTTGTGTGTTTGGTGTGTGGTGTTTGCTTTTGTGTGTTGGTTCGTTGTGGGTTGTTTGGTTTTAGATGGCTTGTCCTTGGACGTTTCTCAATCTAGAATCTCCTTTGTCTTCTCCATCGAATCCACAGCGAAAACCTTTTGCTCAGGCTTTGAATGGTTCGTTTGACATCCCGGTTAGTCAGCTTCCTCGGTCGTGCGTGAAAGGAGACTCTGTCTCCATCAAAATATCCGAGGATGAATATCAAAGGGGGTTGGAAGGTTGCAAAAACAACCTTCATGGCCGCTTGTTGTTGTTGAAGGGTGATATTCCTATAAAGATCTCCAACCTATGTGACAAACTTTCAAAACTATGGAAGCCTTTGGGTCAATGGAGGATGATTCCGTTAGGAAAGGGATTCTATGAATTCAGTTTTACCTCTCAAAAGGATTTGCGTAGTATCTTGTCTGTTGGGGCTTGGAACCTTCAACCAGGGCTATTTCGTCTTTTTCAGTGGTCTCCTGATTTTATTCCTACTAAGCAGAAACAGTCTCATGCTCAACGCTGGGTTAGAATTCATAACTTGCCGTAGGAATATTGGCGCTCAAAATTGTTATTTGAAATTGCAGGTGGTTTAGGTACTCCAATAAGTTTGGATGAAGCTACCCATACTCGGGCATATAGTCACTATGCTCGAGCCTTAGTGGATGTTGATTTAACAGGGAAATTGCTCAAGGAGATTATGGTAGAACGTCAAGGTTTTGCATTTCCTGTCGGTATCGAATATGAGAAGCTACCTTCTTTTTGTTCTCATTGTAAATCAATTGGGCACTTGGCTTCGACTTGTAAATTGGACAAGGAGAAATTGGTGCATAAGGATCCTCCTTTGGTGTAGAAGACTAAGCAAGCTTATGCCCCTATGGTCCCAGAGCAAAAATCAATTGACATTAATGGGCAGAATGATACATCACCGGGATAAAAACTGAGTGATGGTGAATCGATTGAGATAGTCTATGAGGAACCTTTATCCCATGATCATGTCTCAAATTCCATTCCACAGAACTCATCTTCGGTTGCAACAAATGCTGTCAATGGCTCTACAGAGAAGACTGCAACTAATGTTGACTCTACAGTCAAGGATACTCCGGTGCCCGAGCATTCCATAGCTACCAGTGATTTAAAAATTAGTTCGAAGGGTACTCCGACTCCAGTGTCTGTGCATTCCAAGGCTACCTGTGATTTAACAGTTAGTGGTAAGAATCTTGAGACTCCTGAGATTAATGTTCAAGATCTTAGCTCTTTCCCAACTATTGTTCAGAATGATTTTAATGTTTTATCTGCTTGGCTGGAAAAACAAAAAGATACAAGTACTTCTAAGGAAGGAGAGCAAAATAATAATGTTGTTGAAGACGGTTTCACGGTGGTTACGTCCAAATCTTAGAAGAAGTATAACCTGAGACTGAATAAAAACTTAATTCTAGGTATGCTTGATTATAGGTTATTTTCCATGGGTTTTGGTTTTTGTCCCCCCGAGTTGTTGTTTTCTTTTTTATTTTATTAATAAATTTATGGTGACTTGTCACATTGCTTAAAAAAAAGACTTGTTATATTATGCTATTAAATATAATATATTGTTTAAGAAAATTGATATTGTTTGTTATGAAAAATAAAAAATAAAAAGGGTATAGTATTGGAAATAAAATTTGTAATTCATTCCACTTCATTACTTACCATTGTGACTTCCAAACAATGGAGTGAGATATCCTCCATTCCTTCATTAAAACTCTCAAACAATAGAGTGGTATATTTTTACCATTCCACTCTAAACCACTCCATTACTAACCATTCCACTTCATCATCTCCAAAACTCCCAAACATAACATTATTGTGATCATGTGATGATTAAAAATTTGAATTGGGCCTCTGTATCTAACAAGCCTAGTTTTTTTTTAAACCCAAATTAAGTCTACTGTAGCTAATCCTTTTTATTTTTTTGTGTCAGAATTTGCCTTCAACCTTTGGTTCCTCCCCACACTATTGGTACCCATTCGCCTCCCAAACTGCGTCTTCTGCTACCAGGTATATCCAACTCCTTTCAGTGCTTGTTTACTCCATTGAAATTAGATTTTCTTGCCCTTGTTTGTGCTTTTACTTGTTTTCAATGCTATGGATTAAACATTCTGTTGATTATACAAAGAATATTTTCAAATTTCAAAATAAACATTCTCATATCAAATTTCTTTAATTTATATAGAGCTGGAACCATTAGACCTTCATTTCAAATTGATAAATTTCCGATGTTAAGTTGTTTGTAAGAAGCACTTAGACACCTTAACAATACCCGTAAAAAGAAGAGTAAAGATATTTGGACATACAATTTGGATACCTTGTATAGATATCGTAGAGCTTATAAGTGTCTTGGGAGTGATGAAATACATAATGAGAGAGAAGAAAATGATAAATAAATGGGAAGAAGTACTTTTTCACGGTATTGGATACTATTTTTGTGTCCAAATATCATTACTCAAAAAGAACGCAATCCCGAAAGCAGTCTATCAGGGTTTACAGGGAATATATGTTAGTTTAATAAGTGGTGAAGCCATGTCATGGATATCACCACCTTCGCCCTTCATTCATCCTCGTATATAGGGATGGCAATTCGGATCCTACCTGTCGGGTACCCGCAAAAAATACCCACCATGGTTAGGGTAAAAACCCGCTTTATAGGTATGGGTATGGACACGGGCACGGATAATTATCTACAAATCTAAGAGAGTATGGGGGCGGGCACATGTACCTTGGTACCCACCCCGCCCCATACCCCCCCCCCCCCCCACACACACACACACACACATATATATATGTATGTATATATATATATTGATACATATAATCAAAATTAGAAACCTGAAATAGTGAAACCCTACACTTCAATCTTCAGACGTTTAACTTCAGTCTCTTCTCTTCCCATCTTCCAAGTAAATAACAATAACACTTCAATTTATTGTTTTGGAGGCTTATTGTTATTTACTTGTTTTGGATATTTTACATATTTTTATTTAGTATAATATGCTGGTTTGTAATGTTTGATGAATACATTCGAAACATCGTTGGATGGTTTTTAAATTAAGTTATGATCTTTTTGTTATTTATTTTTTTCTTTGTTAAAGTGCGGGTAATGGGTGCGGGTGTGGATACTTAGATACCCAGAGGGTACGGGTAAGGGTACTGAGGTTGCTACCCACGAGGATACGGGTAATTTTTATAAACGCGGGTATGGGTATAGGGATGGGTACTATAGTACCCTACCCAAACCCTACCCATTGCCATCCCTACTCGTATACAAGGGCAATGCAGGAGTGTTAACACAAATCTTGGATGAGATGCTCCAAGGTGATGGAGATATAGATAAGACTGGAACAAACAATGTCAACACCCCATGTGGCTGCCATGTCCTATTGTCCACCTTGTAGTTCTCATTTTAGTGTGTGTTTGGATGAATGTTTAATAAAAGTGATTTTGAATATAATTGATTTTATAAAATTAATTTAGTTAAAATTGAGTTTGAAGTAAAGTGATTTATATCTGGACATTTTTATTTTGAAAGCAAGTTTGATGTAAAACTTAGTGTAAATTTTTCAACTCAACTCAAAAGCTACTTTTTGTAGCTTTTAGTCAGAATTATTTCAAGAGGCAAAATCAATTTTACCTGACAGTAACCAAACATCTCATTTTTACTAAAATCGAGTTTGACAAAGGGCAAAATCAATTTTAGAGGTTTCGAACATGAAACCAAACACACACTTGGTATGCTTTGTGCCATAGACTCTATATATATACCTTGTCTCGTTCCCATCACTCTACTTTGGGCTTGTTTAGTTTATTTTCAGTTTCCTATTTTCATTTCCTGATTTCAAAGATAATTACAACTAAAATAATTACAAAAGTTCTAGAAATAGTCAACAAATCTATCCAATAAGCCTATGTCAGTTAGTTCTAGTTTTCTGTTAGTTGGTTAAAGCCTTTCTGTTTCTAGCAAGTATTGTTAGTTAGCTCTACCAGAATTATGAGAGGACTTTCCTTAGAGCAGCTATATATAGCTAGCTATATGTGTGTATCAATTCAATTCATTCAATACAGTTCAATGAAAAGTATCAATTCAATACAAACTGTTCTTGTTATTTTACATGGTACCTTGAGCCGAAACCTGGAAATTCTTTCTTGCTAAGTTCTTCATCAATCATGGCTAAAGATGATGAATCATCAACTTCTCCACAAACCAAGAAGGACAACAAAGATGATGAAGCATCAAGTTCTGAAAAGGAAAAGAAGAAGAATGTCATCAACAATGAAGGTAGCATTGACATATTATCCCCATTCTTTCTTCATGCTTCAGATCAACCTGGCCAATTATTTGTCAGTGAGCTTCTCAATGAAGGAAATTATGGTGGGTGGGTCGCGGATATGGGTAATGCCTTGTATGCCAAGAACAAGATTGACTTTGTAGATGGTACGATTCCCAAGTCAGAGGTCGATTCACCATATTGGCTCATTGGATACGGTGCAACACCATGGTCAAGGGATGGTTAAAGAACAACATGGACAAAGAAGTGAAAGGAAGAGTGCGATATGCTGCAACTGCAAGGGAAATTTGGATGGAACTTGAAGGAAGATTTTCTAAAGGTAGTGCACCTAGAGTCTATGAGTTGCGTCATGCAATCACACATCTAAGACGAGAAATACAATCGGTTCCCTCTTATTACACAAAACTCAAAGGGCTACGGGACGAGATTCAGTCAATTGCACCATGGCCAGAATGCAAGTGTTGAGGCTGCAAATGCAATATGCAGAAGCAACTTGAAGATATGAGAGAAATGGAACATCTATATGATTTCCTCATGGGATTGGATGAAGTCTTAAATACAGTAAAGACTCAAATACTTAGCATGGCACCAAGAATGACTCTTGGACATGCACACCACTTGGTAGTAGAAGATGAACAGCAAAGACTGATCTCTGCCATGCATAAACCAATGGGAGAGGCCTCGGCTTTTCAATCACAGAATGATCGCAGGGCAGGCAAGAAAGAAAGACCTACATGTGATCATTGTAAGAAACTAGGGCATGTCAAGGAGGAATGCTGGGAGATTGTAGGCTATCCACAGGATTGGAAGAAGCCATTTCGTGAAAGAAAGAATGCATCTTGGCCTAAAAAGAAGGGAGGAACTAAAGTTGCTCAGGTAAGCAGTGAGAGCAGTCCTATTCCAGGCCTAACACAGAAGCAGTATGAGAGACTCATACAACATTTACAAGATGATGCAGACCCTGTAACAGAGAAACAGAGGCCTTCATCAACTGTCAACATGGCAGGTAATTGTTTCTTTGATAAGCCCTGGATCATAGATACTGGGGCAACTGAGCACATTACTTGTGATAGGAGTGTGCTAACAGAAGTCATTACTTCAAATCAATAATCTGTGAAAATCCCTAATGGTGCAAGTGTGCCAGTGAAGGGACTGGGAAAGGTTAAACTTCCAAATGGCATGCATATTAACAATGTCCTATATATTCCAGATTTTCATTGCAACTTACTTTCAATTAGTAAACTAACAAAGGATTTTGCTTGTGCTGTCACCTTTAAGGCTAACTCTTGTTTGATACAGGACTTACCCTTGAAGAAGCAGATTGGAATGGGTAGGCAACAAGATGGTTTATATTTTCTTGAACCTATAGAGGATGGGAGAATGGCCATGAAAGTTAGGAAATCTGTGGATACTAGATTGTGGCATCTTAGGTTAGGACGTACTTCAAATGCTAAGATGACTAGCATTGAATCTATATCTTCTAACAATTACAATGATGTACACTGTGATTCTCGTATGAGAGCCAAACAAACAAGGCTTCCTTTTCCACTGAGTTCAATAAAAACCAGTTCTTTCTTTGAATTAATCCACTTTGATATATGGGGCAGATATGCCACTAGTTCTATCTCAGGTGCTCATTACTTCCTTACTATAGTGGATGACTTTAGTAGATGTGTGTGGGTTTATCTCATGAAGCATAAGTTTGAAATTGATCACTATTTTCAATCCTTCATATGCATGGTTGAGACACAATTCCAAAAGAAAGTGAGAAAGGTTAGGTCTGATAATGGTCTTGAATTCACTTCCAATAGTATGCAAAGTTTTTATGCAGAGAAAGGGATCATGATGGAACTCACTTGCACCTATACTCCACAACAAAATGGAGTTGTGGAGAGAAAGCATAGGCATATCCTTGAGATAGCAATAGCCATTAGGTTCCATGCAAATCTCCCTATATATTTCTGAGGAGAATGTGTTCTTACTGCTGTGCATCTTATAAATAGGCTTCCCTCTAAAGTCATAAACAACAAGACACCCTATGAAATATTGTTTGGAAAGAAACCAAGCTATGATCACTTAGGAGTTTTTGGCTGCCTTGTTTATGTTTTAAAAACCAGAAAAGAAGGAAAGTTTGATGAGAGGGGGAGAGCCTGTGTCTTCTTAGGATATCCCTTTGGACAGAAGGGATACAAGGTCTATGACACTAAAACTAGGGAAATTATAGTGTTTAGGGATGTTATCTGGTGTGAGGATGAGTTCCCCTTCAAGTTTAAACAAAACATATATGAGAAAGCTAATGATGTGCAGCATGATACTTGGGAAGACAACACTGAACTTTCTGTTATTCATCATAACAGAAACAATCAGGAAATAGGAATCAGTGAACAAGAATCACAGTCTACTGATATGGTGAATCTGAGAGGAATCGATAGTGAGAACATAGGAAACGGGGGACAAAATGAACATAGGCATAGTGAGAGAGTAAGACATTTACCTAAACACTTAAGTGATTATAAAATTGACTTGCCATCTTCCATTATTGCACCTATATCTAATTGTTCTACTAGTAATTCTGTTATCTATCCTATATCCAATTACATCTCTTATGATAAACTGTCCTCTTCACATAAAGCATTTCTTGTTGCCATCTCTTCAAGAGATGAGCCAAAGACTTTTAAACAGGCTGCTGCTCACCAACATTGGAGAGATGCTATGCAGAAGGAGATTGAGGCTTTGGAAAGGAATGGAACAACTTCCAGCAGGCAGAAACACAGTGGACTCAAAATGGATTTACAAGATAAAATACAAACCAAATGGAGATGTAGAAAGATACAAGGCAAGATTGGTGTGGGGGGACCAAAAGGAAGGGGAGGGGCAGCGACAAAAGGGCGATGCAGAAGAAGGGAGCCAGACAGCCCACAAAGAAAAACACACGGCCACAAGAGAGCAAAGGAAATTACGGAAAGAAAAAGAAGAAGAAAAAAAGCAAATGGATGAGGAAGGGAGAGAATGGCGCCCCAAGGAAATGAAAGCCAAGGAGGACCCCAAGGGCGACGAAAACAAGGGGCAACAAAAACCCAGAAAAACCCCAAAACAAAAACAAACACATTTCAAAGCCAACACAGCCAAAACACCCACCCACCCCCCAAATAGGGTGATTACACTCTCCATATTAAATTAACCTCCCAAACAATACAATTTAATGCCAAAGATTCCCTCCATAATTTACATAAAAGACTAATAATTTGAAAAGGCGTTACTTGTGGTATGCAAACCAAAAGATTCCTCCCAACTAAGCTTCCAAATTCGTGTAAAACTAAAAACAATATTTTCGTCACGATATAAGCCGAATCTGGTCAAGAGGCTTGAAATACGATTTGTAGATAATCTCCTCATCTTTCCAACGCATCAAAGAACGTATCAATTGGAGATTTGTAGCTCAAGATACAGCCCAAACAAGAATACGGGTTCATTACAAACGAAAATAAAATTTTCATCAAAACTAATTTGGCCTTAAATTGGACATCATTCTTGGTTTGCATCAAAGGATATGCAAAGGAAGGAGAAACTCGAGTCTGCAAGCTTAGGAAGTATCTTTATGACTTGAAACAAGCATCTAGAAACTGGTACCAAAAGTTTAAAGCAGCTCTCAGTGCGATTGGTTTCACTCAGTCAAAGGCGGACCATTCCTTGTTCATCTACAAGACAAGAAAGATTTTTCTCACAGCCTTGATCTATGTAGATGACGTCATCTTAGCAGGGAATAGTTCTGAGTTCATGACAGAGGTAAAGAAGTATCTGGATCAGGCTTTTAGCATCAAGGATCTAGGAACTTTGAAGTACTTCCTAGGCATTGAGGTTGCAAGGTCACCTGAGGGCATTGTTCTAAGTCAGAGGAAGTATACTTTCCTTCATGAAACTAAGATGGAGAACAGCAGGCCAAGTAAATTTCCCATGGAGCAAAACTGTAATCTTAGGATCAACAATGAAGATCCAAATGCAGATGCACCAAGGTATAGGAGACCACTAGGGAAATTGTTCTACTTGACTATTACAAGGCCAAACATCACACATGCTGTGAATACTCTCTGCCAATACATGACTTCACCCAAACAGATTCACATGGATGCAGTGGAAAGAATCCTTCGATATTTAAAGACAACGCCTGGCCAAGGAATCCTATTATCCAGCAAGAATGACTTAAAGCTGCAGGCCTATTGTGATGCAGACTGGGGAGGGTGTCCTACTACTAGGAGATCCTGCACTGGTTACTTAATCATGTTAGGAGGAGCACCTGTTAGCTGGAAAACCAAGAGACAAACAGTTGTTGCAAGATCATCAGCTGAAACAGAATATAGGTCCATGGCAACAATTGTGAGTGAACTAATATGGTTGAGATGGTTGCTTAGTGAGCTTGAAGCAACACAGATTGAGCGAACTGAGACGTTTTGTGACAATCAAGCTGCCCTATACATAGCCATGAATCCAGTCTATCATGAAAGAACTAAACATGTTGAAATGGATTGCTATTTTGTGAGAGAAAGGATTCAGTCAGGAGACATTAAAGCTTCGAAGATTGGGACAAAGGAGCAGCTAGCAGATGTGTTTACTAAGCCATTAGGCAAGGAAAGATTTGAGACTCTACTCACCAAGTTGGGCATTAAAGACCTACATGCACCAACTTGAGGGGGAGGGTAGAAATAGTCAACAAATCTATCCAATAAGCCTATGTCGGTTAGTTCGAGTTTTCTGTTAGTTGGTTAGAGCCTTTCTGTTTCTAGTAAGTATTGTTAGTTAGCTATAACAGAATTATGAGATGGCTTTCCTTAGAGCAGCTATATATAGCTAGCTATATGTGTGTATCAATTCAATTCATCCAATACACTTCAATGAAAAGTATCAATTCAAT
Source organism: Sophora flavescens (assembly GCA_030762895.1). Taxonomy (NCBI): domain Eukaryota; kingdom Viridiplantae; phylum Streptophyta; class Magnoliopsida; order Fabales; family Fabaceae; genus Sophora; species Sophora flavescens. The sequence continues at coordinate 129,195,406 of CM061070.1, read as the reverse complement.
ACAAACTGTTGTTGTTATTTTATAAAAGTGTCACATTATTTTTATTTTATCTCTTATTTTCAAAGATTTGTACCTGAAACAATGAAAACAAATAAAAGTTGTTTTGTGTTTTATGTACAAATTTTGGAAACAAGAAAAAGGATAAAAATAATATGACACTTTTATAATTATTTTAATTGTGATTGTCTTTAAAATTAGGAAATGAAAACTGAAAACTACGGACAAGCCAAAGAGGCCCTTATTTTGCAGGACTAAATTTTCATCCTGTTCACATCCTAAATACGTGCGACTGAAAGCTTTTCATGATAGGAGTGACAGTCAAAAATCATTAACAAGTGATGCATATATATCACTTTTCCCCCTTTTTTCTGTAAGTTTCTCCTTCAATTTCTCCAGTTATAGCAGCAAGCAGCAATCAAGTCTTTGCTGGCGCGAGATTGGGATGCAGTTCATGTCTTCCAGGAAGCAAATGCTAGTGCATTTTCTTGCTATGCGTGGTGCCTTCTTGGAGGTTTTAACAACCCCCTGAGGCTCTGATGTTTTTGCTTGAAGCGGATTCTGCAGGAACTCTTCGTGAGATGCTAGTCTTTTTGTTTTTTATCAGTTGTATAAAACAAAAAAAGCTACTCTCTTATATTCCAACCACTCACTACCACGTACCAAAGCATACTATTGAGAAGCTTGACCATGGCACCCTTCATCAACATATGCACAATGACTACAAATTCAACCCCATATATAACCGTATTACATATAGCTTGTCGAGACCGTCTTGTCCGGGAGCCGCAAAAAAAGAGGTAAAAACAAACGAGTCGCCACCAATATTTATTTTGGGAAAAACATTGGAAAAAAATCATTTATTTTAAGGAAACTAGTCTAAAAAAAAGATAGAGATTTGAATCCGGGAGTCGGTTACAAGTAGGGAAGGTGTTAGCACCCTACATTACCCGTTAAAAAAGGTACCTCAAGTTAATTGCGTAAAATAATTTTAATAGTATTTGAAAATATTTATTTTACCCCACTTTTTAAATTAAATTAATAGATAAACACAATAAAAGAGAAAATTAAATTTTGGTTTGACAGAATGATTGGTTCTGCTCCTACGTATTCCCGGGTGCGATGTGAAACTCAAAGCCACGTAGTTCTTACAAAAAAAGGTTTGATTGGTTGGTTGATTTTATTTTTTTGGAAAATATTTGATCTTTTTGATTTTTTTTGTTTAAAAAAAAGGATTTTATTTTAAAATAAATCCACCATTGCACAGAGTTCAAGATAGCAGTGCTATACGATAAACCCTTACAATTCATACGACATTTGAGGATAAATAAGTTCGTACATCAACGTCTTAGATTGTTACGTGAATTCAAAAGATAATTTTATAAAATTAAATTGGGTAAAATTGGTTAAAAGTGTAAATTGAAAAACATTTATTATTTTTTTACAAAAGGGAATTCAATCTTGCACAGGGTTAAAGATAGCAAAGCTATACGATGAACCCTTACAATTCGTACGACACTTGAGGATGAAAAAATCCATACATCAACGTCGTAGATTATTGCGTGAACTCAAAAGATTATTTTTACAAAAAAGAATTTATTTAAAAAAGGTTTCATTTGGGAAGGATTTTCATTATGAACAAAGAGTCAAAAAAATCTTAAAAGAGGATTTATTATTTTACCTTTTTTTTTGAAAAGGGAATTTGTAATAAAAAAAGATTTTTCAATTGAGGAACAAAGAAGCACCAAACTCCTCTTTTTTAAGAAAGAAATGATTTTTTTTCATTTTCATTTTTTTTTCAAAAAAGATTTTTTTTTAAAAAAAGAACTGAAAATCTTTTTAAGAGTCCTTTTTTTATTTTTATTTAAATTTTTTTGTTTTAACTAGACCCAGACTTATGAAAGAAAAAAATCTTTATGTTTCATGCTGATGGGTCTAACTACATCCTTGGTCAATCACAACCCTTTTTAAAAAAAAAAAAAACCACAACAAAACAAATAAAACAAAAAATAAAATAAAATCAGAGAAAGATAAGCAATTTGGGTCACCTGCTGCCAAACCACTACAGCCCAAATATGATATCAGTACCCAATATAAATCAAACAAATAAAGGAACAATAATAAAAATAAAAAGACAAAAGAAGAAGCAGAGGAAAACTTCGTTATTACCAACGAAAACAGAAGGAGGAGACCCAAGGAGCTCGACGGACGTGGAGGAATGGCGACGCGACAGAGGCAAGGGTGGGCATCGTGACGGTGCGGGTGGACGATGACACGGTCGCGCGGTTCTGCGGAGAGAAGCAGTTGGTGGTCGTTGCGGGGCTGCGGATCTCGTGTGACTCGTGACGGAGCAGATCGATCAGCCAAGCAACGACATTCGTGGCGGATCTGGTTTGGGTCGTGACGGGAAGGAATGGAGCAGCAACGACTGAGCTACGGAGCTGGAAGGCGCACAGTGTGATCGTGGCAGAACTGGGTTACGCCGGAGTGGTGTGGGGCTGCCGTGGCCGGTGGCGACGGCAAAGGAGGTGACTGAATTTGTGAAAGGGATCTTTTTTTTATGTTCTTGTCTTCTATGTTTATTTTTGATTCAGGATGGAATGTGGTTTAGTTGTTGTTGTGATGGTACTGAGGTGAAGAAGAATGTATTGGTCATGAGATGGATGATGAAGATGATGGTTATGGATGAATGGAAGTTTAAGAGACTTTAACAGGGTTGGGTTGTGTTTTGAGTGAGTTATGAGTGACTAAATAGTGAGATGGAGGAGGAGCTTGGGTTTGTAAAATGAATGGGAAGGTGGAAGATTTTTGTTTGGATTTTATTGTTGGAGATTGATGAGTTTGAAGTTGATGAAGGTGAAAGGAATGGAAAAGATATGATGAAAGAATGATCTCAGAATTCTCACGTCAAGCCCCCAATCCCCCCTCTTTCTGTATAGTGCAGCCTATATATAGGATGAGGGAGAAAAAAAAATTATGTTATGTGCTCTCTAGAGGGGAGGACGATAAGATTGTGCAAATGGTGGTGCCATGGTGTGGTGCTCCCACTACTCTACTGGGTTGCTGCAAATGCAGGGGTTGTTACCCCTTCTTTTGGAAAAAAGCACAAAAGAACAAAATAAAGGAAATAAAAGCAAAGTTAAACATACCCCAAGTAGAAGAAGACACAGCATGGGAGAAGGGTAGCAGGAGGAAAAAAACAAACGACCATTTTCTTTAAAATTTTTTAATTTATTATTATTATTATTATTATTATTATTATTATTATTATTTTGTTTTTGGGCTTGGATGATGGGCTTAACAGTTGTAACAATAAAAAGAAAATTGCACCAAGAACATAACAAAGATTTTTTGATTTCTTTTTTTTTTTTCAATTTTTATATTTTTGTCTTTTCCAAAATATTAATTAAAAGAAAGAATTCCCGGATAAAATTAGGTGTTCACAGCTGCCCCTCTTTACTTGTTTCTTATTAGATAGTAGGTGCAATTGTAGTTAACCTGTTATCGTTATAAAAAACGGGTAAAGACATGAACTCCAATTTTGGTCGGGGTTCACTGACAAGCAAAATGATGCATAATTAAAAAAAAAAAGAGCTCATGGGATGGATTGCCCATAGAAGCTCGAACAGAAAGATAAAAAAGCTTGTGGAGTCAGGTATCTGCTGAAGCCTGAAAACAAGAAGAGCTTACGGGGTATGGTACCCGCTGAAGCTTGACAAAAGATAGAAAGCTTGCGGATTCTATTATCCGCTGAAGCTTGAAATTAAAAGGTTAAAAGCTTACGGAGTCGGTTATCCGCTGAAGCCTGAAAGAAAAGATAGAAAGCTTGTGAAGTCGATTATCCGCTGAAGCTTGAAATTAAAAGGTTAAAAGCTTGCGGAGTCGGTTATCCACTGAAGCTCGAAAGGAAAGGTAAAAAGCTTGTGGAGTCGGTTATCCACTGAAACTTGACAGAAAATAAAAAGCACGCGGAGTCGGTCGTCCGCTGAAGCTTGACAAAATAAAAATAAAAAAGCATAGGGAGTCGGGTATCCGTTGAAGCGTGACAAGAAAGGTTAAAAGCTTACGGAGTCGGTTATCCGCTGAAGCCTGAAGGAAAAGATAGAAAGCTTGCGGAGTCGATTATCCGCTGAAGCTTGAAAAGAAATGTTAAAAGCTTACGGAGTCGGTTATCCACTGAAGCTTGAAAGGAAAGGTAAAAAAAAAGCTTGGGGAGTAGGGTATCCGCTGAAGCTTGCAAACAACAAGGTTAAAAGCTTACGGAGTTGATCATCCGCTGGAGCTTGAAAAGAAAGGTAAAAAACTTGCTGAGTCGGTTATCCGTTGAAGCTTGCAATGAGATAATGCATGATACCAGAAATGTCCTATATGCTTGATGAGAACCTCAGATGATTTCAATGCAACACAAGGAAAGCCTGTAATACAATACTATTTTTATTTTTTCATCGTTTAGGTGGCTTTTATTATCACCCTTGACCCTTTAAAGTGTTGATCACAGACAAGCCCTGAGATGAACTAAAACAAGTCCTGTCTTCGTGGAGAATAAGGTCAAGCACTTTTGAAAGGGTATGCTTCCTTTGCAATGATTGTCCCCGTGCCTCCTATCAGTAGACCACGGTGCCCTTTGTCGGGAGATCATACCCTTCTTTACGAACTTTTGAGATTTTCAAGGGAATTCTAAATGCATCTTGAAGACACCAACACATGTTTCACATTTCAGTATATACTTATCATGATGAATGCACACACACAATTGACAAAAGTTAAGAGAAAGAGATAAGGGTAAAAGAATTGGGAGTCAATGTCATTATATTTGGACTGAAAAGGTATACAAAGCAGCTATTACAATGGAGTATGGAATTGCAAAAAGGTTGTGGAGTGGAAACACATCTCCTCAAGTGACATCTCTTTCCATGACTAGTGTTAGTATCTTTCGTACCATATCGACTGCTCACTAATCAACATCCGAGAATGTTATCTGCCCCAGTCTTCATGCATCTAGCCCACTAATTGCCCCAATTCATCGGCTTGACGACACTTCCATTGTTATGTTTTTTCCTTTTAACCCTAACTTTTGCCTAGACTGCCTTTTTCAGGTTTTCAGTCTATCGGGCTGCTCTAACTTTTGCCTAGACCGTCTTTTCAGATTTTCAGTCTAGCGAGCTTTTCCATTTCTTTTTCTTTTAATTCTTTCTTTCTGATTTTTTTGGGAAGTGCGTTCAAGCATAGTACTTTTTGACTGCATCCGCGTTTATAGGGAGTGGAAGACCTTCCCCATCCATCCTGGTGAGAATTAAAGCTCCTCCCGAGAAGACCTTTTTCACAATGTAATGTCCTTCGTAGTTCGGGGTCCACTTCCCATGATGATCCTTTTGGATTGGTAGGATCTTTTTGAGCACTAGATCACCCTCCCGAAACTGCCGGGGGCGTACTTTCTTCTCGTAAGATCTTATCAACCTTTTCTGGTACAATTGGCCGTGACACAGTGCTGCTAATCTCTTCTCTTCAATAAGGTTCAATTGGTCGAGTCGATCTTGGACCTGAAATAGACAAGTATAAACACGAGAAGGGGGGTTGAATGGTGTTTATCAGAATTCAAGCAAAGTTGACATCTTTTAGTAAACGGAAGCTAAATTTGGACGAGTGGAAGAATACAGGATGGACGGGTGGCTTTTGCAAACACACCACTTGATAGACGTAAGAAAACTAAAACAATTAAAAAGTTTAAGGAAATAGATATTGACACAGTTTTTTATCCTAGTTCACTCTTCAAAGCAAAGAGCTACGTCCTGTCCTTGGCAGCACCAAGATTTATCCACTATAACTGATCAGGTTACAAACTCAAGTATTATTTGCACACCTAGCCTCTTCAGGCTCAAAGACAAGTATTCTTTGCACACCTAGCCTCTTCAGGCTCAAGACAAGTATTGTTTGCATACCTAGCCTCTTCAGGCTCAGTCAGGTTTGTTTGAGAGATTTGGTTTGTAATGAATACAACTTAGACAGGCAGAACTTTCACTAACACTCAGAGAGTGGTTTAAATGTAAAGCTTAGGAAAATCTGCGTAATAACTTCAAATGATTGAAGAATAAAGAATGAAAGAATGAAGAAATTAATGCGCAGAGTAATGGCTTTTTAATGCAGTGTGTATTCTCTATTTCTTCATCTTCAATGACTTCTGTATTTATGGTCTTCAAGCATTTATGATCCGTTAGAGACATTCCCTCAGATGTTGGCTTCAAGCAGAACTTCATTAAATGCAATAGAGTCGTTCTGGGCAGCCATTAATGCAATAGGAACGTTGGTTGTACTCTAACATGAAGGATCAAGGCTTTATGCATCGTGATACAACCATATCAGAGTTGTGCAGAGAGATTTTTGTACTTTGCTGAGCACACTTCCCTTTTCGTGTAAGGACCAGAGGTACTAGGGAATAAAGCATGTTGGAAGCATTCTTTAACTGGTCTTTGGTTTTGATTATCCAAGGTTGCTTGAGAGAGTAACTTCTGACTTTTCTTGATAATCGTGAAACTGAGTAGAAGAGAAGGCTTCAAGTCTCTTTCTGGTTCTTGAAATACGATTCTGATAATCCTTATAGAATTCGCGTTTAAGATAAGTGCTTCCATCTTGAAAATAACCACGTCTAACTAGCCTTTTGAGTTTTCATTCGGGCTGGTAGACGAGCTCCACATTAAGGACTCAGCAAGTCCAAAGACTGGTGTGGATGAGCGCTTCTGTCACCTTTAGTGGACGAGCGCTTCTGTCACCTTTAGTGGACGAGCACTTCTTTTACTTTAGTGGACGAGAGCCTCTGTTACTTTAGTGGACAAGAGCCTCTGTTACTTTAATGGACGAGAGCCTCTGTTACTTTAGTGGACGAGAGCCTCTTGCATTTTAGTGAACGAGAGCCTCTGATACTTTAGTGGACGAGAGCCTCTGTTACTTTAATGGATGAGAGCCTCTTGCATTTTAGTGGACGAGAGCCTCTTTTATTTTAGCAGATGAGAACCTCTGTTACTTTAGTAGACGAGCTCCATATGCCACGTCATTGGACGGATACTCCTTTAACTAGTTGAACGTAACCTAGTAGACGAGCTCCATATGTCACGTCATTGGACGGACCATTCTGATTCCTTAATGGATGAGCTCCATCTGCCACACCATTGGACGAGCCATTCTGATACTTTAATGGACGAGCTCCATTTGCCACGTCATTGGACGGACCATTCTGATACCTTAATGGACGAGCTCCATTTGCCATGTCATTGGACGAGCCATTCTGATACTTTAATGGACACTGGCTTTTATCACTTTAGTGGACACAAGTTTCTATCTCTTGCGTTTTGGACGTGCGCTTCAATCACTACAGTGTTGGACGTTTGTTTCAATCACTTGTGTGTTGGACGTGAGCTTCTATCACTACACTGTTGGACGTGCGATTCTCTTATTTAATCTGTATACTTGATAGACATGTTAGCAACCAATATGAAGGTTAATTAAATCATTAACCAATGTTTAGTTTTCATCAAAACCTAGGGAAGTGCACATCAGATATTTTAGAGACTTAACAATCTCCCATTTTTTGATGATGACAAACATTGAGATGATTTAATGAACCTCAGAAAATATCAACTAAGGAAATAGCATATATAGACAGTTTGAAATTTTCTTAAGCGAACAGGTCCTCATATCATATTCATTCTCCCATTCTCCTATAACACATTTCTATCACAAATCTCAATTTCTCCTATTCTCCCCTTTTGTCAACATCAAAAAGGGTTATCAAGTTTTATTTATGAGATATGTTAAGGGCAAGATAACATGTTAAGAAGATCGTAGTAATGCATCAAACATAGTAGACATACTTCACTTAAACTATTGTATCATTACTCCCCCTGAACTAATGCTTAGTTAAAAGAACATATATATAGGAGTAATGACAGATTTAGCATAGACGGGTTAACATTCATATATGTCATTCAACAATGCAATGCATGTTTAGATTATCTCTAATAAATAAAAACCTTTCTTCTGCGAGGGGTTTAGTGAAAATATCAGCCCATTGATTTTCAGTTTTAACAAACTTAATATCAAAGATGCCTTTCTGAACATAATCCCTAATGAAATGATGTTTGATTTCAATATGCTTAGCCTTAGAATGCTGAATTGGATTTTTAGTTAAGCATATAGCACTGGAATTATCACACCATACAGATATGTTATGTTCATAAATAGAGTAATCCTCAAGTTGATGTTTTACCCATAAGAGTTGAGAGCAACAACTAGCAGCAGAGATGTATTCTGCTTCAGCAGTAGACAGGGCAATGGTTGTCTGCCTCTTGCTTGACCATGAGACTAAAATTGCTCCAATGAAGTGACATCCTCCACTGGTGCTTTTTCTTTCTATTCTGTCTCCAACAAAGTCAGCATCACAATATCCCACTAATCTGTATTCTTTTGTTCTTAAATACAGCAAACCAAGTAAATATCTAAATATTCTTTTAACAGCCTTAAGATGAGATTCTCTAGGATCAGATTGGAATCTAGCACACATACAGACACTTAATTGAATGTCAGGTCTGCTTGAAGTTAAGTACAGTTGCGAGCCAATCATACCTCTATAGGCAGTTTGATCTACCTTTTTACCTTCATCATCTTTGCTTAGTTTTGCATTGGGTTGCATAGGGGTTTTCATGAGCTTTGCATGTCCATTTTGTATTTCTTGAGTATCTCCTTGGTATATTTTTGTTGATGAATGTAAATTCCATCACTTGTCTGCTTGATTTGTAATCCAAGGAAGAACTTTGAACGCGCTGTCGCGCACGTGCCAAAAAGAACGAGCGGTTTATAAAACTGTAGTTTAGGGCGACAACTCGGATGTCGTCTCACAAGGACTCTCGAATGTTATTTATCACAAAAATCAGTTTTGGGGGGGTTTTGGATTGGGATGCAATTAAGAAAACAAAGTAATAACAGAACAATAAAACAGAGCAAGTTGAAAAGGTTATCAAATAGCTAAAGACGATTAATCTATTGTTCTCGATTTCCCAACTATCATCGGTTCATGCAATTCCAAGCCCTAAGCAGATTCTAATCCCCTCCCGGTTGTAGCAACAATTTACAAGCGAAACCACTACTACAGATATATGTTCCTATCCCCGAAATAACAAACGGGGTTAAGCCCTTCGTGAACTAAGCGAACACGAAACGAAAACACGCGAATTAAGCAAACGCGATAAATTATAGGAACATAACATCACCGAAAATAAATCAACACAACACAATATACTCCTGAATTAAGCAAACAGAAATATATAGCATGGCATTGAAAAAGGGAAAAGCATACAAAACAGGAAATACAAGAACCTCAAGTGTGGTGGAAATCGATTACAATAGATTAATCTAGAAAATTAGTTCTCCATAAAGAAAACGAAACACACAGAAAAATGTAAAAACTATGGAGAAGCAAAAGTTCTTCCAAACTGTTCAGAACAACAATTTATACTATTCAGAAATTAAGCCCACTCGCGAGGCGAGCCCTCATTCGCGAGGCGAATATCATGAAAGGTCAGCAACGTTTGGTCTTTCTCGCGGGGCGAAGTAATGCTCGCGAGGCGAGACTCTTCAATTCCCAAACTGTCACAGCCGTGACCTTCAGCATGGTAAAGTCGTGATGGCTTCTAGTCTTCTAGGGCTGGATTACTCGCGAGGCGAGTCAAGTGTTCGCGGGGCGACACAGAAACCTTGCATTTTCCTGGAACAGTCAGCCTTCAGGGTCGCAGGGCGAGGTCTTGTTTGCGGGGCGAACCAGAGAGGATGACATTTTCACTGTTCTGCTGGCTTTCAGGTTCGCGAGGCGAATCCCCTGTTTCTTTATTCTCTCAACTTCTACTTAACCTGAAAACAAAGACACAGCTATAAGTGCATTATTTGACTCAAAACTGACTAAATTAACCTAAAACTACTTTAGAGACTCAAAACCTTGCTTGAGGACAATCTAATCTAATTTGGGTTAAAATAGGATATAATTTGCACAAAACCCTGGTCATACTAGCCATAAAACTAGATGAGCCAGAGGCTTATCAAAATACTCCAAACTTAAACTTTGCTTGTCCCCAAGCAAACTACAACTCAAAAATCAAAAAGACTCAAGACCTGGCAAACTTAAGGATCCAATCAACCTTGCACAAATTTCAAGCAATACATCAAAACAGTTTTCTTCAATGTCCCCTCTTCAAACAAAGCAGTCCCCACATGCATTCATTCTAAACAATTGAGAATTTCATCATTCAAACAATCATTAATCTAAGCAGGGGATCCAAGTTACACACAAGAGGGAGATCACCAAATTCAAACAACTGTCTTCCTCACAAGGGCATTTAGTGTTCACTCAATCGCTCAGTTTGTGTCAGGCTATCAACATTGCACTCAATTTCACTTTTCAAGAACACTTCCCATAAATTTGATTTTCATTTCAAAATGGTTCCCACAGAAAACATGCATGCAACATCAAAAGGGCTTTTATGGGTTGTAATGGGGCCTAGCTAAGGGTAGGATATACAAAGGAACTAGGCTGAAGACCCTAGGAACTAAGAGAGCATGAACTTTTTACACTTTGAATTTAAACTCAAGTTCCTTTTTTTCATTTTTCTTTTTGCCTTGGGTGACTACAGCCTTTTTATTCAAATACTTTTATTTTTAACATTTTTACACTTTTCTTTGTTTTTCCTTTTTCTCTTTTTTTTTCTTTTTTTCTGCTTTTCTCTTATTTTTCTATTTTTTTTTCTTTTTTGGCATTTGGCTCCAACCTTTTTTTTATTTTTTTTTCTCAATCCCAAACAACACCTCATATCCTTGTAGCCACCCCAAACTTAGTTTCTTGCAACCATTCTCTTTGCTAAGCTGCCATGCTCTCCTAATCCTAAGATTGGTTAACATGGTTTTTCAAATTTTAGGCTCATAACATAAGGTTATCAAGAATTAACAGGCTAATCAGGCTCAATGGGGCTAACTAAGGAACATGCATTAAGGATGGTTATTTTAGGCTAAGTAGCTATTTACAAAGAAAATGCCTAAATCATTTGAAGAAAACACATAATCATGCAAACCATAAAGAGATTCAATCAAATTCAGGAAAGTGCAACTTGGAAGTGAGTTCACACAGTCAAAAACATGTTGGAGGCTCAAAACCTCACCTGGACATTTTTGCAAACTGTTTGACAGAGATTCTATCCCTAGTGTGTGCTTCCTATCACCCCAAACTTATCATAAATCATGCCATCACAACAAAATCTCAAAGTTCAGTTTTCAATCACATGGGGATCACTTAAATTTTTTTTCAGAAACCCATTGTTCAACCTAGGGGAAATCATCACATCAATCATGCAATCAATCTGTGCAAAGTCAATCAAAATCAAGCAAACTTGCCAACATAAGACTTAACACAACTCCTGAGCTTCTCAAATTATTCAGGAGCTTTATTAAAAGAAAAAAAAACAAGATAAACAAAACTACAACTAGTTCCCTCCCCCACACTTAAAACATACATTGTCCCCAATGAACAAAAGAACTATAAAATCATAGTGAGGGAAAGGAAAGGGTACTCCCTGATCAGGTGGCAGTGTAGGAGCTTCCTCCTGGATCCCATTGCTTGTAGCCTAAGGCCAAAGAGATAGAGTTCATTTCATGGTCCCATAACTTGCATCCTTGATATATGAGTGAGCACTTGACTATGTTGGTGACCTTGCCCAATGCGGCGGACTCAACACTTCCTCTTGGATCAAAGATGACAGCTTTCTCAACAAAGTCCTCCCAATAAAATTGGGGTTCAACCCCTTGGACTGGCCATGGTGCCAAATCCAGTCCCTCTGGTGGTTTCGCAGGGGGAGGTGGCAGATAGGTAGGGAGGGCCTCCGGTGCTGCTTCATCTTCTGCACGTTCCTCCTTCACTTCATTGACTAATCCATCACCTGCTAAACATGCAGCAATCTCAGCACACACCACACAATGGTTAGTGTTAGTACAATCAGGACAAGAAAAAATATCATCAAAGCCAGAAACAAATAGAAAATCAGAAAACAAGTCCTCATGGGTGTCCTCAATAGTCTCAGAGAGCAACTCCATTTGGAAAACAGAGTGCTCTTCCAGGGGCTGCTTCATAGTATCAAAGATTTTAAACCTTGCCACTATATCACCAAACTCCATCGACATGGTCCCATCATTAACATCAATTTTAGTCTTAGCTGTCTTCATGAATGGTCTGCCCAAGATTATAGGTGATCTACTGGAATGTGTCTCTCCTGCCATGTCCAGGATGTAGAAGTCAGCAGGGAAAATTACCTCATCAACTTGCACCAGCACATCTTCTACCATTCCCATGGGGCGGGCACTGGTCCTGTTGGCCAACTGGATGGTAATACCTGTATACTGCAAGGGCCCAAGATCAAGGTTATTAAAGATGGAGGTAGGCATGACATTTATGGAGGCTCCCAAATCCATCATGCAATTTTCAAATCTTCTATCCCCAATAGTGCATGGAATAGTAAATGTGCCCGGATCCTTGCACTTCTGTGGTAGTGCCTGAGTGGGGGTTAAAACAACATCTCTTTCTGATGCAGGCTTAGACTGGATAAGAGCTGAAACATTTCTTCCCAAGTCAACCCTCTCATTATTCTTCAACTTCCTCTTGTTGGTGCATAGATCCTTCAGAAATTTGGCATACTTAGGTACCTACTTGATCACATCTAAAAGGGGAATATTCACAGCTACCTTTCTGAACACATCTAAAATCTCCCTCTCCTTATCTTCACCACCAATTTTCTTATTTTTCCGAACTCTGTGTGGGAAGGGGATTGGTGGTTTGTACACTTTCTCAACTTCAACTTCAACAGTAGGCTCAGGAGTTACCTCAACAGTTTCTTCATCTTTCTCAGAGGTGGCCTCAACAACTTTTCCAGATCTCAGAGATATGGCACTCACATTAGGATTGGAGGCATTGGGATTTATCACTGGTTGTGCCGGCGGCTGGGTTGTCCCTTGGCCTTGCTGTATGTTGTTTATGGATGTGGCCAGCTGTCCAATCTGTGTCCTCAAATCCTGAATGCTAGCATCTGTTCGCTGCTGAGACTGGCCAATTTGCTGCTGGAAAAATGTAGTCATTTGTGCAGTCATTTGTGTAGTCATTTGCTTGAGCATGTCCTCCATTGAAGGTCCAGAAGGTGCAGAAGTGGTCACTTGAGGAGGGTTCTGTGGTACTGCCATCGGTTGTTGTTGGGATGAGTTCCCATACCGAAGATTAGGATGATTCCTCCAATTAGGATGGTACCTATTTGTTGAGAGGTCGGGAGTGCTGTATTGGTTCTGACTGTTGCCTGGATTATAGGGATGGACTGCATAGGCTTGAGACAAATCAGAAAATGACCCTTCCTTCAGAATGGGGCATGCATCATAAGGGTGCTCAGGAGAGTTGCACATGCTACACAACCTTGCAGGCTGAACCCTGTCTATTGCCAATTGCCTTACAAAAGAAGTGAGCTCATCCAATCTATTTTCAAGGGCCTGGTAAGAAGAAGAACTATGGACCTCATGCACACCTCTTGTCTCAACAGAATTTCTTCTGGTTGTAAACTGCTGGGAATTCAGTGACATATTCTCAATGAGTTGCTTGGCAGCAGCTGGGGTTTTATCAACAAGTGCTCCCCCACTAGCAGCATCCAAAAGATTCCTATCCATCGGCAGTAATCCTTCACAAAAGTACTGGATAAGGAGTTGTTCAAAAATCTGATGCTGGGGGCAACTGGATACCAAATGCTTGAACCTCTCCCAATATTCAGCCAACGACTCATTCCCTTGCCTGATGCCACATATCTCCTTCCTTATTGACGCAGGTCTGGAAGCAGGAAAATATCTTTCTAGGAAAACCCTATTCAAATCATTCCAGGTGGTGATAGAGTTGGGCTCAAGATATAACAGCCAATCCTTTGCAGCTCCCTGGAGTGAGAATGGAAAAGCTTTCAGCTTGATGCTATCCTCAGTTACTCCCTCTGATCTCGAGGTTGTTGAGCAGACAACCTGGAATTCCTTCAAGTGCTTGTGTGGATCCTCACCTGCAAGACCATTAAACTTTGGCAACAAGTGAATGAAACCAGATTTCAATTCAAAAGGAGTATCAGCACCAGGATATGAACTACACAATCCATTGTAATTTACATCAGGGGCAACAAGCTGTCTTAACGTCCTTTGATCACCCATATTTTCAAAAACAGTTTTGGAATTAGAATCACTACTAGTGCTAGCCCGAAATTCTCTACGGAGTGTGTGTAGTGTTCTTTCAATTTCAGGATCAAAATCACACAATTCAGGGCAATTGGACCTAGTAGCCAGACCAATTCAAAACAAAAACAGAAAATAAAAGAAATAAAAGAAAGAAAAGAAAAAAAACAAAATGCGAAAAATAACAAACAAGAGTCCCCGGCAACGGCGCCAATTTTTGAACGCGCTGTCGCGCACGCGCCAAAAAGAACGAGCGGTTTATAAAACTGTAGTTTAGGGCGACAACTCGGATGTCGTCTCACAAGGAATCTCGAATGTTATTTATCACAAAAATCAGTTTTGGGGGGTTTTGGATTGGGATGCAATTAAGAAAACAAAGTAATAACAGAACAATAAAACAGAGCAAGTTGAAAAGGTTATCAAATAGCTAAAGACGATTGATCTATTGTTCTCGATTTCCCAACTATCATCGGTTCATGCAATTCCAAGCCCTAAGCAGATTCTAATCCCCTCCCGGTTGTAGCAACAATTTACAAGCGAAACCACTACTACAGATATATGTTCCTATCCCCGAAATAACAAACGGGGTTAAGCCCTTCGTGAACTAAGCGAACACGAAACGAAAACACGCGAATTAAGCAAACGCGATAAATTATAGGAACATAACATCACCGAAAATAAATCAACACAACACAATATACTCCTGAATTAAGCAAACAGAAATATATAGCATGGCATTGAAAAAGGGAAAAGCATACAAAACAGGAAATACAAGAACCTCAAGTGTGGTGGAAATCGATTACAATAGATTAATCTAGAAAATTAGTTCTCCATAAAGAAAACGAAACACACAGAAAAATGTAAAAACTATGGAGAAGCAAAAGTTCTTCCAAACTGTTCAGAACAACAATTTATACTATTCAGAAATTAAGCCCACTCGCGAGGCGAGCCCTCATTCGCGAGGCGAATATCATGAAAGGTCAGCAACATTTGGTCTTTCTCGCGGGGCGAAGTAATGCTCGCGAGGCGAGACTCTTCAATTCCCAAACTGTCACAGCCGTGACCTTCAGCATGGTAAAGCCGTGATGGCTTCTGGTCTTCTAGGGCTGGATTACTCGCGAGGCGAGTCAAGTGTTCGCGGGATGACACAGAAACCTTGCATTTTCCTGGAACAGTCAGCCTTCAGGGTCGCAGGGCGAGGTCTTGTTCGCGGGGCGAACCAGAGAGGATGACATTTTCACTGTTCTGCTGGCTTTCAGGTTCGCGAGGCGAGAAGACTCTCGCGAGGCGAATCCCCTGTTTCTTTATTCTCTCAACTTCTACTTAACCTGAAAACAAAGACACATCTATAAGTGCATTATTTGACTCAAAATTGGCTAAATTAACCTAAAACTACTTTAGAGACTCAAAACCTTGCTCGAGGACAATCTAATCTAATTTGGGTGAAAATAGGATATAATTTGCACAAAACCCTGGTCATACTAGCCATAAAACTAGATGAGCCAGAGGCTTATCAAACTTCAATTCTCCCATCATGCTCATCTCAAATTCAGCTTGCATTAGATTTGAAAATTCCTTGCACAGCTTTTCATTAGTTGCTCCAAAAATAATATCATCAATATATATTTGAACTATAATAAAGTTCTCTTTAGAGCATTTTTTGAACAGAGTAGTGCCTTTTTGTCCTCTAGTAAAACCATTATTCATGAGAAAAGAACCGAGTCTATCATACCATGCCCTAGGTGCTTGTTTCAAACCATATAATGCCTTTTTAAGTTTGAAAACGTGATCTAGTTTATCAGTATCCTCAAAACTAGGGGGTTGTTTAACATACACTTCTTCTTCAATTATGCAATTTAGAAAATCACTTTTTACATCAATTTGAAATAGGGTAATTTGGTGTTGTGCAGCATATGACATTAAAATGCGTATGGCTTCTATTCTAGCTACAGGTGCAAAGGTTTCAGTATAATCAATACCTTCTTGTTGGTTATAGCCTTGAGCTACTAACCTTGCCTTATTTCTGACAAGTTTACCATCTTCATCCAATTTGTTTCTGAAGACCCATCTTGTTCCAATAACCGACTTGTTTTTAGGCTTAGAGACAAGAGTCCAGACATCATTTCTTATGAACTGGTTAAGTTCTTCTTGCATAGCAAGAATCCAGCTTTCATCCTCAAGAGCTTCTTCAATGCATTTAGGCTCCAAATATGGAATAAAGGCCGCATTGCTTGATTCTCTTAATGTGGATCTGGTTCTTACTCCTTCAGAAGGATTTCCAATAATAAGATCCTTAGGATGATGAGTGTTGAACTTCCAATCCATTTTGAGATCATCATGAAGATCTTGACTTGTCTGCTGACTCGTCTGTTCCACTTGCCTTTCAGCCTCAGGCACAGGTTTTGTTTTGGTTAGATCGGGTTGTTGATTTTCTGGCTTGTTCATATCAAGACCTGCAAGATCATATTCTAGATCTGATAGTTCTTTATCAGTCTTTAATCCATCATTGAATTTAACATGAACAGATTCTTCAATAATACAAGTTCTTGAATTGTATACTCTAAAAGCCTTAGACTTTTCAGAATATCCTACAAAAATACCTTTATCTACCTTAGAATCAAACTTTCCAAGATTATCTCTGGTAATCAGAATAAAACATTCACATCCAAAAGCATGAAAATAAGATATGTTGGGGCTTTTTCCTTTCCACAATTCACAAGGAGTCCTTTTTAGAAAACGCCTAATAAGTATTCTGTTTTGTACATAACAAGCAGTGTTTGCAGCTTCTGCCCAGAAGTACTTAGGGAGATTATTTTCATTGAGCATAGATCTAGCCATCTCTTGCAGAGATCTGTTCTTTCTCTCAACCACTTTTTTTTTTGCTGTGGAGTTCTAGGTGCAGAGAAATTGTGAGAGATTCCATTCTCCTCACAGAACTGTCTAAACTGCTCATTTTCAAATTCTCCCCCATGATCACTTCTAAGAGCAGAAATACAGAAACCCTGCTCATTTTGTACTCTTTTACAGAATACTGAGAAAGCCTTAAAAGACTCATCCTTGTGTGTTAGGAAGAGTACCCATGTGTATCTAGAAAAGTCATCGACTATGATAATTCTATATTTTCTTCCAGCCAGGCTGGCAATACTAACTGGTCCAAACAAATCCATGTGTAACAACTGAAGAGGTCTAGAGGTTGATACTTGGTTTTTAGATTTGAAACTTGATTTTATCTGTTTACCTCTCTGACATGCATCACACAAGACATCTTTCTTAAAGCTAATATCAGGCAATCCTCTCACGAGATTATTCCTTTTTAATTCAGAAATTAGTTTCATACTAGCATGTCCTAGTTTCTTATGCCATAATCATCTCTCATCCTCTTTATACATCAGACAGGTTATACTTTGATCTGAGAGATCAGACAGTTCAATCTTATAAAGATTTTGTTGCCTTTTAGCTGAAAAGAGGGTTTTACCACAACAGTCTTTAACTATGCATACATCCTTGGTAAATGAAACATGAAAACCACTATTACATAATTGACTTATGCTAAGCAAATTGTGTCTTAATCCTTTAACCATAAGAACATTAGATATAGAGGGAAGAGGGGGTTTACCACCAATAGTACCAATTCCTATAACTTTCCCTTTCTGATTCCCTCCGAAGGCAACGTGTCCTCCTTTCTTAAGTTGGAGGTCTAGGAACATAGACCTTTCTCCTGTCATATGACGCGAGCAGCCACTGTCCAGGTACCAGCAGTGGTGTTTTCTTTGTCCTGTTGAGGACATCTGCAACGAAAATTATTTGATCTTTAGGTACCCATATTTTTCTGGGTCCTTTTCTGTTAGTTCTAGGAGTCTGTAAAGACTTCCTTCTCTTCTTATGGATACACTTAGACATAACATGCCCAGTTTTTCCACAAAAGTTACAAATGGGTGTTGATTTGGTTACAGTTGACTTAACATATACTGTAGGAGCTTTAGTTGATACTTTATGATGTGTCCGATGGACATATCCAACACCTTCTTTGTTAAGAGAGTGCTTCTGACTGCCAAGAAGCTTAGTCAGATTGTCTCTACCATTAACAAATTTGGCAAGATTAGAAGTGAGCTCTTCCACTTTCTGTTGAAGTTTTTCAACTTCTTCAGATGGTGATGTTTCACTTGAGATCTTAGCTTCATTAGACTTTTCAGTCTTCAGCTCACTGTTCTCTTTAGCCAGCTTCTCGCACTCTTGAGATTTCTGTTTATGCTCACTTGTGAGCTTTACATACTCTCTCTTGAGGGATTTGAAGGCTTTAGATAAGCAGTTGGATTCCTCCATCAACTCCTCATAGGCATCAAGTAATTCCTCATAGTCAGGATGTACCTCATCATCAGAGTGTGAGTCAGTGTTGGCCATCAAACAGAGATTGGCTTCTTCATCTGTTTCTTCATCAGAAGATGTTGACTCCAGATCCTCCCAAGTAGCCATCATTCCTTTCTTCTTATTCTTGAAGGATTTCTTTAAAGGGGCCTTCTTGAGTTGAGGACATTCAGCCTTGAAGTGACCGGGCTTCTTGCACTCATAGCAAACAATTGGACTTTTGTATGTTGAGGTGGATTCTTTGAAGTTCTTGTCCTTGTTGAACCTTCTGAATGGCCTATCCCTCTTGAACTTCTTTTTCTGTAGGAGAAGCTTGTTCTTCCTGGTCAGGAGAGACAATTCTTCATCACTCTCAGAATCCTCGAGTTCTGATAGGTCAGCATCACTGGATGACTCATCTGCCTTCAGAGCCTTGGAAACTTTTGCTGACTTTTGATCAGCTTTCAGAGTGATTGACTTGCCCTTCTTTGGTGCAACTTCATCTCCAAGTTCTTGCTCATGAACAGTGAGTGTTCCAAGAAGTTCATCCATAGTCAAGGTAGTGAGATCCTTGGCTTGAGAGATAGCAGTGACCAAGGGTCTCCACTGTTTGGGTAGATTTCTCAGAATCTTTCCAACCTTCTCAGCATTGGTATAGACTTTGCCAAGAGATTTTAAACTGTTGATTATAGTTTGAAATCTTCCAATCATTTGAGCAACATATTCTCCTTCCTCCATGACTAACAGTTCATACTTTCTGACAAGTATGGCAATCTTTGACTCTTTGACTTTGGCTGTTCCTTCATGTGTGACAGCTAAAGTGTCCCATATTTCTTTGGCAGAGTCACAGGCACATACCTTCTCAAACTGCTCCGGACTGAGAGCACAAATGATGTTATATCTAGCTTTGTGGTTCAGCTCCCATTTTGTCTTTTCTGCGGTGGTCCACTGAGCTTTTGGTTTGTCAGTGTTATCATCATTCTTGGGAATGAATGGACCATCTGTAATGACATCCCAAAGATCAGAGTTTGTAAATAGAATGAACCATTGAAATCTATCTTTCCAATAGTTGTAGTTTTCTCCATTGAAGTAAGGAGGTTTGGTTAGGGAAGCTCCTTCAGTCTGATGACTTCCACTTGAACTAGCTCCAGCAGTCATGTCTATTCTTCAGGACCTTTTACCTCTACACTGTTAGATGCTCAACCCAGAGGCTGAGCTCTGATACCAACTAAAATAGACAAGTATAAACACGAGAAGGGGGGGGGGTTGAATTGTGTTTGTCAGAATTTAAGCAAAGTTGAAATCTTTTCGTAAACGGAAACTAAATTTGGACGAGTGGAAGAATACAGGATGGACGGGTGACTTTTGCAAACACACCACTTGATAGACGTAAGAAAATTAAAGCAATTAAAGAGTTTAAGGAAAGAGAGATTGACACAGTTATTTATCCTGGTTCACTCTTCAAAGCAAAGAGCTACGTCGAGTCCTTGGAAGCACCAAGATTTATCCACTATAACTGATCAGGTTACAGACTCAAGTATTATTTACACACCTAGCCTCTTCAGGCTCAAAGACAAGTATTCTTTGCACATCTAGCCTCTTCAGGCTCAAGACAAGTATTGTTTGCACACCTAGCCTCTTCAGGCTCACTCAGGTTTGTTTGAGAGATTTGGTTTGTAATGAATACAACTTAGACAGGTAGAACTTTCACTAACACTCAGAGAGTGGTTTAAATGTAAAGCTTAGGAAAATCTGTGTAATAACTTCAAATGATTGAAGAATAAAGAATGAAAGAATGAAGAAATTAATGCGCAGAGTAATGGCTTTTTAATGCAGTGTGTATTCTCTATTTCTTCATCTTCAATGACTTCTGTATTTATGGTCTTCAAGCATTTATGATCCGTTAGAGACATTCCCTCAGATGTTGACTTCAAGCAGAACTTCATTAAATGCAATAGAGTCGTTCTGGGCAGCCATTAATACAACAGAGTCGTTCTGGGCAGCCATTAATGCAATAGGAACGTTGGTTGTACTCTAACATGAAGGATCATGGCTTTATGCATCGTGATACAGCCATATCAGAGTTGTGCAAAGAGCTTTTTGTACTTTGCTGAGCACACTTCCCTTTTCGTGTAAGGACCAAAGGTACTAGGGAATAAAGCATGTTGGAAGCATTCTTTAACTGGTCTTTGGTTCTGATTATCCAAGGTTGCTTGAGAGAGTAACTTCTGACTTTTCTTGATAATCATGAAACTGAGTAGGAGAGAAGGCTTCAAGTCTCTTTCTGGTTCTTGAAATACGATTCTGATATTCCTTATAGAATTCGCGTTTAAGATAAGTGCTTCCATCTTGAAAATAACCACGTCTATCTAGCCTTTTGGGTTTTCATTCAGGCTGGTAGACGAGCTCCACATTAAGGACTCAGCAAGTCCAAAGACTGGTGTGGACGAGCGCTTTTGTCACCTTTAGTGGACGAGCACTTCTTTTACTTTAGTGGACGAGAGCCTCTGTTACTTTAATGTACGAGAGCCTCTGTTACTTTAGTGGATGAGAGCCTCTGATACTTTAGTGGACGAGAGCCTTTGTTACTTTAGTGGACGAGAGCCTTTGTTACTTTAATGGACGAGAGCCTCTTGCATTTTTATTTTAGAAGACGAGAGCCTCTGTTACTTTAGTAGACGAGCTCCATATGCCACGTCATTGGACGGATACTCCTTTAACTGGTTGAACGTAACCTAGTAGACGAGCTCCATATGCCACGTCATTGGACGGACCATTCTGATTCCTTAATGGACGAGCTCCATCTGTCACGTCATTGGACGGATCATTCTGATACATTAATGGACGAACTCCATCTGCCACGTCATTGGACGAGCCATTCTGGTACTTTAATGGACGAGCTCCATTTGCCACGTCATTGGACGGACCATTCTGATACCTTAATGGACGAGCTCCATTTGCCACATCATTGGACGAGCCATTCTGATACTTTAATGGACGCTGGCTTTTATCACTTTAGTGGATGCAAGTTTCTATCTCTTGCGTTTTTGGACGTGCGCTTCAATCATTACAGTGTTGGACGTTTGTTTCAATCACTTGTGTGTTGGACGTGAGCTTCTATCACTACACTGTTGGACGTGCGATTCTCTTATTTAATCTGCATACTTGATAGACAGGTTAGCAACCAATATGAAGGTTAATTAAATTATTAACCAATGTTTAGTTCTCATCAAAACCAAGGGAAATGCACATCAGACATTTTAGAGACTTAACAGGACCCACTCGGCTTCTTCCAATTCTTCCTCTCTCAATACCCTTAATGAGGGGATCTCTACTTCAATCGGGAGTACTGCTTCCATTCCATAAACTAAAGAATACGGAATTGCCGTTGTCGAGGTGCGAATAGAGGTACGGTAGCCGTGCAAAGCAAAAGGTAACATCTCGTGCCAATCCTTATATGTCACCACCATCTTTTGGACAATCTTCTTGATATTTTTATTAGCGGCCTCAACTGCTCCATTCATCTTTGGGCGATACGGGGAGGAATTGTGATGCTTTATCTTTAAGTTTTCGTACATCTCTTTCATCATCTTGTTGTTCAAGTTAGTCGCATTATCAGTGATAATCTCACTTGGCAACCCATAACGACAAATTAATTCTCTTTTTACAAATTTGATCACGACATTCCTGGTCACATTGGCATATGATGCAGCCTTAACCCACTTTGTGAAATAATCAACGGCAACAAGAATGAAGCGATGCCCATTCAATGCCCGGAGGATATTCCCTTCTTTGAATGAAGCATTTGATGTCATGGTACCACGATTTTTGATCGGGCTCTTCCTCTATCACTTGACAATATGCAGGATGATCACGACTTTCCATTTTGATGAGTGGTAAGTTCCTCTCGTTACTTACTTTGAACATCGAGGACAAGGTAGACAACGCGTCAACTAATTGGTTATCTTCTCGGGGAATATGGTGAAATGTGACTTCATCAAACTGCTCAATCAAACCTTTGATGTAATCATGGTATGGGATTAACTTGGCATCTCGAGTTTCCCATTCCCCTCTTAGCTGGTGGATGACTAATGCAGAGTCCCCATATACCTCCAGTATCCTTGCCTTTGATTCTATCGCTGCCAGGATCCCGAGCGCACAAGCTTCATATTCGGCTATATTATTTGTACAATCAAAGCAAAGCCTTGCAGTGATAGGGAAATAATCATTTTCCGGTGAGATTAGTATTGCCCCAATTCCATGCCCCAAGGCATTAGAAGCTCCATCAAATAACAAAGTCCACTTTTCTTTTTATGGTGATTGTACATGATCGAACAAAGCCATTATATCTTCATCTGAGAAATCGCATTGCATCGATCCATAATCTTCTACTGGCTGATTGGCTAGATATTCTGTGAGAGCGCTACCTTTTACTGCTTTTTGGGTGACATAGACAATGTCGTATTCTGATAGCAGGACTTGCCAGCGAGCAATTCTTCCAGTCAGAGCAGGCTTATCAAAGATATACTTGATTGGATCCATTTTGGACACTAACCAGGTAGTGTAACACAACATGTAATGCCTCAAACGGCTGGCCGCCCAAGCCAAAGCACAGCAAGTGCGTTCCAGCAGTGAGTAGTTGGCTTCACAACTGGTGAACTTCTTGCTTAGATAAAAGATGGAATGTTCTTTTCTTCCTGACTCATCGTGTTGCCCTAGTACACAACCCATTGATTCATCTAGCACAGTCAAATACATGATGAGAGGTCTTCCCAGAACTGGGGGAACCAAGACCGGAGGCTCCTGTAGGTATTGTTTGATCTTCTCAAAGGCTTTTTGACAATCTTCATTCCATGTTACTGGCTGATTTTTACGTAGCAATTTAAAGATTGGTTCACATGTCGAGGTCAGTTGAGAGATGAACCGGACAATGTAGTTCAATCTTCCTAAAAACCCACGAACTTCTTTCTCCGTTCGAGGTGCTGGCATATCGATGATCGCCCAAACTTTTTCGGGATCAACTTCTATTCCTCTTTGACTAACAATGAACCCCAGCAGCTTGCCTGATAACACTCCAAAAGTGCATTTCGCTGAATTCAGTTGGAGCCTAAACTTTCTTAACTGCTCAAAAAGTTTCCGCAGATTATCAACATGGTCATCTTCGGATCTGAACTTGGAGATCATATCATCTACATAAACTTTTATCTCTTTATGCATCATGTCATGGAACAAAGCCACCATAGCCCGCTGATATGTTGTCCCAACTTATTTCAGACCAAATGGCATAACTTTGTAGCAAAAGGTTCCCCATAAAGTGACAAATGTAGTTTTCTCCATATCTTCTGGTGCCATATTGATCTGATTATATCCTGAGAATCCATCAATGAAACAGAATAATGCATGTTGGGCAGTATTATCTACAAGAACATCAATATGAGGTAGAGGAAAATCATCTTTTGGGCTAGCTCTATTCAGATCTTGATAGTCGACACACATTCGAACCTTTCCATCTTCCTTGGGAACAGGAACGATGTTAGCAACCCATTGAAGGTACTTATCTTCCTTGGGAACAGGAACGATGTTAGCAACCCATTGAAGGTACTTTACAACTTCTAGGAAACCTGCATCCAGTTGCTTCTTGACCTCCTCCTTGATCTTTAAAGACATTTCCGCTTTCATCCTTCGTAGCTTCTGTTTTACTGGAGGACACTCCGGCTTTAACGGCAGTTTGTGTTCTGCTACACTAGGGTCTAACCCTGGCATGTCTTGATATGACCATGCAAAAACATCTTTATAATCCATCAACAACTTGGTCAACCTACTTCGCTCCTTTTCTTTCAGGGAAAGACCGATCTTGACCTCTTTTTTATCATCTTCGGTTCCTAAATTGATTAGTTCACTCGACTTTTCATGGGGCCGAATTTCCCTGGCTTCTTGCTCTGCCAACCTCAATAGTTCAGGAGGGACTTCCCCATCATCATCAACAACCTCATCAGCATGATCAATAGGATAGTCAAAATTGTATGCTGAGTTATTAACACTGTCATTTTCAAGAGAGTCATTTTTAGATCTGCATTTTGGTAGTTATCAGGGAAAGATGAATGAATAAAGGTTAAAGATGGGAAACTGCATTTATTGGTGAGGAACGATGAATAAAAGCGAAAGTAAAAAAAATAAGAGGGATAAGAACATAAAGATATTGAATGCATGCATTTATTGATAAGTCATACTGAAACGGAAACAAGTAAGCCCATTACAACAAAAATCCTAAAGTCTTGGGCAGAGCTAAAGGATAAGCATTACAGAATTACTTTGAAAAAAACTTTATTGTCTTGGGGAACTCAATGACCTCCCAATTGTTGAGCTTTGTATCCAGAGGGCATGGATACACCAAATTGACACCATGATCGGCGAGATAATCATCTTCAACAGCTGCTGCTTTGTCCAGGAATGCGAACCCTACACTTCGGAAGCTCTGTCGAATGTCACAGATGGGAACCCTTTCAGCCTCGTATTCACGATTTTCCAGCCGAGCCAACCTCTTTCTTTTCTTCTCTTCTATAACCCTCATCTTGTCGGCCTTGGTGGGTTTATATCCCAACCCAAACCTGTCCTTGTTCTCGGTGAGTATGAGGATGTCAGTGACACCTTGGCTATTCTTCCTCAAACCGCTTCCAGGTCGGTATCCTCCTTCGAGCATAACCCTAGCCATCATAATGGACGCTTTAGATGACTGAGGTTTCAAGAGTGGAACATCATCCCTAGTATAAGTGGCATTGGCAATTTCAAGTGATTGGAAAGCGGTCTCGAGAGGTTCTTCAGCAGCTTCAACGTAAGGGGTTGTTGATGGCTTACTCACCAACATATCCTCCTCTCCAGAAACAATTATAACTTACTATTGACAATGAACTTCACTTTTTGGTGCAATGTGGAAGGTATAGCTCCAGACGAATGGATCCATGGTCGTCCTAGGAGACAACTGTAAGTTGGTGTGATGTCCATTACTTGGAAGAGTATTTCGAAGGTGCAAGGGTCAATCTGAATGGGCAATTCAATTTCTCCCATGACTTCCCTTCGGGTGCCGTCGAAAGCTCTTACAATCATTGTGCTTGGCTTCATATGAGTTCCATCAAAAGGCAGCTTTGCCAGTGTTGACTTTAGCATTACATTCAAAGAAGAACCATTATCAATGAGAACCCTAGCCATGACATGATCTCGACACTTCACAGAGATGTGTAACGCCTTTTTGTTCCCTATTCCTTCAGCTGGAATTTCATCATCAGTGAAAGTAATATAATTATCAGCAACGATGTTACCCACGATGTTATCAAGCTTATCAATTGTGATGTCATGAGAGACATGAGCTTGATTCAACACCTTCATCAGTACTCTCCTATGTGGCTCATATCTCATCAACAAAGACAAAAGAGATATCCGAGCTGGAGTTTGATTCAATTGATCCACAACCCTATATTTGCTTTGCTTGATGAACTTCAAGAATTCGCCAACTTCTTCATCAGATACCTCCTTTTTATTATCACCCCCTTTGGTATCCTTTTCAGCCGGCGTTCCTTCCACCTTCTCTTTCCCCTTACGATCTTTTTCTTCCTTTTCTGTTCCCTCCCTTCGCAATACCTCTGGAGTATAAATGCGGCCACTCCTAGTCATTCCACCAATTCCCGAAATGTTGGTAACCACAGTGGTCCCGTTGGGAGGACTTTGTTGAACCTGCCTATCATATTTCCATGGTCCGCTTTGGTGTCCTTGTAAGGGAAAGGACCTGGGACTCGGATGACAACTGGTGTTGGACCACTTGAAACCGGCATAGGTTCCTTCTCAGTATAGTGTATCACCATTGGCTTCGGAGCGACTTGCTCAGGAACCGATTGAGGATTAATCATAACAGTAAAAGGAGTTATCTTAACTGGAGTTTGGGAAATTGTAGATTCAGCGACCATGTTAATGTCACACTCATTCGATTCACAACCAATTAGGATAACCTTCATATCTATTAACTGTTGCACAACCTGTCGAAATTCTGCACAGTCTTCAATTGAATTCCCCATATTCCCGTCGAAGTCACACCTTATCTCTTCATCAAGAGTCTTCTCTTCAACAATTGAGGTTTGCACCAATCCATGTTTTGCATCTCCCTTAAAATAACTCTCATGGGAGTTCTGACATCAGCCACTTGGCTCTTAAGAGTAGGTTCCATAAAGCTATCAATGGCATTGACTCTCGAACCCCCATGATTTGGCATAGGACCTTATACTCCATTTTGAGCATCTTTCTGAAATCTCAACCATTTAGCATCAATAAGATCTTGTACCTTAAATTTGAAAGCCCTGCAGTTCTCAGTGGAATGATCTATTGCCCCGCATGATATTCACATTTAGCATTTGGGTCAAACCACTTCGGATAAGGAGGGCCCAATGGTTTCATTGGGATAGGAGTTAACACAGATTTGCTTATAAGCTGATGCAGTAGCTCAGTGTAGGTCAAGGGTATCGGGTCGAAATGTACTGGCTTTCTTTCCGAGTTATACGGTGGTCTTGTTTGGCTGGTGTTTAGGTTTGGACTTAGGGGTTGAACAATTTGAGGTGGCATGGTAGGGTGTGTTTGAGTCTGAGAAGGGTATGATGGCCGGTAAGGAGCCATCTGTTGAGGATTTGGAAATTATGAGGTGGCAGCGATGTATGGCTGGTTGGCTTGGTGATATGGGGCATATTGGGCTTGGAAGGCGGGTGTTTGGTTTGGTCTATATTGGTTTGGTTTCTTTTGTTCAAAGGTTACTGTGTGTGCTTCTCCTTCTTTCTTTTTCACAAACGGGCTCTCTTCGGGCTGTTCATTACTGAAGTCTCAGTGATCTTGCCATTCCTCATTCCACTTTCAACTCTCTCACCGATGATGACCATGTCAGAAAAGTTCGATGACACACTCCCAATCATCCTATCATAGAAGGGCGACTGGAGTGTATCAATGAACATTGCCACAATTTCTTTCTCGGTCAATGGAGGCTCCACCTGAGCAGCCAGTTCCCTCCATCGTTGTGCATACTCCTTGAAAGTCTCTGTGTCAATCTTTGCTATATTTTGGAGTTGCATCCTATCGGGAGCCATGCCAATATCGTACTTGTAATGCTTCAGGAATGCATCTGCTAGATCTTTGAAGGATCGGATGTGGGCCCGTTCGAGATGCGTGTACCAATTTTAGGCTGCCCCAGTTAAACTGTCTTGGAAGAAGTGAATCCAGATCTTATCATTTTGAGCGTATGATGCCATCTTCTTTACATACATGGTCAAATGGTTTTTGGGACAAGTGGTTCCCCGATATTTGTCGAAATCGGGTACCTTAAATTTTGGTGGAATTACATCATTTGGCACCAGACAAAGTTTCGAAGCATCCCGCAGACCATAACTATTTACTCCTTCAATGGCTCGTAGTCTTTCCTCTAGCACTTCCAACCTTTCTTTAGATTGGGAATTCCCTCCTGACTGATTCACTGGAGTTTCACCGTACATACTCTGAGGGAAGGAGTATGGCATGTAGGAGGATCCAAAGTTTGGCATCATTTGAGTCCCTTGGGGCCCAAATTGTAGGATGCATTGTGGGGTTTTTGGATTGGCAAAAAGTGTCACCGTCGGGGTGTTACCATCTTTAGGGTTGACAGTTTGTGTTTGTGGCATATCGACAGCATCGGCGGGGGTTTGTGTCTGAGTGATATGTTCGGAGTTTTGAATGCCATCTTGTGGGCTGGGGGCCGTTGGTGGCACAAATCCACGAGGCAAACCGTATGGGGGATTGTTCGGGTCGAATGAAAGATGAGTTTGGTTGCTTGGATAAATAGTGAGAGGCATCATGGCCCCCGGTTGGTTGAAACCTTGCATAAGAATCTAAGCAAAACCGGGTGGAATGAGAGGTGTGGCCGGATGTCCTTCGTTCGAGGCTGGAGGGTTCTCCTGTGTTCTTTTCCTTCTGCATTGCTTGTAGGATCTCCATCATCTTAGTCATCTGATCCTTGATTTGATTGACTTCATCCCTGATCTCTTGGACTTCTTCTAGTTCATCCGCCATGGCTCTTATCTGTGACCGAGTGCGATAAAGGTGTCTTGGAGCAATTGTTCAGAAAAGCCACACACTGTTTTAATCAAAACAAAAGTGAGAACAAAATGTTGGAAAAATTCAAAAAAGCTTTTATGAAAATCACCTTTGGAGTTTTTTTTTTTTGAGTTAACACCTTATAACAGACAAGAGATGGTCCCTCCATCCCACACAGAGAGCATTGTGCTCATAAGATGGAATGAAGTTGACAACAAATCTAGGGGAGAAACAACTCTCCACAATAGATGTTGTCTCAAACACACTAGCAATTCTGAATTGAGACATCTCGTCCTACCCTTTGCGCAGAAGGAAGAATCCTATAAGGCAAAGATGTAGTGGACCACATACTAAAGGAAGACCATGCTCCACGATAGGTGTCATCGCAAGTCAAGTGCAAGAGTTGGAGTGCGAAGGAATCATAGAAGCAAGAACTGATTTCATTAAAAACTCCTCAAAGCAATACATAGAATTATGGAGGCAAGGACATATTTCATTAAAATCTCATCAAAACGATACATAGATTGGGATTACATCATAATTCTCGACATTGTTACAACATTGTCATCCTAAAGTCAATAGCTTAGGTCTCTTTCTTTTTAGCCCTCGAGCAAACCCTCCACACATTTGCATGAAATCATCCAACTTAGCCAGGAGACGAAGCATAGGGTCCGCACGAATTTGTTTTTCTGCCTTTTCAAAGCGTTGGACAAAATTCAGAATCCAAATTCATGCTCATATATCTTTCTTTCCATATGTCAATATCTATCCCTCACTCTCGTGCCTCTTCTCTCCACCACTTCACGGTATTCATTGCTTGAACCACTTGATCATGATAGTATTTTGCTGAGGTCCACCCTAAATCACACCACTTCTTGATTTCGACTAATAGAATATTTAGCTCTTGGACCTTTTGCACCAATTCACCAGTCATCCTGTCTTGTGCACAAATTTGCTTCTGTAAGTTGGCATTGACTCCCCTTTCACTACAAAAAAACCTATTTAGCGACCGAAGATTTCGGTCGCTAAACATGATCATATGGTTGCTATACTGTATAGCGACCGAATTAGTGATCGAATTAAGGGGGTAGCAGAAACCCTGGTGGCTAAATGTTTAGTGACCGAACTTGTATTTCGGTCGCAAATTTGTGACCGATATTTCGGTCACAAAATTATATATTTCGGTCGCAGTATAGTTGGTCGCATGCTCAGCTAACCTAATTTGGTGACCGATATTCGGTCACTATTTCGGTCGCAAATTTTGAAATTTTTTTTTGTATACAAATTTTCCTGTAACTTAATCCTACCGACCAAATTTTGTTTTTCAACTATTACCCCATTGATTTTTAATTTTTGATATAAACAAAATACACCAATATTTTTTTGAATAAATTAATAGAAAACGTAAATATGATGTACTAACGATCCAAAACACCACAGTCGATATGATCAAGAAAACATATACATTAATTAACGCAAGTTTAATAATTGTTTATAAAAAAAAGTTTAATAATGTACTAATTAACGATCAAAACATAAAAACACACCACAGTCAATAAGTACTAATCAAAATATCAAAACTCATCAATCTTCCAAAGGGATGAACATGTAGAAGCGAGAACCCCCAAGGTACTTAAACTTTGCCAATGCACCAGTGGACAACAAATACAACTCCCTGATACCATTTGTATCTGTTGCAAAATATGGGCGATCCTCATGGATTACTATATTCCCATTGAACAGATTTCCGCTTTTGTCTTCAATAGTCACAACACGTGGTATTTGTTGTCCCCAACGACGGTAGAATGATCGCGGGATTGAAATCAAATCCTGCAAATACACAAGAACAATTTAGTAAATGATTAGTTTATGCCTTAACCATCATTACGCGAATCCGATCGTTATTCTTAAGTTGATGAGATACTGTACCTGGTCTATATGGATGGCTGTCTCAAAATATTTAGTCGGATCCATTTTCTAATAAAACGATAAGGAAAACAAGTCATATGTCTAAACTTCATCAAGTGATAATAAGAAAAGATGGAAAGATCCATGTAGCATACTAGCATGTTAAAATAGAACGAAGAAATGCAACTTCACATCCAACTTTACAGATTAGCAAACATAGTAGTTTTCAGGAAAGCAGATACTTTTACGTCGTTTTGAAGGATGGTCATAGAGAGGACTTTTCCTACCGGAAGTGCCTAGATAACCTGGTAAGGATGGTCATCAACAACTATTTCTGGAAAGCTCCATTTCCTAGTGAAACAAATGAGTAGAAAACTAGAGTTGCTTTCATAATATTGTGTATAGAGCTGCTTTCTAATGTGAATAACGTTTGAATGATGATGGCACATCATGCATGTGCGCCTGGCAAACTGTGCCTAGCCCTTCATTTTATCTAACCCTATACTTAATCCTTCATTATCTAAGAGACTCGCTTTTGTTGACTTCAAGAAGAGACTTTCTTAAGCTCATGGTCTTTAAATTAGTAAATGAATAATGATCTTATTAACAACAACAAAGTCATGCCATTTACGAACTAATAACACTTTATCAATTCATTCCAATGCTTACAATGTAAATATATACAAATATGATTCCATAATCATTTCCAAACAAGTTATCAACAAATACATATCAAATTATTCTAATTACATTGATTCATTGTTATTGAAAGATTTTTATTTTAAAGAGAATAAGCTATTCTTCATAGCAATCCAAATGCTTTTACGTCGTTTTGAAGGATGGTCATAGAGAGGACTTTTCCTACCGGAAGTGCCTAGATAACCTAGTAAGGATGGTCATATACAACTATTTCTGGAAAGCTCCATTTCCTAGTGAAACAAATGAGTAGAAAACCAGAGTTGCTTTCATAATATTATGTACAGAGTTGCTTTCTAATGTGAATAAGGTTTGAATGATGACGGCACGTCATGCATGTGCCTGGCAAACTGTGCCTAGCCCTTCATTTTATCTAACCCTATACTTAATCCTTCATTATCTAAGAGACTCGCTTTTGTTGGCTTCAAGAAGAGACTTTCTAAAGCTCATGGACTTTAAATTAGTAAATGAATAATGATCTTATTAACAACAACAAAGTCATGCCATTTATGAACTAATAGCACTTTATCAATTCATTCCAATGCTTACAATGTAAATATATACAAATATGATTCCATAATCATTTCCAAACAAGTTATCAACAAATACATATCAAATTATTCTAATTACATTGATTCATTGTTATTTAAAGATTTTTATTTTAAAGAGAATAAACTATTCTTCATAGCAATCCAAATGTATGAACATGCTCAGATATAAGTACTAGCCTTCAATAAATTTACATCATCAAATAGAAAAGAGATAAGTATAATTACCAAATGAATCCGATTCAAAATGAGTGAAAAGCTCTCTTGGAATTACAGGCTACAATAATGTTTTTAGATCATTTCATACTCCAACAAAGAATATTTTTTTGTTTACAGAGAAGTGAACAAGAACATGAAATCCCTAAAACCCTCTTTTGAAATTTTTGAAACAGATTCAGACAAGAACCAACAAATTCATGGATTCCAAACGAATCAAAATACAATACAATCAGAATGCATACACAATACAATATGAAATTATTCACAGCAAGTAAACAGCTGCATCACAGAGGCTATAGATCATACTATTATGAGATATTCCCTGAGGCAATATAATAGAACAATGAACAGCCTTCAAAGACATAAATTCAGGAAAGATATGGAAAATTTGTTTGAACTATAATGGATTCAAGTTTCACGGCCAATGTAGGTGGGTGCTTTGAGGCTTTAAAGTTTAAATTATACAACACGTCAATAATCAACAAAAAACCAAAACCTGTTTATGTTTTGCAGTCTCACAGGCAGCAATGGCATTATGTGGCTCAAGTAAACATCAATTCTAATCTCACAGTCTTGACTTTTGATATTTCAATGCATTCAAAAAAAAGTTACAAAAACAGATTTCTTGTGCTTTCTCAATGAGAGCTTCCTAATCCTAATAGGAGTGATTAAATAATGACACATGAAAACAAATGATCATCACAATTCACAACTCACATGAAATACACAAGTAGCTCTTCTCAGTAGTAAGCAATAAAGCAATGAAGTTCAAGTTACAGGATGTTCCGATATTAGAAGCAGCAAAAAATCGGGATGTTACAGGATCAAATATATCAAAACTGGTCAGGTCATGAGATCCAAACACATCATCAAAACCAGTTCCAGTAACCCCGAGTCATGTTGCTACTACAAATCAATGTTGTGTTATTTATACAGAAAGCTCAGAATTGAGCTACAGACCAAAAAAACAAGCATTTACAGAAAACTATATACTTGAACTAATGCCTAGATAAAGATATGACCGAGCTACATGAAACCACGAATGCGAACTAAGTAAATGGGGATCTAATCAAGTTTCAGAGAGCATGGATTAAGTAAATACAGAGCATATTGTACATGTTGTAATAACATAGTAAATGCACAAACCAAAGAAATAGAGAGAGAGAGAGAGGCGAGGAGAGACGAAAACATACCAGAGGAGGAGGAGGACGGCGGCGCTGCTCTGGTGGTGCCGGTGGTAGCCGTGCGGAGAAGGAGGGAACTGAGAGAGAGAAATAGTTAGAAACATAGAGAGAGAGAGAGAGAGATGTGGAGAGAGAGAGAGGAGAGCTACCGTGATGGTGGTGGTCGGAGGAGGGGCGACAGTCTCGCTAGGACAGTGGTGGCCGGAGGAGAGAAAGAGAGATCGAGTGAGAGAGAGGAAGAGAGATCGACCGTGAAATGAAGAAGAAAGGGGATTCTGCGTTTTTAGGGATTTTAATTTTTAGCGACCGACCATTTCGGTCGCTAATTCGGTAGCAAAGCTAAATTTTGAAAATTTAAATTCATAAATTTAGCGACAGATTTTTAAATCGGTCGCTAACACGCGTTGTTTTAATTTTTTTACGCGGCATTTAGCGACCGAATTAATATCGGTCGCAAATGTAAATAAAATTTAACCGCTGAATTTAATTCGGTCGCTAAAAAGGCATAAAATTTCTGGCTTTTAAGTTCATTTATTTAGCAACTGAAATAGCGACCGATAACTCTGCTACGCTCTATTTCGGTCGCTATTTCGGTCGCAGTATTAACTCTAATCAGTATTTCATGTAGATCCTACAATCGGTCGCCATTTCGGTCGCAAAAAGCAACCAAAAAATTCGGTCGCTATTTTCGGTCGCTAAACAACCTTTTTTTTGTAGTGTTTGTCGATTGACTTCCACTTCCAATGACTTTCTCACATCTCCTTGCTGAATGACTTCTTCTTCTAACTGACGCTTTTCTTTTCTTAGTTGATGCCTCTCTGTTGTCAAGGACAATACTTTGCTTTCAAGATTCTGGATCCTAGTCATGACGCTCGGCGGGACCTTGTCTGTATTCTTCTGGACTCTTAAGGTTACGAAGATATCTGCACACAAATCTTTTAAATGTTCATTTTCCTTTGTTAACTTCTCACAACGCTTCTGACCAATGGCTATTTTCAACTCGGCATCTTGCTTTTGTTGTTCCATTTCCTTCATTTGTGCTTCTAGGACTTTCAGTTGCTCTGTCATTTGAGTTACCGAAGGGGAGTAATCTTCAGCTTTCGTGCTTTCTGCAGAAATGTTGACGGGACCTTTCCTTGATTTTCTCCATGCTTCATACTCTGAGACAATGATTAGGATTGGTCGGCCCAATTGTGATCTCCCCGCCATCCTCACATTTTTCCATGCATTTCTAACTTCTTTTGCCAACAACTTGGTATTCTCACTATCCTCGTATCGAAAACAGCATCCACCGAGTTGTTCTTCTCGTGGCACGGTTTGCATCCAACAAAGTTGTCGTAAGGCTATGGCGGGTGTGTAGGATATGCACCCTCTCGGGCCCATCAAAGGAACATTTGGATAGTCACCACAACTATAAATGATATCTTGCCCCTGTTGACTTTCGCACCATGGGCATACCCACTTAAAAGAGTCTCTTTCCACTTTGTCAAACTCGCTCTTCCATTCCTCTTCATTAAGCTGTCTTGTAGGGATGTTATGGAAGCCTCTTAGTGGATCTGAATGGTGGTTGATATAGCCTTTTGCGTACATGTGAGTCATGACCCATACATAGAGCAACTGTGCACAACATCTGAGCTTCCCCTTTGGATGCCGCTGGCAAAATTCTAGAGTCAAAAGTGTTTCAACCAATACTGCTAGCACGGGGTTTTTCTTTCTTTCAACTGTGAAGAACACGTCCATTGCTGCTTGATCTATCATGTCTAGCACCGATGGAAATAGAACCAACCCATATATTGCTAGTGCCAATACCCTCTCAAAGGTTTCCCAGTCTTGTCGATCCATTAGTTTCCTCAAATGATTTTCAAGAAATTTTAGGGTCAATCCTCGCGAGTTTGAGTGCCCGGTCAAATTCGCTTCAATTTCAGGAAGCCCTAGTAACCTTGCTATGCATGAAGTGGTCAAGTATTGCCCCATGCAAAAGTACACGGTGGGATTTTTCTGCATTGGCAACCTTAACAGGCAAGCATATTCTTCAATGGTGGGTGTAATATCCATGTTTGGCAACTCGAAGCATCTGAGATGTGGGCTCCAATATCGACTTAGAGCACTCAAAGCAGTAGCTTGAACCGGTATGAAAATTAGGTCCAAGATCCCTCCATACTTCTTGACGAAGCTTTTTCGATGTTCTTGAGGCAAAGATTGGCTCAACTCTTTCAAATTCTCTAATGAGTTCAAAATCACCCTGGAGCTCTTGGTGGCGGGAGCATTGCTAGTGTGTCTGACTTTTTCCATCTCTTGTTATCAAAGGTGTTATCTCTCACCAAATTATCTGTGCAAGGGAAATATTATTTTATTAATAACATTTGGAAAGCAAAATTACTTATGCATGAGAGTGTACCAAGATGCATGAATGAATGATATATTGACGATGCATGGCCTAAAATACTACATGCACGAGCATACAATATAATAATGAGTGTAACAGGATGCACGAATGAGTTGCGTGTTAAGGTGCATGTGGGATGCGTGCAGAAAATCGTTATGATGCATGAGATATAAGTGTGATTATTCTTGTTGCAGAAAAAGATGGAATGCGCTTCTTTTTGTCCTACATAGGTCATATCCTAAAGTTGGGACTTCTGAAGTCAAGACCCTATTTTGGTAGGCTGCTAATGGCATTTTGTGTGCATGACTTTTGGGATAGATCTAGACCCCTAAACATATGGTCCCCGGATTACCCTCATCTAAAAGATAAGGATCCGAATCCATGAACCTCACCACATGGACAAATAAGTCACAATATGGTAGTTCATGTACCGGTAGCAATCCGAGCGGGAGAATCAGTGACTGTCAGGGACGCAAAAGCATCACAATAACATCACTGAAGCCCCTTCTAATCTTATGACATTCCAAGACTCGGGTATAGAGCCCAAAAGTGTGTGCAACATGTGATAGTGATGTGTGTGATGGGAACATACAAACCTTCACAAAAACCTATTAAAACAAAACTACCCCAAACCTGCAAAAAAGGAACAAACAACACCAATACAAAAGTTCTCTACCCTAAGTTTGTAAGAATATACAAAAGCAGTTATGAAAGCATTAAAAAAGGAAATAAAACAAAAAGGGTAAAACAAATATTTTCAAAGCCGTTTAAAAAAAATTTGCACAACCAACTGTGATAGGCCCGACTCTCAAAAATCACCAGTGGCGTCGCCAGCTGTCGCGACCGTCCCGTCCGGGAGCCGCGAAAAAAGAGGTAAAAACAAAGGAGTTGCCACCAATATTTATTTTGGGAAAAACATTGGAAAAAAAACCAGTTATTTTAAGGAAACTGGTCTATAAAAAGATAGAGATTTGAATCCGGGAGTCGATTACGAGTAGGGAATGTGTTAGCGCCCTACATTGCCCGTTAAAAACGGTACTGATAAGCCTTTGGCTTATCTAGTTTTATAACCAGATGGACTGTGGTTTTTTGTGCAAATTATTCGAGTTCAATCTCATTTTCGCCCAAATTTGGCATTGTTTTGTTCCTAAGTAGACTTTTACTCGTTCTAGGCATTTTTAGTAGTTTTTAGTCTATTTGGAATAGAATTACGCTTTTTGTGTCTTTTTATTGTTTCAGGTTAGAAGTGAAGCTCCGGGAGTCAAGGAAAGTCAAGAAATAGTGGAAATTGCCATTCTGGAGATGCTCGCCCCGCGAGTGGATGCTCGCCTCGCGAGTCTGAAGATCAGCTAAGCAGCAACGTCATCAATTCTATCTCGCCCCGCGATAATATTCTCGCCTCGCGAATAATGAAGCCCTGCAAGACAGAGACCATCACGGCCTAGCCGTGATGAAGGTAACGGCTGTGACAGATTAAGGTTTGAAGTCTCGCCCCGCGAAAGGAAGATCGCCCCGCGAGAGTTTGAAGCCCCTGGAAGACAGAGACCATCACGGTCTAGCCGTGATTAAGGTCACGGATGTGACAGATTGAAGTTGGAAGACTCGCCCCGCGAATACACTCTCGCCACGCGAAAATCCAAAATTGAAAGCGCGCCAAAACTAATGTTCGCCTTGCGAAAGATGGTTCGCCCCGCGAGCGGCCGAGAACCAGAATCCCTATTTATAGGCTGTTTCAGATCAGATTTGGATGGAAGGTTTTCCGCTTGTTTAGATCAGTTTAGTTACGAATCCTTGTTTTCTTCTGGAGCTGCGTCTCCCTTTTTCTTATTTTATTTTATTATGGAGATTATGTCGGATTGTTTGTGCATCGTCACGGGCATGAGGAACTAATCCCCTCGTCCGAGGGATCAATGAAGCCGCCCATGGCGGTATAGTGTTCATGTGATGTATGTTTTTCTCCCCTTCTCTCAACGAATGTTTTCCAATTCTGATTTGATTGCGTTGATCATATGTGTTGCGTGATTGACTAAGTTAAACGTGTTGAGGCTGATCGGCGATTCGCGTTTTAGAACTTGGATTGGGATCACTAATCGAATAATGAGCACGACAGTGGATTTAGGAGATTAGTGCAACCTTATAGGGAACAAGAATTAATAGAATTCAAGATTAGGATTATGAGACCTAGTAAGTAATTAATCCAATCGTCGAATACGTCCTATTGAGCACGACAGTGGATATAGGAGAAATTGGGGGTCCCGGTTGACATTGTAATTGAACTTAGGGAGGAATTCATCATCACTTGGGTACTATACATGATTGGGTAGGTGGATTTGAGACCTTGGATATTTTAATTTCTGATTTTAAAACCTTAGCGTTATTTGATTTGTTATTTTGATTGCAATCTCATATTCTCTCCCTCTCAACCAATTTCTGTTACTTAACCAAACGTATCTGATTTCCCGTGGATTAGTTGAATTGGTAGCCCAATCCTTGTGGTCGACCTCGGTAATTTCTTACCGTGTTATTTTATTACTTGCGACGACCCGGTACACTTGCCGGTGAAATCAACAGGTACCTCAAGTTAATTGCGCAAAATAATTTTAATAGTATTTGAAAATATTTATTCTACCCCACTTTTTAAATTAAATTAAAAGATAAACACAATAAAAGAGAAAATTAAATTTTGTCTTGACAGAATGATTGATTCTGCTCCTACGTATTCCCGGGTGCGATGGAAAACTCAAAGCCACGTAGTGCTTACAAAAAAGGTTTGATTGGTTGGTTGATTTTATTTTTTTGGAAAATATTTGATCTTTTTGATTTTTTTTGTTTAAAAAAAAGGATTTTATTTTAAAATAAATTCACCCTTGCACAGAGTCCAAGATAGCAGTGCTATACGATAAACCCTTACAATTCATACGACATTTGAGGATGAATAAGTCCGTACATCAACGTCGTAGATTGTTGCGTAAATTCAAAATATACTTTTATAAAATTAAATTGGGTAAAATTGGTTAAAAGTGTAAATTGAAAAACATTTATTATTTTTTTTACAAAAAGGAATTCACTCTTGCACAGGGTTAAAGATAACAAAGCTATACGATGAACCCTTACAATTCGTACAACACTTGAGGATGAAAAAATCCATACATCAACGTCGTAAATTG
Organism: Sophora flavescens; assembly: GCA_030762895.1. Classification (NCBI taxonomy): domain Eukaryota; kingdom Viridiplantae; phylum Streptophyta; class Magnoliopsida; order Fabales; family Fabaceae; genus Sophora; species Sophora flavescens. Next base: position 129,156,588 of record CM061070.1, on the reverse strand, counting down.
TTGCGTGAACTCAAAAGATTATTTTTACAAAAAAGAATTTCTTTAAAAAAGGTTTCATTTGGGAAGGATTTTCTTTATGAACAAAGAGTTAAAAAAATCTTAAAAGAGGATTTATTATTTTACCTTTTTTTTGAAAAAGGGAATTTGTAATAAAAAAAGATTTTTCAATTGAGGAACAAAGAAGCACCAAACTCCTCTTTTTTAAGAAAGAAATGATTTTTTTTTCATTTTTCATTTTTCATTTTTTTTTTCAAAAAAGTTTTTTTTAAAAAAGAACTGAAAATCTTTTTAAGAGTCCTTTTCTTATTTTTATTTAAATTTTTTTGTTTTAACTAGGCCCAGACTTATGAAAAAAAAGAGAGAGAGAGAGGCTTAGTAATTTGCCACAGCTTATGTTTCATGCTGATAGGTCTAACTACATCATTGGCCCAATCACAACCCCTTTTTTTAAAAAAAAAACCACAACAAAACAAATAAAACAAAAAATAAAATAAAATCAGAGAAAGATAAGCAATTTGGGTCACCTGCTGCCAAACCACTTCAAGCCCAAATATGATATCAGTACCCAATATAAATCAAACAAATAAAGGAACAATAATAAAAATAAAAAGACAAAAGAAGAAGCAGAGGAAAACTTCGTTATTACCAACGAAAACAGAAGGAGGAGACCCAAGGAGCTCGACAGACGTGGAGGAATGGCGACGCGACAAAGGCAAGGGTGGGCGTCGTGACGGTGCGGGTGGACGTTGACACGGTCACCCGGTTCTGTGGAGAGAAGCAGTTGGTGGTCGTTGTGAGGCTGTGGATCTCGTGTGACTCGTGACAGAGCATATCGATCAACCAAGCAACGACATTCGTGGCGGATCTGGTTCGGGTCGTGACGGGAAGGAATGGAGCAGCAACGACTGAGCTACGGAGCTGGAAGGCGCACAGTGTGATCGTGGTGGAACTGGGTTACGTAGGAGTGGTGTGGGGCTGCCGGTGCCGGTGGCGACGGCAAAGGAGGTGACTGAATTTGTGAAAGGGATCTTTTTTTTTATGTTCTCGTCTTATCTGTTTATTTTTGATTTAGGATGGAATGGGGTTTAGTTGTTGTTGTGATGGTACAGAGGTGAAGAAGAATGTATTGGACATGAGATGGATGATGAAGATGATGGTTATGGATGAATGGAAGTTTAAGAGACTTTAACAGGGTTGGGTTGTGTTTTGAGTGAGTTATGAGTGACTTAATGGTGAGAGGGATGAGGAGCTTGGGTTTGTAAAATGAATGGGAAGGTGGAAGATTTTTGTTTGGATTTTATTGTTGGAGATTGATGAGTTTGAAGTTGATGAAGGTGAAAGGAATGGAAAAGATATGATGAAAGAATGATCTCAGAATTCTCATGTGAAGCCCCCAATCCCCCCTCTTTCTGTATAGTGCAGCCTACATATAGGATGAAGGAGAAAAAAAATTTGTTATGTGCTCTCTAGAGGGGAGGACGAAAAGATTGTGCAAATGGTGGTGCCACGGTGTGGTGCTCCCACTACTCTGCTGGGTTGCTGCAAATGCAGGGGTTGTTACCCCTTCTTTTGGAAAAAAAGCATAAAAGAACAAAATAAAGGAAATAAAAGCAAAGTTAAACATACCCCAAGTAGAAGAAGACACAGCATGGGAGAAGGGTAGCAGGATGCAAAAAACAAATGTCCATTTTCTTTATTTTTTTAAATTTATTATTATTTATTATTTTTTTTATTTTTGGGCTTGGATGATGGGCTTAACAGTTGTAACAATAAAAAAAATTGCGCCAAGAACAAAAAAAAGATTTTTTGATTTCTTTTTTTTTTCTTTCAATTTTTATATTTTTTGTCTTTTCCAAAATATTAATTAAAAGAAAAAATTTCCGGACAAAATTAGGTGTTCACGTAGCTCAATAATTTAGATAGTTGGATTATTCAAGTTCAACGAAAACCTTACAAGTGAATCAACTTTGATAGTTCATTAAATAATTATTATATTTTAAGTTATAAAAATAAAAAAAATAAAAAAAGCCTCTGCTCCTTCCGTGCTCCTCAAACCAGATCTTTCTCGTTCATTTCCTTCTACCTCTGGCTGTATCTTCTGCACATTCCGATAGAAGATGAAAACAAACCATCGAAATGCAAAACCAGAAAGAGTGTATATCACTCAATAAAAATGTTACATTAATGAACAATTATTAAATAAATATAAATAGATTTTTTAAAAGAAAAGAAAAGGTGCGAGTGAATGATACAAACCCCCATTCACCAAAAAATTGAGAAAGTGAAAGACTTGCTTTGTCCAGCCATACTCTGGCACTTAGGAGTGTTCACGGATTGGATTGAATCGGTTTTGAGTTAAGAAGTCATCTGATCTAATGATGAAAATATCGCGCGGTTTGGATTAGATCGGTTTGCTTCCTTAAAAAAATCTGATCCGATCCAATCCAATCAAATGCGGTTTGGATTGGATTGGATAATTCGATTTGTCATACTTTATTTATTTTTCTAATGTCAAGTGTCTTTTCTACTTATTTAATAGTGGATAAAAGATAATCTTTGTTATAATTTGGGAGTTTGAGAAGAAAAAAATTATTGATATTTCTTAACACGTTCTTTTATATTAATTCTCTATATCTACTCCTACTTATCCTATTTTTTTCTCTTGAATCGGCTACAAATAAATTGTAGCTAATTATTTTTCAAATTTACTTAATTGTTTTCCTATTTTTCATGATTACTCAATCAAATATATATATGCTATGCAACAAAACTTTTAGTAAAATATAACTTGAAGACATTAATATTTATTCTAAATAGTCTTATATATGTCATTCCAACAAATATATTAAAGAGAATGAGAGACATAAAAGTATGAAGAATAATGTTTAAGTATGAGTAATACTATAATTTCAAAAATAATAGTATATGTATATAATAGATCGGTTTGGATTGGATTGGATTGGATTAGATTTCACTATAGGATCCAAAATCCGATTCAATCCAATAAAAAATTGCGGTTTTTTCGGTTTTTCGGTTTTCGATTTTTCGGTTCGGTTTTTATGGTTTGAATCGGTTTGGATCGGTTGATGAACACCCCTACTGGCACTCTCAATTGGATTCGAACTAGTTGAACCTAAAATTGTAAAAATTAAAAAAAGAAAAAAGAAAAAACCTAATTAAAGAAAGAAGTTGGGATCATACGAGAGCTATGGCGGCGACAATGCCGTAGAGAACACAGAAAGTGTGAAAGATGTGATCCTGCCACGTCAGAGACTCGTTGATGTCTTGCCACCAGCTGGACGATTCCATCAGCTCAAGCGCCGCCACCGTCACCACCCATCGAATCGACGATTTCTTAAGCACACGCGCCGCGAATGAATGTTGTTGTCAAGGAAGAAAATCACTACTAGGTGCTGGGCTTGTGTGTAATAATGTATGAGTGTGTAACAAATTGTTAATCGGGGATGAAAAAGAAGAGACAATATGATTATTTAAGTTTAATTAACTGTTGTAGAATCGCTGGTTTGAGGAGCGGGGGAGGTAGTAGAAGATTTTCTAATTTTTTAATTTTATAATTTAAAATATAATAATTATTTTTTAATATTAAAAATCCAGTTGGACTTGTCACATGGGACCAGCTTTGACATGTAGGACACAAATTGATGGAAATTGGATGGAGGGACAAATTTTATAACTTTCAAAAAATTGGGGAACCAAAGGTGCTCGAAAAAAACAATAGGAACCAAAATCGCACATGAGCTAAAGTTAGGGGATCAAAAATACAATTAAGCCAAGTTAGTTCTTATGAAGCCTGGATACTCCAAGAATGGAAAAGTATCGGTGTCGGACACGTATCGGACACTGATACTCCTCGGATACTTCCCGATACGTGTCCCAGAAGTATCCAAATATTTTTTAAAATTTTTTTAATTTTGGATACGGCTCTAGCAAGGCTGGGATACGGCTATGTCATTTTAAGCTGAGTACACATTCTAAAACAATTTTTTTAAAATAATATAAAAAAATTGACTTTGACCTTGCATTTCAAAACCCTTTTTTTCCTTCTCTGGTCCCAAAACTCGCAAAACACATACTTCTTCTTCTCTCTTCCACCGTCAAACCCTTCCTTCCTTCCTTAGTTCTACTCGATGTCATCAGGCAGTCTGCCATCACTGGCGGTTCCGATCGTCCCTGGTTCTGCTTGTGGTCCTTGGTTCTGCTCGTCTGACGTCGTCCGTGTTCTGCTTCGTGGTCCCTGGTTCTGCTCATCCAAAGCCGTCCTTTTTCTGCTTCCGTCGAGCACTGCCACCATCTCCGACGGTTCTGGTTCAAGTCTGGTGGTTCCTCTTCTCTTTGTCCTGGTTGTCTCTATTGGGATTTTCCCTCTTCTAGTACAGGTTAATAGCTCTGTTATTGACTCTTTTATTAGCTCCCTGTTTGTTATTAGCTCCCTGTTAAGATTTTATTCCACCTATTGCCCTATTTGTGGAGGAAACTGTTTTTTTTGTTATGATCACAAGTATGTTTTTTTTTCGTAAATTGTAATCATAATTATATATTAATGAGGAATGATTAACGTCTTTTTCTTTACAAATATTATGCATATATATAATTTTTTGTTAACGTATCCTAGTCATATCGTATCCCGAGTTTCAAAAAAATTGTCGTATCCGTGTATCCGTGTCGTATCATACCCATGTCGGAAAACGTATCCGGTCTTCATACTTAGTTCATATAACATCTCTTAGAAGTTAGTTCTTATTTATTATGCCCCTAATTTATTTTCTTATTTAATTAAGACTGATTCTGTTACTTATATAAATATGACTCTTGGGTTTATTTTGATATTACTAAAACACCTCAAATTAATTTAGTTTTAAGTCTTATCTCTCTTCCTTATGACGAGACCTCCTAGAGATGACAATGAATAGGGTCTGGATAAGATACTATAGTATTTGTCCTCATATCCGTGTTTGAAAAAATTACTCGTACTCAGACCAGTACCTGTGCGGGTAGCAACTTTAGTACATTTACCCGTACCATCTGAGTACCTAAGTACTCATACCCGCATCTGTTACTCGCACTTTAACTGTGAAAAAACAATAATAACAAAAAGAAATATTATAATAATTAAAAAATGATTCAAATGTCTTTTAAATCTACTCATAAAACATTACAAATTAAAATATTTAAATAAGGGTCATGCTAACGAGTGCCCTTAGGACACTCTTTAAGAAACCAAGAAAAGCAAGTTTTTATTGGAAAATTAACTATTCCACCTTTTCAAACATTAAATATATCAATTCCCTATGGAAACTTTCTTTTCATGGTTCCTTAAAGAGTGCCATAAAAACACTCGTTAGCATTCTCCTTTAAATAAATAAAACAGCCAAAAAGAAATTATAGATGCAATTAGATTTAGAAAGTTAAGAATCTTTAGATTAGTTTTGATTTTAAAATTTGTATTATAGTTAAAATTATATATATTAGTATTATAAATAAATAAATAAATAAATAATTATATATACATACACATATGTGTGAGTGCCGGACGGGAGGGTGCCATAGTACTCGTATCCACACCCATACCCATTCAAATTTGTGGGTAATTATTTGGACCATTATCCATTATGCGGGTAATTACCCTATCCATTATGAGTAAATTTTATACGTACACAATAGGTAGGGTACAGATTATCATCCCAACACCTCGATATATTAGCATTGAATAACTCACGGTCTCACCAACTTCATTTATGCATTATATGATGAAAATGAACAGAGGAGCAACTGCAATTAGCATATCTCGATATTCAGCTTGCGCCATTCAGTGCATAATTTCCATCGCGAAAAGAATTGATCAAACATTTCAATAGCAAATTAATTAAAAAAATTGAAAAAAAGAGAGGAACTAAACAACAGCATCAACAATAAGCAAAACTCAATTCAAGTATATAGAAGAAACTTCGCAAAATTCTACCATGAACAGAAATCACAAATGGTATAGTAAAGCTAAACCTTACAAGTTACAATAATCAGAAGAAAAACAAGCCCAGCACATTGATCACAGATAACTAAACACCAGCAACCATAAAAAGTTAGGAACTTTCACCCCAGATATGTGGGAAATCTTCAACAAGAGAAATGCATTAACTTGCTTAGATTATATATTCCCAGAGTTCAATTATCCGAAAGCCCTTTGGCAGTCATTGTTTTTGACATTAGATAGAACTGAGCATGAACAAAATATCTAACTATATTGTCATTTCGGGACCCAGATTCAGGAAAACATTATTATGCAAATGAACAAGTTTAAAAGAAAATAAAAACTAGCATAGAAAATTAACACAAAAAAAAATGATTGTAATGAGAGAAAAATTATAAGATTAAAATATTTTAACTATATAAAATATATTAAAAAAATTACACCTGTCTATATCAAACAATAAAATCTTTCATAAAACACAATTTTTATTCTTTCTGAGAACAAATGTGGAAGACATCAAGAAGAGCCTCTATCTACAGAGGAAAACTTCCAACATGAGTTGTATCACCTAAAAGCAAGAAGCAAAATTCTCATCTGCAACTCCACATGCTCAACTGCAAACTCCCCATTCCCCAACAACTTTCTACGTTCATTTAATTTTTAGAGTACCAAAAAAAAAAGTGGCTTGACATTTTCTTGTGGTGCATCAAAGGAGGCATCAATATCTCTCAACTTATTTCAAATCGACAACACAAAAATATGGTGATTGAAGTTGGACAAGAATCCTAGAGCAGTACTTGAGACACTTTATTTAAAAGTTGCATACATCATACTCAAATGTGTTTTAGTACACATGATCAAAAAGTTGCATCCCATCATCTAAAAGTTGCATTTTGTAGGAAGAGCATACATCTGTTAACCAGGAAAAAAAAAAACTCTATTCAGCTGGTCTGTTTCAGTAAACCATTTCCATCATGCAAAAGAAATCAACTAGTATGAGCACAAAATACCTGTATAACGGTACTTGTCAAAAAGTAAAAGCCCTGATGACCCAACACAGAACAACATGTACTCATCAGAGTAGATCAGCAACTTTTGATGGCAACTCCTCTACAGCCACATTGCAGACCTTCTGAATATCAGACAACATTCTTGCATCATCATACAGTTTGTGTTGTTGTTTTGGTTTCAAAGACTCTCAAGAGAGAGGTGAATTGAGCTTTCAAAAAGCTTTTTCAAAAACTTTACTTTTCAAATCATAATTGCCCCAGGATCTTTTACAAAAATAGTGAAGGGCTTTTTATGAAAACTTGAATAGAAGGTGATAAGGATAAGAAAGATTAATTCGGAAAGATAAATCAGTAATAAGATTCAAGTTCACAGCTCACAGCTATCAATTAAACAGTGATTGAATCAAACAGGAAGAAGTTCAGTTCAGGGTCGTACAGGTATTAATCAGTCAAGAACTGAAGTTACAATATATCAGTTTCAGTTTCAATGATCAAGAACAGTATTAATCAACTCAGTTTTGAACAATTAATAACTCAAGATTGATTGCAGTAATACTCTGGTTTTAATTCATATTAAACAGATCAAGAACTGATATCAATTGAAAACTTAGAACATCAAGATCACAGTTATATGCGCAAGACAAAAATTAAAGAGTTTGAGTTTAGAGATACCACACAATCAGTTTTATACTGGTTCAGCCACCGCCACTGTGACTTACATCCAGTCCCCACTCCATCTGTGGGTATTCACACACTAACACAATAAGCTTTAGCCAGGTAGCTTGAAAAACCTTTACACCACATAGCACTCCTTCACCTCGAGATACCACACTCTTGTGAAAAGCCTCAATCAATGTTCTTCCTTAGGATTCTTCACCCTAATCACACAGAGAAACTCCCTCTCTCTTTATAATCGAAAAGTACAGAAAGATTGATTCCTAACTCTCAGAAGTCAGATATACAAGTTGAAGTTCTTATGAGAATTGAAACACTCTTTTTCACAATGAAGCTCAAGAAAGAAGATGAATGATTTTCACAATTGATCTCGCTAATTGATTTTGTAAAATTTCTGATAATGTTAAAAGTGTTCCTTTGATCCCTCTATATATAGGAAACAAGTTATAGTCGTTGGGATCAATTAAAACAGATTTGGGTTTGATAACAGAATCTGTTTTCTTGATCGTGATTCTTGAACAGGGGTTGAGTACATGGATGTATTAACCAATTTCATACTGATAGTTCTGATAGTTTTTGTACACCTGTGTAATACAGGGTTGTACGTGTTTTTCAAAAACTTGAACTTGGTTAATCCATCAGTACATCCATTCAATACATCTATGTATTGTATCAAGAGTCTTAAATTCATTTGTCAATTACAGTAGCAAACATACATCCATTGATTACATGGTTGTACCTAACAAATAATTTTCTTATTTCCAAAAATCATTTTCGTTAAAAAAAATTATTCCTTTTAATGCAGGTTATGAAAATTGATTTTCTTCATGCATCTTTTAGTTGAGCTATCTTGTGACTAAGAGATTTCTTTCTCTTACAAATCATCTAAGACTTAAATCTAATTCTCCTTTAAGCTTGGTCTTGATGATCTTTTGCTCTTTGACTTTGCTCTTTTGATTTCTACATGCAGCTCCTTGATTCCTTCAAGTTCTTCCTTGAATATTTTCCTTGAATTTGCTTAATGAACTTGTTGATCACTGCTCGATACATGTCTTTGCAATTTGACACTAAAACACTTGCACACACATTAAATTGTATTTGTCATATATCAAAATCTCTAAGTCATTGAGTCTTACAAACTCCCCCCTTTTGATTATGACAAATCTTCTAACAAATTATAAGATCAGAGTATAAGTGTAGCAGAAGCTAAGTGTTTTTGATAGATTTATATCATGGTATCAGAGCAGAAGTATATCAGAGCAAAAAAAATTATCAGAGAAGAATTTGATTTACTCCCCATTAATCATGTAAGCTTTTAAGCTCCCCCTCAACATATGCATGTATAATTTGTTATTATCCCCTTTCTCTATATCATACTTTTTCCTCCCCCTTTTGGCATTATAAAAAAGGTAAAGAAAAGAAACATTCAAAGCAATAGAGAATGCAAGCATTTAAACATTCAAACATAGCATATAGAATTATTCATGATAGAGGGATATGTGCAGGGACAAATCAAAAAGAACAGAAACCATCAGGCAAAATTACAAACTAAGGAATTTTACCTTTCAAAAACTAAGTTCTAATTCCTATGAATTCCTAGAACTAGTTCTTCCTTTTTGATTTTCTTTTGTTTCGGCCTTTAGGTGATGGTTCAGCAGGGGTGTTCTCAGTTTCCTTCACAGCAGCTCTTGCAATGTTTGCAACATCAACATCTTCTTCTGTTTGAGCTGGAGGTGCAGGGAAATGAAAGTCCACTCCTAGGTCATCTTTGAGTTTGTCAATGTCCTTTTCTGCCCTTTTTATCCTTTCATTCACTTTAGCAATTGCAGCCATCTGATCACATTGTCACTAGAATTGGCTCTTTTTAGTTGTCTTCTATTCTACTCTCTTGGCATTTTGCAGTGTAGTTTATAGACTTTATAGAAAAAAAGTTTTTTTTCCTTTTTAGATAGGTGGTGGAACCTATCAATAGGTGAGTAATTAATCTTCTATTTAATTTAAGTTTTAACATTTGTTTTTATTTAACAAACATGATGAATTGGTTAATTGACATGAATATTCTGTTTATGATAGTGCGCTCAAGACTTGTAGTTTGAGTGTACAACCTGGGAGGAGTAGGACTCCTAAGTCTAAAGGAAATCCTGATTGGATTATCCTCAAGGTTGGTAGTTTGTTAAATAGTATATAATATTAGAATTACTAATTACTAATTCCAAATATATATGTTTATTTAACTGACATTAAATTTCATTTCTCTTGCAGATCTCGATATTAGCTAGACGGTTGGTCGTGTGGATATTACGTGATGCAACATATGCTGAACATAGTCTCCGCATCTATTACGGAAGGATGGAAGAGGGTAATAATACTTAATTAAACAACTTATTTAATTAGATATTATAGTTTTCATTTTCATTGTGTTAATTAATGTTACCGTCATTTATTTGAACGTGTGCAGGCTTTTAACAGTGATCAGTCTCCTCTAAACAAAAAAGAGTTCAAAGACTTGAGGACGTGGTTTGCAGAATTTTTCTTCAACTATGCTAAAGAGAAAGGATTGCCCGCAAGTATACCTCCAGAGTATATAGAATATGTGTAGTTAGTAATTAGTATAGAAACTTATATGTAGGTGTGTAGTAATTAATATGTTTTGTATCCCCCCATTTGTTCCTTAATTTGTATATATATACTTTTATTTTATTAATGAAATTTAAGTGAAATATTGGACTGTTACTAGACTGTTTACTGGACTGGACTGTTTACTGAATGCATGGATAATTAGGGGAAGGGATATATTGTAATAGAATTTAAAAAAAAAAAAACAAAGCATTTAACGTCAGTTGTTTAGTAGTGACTATGATCTACAAAAAAGAAATACAACTTGAGAGGATCTGAGCCATTAATTACGTAGTGATCCTGGCGATTTATTATCCAACGGTAGTAAAAAAACCTAGAAAGAAACACTACACTACATGGCAGATCGGGCGGGTTCGGACTTCGACGGAATTTTTTTCTACACCCGAGCCTGCCCACCCAAATCTGTCCAGAACTTAAAGCTTGAACCGAATAACCTGTAGACCCGCCCGCACCCGCCTGTATGCTTGCTTTTCATACCGGGTAGCTCGGGTTACAGACGGGTCGCATTATTTTGTCCACCCCTAGTGTTCACTAAGGGGGTCAACTCAACCCACCAAAAAATGGAGTGGGCTATGTTCCCATTTTTGAAGTTAGTTGAATTTTAACCAACTCTCTTACAATCCACCTAAATAATAAAAAATTTCAAACATCTACTTTTAAATACCTTCAAACAATAATTTGATAATTTCTAATTTAGTATCAACGATCACATGTGACTGATCTGAGTGATAAAAGGGATTTCTTAGGAAAGTGGTCGGTGGTATGATTTCAAGCTCTTGTGTATGGAGAAAACCTTATTGCGATGGGACAATCCCTAATGCTATGCTTGGTGTGACTGATTTTGAGAGGAAAGAGTTACAGAAGAGAGAAATAGAAGAGAGAATGTCCATTCCTATCATTTGGTTCACAAGAGAGATAGAGAGGAGAGAAAAAAAAAGGGTGGGCCCACCCAAATTTTTTTCTCCTCCAAGATGCGAAGAAAAATAAAAATAAAAATTGAGGGGTCTATAACAGCCAATCAACAAGTAGAGAGTGTATGTTGGAGCTATCAACAAGTAGAGAGTGTATAAAGAGTGACATTGAACATCATTATTTCTATTATTTTACTCAAAACTTTTCCTAATTGTGATGTGTTGTGAACTATGCTTTGTGTCATTCTTTGGACTGATAGCAGAAAATTAAAGAATCCACACACACACACTTGAGTTGAAAGCAAGAAAGAAAACTGAGTTTAACAGAGAAAGAAAAGAATGAACAAGGCACACTTTATCGTGGTTCAGGGCTGAGATCCAAAACCCCTACATCCATACTGAGTCAATCTTATTAAGCAAAACTGAATACAGGACTTTACTGAAATCTGAGATACAATCACTCTGCCATTCACACCTATAGCAATGGCTATCTATACTACTGCTGAATGTACAAACAGATAGAATTCTATATCACAATGTACATAAAAGGGAACGCCTAAAACAGTTACAACCAAATATAACTAACTTTCAAACTGATATCACTTTCTGTTATTCAACAATATCACAGCCTAGCTTGATCTCCAATCAGTTAGCTTTAGCTCATTAATGATCCACAATGCTAACATATTAACATTCTCCACCTTGGATCTTCAATTTTTATATATGACAAATACAATTTAATGTGTGTGCAAGTGTTTTAGTGTCAAATTGCAAAGACAGGTATCAAGCAGTGATCAACAAGTTCATTAAGCAAATTCAAGGAAAATATTCAAGGAAGAACTTGAAGGAATCAAGGAGCTACATGTAGAAATCAAAAGAGCAAAGTCAAAGATCAAAGGATCATCAAGACCAAGCTTAAAGGAGAATTTTATATTTAAGTCTTAGATGATTTGTAAGAGAAATAAATCTCTTAGTCACAAAATAGATCAACTAAAAAGATGCATGAATAAAATCAATTTTTATAACCTGCATTAAAAGGAATAAGTTTTTTTTAATGAAAATGATTTTTGGAAATAAGAAAATTATTTGTCAGGTACAGCCATGTAATCAATGGATGTATGTCTGCTACTGTAACTGACAAATGAATTTAAGGTTCTTGATTCAATACATAGATGTACTGAATGGGTGTACTGATGGATTAACCAAGTTCAAGATTTTGAGAAACTATCAGAACTATCAGTATGAAATTAGTTAATATAGCCATGTACTCAACCCCTGTTCGATAATCAGAATCAAGAAAACAGATTCTGTTATCAGATCCAAATCTGTTTTAATTGATCCCAACGACTATAACTTGTTTCCTATATATAGAGGGATCAAAAGAACACTTTTAAACATATCAGAAATTTTACAAAATCAATTTGAGAGATCAATTGTGAAAATCATTCATTTTCTTGCTTGATCTTCATTGTGAAAAAGAGTGTTTCAATTCTCGTAAGAACTTCAACTTGTATATCTGACTATTGAGAGTTTAGGAATCAATCTTTTCGTTCTATTTGATTGTAAAGAGTGAGGGAGTCTCTCTGTGTGATTAGGGTGAGGTATCCCTAAGGAAGAACATTGAGGCTCTTCACAAGAGTGTGGTATCTCGAGGTGAAGGAGTACTCTGTGGTGTAAAGGTTTTTCAAGCTACCTGGCTAAAGCTTGTTGTGTTAGTGTGTGAAAACCCACAGGTGGAGTGGGGACCGAATGTAGGTCATAGTGGTGGTTGAACGCGCTGTCGCCACGCGCCAAAAAGAACGAGCGATTATTAAAATAATGTAGTGTAGAGCGACAACTCGGATATCGTCTCTCAAGGACTCTTTAGTGTTGTTATTATTAACAGAAAATCAAAAGTTAGTTTTTGGGGGGGTTTTGAGATTGAAATAAAATAAAGAAAACAAAATAAAAACAGAGTAAGAAAAGAAATTAACAAATAAACTAAAGACGATTAACCTACTGTTCTTGGTTTCCCACTATCATTGGTTCAAGCAAATCCAAGCCCTAAGCAGATTCTAATCCCCTCCCGGTTGTAGCAATAATTCACAAGCGGAATCACTACTACAGATATATGTCCCTATTCCCGAATTAAGCAAACGGGGTTAAGCACTTCGTGAACTAAGCGAACACGAAACGTACACACGCGAATTAAGCAAATGCGATTATATATAGGAACATGATATCACCGAGATAAACCAACACAACACAATATACTCCTGAATTAAGCAAACAGAAATATAAAGCATGGCATTGAAAAGAGAAAAGGAAATGAAAACAGGAAATACAAGAACCTCAAGTATGGATAGAAGCCAATTACAGTAGATTAATCTAGGAGACTAGCTCTCCATTACAGACAGAAAAAGAAAAGAAAATAGACTACTGGAAACTACTACTACTACAGCCTAAGACTGGCTAAAACTAGCCAACTCTGACTAACTATGACTAACTCCTCTCTCAATATCTGAATGCTCCTTTTATTGACTTCAACCTCTGCCTCTTAGCTTTCCAAAACCACTTAATTTTCTTAATTATGAATTAAGATGAGGGAGTTATGTCCACATTCAACTCATAGGGCAGCTGAAACGCCTCTGACTTCACATGGATTAAAGCCCTTCAAAACGGCTCTGTTTGGAATAATGGTCTTCATGAGAGTTAAAGCTCTTTGTTTGATCTTTCATTTGCCACCGGTTTCAGTTCCAACCGACATCTACAGCCCAAGTTATGGCCCAATCTTCATGACCAGTTTAGGTTCCAGTGACAGCAATTATGTTCTGACTTCAAGGGCTCGCGAGGCGAATGAATTCTCGCGAGGCGAACGCTTCAACTTCAAAACTGCCACAACCGTGATCCTCAACACGGGTAAACCGTGATCGTCTCTGACTTTTCAGGGCTGGGTGACTCGCGGGGCGAGATAACCTTCGCGGGGCGAACCAGAATTATTTCCTTTTTATTTACCTGAAAAACAGAAAATAGAATAAGTATTTTATTTAACTCTAAATCAACTAAATTAACTTAAAAATACTTTACAGACTCAAAATACTACTTAAGGACAATCAAGTCTAATTTGGGTGAAAATGATATAAAATTAGCACAAAGCCAAGGTCTTTACTAGTTATAAAACCAGTCAAACAGAGGCTCATCAAAATACCCCAAACTTAAACTTTGCTTGTCCCCAAGCAAACTAAAACTCAAAAAAATTAAAAAGACTCAAGACCTGGCAAAACATGGCAAGCTTAAGGACTCAATTAACTTTCACACAAATTTCAAGCAATTTATCAAAATAATTCAATGTTCCCCCCTTTAAACAAAGCAATCCCCACAATCATTTATTCTAAACAGTTGAGAATTTCATCATTCAAACAATCATCAATCTAAGCAGGGGATCTAAGTTACATACAAAAGGGAGATCACCAAAATCAAACAACTGCCTTCCTCACAAGGGAAATTTGTGTTTCACTCATCGCTCAGTTTGTGTCAGGCTAGCAACATTGCACTCAATTTCACTTTTAAGAGAACTTCCCATAAATTTGATTTTCATCTCAAAATGATTCCCACAGAAAACATGCAAGCAACATCAACAGGTCTTTTATGGGTTGTAATGGGGCCTGGCTAAGGGTAGGATATACAAAGGAACTAGGCTGAAGACCCTAGGAACTAAGAGAGCATGAACATTATTTACACTTTGAAATTCACTCAAGTTCCTTTCTTAATTTTTTTCTTTATGCTTCTGGGTGACTACAACCTTTTTATTTCTTTTTGGCATTTTTGCACTTTTATTATTTTTTTTCTGTTTTTCTTTTCTTTTCTTTTCTTTTTTATTTTTTTTCACAATTTTTTTTTTCTTTTTCATTTTTACAAGAATTTTTTTCTCAATCCCAAACAACATGTTACACCTTGCAGTCACCCCAAACTTAGTTTCTTGCACCCATTCTAAGATTACATGCTCTCCTAATCCTAAGATCGGGTTAACATGGTTTTCCAGATTTTTGGGCTTATAACATTAGGTTATCAAGAATTAACAGGCTAATTGGCTCAATGGGGCTAACTAGGGAACATGCATTAGGAATTGGTTATTTTTAGGCTAAGTAGCTATTTACAAAGAAAATGCCTAAATCATCTGAAGCAAACACATAATCATGCAAACCAAAAAGAGATTCAAGCAAATTCAGGAAAGTGCAACTTAAAAAGTGATTTTCACACAGTTTAAAACATGTTGGAGGCTCAAAAACTCACCTGGACATTTTTTTGCAAATTATTTGAACGAGATTCTATCCCTAGTGTGTGCTTCCTATCACCCCAAACTTATCATAAATCATGCTATCATAATAAAATCTCAAAGTTCAGTTTTCGATCATATGGGGATCATTTTTCAAAAAAAATTTCAAATCCTAGGGGGAACAGTCAACAATATCATGCAATCAATCTATGCAAAAATTAATAAAATCCAATAAACTTGCCAATACCAAGACACAAACACAACTCCTGAGCTTCTCAAATTATTCAGGAGTTTTATTCAAAACAAAACAGAATTAAAGTAAGGAAAAGAAAATTAAAATGGAGAAAGGGTTAAGAAAACTCATTGAAGGGCGGTTCCACCCGGATCCCACTGCTTGTAGCATAAGTCCCACGTGGTAGCCAAAGGGCGGAAGCTCATTCCATGCTTCCATGACTTGCAGCCTTGATGTGGGGGTGAGCACTTGACAATTATGATGACTTCGCCGAGTGCGGCGGACTTCTCACTCCCCTTCGGGTCACAGCTGACCTCTTTCTCAACAAAGTCTCCCCAATAGAAGTGGGGCTCAACCTCTTGGACTGGCCATGGTGCAAAATCCAAGGGTGCAAAATCCAGAGCTTTTGGTTCCACAGGGGGAGGTGGCAAACAGTTAGTTGGGGTTACTGGTGCTGCTTCAACCTCTGCATTTTCTTTATTTACCGCACTAACAAATTTATCACCTGCTATACATGCAGAAATTTCAGCACACACCACACAAAAGTTAGAGTTAGTAGAGTCAGTACATATATCACAATAAAACGAATCAGGAAAATTCTGAATGTCTGGAAATTCAGCAATTAATTCATCCACCCCATTACTTTCAACACATGCATCTAAGACCAAAGATTCTTCTTTATCCTCAAGCACGGTGGAGCAAATGTTCTCCTGATCCTCCTGATGCTCATTTCCTGTGTTTCCTGAACAGTATAAAGCTGCATAACAGTGTATACACAAAGCAGTGCCACCATCACAATAACAATCAGTACATGAATTAGAATCAGGGGATTCAACACTCAATTCATCATCAACAGAAATATTATCACAATCATCATCAGAAGTGTTTTCAGGAATAACTTGTGAATCGGTATGCTCTTCAAGGGGCTGTGGAGTTAGCATTGCAGCCGAGTTGGCGGTAACTTGATCAATTAGAGCGGACAACTTCTAAGATTCAGCTTGGCTCCTCTGGTATTCAGCCTCCATCTTCTGTTGAAATTCAAGATTGCTCGCCTCCATCATCTGTTGAATTTCGAGAAAGTTTGCTTCCATTTGTGCATTTATCTGTGCAGTCATCTGTTTGCACAGGTCCTCTAGGGAAGGTTCGGAAGGTGCAGCTCGAAGGCGGGATAGTGTTTAAACAGAAGGCTTCCTTCAAATCAAACCAGCTTGAGATGGAATTTTCATCAAGACAATACAACCAATCTCTTGCAAGCACCTTCAAGTGAGAATTGGAAAGCTTCCATCTTGACGTGGTCTTCTCGTTATTCCCTGCAGGTCTCAAGATTATAGAACAAGCAATCGGAATTCCCTCGGATGCTCCCTGCGGATTCTCGCCGCAAAACCACTAAACCTTGGCAACCAGTGTGATAAACCAATAAAATCAGGAAAATATATGCATGGTGGAGGTTCATAGTAAACATTAGGCATGCAACCATACATATAATTATCCATGGGGGGTGCTAATATTCACAACCAGACAAAACTAATTAGCAAAGATTTTTTTTTTTTTAAATTTTATTTTCTGCTAATAACAACAAACCAGAGTCCCCGGCAACGGCGCCAATTTTTGAACGCGCTGTCGCCACGCGCCAAAAAGAACGAGCGATTATTAAAATAATGTAGTGTAGAGCGACAACTTGGATATCGTCTCTCAAGGACTCTTTAGTGTTGTTATTATTAACAGAAAATCAAAAGTTAGTTTTTGGGGGGTTTTGAGATTGAAATAAAATAAAGAAAACAAAAAAAAAACAGAGTAAGAAAAGAAATTAACAAATAAACTAAAGACGATTAACCTACTGTTCTTGGTTTCCCACTATCATTGGTTCAAGCAAATCCAAGCCCTAAGCAGATTCTAATCCCCTCCCGGTTGTAGCAATAATTCACAAGCGGAACCACTACTACAGATATATGTCCCTATTCCCGAATTAAGCAAACGGGGTTAAGCACTTCGTGAACTAAGCGAACACGAAACGTACACACGCGAATTAAGCAAACGCGATTATATATAGGAACATGATATCACCGAGATAAACCAACACAACACAATATACTCCTGAATTAAGCAAACAGAAATATAAAGCATGGCATTGAAAAGAGAAAAGGAAATGAAAACAGGAAATACAAGAACCTCAAGTATGGATAGAAGCCAATTACAGTAGATTAATCTAGGAGACTAGCTCTCCATTACAGACATAAAAAGAAAAGAAAATAGACTACTGGAAACTACTACTACTACAGCCTAAGACTGGCTAAAACTAGCCAACTCTGACTAACTATGACTAACTCCTCTCTCAATATCTGAATGCTCCTTTTATTGACTTCAACCTCTGCCTCTTAGCTTTCCAAAACCACTTAATTTGCTTAATTATGAATTAAGATGAGGGAGTTATGTCCACATTCAACTCATAGGGTAGCTGAAACGCCTCTGACTTCACATGGATTAAAGCCCTTCAAAACGGCTCTGTTTGGAATAATGGTCTTCATGAGAGTTAAAGCTCTTTGTTTGATCTTTCATTTGCCACCGGTTTCAGTTCCAACCGACATCTACAGCCCAAGTTATGGCCCAATCTTCATGACCAGTTCAGGTTCCAGTGACAGCAATTATGTTCTGACTTCAAGGGCTCGCGAGGCGAATGAATGCTCGCGAGGCGAACGCTTCAACTTCAAAACTGCCACAGCCGTGATCCTCAACACGGGTAAACCATGATCGTCTCTGACTTTTCAGGGCTGGGTGACTCGCGGGGCGAGATAACCTTCGCGGGGCGAACCAGAATTATTTCCTTTTTATTTACCTGAAAAACAGAAAATAGAATAAGTATTTTATTTAACTCTAAATCAACTAAATTAACTTAAAAATACTTTACAGACTCAAAATACTACTTAAGGACAATCAAGTCTAATTTGGGTGAAAATGATATAAAATTAGCACAAAGCCAAGGTCTTTACTAGTTATAAAACCAGTCAAACAGTGGCTCATCAGTGGTGACTGAACCAGGATAAATCTGGTTGTGTGGTATCTCTAAAC
Source organism: Sophora flavescens (assembly GCA_030762895.1). Lineage (NCBI taxonomy): Eukaryota > Viridiplantae > Streptophyta > Magnoliopsida > Fabales > Fabaceae > Sophora > Sophora flavescens. Next base: position 129,137,816 of record CM061070.1, on the reverse strand, counting down.
TCAAACTCTTTAATTTCTGTCTTGCGCATATAACTGTGATCTTGATGTTCTAAGTTTTCAATTGATATCAGTTCTTGATCTGTTTAATATGACTTAAAACCAGAGTATTACTGCAATCAATCTTGAGTTATTAAGTGTTCAAAACTTAGTTGATTAAGACTGTTCTTGATCACTAAAACTGAAACTGATATATTATAACTTTAGTTCTTGACTGATTAAGGCTTGTATCTAATACCTGTACGACCCTGAACTGAACTTCTTCCTGTTTGATTCAATCACTGTTTAATTGATAGCTGTGAGCTGTGAACTTGAATCTTATTACTAATTTATCTTTCTGAATTAATCTTTCTTTTCCACATCACCTTCTATTCAAGATTTCATAAAAAGCCCTTCACTGTTTTTGTAAAAGATCCTGAGGTAACTCTGATTTGAAAACTAAATTTTTTGAAAAGGAATAATTTTTGAAAACTCAATTCACCCCCCCCCCCCCCCTCCCCCCTCTTGAGTCTTTGAAGCCAAAACAAAAATTGGCATCAGAGCTAAACTCTTAAGTTTGGCTTAACAGCTATAAGAGTATGGCTTCCAATGACTGTTTGAATGAAGGGGCTTCCCTTGCACTCCCTCCTGCCTTCAATGGATCTGAGTATATCTATTGGAAGGAAAGAATGGTAATCTTTCTTGAGGCATCACAGGTGTAGACATTTGGGATGCAGTAAAGAATAGACCATTTGTCCCCTCTACTGTAGATGCTAATGGTGCTCCAAGAAATAAGCCTAAAACTGAATGGAATGAGGATGATAAGAAAAGAGTTCAATATAATGCACGTGCTAAGAGTAGTATAACATCCGCTTTAAGCCGTGATGAGTTTTTCAGGGTTTCAAATTGTCAATCAGCAAAGGAGATGTGGGATACATTGCAAGTAACATATGAAGGAACCACAGATGTTAAAATAGCAAGAATGAACACCCTCACACATGAGCTGTTCAGAATGAAGAAAGGAGAACCTATGACTGAAATGCAAAAGAGATTCACTTACATTGTCAACCAACTTGCTGGACTTGGAAAAGCTATATCAAATGAGGATCAAATTACCAAGTAATGAAATGCTTGAGCAGGGAATGACAGCCTAAAGTCACTGCAATCTCAGAATCTAAAGACCTCTCATCAATGACCATTGCCACATTGTTTGGAAAACTGCAAGAGCATGAATTGGAGTTGAACAGACTGAATGAGAATGAAGAAACTGACAAAAAGAAAAAGGGATTGACTCTGAAATCACAAGTCAGAGAAGTAGAAGACAATGATGATAATGATTCAGCACAAGAGGCAAAATCTGAAGAAGAGATGGGAATGCTAGTTAGAAAATTCAAGAAGTTCCTAAAGAAGAAATGCAACTTCAAAAGAAAGCCATCCACTTTTCAAAGGAGAAATTTCAACAAAGGTGACAACTCTTCAAACAACATCACATGCTATGAATGTGGAAAGATTGGCCACATGAAGCTTGACTGTCCAAAAATGTAAAAGAAGGACAAAACAGAAAAGTTTGACTCAAAGAAAAAGAAGTGGAGAAAGCCAAGAAAGGCCTACATTGCTTGGGATGATAATGATGTAGATTCCACTGAAGAATCTGAATCTGAGGAGGCAAACTTGTGCTTGATGGCCAGCAATAACAGTGATTCAGAGAGTGAGGTAAATTCTGATTCACAACCTACTTTTGATGAATTGCAAGATGCATTTGATGAGTTACATGCTAAATATCTTAAGATTTCTAAACAACTTGTCTCATCTAGAAAAATAATTGCTAAACAATGTGATGATTATGCATGCTTGAAAATGAAAGAAAGAGAACTAGAAGCTAGGAATAAGGTCTTGATTGCATCTAGCTCTAATTGTTCTAAGTGTTGTACATTGACTAAAGAAGTTGAAAACTGAAAAATGACTTAGCCAAGTTCACAAATGGTAGAGATAACTTGAATGCTTTATTAGGACAGCAAAAGTGTGTTTATGATAAGGCTGGAATAGGCTATGAACCTAAGATACATGAGAAATCTTTCAAGAAATTTTTTGCTGCACCTAAGACATCAAACACACCATTTGTTAAATGCAACTTTTGTTCTAGAAAAGGTCACACAGCTTCTACATGTCAATACAGAAAATCAGCATACAATAAATCTAAGTATATATGGGTTCCTAAAGGAACTATTGCTGCAACTAACTCAAAAGGACCCAAACAGATTTAGGTACCTATAGCACAAACATGAAATTCTGTTTTGTAGGTGTGGTGGAAGGTCAAGAGCAAAAATTGGGATCATGACATAGAGCCTTCACCAAACACAAAATGAGTAATGTAACATCCCTGGCTGCTCTATGGATTGACGACTGTCCCCACAGACCAACACGGGTCTTTTCAGCATGCTTTGTCCTCACTCACATGCTTCCTGGGAAAACTTCTCAGGAGGTCACCCATCCTTGAATGGCTCCTAGTCAAGCACGCTTAACTGTGGAGTTCTTAAGTGATGGGCTCCCGAAAGGAAGATGCATCTTGTTAGTATAGGTAGTACCAATCAATTCATATAAGCCTTCCTCAACTATATAGTCCCATACCTACACACTCTCCGGATCCCTCTCATTTGGGTGTGTTATCGGTTCATTCATGTGTCCCTCCGCCTAGAAGGCTCGCCGGGAGCCGCTCCTTGTCCGTGCCTTCTTGCACCGGCGATCACTCCCTGCCCTCGTCGGCACCCGGGTGTTACATGCTCACCAGCTTCCGCTTGGTTCTTCCCCGAACCACACCGTACTGGGAGAGGTGCCGCTCTGATACCATTTGTAACATCCCTGGCTGCTCTATGGATTGACGACTGTCCCCACAGACCAACATGGGTCTTTTCAGCATGATTTGTCCTCACTCACACGTTTCTTGGGAAAACTTCCCAGGAGGTCACCCATCCCAGAATTGCTCCAAGTCAAGCACGCTTAACTATGGAGTTCTTAAGTGATGGGCTACCGAAAACAAGATGCATCTTCTTTTCGGTAGCCCATCACTTAAGAACTCTACAGTTAAGCGTGCTTGACTTGGAGCAATTCTGGGATGGGTGACCTCCTTTGAAGTTTTCCCAGGAAGCGTGTGAGTGAGGACAAAGCATGCTGAAAAGACCCGTGTTGGTCTGTGGGGACAGTTGTCAATCCATAGAGCAGCCAAGGATGTTACAAGTAACAATAAAGAAATAATATTGATTGAATATGTTTTCTAATTATCATTATTAATGTATGATTGTGAATCTTTGTGTTGACTTATATATCATTGTATAGTATGTCTACATTGTTCTATTAAGGTTATTTGATCTACCTTGAAATAATCGTATGGCTTTTGTCTCACAAATTGAATCTAAGAAAATTGATGAAGCCTTAAATGATTTGTTTTGCTTGCTATGCAACAATTAACTTTGAACATGATCTCTATCATAAGAACTTTTATTCAAAGTAGAGAAATTGAGATTGAATATGTTAATACAATTAAACAACTTGCTGATATTTTTACCAAGCCCTTGAACAAGGAAAGCTTCCTTTTCATTAGAAGAGAATTGGGCATAATTGATCAATCCTATATCTAATCTCTAAAGAAACTGTTTATATGACTGTATCTTTGTGTAAATATGCTTTGATTCTTGTATGATTTGATTTGGAATATCTATGAATGATTAGAAGAGAGTTTCAGAAGAAATAGATTTGATCAGGAACACCTATGTACCTAACCCATGTACATGTGTAAAAACTGGAAATTTGTTTTAAACATGGATGTGATCAATAGCTGTATAGAGGTTTAGGAATGGACAGAAGCGTTCGTCCACACAAGTGACAGAAGCGCTCGTCCACACAAGTCTTTGGACTTGCTAAGCCCTTAATGAGAAGCTCCGTCCAATGACGTGTAATATGGAGCTCGTCTACTAGGTTACGTTCAACCAGTTAAAGGAGTGCCCAGTTGCCTTATTAACCGATTGCTTATTTCCCAACCGGTTGGCAATAAAATGATATGCACTGTTAACTTAAATATTTATTAAATCTATGGCTATGGCTACAAAAGGATCAATCCTCAACTACGAGCCCTGAGGATTGAAGACGACGCCGATGTAGAATCTTATTTCAAAACTTCAAATCTTCTGAAACCCACTCTTTCTTCACCTAATTCCACAACCCTAGCAGAGCTAACCTTAATCCTTCTTGTACCCAAACCAACCCTAATATGGCAAGAACCAAAAATACTGGATCTTCACCCTCAAAAGCTGCTGAGAAGAAGAGGAAGGAAATGGAAACTTCTAAGTCAGCTGAGAAGAAGAAAGGAGTTGAGACTTCAAAGGCTCCTGAGAAAAAGAGGAACAAAGGAAAGGAAGTGGAATCTTCCAAAGAAAAGGAAATCACTCTATTCTGCAAAACTATGATTTAATGCTTATGTGGGCTATGCTGAATGAGAAGCAAATCAGCTGGGGGTACTGTATTGCTAAACACATGATAGAATGCAAGAAAAGCAAGATGATGGTTGCCTACCCTACACTGGTCTGCATAATCCTAGCTCATTTTAATGTTCCTTTTGATGGAGAAGAAAAGAAGCTTGCAAGAAGAATAACTCACAAGTTTGGTGAAGAAATTGTGAGTAAAATGAAACTGAAGAAAGAAGATGGAAGATGGATAAGGAAAGCTGGAAACAAGGAAACTACTGCAACTGGTACTTCAACTGGACAAGAAAATGCACCTTCTGATTTCCTTCAAAAACTGATGAAAATGCCGGAAAATGTTAAGAAAAATCAGAAAACAAATCATGAAATTGAAATGGCTGCAATTGCTGAAGTGAATGAAAGGATAAAAAGGGCATAAAAGGACAATGATAAACACAAAGATGACCTAGGAGTGGACTTTCATTTCCCTGCACCTCCAGCTCAAACAGAAGAAGATGTTGATGTTGCAAACATTGCAACAGCTGCTGTGAAGGAAGCTGAGCACACCCCTGATGAACCATCACCTAAAGGCAGAAACAAAAGAAAATTAAAAAGGAAGAACTAGTTCTAGGAATTCATAGGAATTAGAACTTAGTTTTTGAAAGGTAAAATGCCTTAGTTAATTTGTAATTTTGGCTGATGGTTTCTGTTCTTTTTGATTTGTCCCTACACCTATCCCTCTATCATGAACAATTTTATATGCTATGTTTGAATGTTTAAATGCTTGCCTTCTCTATTGCTTTGAATGTTTCTTTTCTTTACCTTTTTGATAATGCCAAAAGGGGGAGGAAAAAGTATGATATAGAGAAAGGGGATAATAACAAATTATACATGTATATGTTGAGGGGGAGCTTATAAGCTTACATGATTAAGGGGGAGTAAATCAAATTCTGCTCTGATAATTTTTTTTGCTCTGATATATACTCGCTTCCGATACCATGATATAAATCTGTCAAAAACACTTAGCTTCTGCTACACTTATACATTGATCTTATAATTTGTTAGAAGATTTGTCATAATCAAAAAGGGGGAGTTTGTAAGGCTCAATGACTTAGAGATTTTGATATATGAAAAATACATTTTAATGTGTGTGCAAGTGTTTTAGTGTCAAATTGAAAAGACGGGTATCAAGCAGTGATCAACAAGTTCATTAAGCAAATTCAAGGAAAATATTCAAGGAAGAACTTGAAGGAATCAAGGAGCTGCATGTAGAAATCAAAAGAGCAATGTCAAAGATCAAAGGATCATCAAGACCAAGCTTAAAGGAGAATTTTAGATTTAAGTCTTAGATGATTTGTAAGAGAAATAAATCTCTTAGTCACAAAATAGCTCAACTAAAAAGATGCATGAAGAAAATCAATTTTTATAACCTGCATTAAAAGGAATAAGTTTTTTTAATGAAAATGATTTTTGGAAATAAGAAAATTATTTGTCAGGTATAACCATGTAATCAATGGATGTATGTCTGCTACTGTAACTGACAAATGAATTTAAGGTTCTTGATTCAATACATAGATGTACTGAATGGGTGTACTGATGGATTAACCAAGTTCAAGATTTTGAGAAACTATCAGAACTATCAGTATGAAATTAGATAATACAGCCATGTAATCAACCCCTGTTCAAGAATCAGAATCAAGAAAACAGATTCTGTTATCAGACCCAAATCTGTTTTAATTGATCCCAACGACTATAACTTGTTTCCTATATATAGAGGGATCAAAAGAACACTTTTAAACATATCAGAAATTTTACAAAATCAATTTGAGAGATCAATTGTGAAAATCATTCATTTTCTTTCTTGAGCTTCATTGTGAAAAAGAGTGTTTCAATTCTCATAAGAACTTCAACTTGTATATCTGACTATTGAGAGTTTAGGAATCAATCTTTTCGTTCTATTTGATTGTGAAGAGAGAGGGAGTCTCTCTGTGTGATTAGGGTGAGGTATCCCTAAGGAAGAACATTGAGGCTCTTCACAAGAGTGTGGTATCTCGAGGTGAAGGAGTGTTCTGTGGTGTAAAGGTGGTGACTGAACCAGACTAAATCTGGTTGTGTGGTATCTCTAAACTCAAACTCTTTAATTTCTGTCTTGCGCATATAATTGTGATCTTGATGTTCTAAGTTTTTAATTGATATCAGTTCTTGATCTGTTTAATATGAATTAAAACCAGAGTATTACTGCAATCAATCTTGAGTTATTAATTGTTCAAAACTGAGTTGATTAAGACTGTTCTTGATCACTAAAACTGAAACTGATATATTGTAACTTCAGTTCTTGACTGATTAAGGCCTGTGTCTAATACCTGTACGACCCTGAACTGAACATCTTCGTGTTTGATTCAATCACTGTTTAATTGATAGCTGTGAGCTGTGAACTTGAATCTTATTACTGATTTATCTTTCTGAATTAATCTTTATTTTCCTCATCACCTTCTATTCAAGATTTCATAAAAAGTCCTTCGCTGTTTTTGTAAAAGATCCTGAGGCAACTCTGATTTGAAAAGTAAAGTTTTTGAAAAGGAAGAATCTTTGAAAACTCAATTCACCCCTGCCCCCCACCCCCACCCCCCTCTTGAGTCTTTGAAGCCAAAACAACAATTTCCATGTAGAGCAAACAAGAATCCAGTCAAAGACCTTCTTTTGTCAAGGTCTCCTGCAAAGTCTGCATCAACATAACCTGAAATTCCTTCTGAATTTTCATTAATTTTACCATAAACCAAACCAACAGAATGTGTTCCTCTCAAATATCGAAAAATCCACTTAGCAGCAAGCCAATGATGCTTTCCAGGATTGGCCATAAACCTGCTGATTATACTTGCTGAGTATGCTAGGTCTGGCCTTGTGCATACCATGGCTTACATCAAGCTTCCAGTAGCATTTGAGTAAGGGATGTTTTCCATATATTTGAATTCTTCTTCTGATTTAAGAGAATGATCAACTGAGAGTTTGAAATGAGCAAGCAATAGGGGTAGATACTTGGGTTTAGCCGTGGACATATTGAACCTTTTGAGCGACTTCTCCACATAGTTGGATCGAGATAAAAATAATAGGCATTCATCTCTTTTTCTCGAAATCTCCATGCCTAAGATTTTCCTTGCTGCACCTAAGTCTTTCATTTCAAACTCGGAACTTAGCAACTTTTTTAACTTGCTGATTGCATCCTTATCTGCACTTGCAATTAGCATGTCATCAACATAAAGTAAAAGATAAATGAAACAGTCTGAAATAGTTTTCTTAAAGTAAACACAGCTATCATAAGAACTTTTGTTGTATCCATTTGAGATGACAAATGTGTCAAACCTCTTGTACAATTGTCTAGGTGACTGTTTGAGCATAAAGAGACCTCTTTAACAAATAGACTTGGTGTTCCTTGCCATTTACCTCAAAACCTTCAGGTTGTTTCTTGTATATCTTCTCTTCTAATTTTCCATGTAAAAAAACAGTTTTTACTTCCATTTGTTTTAGTTCAAGATCATGTACAGCAAAAAGAGTCAAAATTATCCTAATGCTTGTGTGCTTCACCACTGGAGAAAAGATTTCATTAAAATCTACTCCTTCCCTTTGTGTGAAGCCTTTTGCCACAAGTCTAGCTTTGTATCTTCCCTTCTCCACGTCAGGAACTTCTGGTTTCCTTTTGAATATCCATTTGCATCCCACAATTCTTTGGTTGTCAGGTTTATCCACTAGTTCCCAGGTTTTGTTTTTCATGAGTGATTCAATCTCTTTATTCATGGCTGCAATCCAATGTTCTTTGTCAATACTTGAGGTAGCTTCCTTGTAGCTAGTGGGATAAGAGTCTTTATACTCAAGTTCCACATCCAAAGCATAGGCTATAAGGTCTGCATAACCATACCTTTGAGGTGCTTTCCTGTCTCTTACCAAATTATAGGATGTGACTGGATCATCTGTTTGAGGAATGTTTCTGCAACAGGTTGAAATTCTTATTCTTCCTGCAAAAAGGATTTTTCTGCAGTGTCCTCCACCTCAAAATGCACTCCCTAATCTGAAGAAGTACACTGCATAGGAGACATCACTTTCTCCTCATCATCTAACATATCTTATTCCTTAAACACAACATCTCTACTAATTATGGACTTAGGACCAGTAGGCTCAGTTAGCCATCTTATAGCCTTTCACACCCTCAGGATATCCAAGGAAAATTCCCTTCTTGGATCTTGGTTCTAATTTTCCTTCATTTATATGAACATATGCAGTACTGCCAAAGATTCTCAAATTATCATAATTTGGTGCCTTACCAGTCCATAATTCTTCAGGTGTTTTAAAACCTATAACAGCTGATGGACACCAATTTATTAGATAGCATGCAGTGCTGACTGCTTCCCCCCAAAAAAGTTTTAGGCAACTTTGCATTAGACAACATACATCTAACCTTCTCCAAAATCACTAGTGCAAAATATGCATTTAACATCGGGGTTTTAACACCGGTTTTAACAAAACCGATGTGAAAAAGGAGGCGGTGGCATTTTTGAAATTAAACTGAAATATTTTAACATCGGTTATAATAAAAACCTATGTGATAAAAATATTTAACATCGGTTTTATAAAAACCGATGTGGAAAAAGTGATAAAAATATTAGACATCGGTTTTAGTATAACCGATGTGGAATAGTGAAAAACATCAATTGTAGACATCGGTTTTATTATAACCGATGTGGAAGATTGAACAAAAAAATCGATTTTTTTTAAGCAGCAACATTTTTAACATCAGTTTTTGTTGTTAACCGATGTGGAAAAGCAATATAACACATCGGTTTTGGATATAGCCGATGTTTATTTTCATTTTGTTTTCATTTATTCATCCCTCCAATTCCTCTCTTGCGCGCTACCACTAAATGTCTGAAACCCAATATTTTCTCTGTTGCATGCGCGCTCCGTAACCCTCACACCTCCATTCTTGCTCGCTCGGTCGCGTCCTCCGCTGTCACCTCAGCCTCGAAGCCCCTCTGCTTGCTCCGCCGTTTCGTGTCGTGACCCTGTAGCCTTTGCTTGCTCCGTCGCTTCCTGTAGCCTCGAAGCCCACTGTCCGACGCTTGCTCCACTTGCTCCGATGTTTGCTCTGCTTGCTCCGCCACTTAGTCATCTCAGGTAATGCACCTCTTATACCATGTTTCTAACGAATCTGAGCATTGGGAAAGTACAATGGAAGCTTCTTCAACCCAATTCGATTTTTTGACTAAATTTTCTCATTTCAGGGTTGTGCAAAGGGCTTGCTGTGGTACTGGTTAGTGGTCACATTTGTGTTTTAAGCTTTCCCTTCAACTGTTACCTATATTGCCATCATTCCTTGCAAGGTACAATTTTTACTTTGAACCTTAACTTAGGTTGGTAATGGTTTTTCCATTTTTTGGTTTTAGATAAAAGTAAATGAATTGGAAGTTGTTGATTTTTTGTTGATTGGGATTGAAGAATCATGAATGCCGAGTTATTTTTTTTTTATCCAATGCTATGTGGGATTTGGTGTAAGTTTGGTGTGTGCTTAAAAATGTGTTCAAAACTACAGTGATGAGTTTTCTTCATGTTATGTAAAGCTTTTTCATGAATAGTTTTGCCCTCTTTTGAGGGTGTGGTAATTATTACATATTGCTTTGCGGTTTTTGATTATCAGGGGTGTTATTAGTCTCTTTGTTTGAATCTGACTTTGATTTGAGTCTAACTAGTGGTTGAATTTTTGATTTTCAAATTATGGAACTCTTTACTTATCCTACAACTCTTCAAAGATGACTATTAATTGTCGATGCCTTTAGACAGTTATTTTGTTATTATTTTCAGTTTGTGACTTAAAAAAGCAGCTGGTATATTAACTATTGCTTATTTTGATTTTTGTTTGCTTTGATTTAGGGATTGGAGTGTTTTATTAATTTTCTTAATGTTAATTAATTAGTAAAGCCTTAGTTTCCCGTTTGAGATGCAATACTAATGAGTACACGTGTCCGTGCTTAAGGTACCGCTCATTGTATTGGATCTAAAATTGTCCAAAGTTGGACAGTTTGGGAAAAAACTTTTTCTTCATTCAGTGAAAATAGTTATTCATTGATTCTCATGTTATATACTTGATGAAATTTCGGATTGATACATTTCCTTTCGTTCTCCGGGTGCATACTTTATCGTGGTGGATGTCATCGCGTTCAAGTCGTGTACGTCGGAGACCGAAGGGAAATGCTGCCGAAATTTCGTCGAGTATGAGCATGAGAGTTAAGGAGTAACTGTTAACCAAATGTTGAAAAAGTTTCTTCTCGAATGGGATAGGGCCATACCCTGTCATAAGAAGTAGTTGATGAAAATCTTGGACTAAGTACGAAGTTATTGGTTTTAGTCATGGATTGCAGTTGGATGAATGCTAGACGAACAAGTGATGAGTATGAGAATGGAGTGGAAGATTTTCTACAATTTGCAAAAACAAATGCTCCTGATAGTGGCAACAGAAGGTTTTATTACCGGATGATCAGGTGAGGGTCGTGGTTGAGATTATTCGAGATGTTGATGCTCGAGTCCCTGTGCCCACTGAGGAGGTTCAAACAGTGGGCCAGGCCACTGGTAACTTCATCCCCTGGCCAAGGTCAGGTTTCTTGTTGCATCTGAGGTATTCAATTAGTTGTGTTTTTCTATATTTATAGTTGCAATTATTTATTATTGTTTAAAGATAATTTTTTTTTAGGATGTTGGAAATGATATTCTGCCTAAAAGGTCAGATCCAGGAAGACCAGAGAAGTTTGCTCCTGCCAAGTTATTCATTTGACCATTCAATTAATTACGAATGAAATAACTTAACTGTGATTATATATCTTTGTTGTTTAGGGGATTGACAAAGGGGATCCTGGTGGTGTTTTTACACGTCTGGCTATACAGGTTGTGAACATGGAGGCTGACGCAGCTTTGGTAAGGTTGGAACATGATGCCAGGCCAGGTGATGATCTGTATATCCCAAAGAAGGAGCTTATGGAGATGGTGCTCGATCGTGAAATGGCTAGTGCTGCACACATCTCGTTATGGTGCATGTAAGTACATTTTATTTGTAAGTTAAGTAATTAAATTTTAAATACTATGATAACTAACATGTTTTATAAATATATTAGGTATCTGCATCACATGTTAGTTGATCAGGGCAACCTCATCCTTTATGGGTTCATTAACCCCATGCTCATTCAGGGTGATGTTCTCCTAAAATCAGAACACTCGATCGCCACCATACGTGATATACTTGCCCGAGATGATCATCAGTTCTACCTTGTGCCTTATCTCAATAAGTAAGTACCAGTTATTTAATTATAACGTACTATATATGACTTAGTTACTAATTGTTCTGCAAATGCAGTTAACATTGGCAATTGTTGATCTTGTGCCTTCGGTTGAATCTCGCGGTCTTCTTCTGCTCGATGGGAAATAAGCCGACGAATCAACTGAAGATCATCATGGAAACGTAAGCATTAAAATAATTTATAATCAGTAATGAAGTTGTTTTAATCATCTGAAATCTATAAGATATACTTTAATTAATGTTTATTTTCTTATGATAGTTCTATTGATGCAATCCACATTCTGCGTGGTGAAAGGCGTCGGGCTATTAGATGGATTATCCCTAACGTAAAATATTTATTACAAATGCTTCAAGTGCATTGGGTATAAATATTGATTTCTATTTAATTCCTTATATTCTAATTGGGTTTCATTTGTACGTAGTCCCGTAGACAACGTGGATCATGGGAATGTGGATATTATGTGATGAAATGGATGGTCGAAATTATCTCCTCCGATATCACTGAAAGATGGCAGGAGGTAAATGCTAATTGGTAACACAATTAGTTCTAATAGTTATAGACTCGTTATAAGTTTTATTTTAGTTTATTATGTAAAAGATATAATCTTATGTCCAATTAAACTTGCAGATATTCAACAATGCGATTCCACTCTCTGATGCCGACATCAATAACATAAGGATGCATTGGGCAACTTTCTTTTTTGAGTACCAATTACCATAGTGTGTATGTAGTTAGTTTATAATAAACGCATCTTATACTAGCTATAGTGTACTTTTGACTGATATATGTTTTGACATGAAATCTATAATATATCATATGTAGCCTTTTGGTTTCTAATTATCTTTGTTGTCTGAATGTAATTGAATATATTTATTATTTGTAATCTTTTAATTTAGTGTGTTTTGGTTGTACAAAAGTGATCGTGTTGAGAATATTTAGATTCTGTATTGATCTGTGGATTACTGGATTACTGAAACAGGGGAAAGGACAATCACTACTGTAAAGGGGTGTTTTTTTAAATAAAAAAAACTCTTTCACAACGGTTCTGAAATAACCGGTGTGATAACCCAACATTTCACATCGGTTTCTTAAAAACCTGATGTGGTAACCCCACTTTACACATCGGTTATTTTTAAAACCGATGTGAATATTTGGGTTATCACATCGGTTTTTAAAATAACCAATGTGGAAATTGGGGTTACCACATCAGTTTTTTAAAAAACCGATGTGAAAAGTGCTAAACAAGAATTATTGTCTTGCTGAAATAGGACTTTTGACATCGGTTTTAAAACCGTTGTGAAAAGTGGCAATAAACCATATCGGCTGTTTCAACATCAGTTTGAAAACCGATATGAAAAGCCAAAAAAAAATCGATGTGAAATCCCTTTTCTGCACTAGTGAATGGTCCTATTCATCCTTTCAGCAAGACCATTTTGTTGAGATGTTAATCTTACTGTTCTATGTCTCTGAATGCCACTGTTTTTACAAAAATCAGAGAATTCTTCACTAAGGTATTCCAATCCATTATCTGTTCTTAACACTTTCACATGCCTTCCAGTTTGATTTTCAACTAAGGACTTCCATTGTTTAAAATGTTTAAAGGCTTGGTTCTTGTGTTTAAGCAGATAAACCCATACTTTTCTTGACTTGTCATCTATGAAAGTGACAAAGTATCTTGCTCCTCCTAGTGAAGAAACTCTAGCAGCCCCCATATGTCGAATGCACATAATCTATAATGTTGTTTGTAGTGTGAGTTGAATTAGGAAATTTTACACGTTTTTGTTTTCCATATATGCAATGTTCATAAAAACCTAGTTTATCAAAATTTCCTTTACCAATTAAACCCTGTCTGTGCAATTCTTGCAATCCACTTTCACTCACATGTCCCAGCCTATAATGCCATAACTTCGTGGAGATATTAGCAGATACAGAAACTAGGCTAGCTGAGTTTAGGATAGTGTTACCTTGAAGTCTATAGAGGCCATGCTTTCTGGTGCTTTTAAAGATCAACAAGTTCCCTTTTGTAACCTTCAAAGCTCCACCTTCTCCTTTGAATGTGTAGCCTGCTTGATCTAGCATTCCCAGTGAGAGAATATTTCTTTTCAGATCTGGAACATGCCTCACTTCTGTGAGCAGCTTCATAGAACCATCATCTAATTGCACTTTTACAGTTCCTATGCCAACTACCTTGCATGCCTGGTTATTTCCCATCAAGACCTTTCCTCCATCAACTTCTTTATATGACTGAAACCATTCTTGATTAGGAGTCATATGAAAAGAGCAACCTGAATCAAGAATCCACTCATCAACACAGTGATCAGTTGATACTGCAAGGACATCAGCACTTTCATACCCATCAGCAACTACTGCTACATCATTGGATTCTTGGTTTTTCTGATTCTTCTTTTTCCTCTCAGGGCACTCCCTTCTATAATGCCCATCCTTATGACAATAGTGGCAGTTTTTCTTATATTTGGACTTTGATCTTTTATGATTCTTGCTCCTTGATTCTTTCTTGTCAGTTCTTCCTCGAGCTAGCAGCCCCTCAGCATCCCCTCCTTCTCCCTTTATATCATTGATTCTCTTTTTCAATTCTTTGGAATTAAGGGTAGCCTTGACCTCTTCAAGGGTGAGTGTTTCTATCCCAAATAGCATGGTGTCTACCAAATTCTCGAAGGATGGAGGCAGAGAGCATAGCAACATTACTACTCGATCCTCTTCATCAATCCTCACATCAAGGTTTTTCAAATCAAGAATTGCCTTGGTGAATAGAGAAACATGTTCTTTGATTGATGAGCCCTCCTCCATCTTCAGCTGATGAAGCCTATTCTTCAAATACAACTTGTTAGTCAATGATTTGGTCATGTACAAGCTTTCAAGCTTGAGCCAAACACCTGCTGCAGTGGTCTCATCCGCGACTTCCCTTAAAACTTCATCACCAAGGGAAAGAATTATGGTGTTATGAGCTTTCTTGATCAGTTCTTTCTTTTCTCTTTCTGCCAGGGTCACGGGAAGTTTGGACTCTCCTGCCAAGGCATCTTCGAGTCCTTGGTGGACAAGAAGGGCCTTCATCTTGATCCTCCATAGGCTGAAATCATTGTCACCATTGAACTTTTCAACATCAAACTTTGTGGTGTCCATTGCGAAATAAGCCCCAATCGAATAGCTACTGATACCAATTGTTGTGAACTATGCTTTGTGTCAGTCTTTGGATTGATAGCAGAAAAGAATCCACACACACACACTTGAGTTGAAAGCAAGAAAGAAAACTGAGTTTAACAGAGAAAGAAAAGAATGAACAAGGCACACTTTGTCGTGGTTCAGGGCTGAGATCCAAAAACCCTACATCCACACTGAGTCAATCTTATTAAGCAAAACTGAATACAGGACTTTACTGAAATCTGAGATACAATCACTCTGCCATTCACACCTATAGCAATGGCTATTTATACTACTGCTGAATGTACAAACAGATAGAATTCTATATCACAATACGCACAAAGGGAAAGCCTAAAACAGTTACAACTGAATGTAACTAACTTTCAAACTGATATAACTTTCTGTTAATCAACAATATCACAGCCTAGCTTGATCTCCAATCAGTTAGATTTAGCTCATTGATGATCCACAATGCTAACATATTAACATGATGAAGATGAGATATTTCAGCTTGAAGTTGGAAGGATGCAAGAACATGTACTTTGTCTGGACTGCCCAATCAGTTTATAAGCACGAGAAAGTTTTAGAAGAGCAATGGGGTGGAATGATTGAAATGAGTTTTCATTTAGATTGAATTTATTCAAGCTTTTTAGTTATGGAGTTATTATATTTAGGAATTGTCTAGTTTTGTACCTTTGTTTCATATCAATATTTTATGATATGATATATGCACCAAATTGTGTTGTGTTGTTCACAGAGACTAGCAGCCAGTTATAGCTGCACTACCCTGCTGCTACATATCTCCACTACAGTCTCTTTCGATCTGTCCTCCAATTTCAAAATAATTTTTATTGTTTTCTTAGAGGTTTTGGGAAGAGTAAGTAGGGGAGTGCTCTATTGCATTGCACATTTATCTGCTATCTATGGTTTGAGAGATGACATAATTTTTTTTATTTTATGACAGTTCTCTACGACTTTTTGGATAGAGTAGTCATCTTGGCCCCTTTATGGTGCTCGACGAGAGGTTTATTTGGAGGGATTCTTTTGACTGACATATAGAGGGATTAGGGAGCTGAGATTTTAGGAACATCACCTTAAATCTATACACAACCTAGTCTAGACACTTTTCTTTTCTGCATTGTAAGAAGGAAAATAAAAAAGGGAATAAGGCTCACAAGTATTGAAACTACATTTCTGCATAAGCGACCCAAATCGCATAAACGAAGACTCGTTAGAAAGCTAACATAACAACCTAAGTCTAGGAAAAATTTCAGAATTTTTTGGACTGGTGGATTAACACAGTTTTTGTTTTAAAGGCGAAGCAATTATGCATAACCCAGCCTCCGGAAAGTATGCCTTGCAGACTGAATAAATTCCAATGTAGATATTCAAATTGGATGAAACCTGTTTCATTGGGAAGATAACATCTTAAACTATGCTTTGTTAAATTTTCAGAATTTTTGATCCGCCGGTTTAATACCAGTCCTGTTCTTAAGACAGATCAATCATCGGTGGAAATCAATTTTGGATAGCCATAAGGTACATTGCATATCTTTTAGCCAATACATCCAAATCACTTGGGATTTGTTTCATTTGGAAGATGATGCCTTGCATATTGAAAAATAAATTAAAATAAGAATAATGGTAGAGTGCCAAAGTGACGTGTTTTTCAAGGAATCCTTTTGGGCAATACAAACAAATCGTTACACAGTGCATCTTGCTGCCTACAACTTAAATGTGCAAATACTTGTCATATCTAGGCATTGAGCTTGCTGTCTTATAGTACTTGACTAATTAAGTGCAGATGTCCCATAAGCTTGAAGAGAGTCTGTTGAAGTTGAATTTAAGTGTAAAGTTCCTGATGTATTTTCTTTTTACTTCCCGATAGGTGTTTTATTCATGATGGGATGATTTGTATTTCTGAAGTTACCTAAATATGCTATCATCAATTTGCCTTGCCTATTTTGATAATATTGAAGAATGTGAATCCATGTGTTGTTCTAAGTTAGGTACAGTCATGGTAAGGCATAGATAAATAATGCTCTTTATGTATATATGCTTGATACTTTCCATTGTTAGTGATGTCGTGTTGAGTTCTAAGTGCCTTGAGCGGATCATGACTTGGTTTCGTTATTCTTAAACCTTAGTACTGGATATACGAATGTGGTCTTCGTGAGTATGTCATGATCAGACTCTCTCTTAGAAAATGGGGTCTGGCCTGCAATAAAGAAGAGACAAACAAAGGTAATGTACAATCTTCAAGGCATGTAAGAACACTAAGCTTTAGGTTCGATTCGCCCCCACCAATCTCTCCTCATAGATTGGATGCAACAGGTAAAACCGGCGAATCCCTTTCAGGATACAATGGAGTAACCTTGATTTGGTTTGCACACCCTAAACCAAGCGTATCGTCAATAACAGTTTACAGAACAATAGTCTTCCTAACTCTCCCTGCGCACAAGGGAGAAAAGAAGGTGATTTGGAGTGAATAATGGTTGAGAGATTCTGAGATTTTTCGTCTGTTTTAATGCATGTAGATGGTTCTATTTATAGACCAACTCATGTCACTTGGTGAAAGAAAATAACTCTTCAAAGGTTCCACCAACGGTCGAGTTAAACAATTAAGTAACGTAAGAGTTCACAAACCAACATGTGATACCCGTTGGCCTAGTGGCCCACTAGGAAATATGGGAAGCGTCGCGAACGCTATGCCACATATCAAACTTGTGCTAACTTAACATCATAATGCTTATTTATTTGACCGTCAATAACCTTTAACTGTGTGAATATTGAAAATCTGTTACACTCTCTAGAGGTAAGTTAGATCTTATTGGATGCGTCAGATGGATAGCATTTTAATTGCTGCTACCTTTAAATCCTTAATATGGTAATTGTTTTTTTAACGTGTTCTTCGGTGCTTGGGAGCTGAAAATTTGCATGTACGACTATAGTTTAGTCTAGCTTGTGGATGCATAGAGGAAATGGCCAACTTTCGTGGAATCTTAGAAATTCGAGACGAATTCTTTTTTCATGGGGTTAGATTGGGAAACTTGTCCCTAATACCAATGGTAATAGTAATTTGACCTCTTTTACCCAGACTAATTTTTAAAAGGAAAAGTATTAGAGAGATAAATATTATTCAATGGTCTAAGGATTTATTAGCAAAGTTAGAGTAGAGGAAGGGACTAATCACAAATACACTAAAATTGAAGGACTAAGGCAAAACTCTTCATTTTCTTTCTAATTTTGTAAATAAATAGGAGGGGAGGGGAGGTGATAGGAACATGGATGGCTTGAGCATGTGGAAAGAAGCATATTCAGATTATTATATTTTTATAATTTTTATTTATAATTTTCGTATTATTTTTGGGCTGAATTTTAATATGACATTTTGTATTCTCCTAGCCTCACTAAATGCTTCCTAGTAGTGCTCTTAGTCATAATAATGGCTAGTGGGAATTTATTATCATGTTTATGCATAAATGTTAATGTAAATGCATTTATCAATTAATGTGGTAAATGCATGGTAGTGGGAGTTAGTGAATGTTTTTAGTGTCATTTAGTTGGTGAGTTATGTGAGTTATTAGGTGTAGGTTATGGAATATTGAGAGACAAGGCAACCCAAAAGTGGGCAGCCATCCTTGTATATGTATCATTGCTATTAACCACATGAAATGGTAACTTTGATGTTCAATTTGGTTTTTACCAAAAGTGAGTGTTTTCTCTCTTGGGTTCTTCATTGAGCCAACCCTTGTTCTTATCAAGAATCCAAGATTCTTGTGGCGAACCTCACATTGGCTTATCAAATCCCCTTGGATTTGTGGCGCCTACCTCCCATTTCTCATCTTATCCAATTTTGTATTTCATCTTCTTCTATAATTTTGTTTGGTCACTCAATGATAGATCCGAAATTATACATGCTCCTTTTTAGGATCATATCAGGAGGGGAGGGGGTATCCCTCCCCACTATTCCCGTAAGACCCAGGGAAAGGAGATGGAGAAATTAGCTCTTGGAGCTACGTTTGAAATAGGGTATTCTTGGGTAAGTTCTCTCCTTTTCCTTTATCCCTTCTCTTTATTCTTTCAATCCTCATGAGTTTCCCCTCCTCTTAGAGCAGTGGAAAAAGGAAGTGGAGGAAAAGCTTGAAAAATCCCTCTCACCTCTCAAGAAACTAGGCTTAAACAACCTTGAGGTAAGGGTTCAAATCCTAATTTCTTGAGAATTTTAGTTAGATTGTCTATATTTTTTTATACCCTTCTCACAAATTTATTTTTGGGCACTGTACTTTTGCCATCCGAAAAGGTGATGGCTTTTCATTTGAATATGTCTATTGTGTGTCTAACATGTATACATGGACTATGGCAAAGTGTATCTGTCTAGTTGTCAAATTGCATCATGAAAATGGAGTTTGTGGAACTCCATGCGGTGCACTTTTGGTGCAGTGGTTTTGACATATAATATATATAATAAATAAATTATAAATTACAATATATATAAATAAATATATATATATATATATATATATATATATTATAATATAAGGGTTATGAAGAGGAGTTGAAGTGTATTTATTATTAAGTTTAGACACATAGTGTATGTATGACGCTCCGTGTTTAAATGAATAATCTACTTATGATGTATAAGGGTAAGGATTTAAATCTATGATAAATATTGAGCATGCTTATGTTGATATAATATGTTCTATAGCTTCGAAACTTTGATGATGGAATTATAAAAATTGTGATATTGATGTTATGAGTTGTTGAAGAAAGTGCTGATTTTCATGTGGTGGAATTGTTGTTCTAAATAATAGTACAATGGAATGTGATGGATTCCTCTTATCAGTCAAGTAGTTGAATTGAAAACGATGATGCATGTATTAATGATAACCTATGAGATATGTGGTTGAGGTGAGATGAATTATTCAGAATTGTTTAAGTAACTAGTATTTTTGTACCCGTCCACATGTGATCAATTATTATTATTATTGATAGCATTGTTATCATTAATAACTTGAATTGTGTCTTTATATGTACAAAACTTTTTTTTCCTTTATCCCAAATTAAGTTCACTATGTCAAACATTTTCTTGACTTATTTCACACATTGCTTTCAATATTTCCTTCTCACCCATAATGGTGGTACTCATTCATCTCTAAGACTTTTTATTTATAGACAGAAATGATCAGCAAAAACCTTGAAACAATTTGATCTATAATTTGAGTGCAAAGAATTAAATATTATTTTTATTTTAAAATAATATTACAATACGTAATGTAACACTATGTGTTAAGTGTTCCTCTTCGATTATTACTAATGATCAACTAATCCTCTTAAATCATGTGGTGCTGACACGTGTCACTTTATTAGAAAATCATCAATTCCCCTTATTAATTAGTATAGATATAGATTTATTATTTAAAATAGAAAAAACAAAGGCAAGGATGTAAAAAAAAATAGATTAGAAAATATGAATAGCTCTACCTCTATTTATGTCAATTCAGAGATTGTCGTGTTTGACTCCCAAATCATTGTACCTTTACCGGTTTGTAAATATTTTAAAACAAAAATATATATAAATTTTAGAAAACAAAAACAAATTAATAAAAAAATTTCATCACTTGACATTTGGCTTGCACCATTGTGCTATATTAAAATCAACATTTCCCCTTATTAATTAGTATGATTTATTATTTAAAATAGAAAAAACGAAGGCAATGGTATAGAAAAAATATAAAATATGAATAGTTATGCCTCTATTTATGTCAATACAGATATTAGAAAAATAAAAAAGTAAACTAGAAAAAAAAATAATTCGAAAATTTTTTTAAAAAATTAGAAAAGTATATAAAAAAATATTTTAAAAAATAGGAAAATAATAAATAGAAAAAAATATTCAAAAAAATTAGAAAAATAAAATTAATTAGAAAAATTATTTTAAAAAAATCAATTATAAAATTAAACATTTTAAAAAAAGTAAATTAGAAAAAAAACTAATTCGGGAAAAAAAAAATTTTAAAACAATATTATAAAGAATATATGTATAAAAAATAAATAAATAAATTTAAATAATCCAAAATAATCTACCAGTTGACAACTCCTTCTACTGTTACAGGAACGGTAGAAGAAAAGTTGTTAATTAATAAAGTGATATACATATAAAATACTAAAATATATATAAATATTAAAATATAGTAATTGGTTCGGTTCAAAAATAACCGAATTAAAGACCGTTGAGTTCAGTTCAATTCGGAGCTGTAAAAAAATAAATTTTTTAAAAAATATTATAAAGAATATATATATTTAAAAAGTAAATAAATAAATTTAAATAATCCAAAATAATCCACCAGTTAACAACTCCTTCTACTGTTACAGGAACAGTAGAAGAAAAGTGTTAATAGGATCGGTTCCAAAATAAATGAATTAATGACCCTTGGGTTTGGTTCAATTCGGAGTCGTGCACAAAAAAAGGAAAAAAAAAGAACCAATTTAATTGATTGTTTTGGATTTTCAAATTCATCGAATTATTGATTCGAGTCTTAGGATCCAAACTTTTTCGAAGAATATAGTAGCTTTGCTACCTTTCCTGGCTAAAAATATTTTAAAAAAAATTTTATACTTTAAAAAGTCAATAACAATATCCGAACCAATTAAAATTGGTTTGGTTTGATTCGATTCGAACCGGAAAATATTAAAATATATATATATAAATAAATAATATATAAAATTTTAAATTTTAAACTTTTAAATTATATATACATTAAAATATAAGCATATAAAAATTAAAACATCAAGAACACGACAACTCTAATTTTACTGCTTGCCAATTTATTATTGGTTGACAGTATAAAAAAACTTTACATTGTCAGTTTATACAAATAATTTTTTTTTAAAAAAAGTATTAGCAAACAAATTTTTATAAAGTGATAAAGTGTTATACATATTGAATATTAAAATATATATAAATATTAAAATATAGTAATTGGTTCGGTTTCAAAATAACTGAATTAATGACCGTTGGGTTTGGTTCTATTCGGAGCCGTGCATAAAAAATATAAAAAAAACAAACAAACAAACCAATTTAATTGTTTGGTTCGGATTTTCAAATTCATCGAATTATTGGTTCGAGTCTTACGACCCTAAACTTTTTCGAAGAATAGGATAACTTTTCTACCTTTCCTGGCTAAAAATATTTAAAAACAAAAAAAAATTATAAACTTTAAAAAGTCAATAACAATATCCGAACCAATTAAAATTAATTTGGTTTGATTCGGTTCGAACCGGAAAATATTAAAATATATATATATATATATATATATATATATATATATAAAATATTAAATTATATAAACATTAAAATATATGTATATAAAAATTAAAACATCAAGAACATGACAACTCTACTTTTACTGTTTGCCAATTTATGATTGGTTGACAGTGTAAAAAAACTTTACACTGTCAGTGTATACAAATAAATTTTTAAAAAAATTATTTGCAAAAAAATTATTAGGGAAAAAAATTAAAATTAAAGAAAACGTAAAAAAATATATAAAAGCTAAAAAAATTTTAAAAAAAAATTTAAAATAAAAAAAATAAACATAAAAAAAATTAAATTTTTTTAAAAAAAAAGTAAGATTTTTTTTTTACAATTTTTTTATAAAATAAAATAAATACAAAAAACCAAAAAAATCCTAGTGCTGACATGTGTATATACAGTAAAATTGTCTATCGAACTTTTATATTAGTATAGATGTTCAACATGGTGATGAGACTGACTACAAGGTCTTTGTGCATATCCTAGCTAACTAAATCAGGTGATCTTGTTCTATATTCACACTCTTTTTGTTCTCTTATGTTTTCCTTTTTGTTCATGCCTTACTGAGTTTATATAACTCACTCTTTTAGTGCCTCAGATGTAGGTTTAAGAGCTGCTGGACCATCCTGAACGGTCCCGACACCTTGAGTTGGGTTTCTAGTGCTATGCCACGACCATACAAAACATCTTAAATTTATTTTTGGACAAATCCTGGTTTTGTATAACTCTTTTATCTAAACTTGACTTGTTATTTTGTTATGGAATTGATCTCCAAGGGTTGTCTTTTGAATATTGTTGTAAACATTTTTTTAAGAAGAACTTTAGAAAATGATGATTGAAGTTTTTTTTATTTTGGGCAAGATATAGTTAAATCGATGTGTTGGACCATTAGACTTCGAAGATGGGACTTTGTCCTTCTCTCTGGCCGGTCACGGCTCTGGTTTTGGGTCGTGACACTTCGTCTTCACTTTGTTATGAGATGCATCAGATCTTCTCCGTTGTAGTTCGTTGGGAGCCACTTTGCCATGTCTCTTCGTCTCCGTTGCAAGATGCATCATAGGCCTTCGAACCTGGCCATTTTCCAACCTTCGCGAAGTTGCAGCAAGCACCCAGCCATCTCCCTGTTGCTGCATGTTAAGATCCAAATCTGAGATCGATGAAGATTCCAACGAAGAAGAAGAATATGTGTTTTTTGTTTAAAGATTTGATATTTCTTTTGTTGGAAGTTCAGAGTTTATGTTGAAAGTTTGTAACTTTCTGGGTTTTGTTGAAAAAAGCATTCAAATCTGTTGTTTGATGTTTTTTTCGTTGAAAGATTGAAACTTTATGTAGGATTTGTTTATGATTTGCCTATTTTTCTTCAGTCTTAAGCTACTTCCTGATTCTATTTTGATCTCTTGTTCATTTGGTTTTTTTTTAATTCAAAATCGTGGTTAACCGCCCGACGACCCGTCGATCCAACGAAACACCGACCCGCCTAATCCGAAGGTAGAAACGGTCGGGAATGGGCCTGGTATTATCATCATCAGTTTTCTTCGGGTTGGGTTTTTTCGGTCTGAAACCGACCGAACCCGCCCGATGTCCAACCCTAGTGAACACAGCTTGAAACATAAAATAGCATTGAAAAGGGTATTACAGGCCTTTGCATTTGCATATTTAAAAACAAATTAAAATAATTTCCTAAGTAATTAGCGAATCATACGGTGGAATAAGATAAATGAATAGATTTTCCTAGACAAATACATACGTCCTTTTCCTCGTGTCTTTCAAACAAACCCTCTTGAGTTCAAACACTTAGATTTCTTCGACCTTCAGCTTGGGGCCGTCTTGAAGCTTGAGGTCGTGTTCACAGTGGTTGCAGGTTGGTCGATTGGTTCTCGATTCGTCATGGTGGTGGGCTGGTGTTGTAATTTTGGACAATGGGACTCGATGAAGGAGTGTGGTTTCATTGAGTAGTGAGCATGGAACACTGGGTTCTCGATTGGGGTTTCAATGGTTTATTTCTGGACGATGGGAGGTTTAGTTCTGTCGATAAGCTGTCTAAAGGAAATTATTGCATCTTTAGCTAAATAAAATTTGTAGGCACCTACACTGCTCCCGTCGTTCTGCAACAAGTTGTAACAGGAGTGCACTGTCATAACTCTTTCTTCTTCCCTTAGTTTGCTTTCATTTTAATATTACTTTATTGTAAAATGGTGCCTACAATAATTTGCAAATACAAAAATATAGGGCCTGACTTTGCAAATACAGGACATTTGAATAGGGGAAAAGAGTTAAAAAGATGACCTAGTCTATATTTGGCCGCTTGGGTGGTACAGCGCTGCACTACTTTGGTAGGTGGTGCACCATAGCTTTCACCAATTCTTGATTGTAAAACACTTCAAAAACTACTCTGCTCTCGTTGTGTAATGTGTCTTTTACCTCTATCAAACATTTTTTTTAAACATTGTCAAAGATGTTATTCAATTGATTTAATAACTACCAAAAGTTGGAGTGGATCTCTGAGAATAATTACTGAATTCCCCTAGCAGTCAGAGTCGGATTATTGTGAAAGCTTCGAAGAGCCGCTCGTAGCAAGTTCTTGATGGAAATTGATAAATCTGCAACATGTACAGATTCATATAGAAAATAAAAGTAAAAAATGTATAGAACCTTAGGAACTAAAGGCAAATGGATAGAAAAAATACACAAATTCTTCTTGTTAGAGTTTGACTCCTAGATTTTTATTGTTTGAAAGAAAACACACTTAAAAATTGGTTTGAAATGTACGGGAAAAGAGGAAATTCAGTCCCAGCGCTCAGCCTAATTCCTAGCGCTCAGTTGGGACAGAAAGTATGATTTCCAATGCTCGGTCCCCAGAGTTAGCGCTCCGCCGGGACAAAAGCTGGAATTAGCACAAACATTAGATCTGAAGAAGATTACTTTTGTAGTGTTGATTCTAGGAGTAGAATCTCATTGCAATACATTTCTATGAGTCTCATGCTTAATGTTTGTGCTAATTCTTGAATCACCTAAGGAATTAGGGTTCTTGATTTGTAACAAAAGGATATCACTTAAGGAATTAGGGATAAACCTACATTAGTGATTTGAATGTTAAATGAATGAATTGAATTGAAGTTAGGGTTTAAAAAGGTTGCATTAACTGAAAATTGAAGAATTCCGACTCCTAACCGTCTTAAACACTCGATCTCATCATAATTGTTCATTCTTTCAGTTACTTGCTTGTGTGATAAAGAAGAAAACCTAATTCATTCATTTTTGTAACACATTTTGGACAAAGAAAATTCAATTACTCTTTTGGAACTATGATTTGTCTTGGTTCAAATAACAATCACTTAGTTTATGTTCTTATTAATCACAATCTTCGTGGGACGATACTCTACTTTCACTCTATTACTTGTCGCGATTTGGTGCACTTGCCAAACAATCAACAAGTTTTTGACGCCGTTGCCGGGGATTGTTGATTAATATCAACAAAATTAAACATTGTTAATTTGAACATTTTCTTTTTATCTTTGTGATTTTTCTGTTTTATATTGGATATTCTTACCTTGTTTGAGATATTGTGTAGTGTATGCGAGGTAAATCTACAGGTGAGCTATTATTTGATCCCGAAATTGAAAAGACCGCATAGAAGAATCGAAAAGAATCAGAAGAAAGGAAGAAGCGAAAGAAGGAAAAAGTAAATTCTTCTACAGAGCAAGTTCAACAAGAAGAAGTCATGGCTGAACATGTACATGGAAACCGGAGGACATTGGGGGAATATTCTAATGGTCCAGTCAACCGGAATCATTCAAGTATTATTAGACCACCGGTAGCCGCCAATAATTTTGAGATCAAGCCGGCATTGCTCCATATCATCCAACAAAATCAGTTTGGAGGGAATGAAGCCGAAGATCTGAATAGTCATGTCTCCAAATTTCTAGAGATATGTGAGACTCTCAAGATTAATGGAGCTACGGATGATGCAATAAGGCTGCGTTTATTTCCTTTCTCATTGCGAGATAGAGCCAAGTCTTGACTCCAATCTCAACCAAGTGGAAGTATCACTACTTGGGATGACTTGGAAGAAAAATTCTTAGCACGATATTTTCCACCGTCTAAGTTTGTGAAGATGAGAGGTGATATCTCAAGCTTTATGCAACGTGACGGTGAAACTCTATATGAAGCTTGGGAAAGATTCAAAGAGCGCCTAAGAAAGTGTCCTAATCATGGCTTCGATGATCTTCAACAAATGCAGATCTTTTGCAATGGATTGAGGCCTTCTACAAAGCTCATGTTAGATGCATCGGCGGGAGGTTCTATGAATTCAAAAACCGCGGAAGAAGCTTTGAGGTTGGTTGAAGCCATGGCATCTAATGACTATCTCATGAATCACGATAGAGGAGGCATATCAACAAAGGGGATGTTAGAGCTTGACTCTCAAAATGCACTTTTGGCTCAAAACAAACTCATCACAAATCAATTGGAAGCAATCACCAAGTAACTTAATGCTATAAATTGTGGGCAAATACAAACATAAACATTATTGAGTTGTGATTTTTGTGGAGGGGAGCATGAGAATGGTAATTGTGAAGCAACTATTGATTCTAAAGAGGAAGCGAATTATATGGGGAATTACTCAAGACAAGGGCATAATTCTTATTCAAATTCTTATAATCAAGGTTGGAGGAAGCACCCTAATGTTCCTTGGAAACAAGAAGCTTCTCAAGCCAACAATCCACCACCACAAAAGCAAGATCAATAGAAAAATCTATCTTATGAGGAGGCTCTATCCCAATTCATTCAAGTAACCCAATCCAACTTCAAAAACACCGAATCATCCATCAAAAATCTGGAAAATCAAATTGGGCAGCTAGCAAAGCAAATTATGGATCAATCAAATGGTAATTTTTCTGGTAACACAATCAATAATCCGAAAGAGCAATGCAAGGCCGTGATGTTGAGAAGTGGTAAAGTGGTTACACCATCCTTTGAGCAGAAAAATGTTGATCAAAAAGTAGAAGATGAAAAGAGTGAGATAGAAGAAACCAACTTGATCAAGAAGAGAACAAAGGTTCGGCTAAGATGAAGTTAGTTGATGAGGAATCCCACTTGAGAAAAATAAAGAGTCAATTGATGAAAGAAAAAGAGAAAGGTAAGCTGCAAGAAATCCCTCCTTATGTGAAATTGCCTTATCCTCATGTGAGTAAGAAGAAGGAGAAGGAAAAACAATTTGCAAGATTCCTTGACATCTTCAAGAAGCTACAAATCAACATACCCTTTGCCGAAACATTAAAACAAATGCCAACTTATGAAAAATTCATGAAGGAGTTGCTTACCAAGAAGAAGAAGTTTAGAGAAGATGAGACGGTCGCTACCTCCAAAACTCAAAGATCCCGGTAGTTTCACAATCTCTTATACTATAGGGAGTATGACTATTGGCAAGGCCCTTTGCGACTTGGGTGCAAGCATAAATCTCATGCCATTGTCTATCTTGAAGAAGTTAGGAGTGGGAGAGGTGAAGCCTACAAGAATGTCACTCCAATTAGCGGACCGGTCCATCAAATATCCATATGGCATTATGGAGGATGTGTTGGTAAAAGTGGATAAATTTATCTTCCCGGTAGATTTTGTCATTTTGGATATGGAAGAAGATGTAGATATACCACTCATATTGGGGAGACCTTTTCTAGCAACTGGCCGTGCTTTAATGGATGTCCAACAAGGTCAACTCCGGCTTAGAGTGCAAGATGAAGAAGTCATTTTAATGTTTTTGAAGCTATGCATCATCCAAGTGATAAAGAGAATTGTTTTCGCAAGGATGAAGTTGATGTGATGGCTAGAGAGGTCTTAGGACAGCAGCACCATTCTTCCACTATTGAGAAGATAATAGTGCACTCTATTGAAAATCTTGATGAAGAAGAAGAAAAAGAAATAGAAGAATGCTTGCGTAGTTTGGAAGCTCAATAAAAGGAGGTTGCTTTCCACACTAAGAAGGAAGAGCTTAAGAAAGATGAAGTGCAAGAGAATCCCAAAATAGAGCTCAAACCGCTGCCCACACATTTGAAATGTGTTTCTTAGTGAGAATGCTGAAAATCCTATTATTGTGAGCAGTGCATTATCAAAGTTGGAGGAAGAAAAGCTTGTGAGGGTACTTAGAGAGCATAAAACAGTCATAGGGCGGCCCATAGTTGATTTGAAAGGCATTAGTCCATCATTTTCATGCATAAAATTCTGCTTGAAAGTGATTTTAAGCCGGTTGTGCAACCCCAAAGGCGATTGAATCCAACTATGAAAGAGGTTGTGAGGAAAGACGTGCTGAAACTTCTTGAAGCGGGCATGATCTACCCTATATCGGATAGTGCATGGGTTAGTCCGGTCCAAGTGGTGCCTAAGAAAGGTGGAATTATGGTTATCAAGAATGAAAAGAATGAACTCATTTTCACAAGAACGGTAACGGGTTGGCGCATGTGCATTGACTACTGCAAGCTCAACCAAGCCACTCGAAAGGATCATTTTCCATTGCCATTCATGGAACAAATGTTAGAGAGATTGGCTGGCCAAGCATTCTATTGTTTCCTAGATGGATATTTAGGAAACAACCAAATTATGGTTAATCCAGAGGATCAAGAGAAGACAGCTTTTACATGTCCATTTGGAATCTTTGAATATCGTCGGATGCCATTCGGTTTGTGCAACACACCAGCCACGTTCCAAAGGTGTATGCTATCCATTTTTTCTGATATGATTGAAAAATCTATTGAAGTTTTTATGGATGATTTTTCTGTTTTTGGCTCTACTTTTGATTTATGTCTCACTAACCTAGCTGCTGCCTTGAAAAGATGTGTAGAGACCAACTTGGTATTGAATTGGGAAAAATACCATTTTATGGTACATGAAGGCATTGTACTTGGTCACAAAATTTCAGCTAAGGGAATTGAGGTAGATAGAGCCAAGATAGAAGTCATAGAGAAGCTACCACCACCTACAAATGTCAAAGGAGTCCGAAGTTTCTTAGGACATGCCGGGTTTTATACACCCTTTATCAAAGATTTTTCTAAAATTGCTAAGCCCTTATGTGTCTTATTAAATAAGGATAGCCTTTTTAAGTTTAATGATGAATGCTTGCATGCCTTTAATATGTTGAAAGATAAGTTAGTCACTGCACCTATCATTGTTACACCAAATTGGGACATACCATTTGAATTAATGTGTGATGCAAGTGACTATGCAGTGGGTGTAGTTTTGGGACAGCGAAAGGACAAGTTTTTCCATGCAATATACTATGCAAACAAGGTTTTGAATGAAAATCAGATTCACTATACAACTACTGAAAAAGAATTGCTTGCCATAGTCTTTGCATTAGAGAAATTTAGGTCCTACTTGATTGGTTCTAAAGTCATTGTTTTTAGTGATCATTCTGCACTTAAATATCTCTTGACTAAAATGGAATCAAAGCCTAGATTAATCCGCTGAATTCTCCTTATGCAGGAATTTGATCTAAAGATAAAGGATAAGAAAGGAAGTGAAAATGTGGTTGCAGACCATTTGTCCAGATTGGAAAATAAAGCTGTAATAGTCCAAGAAAATGAAGTTAAAGAGGAATTCCCGGATGAAAAACTACTCATGGTCAAGGAGAGGCCTTGGATTGCAGATATGGCAAACTTTAAGGCTGCAAATATTGTTCCGGAAGGCTTAACATGGCAGCAGCAGAAAAAGTTCTTCCGTGATGCCAATTTTTACATTTGGGATGATTCGTTTCTGTTTAAGAGCTGCCCGGATGGTATCCTTCGCAGGTGCATTGATCAAGATGAAGCCCAAAGTATTCTTTGGCATTGCCATGGATCCCCGTATGGAGGGAATTATAATGGGGACCGGACAGCTGTGAAGGTGTTGCATTGTGGCTTTTATTGACTGACACTTTTCAAAGATGCTCACACATATACCAAGCAATGTGACAAATGCCAAAGAACCGGAGGAATGTCAAAAAAGAATGAAATGTCATGACCAAGTATTCTTGAAGTAGAATTGTTTGATTGCTGGGGGATAGACTTTATGGGACCATTCCCATTGTCATACTCCAATCAATATATCATTGTAGCAGTGGATTACGTGTCCAAATGGGTAGAAGCGATTGCTTCACCGGCAAATGATGGAGCTACAGTGGTTAAATTTCTCAAAAAGAATATCTTTGCTAGATTTGGAGTGCCCCAAGTGTTGATTAGTGATGGAGGGAAACACTTTTGCAATAATCATTTGCAAAGTGTTTTGACCAAATATAATGTGAAACACAAGGTGGCCACCCCTTATCACCCACAAACAAGTGGCCAAGTTGAGGTATCTAATAGAGAAATCAAAAAAATCTTGGAAAAGACTGTTGCAACTTCAAGAAAAGATTGGTCAAAAAAGTTAGATGATGCATTGTGGGCTCATAGGACAGCATTTAAGACTCCACTTGGTCTTTCTCC
The DNA here is from genome assembly GCA_030762895.1 of Sophora flavescens. Classification (NCBI taxonomy): domain Eukaryota; kingdom Viridiplantae; phylum Streptophyta; class Magnoliopsida; order Fabales; family Fabaceae; genus Sophora; species Sophora flavescens. The sequence continues at coordinate 129,107,125 of CM061070.1, read as the reverse complement.
CTATCAAATGGTTTATGGAAAGTCATGCCATCTTCCGGTGGAGCTTGAACACAAAGTATATTGGGCTCTTAAATTTATCAATTTGGATTCTACTCTAGCCGGTGAAAAGAGATTGGATCAGTTGAATGAATTTGAGGAAATGAGACTAATGGCCAATGAAAATGCTTCAATTTACAAGCAAAGAGTGAAGGTATACCATGACAAGCACATATTGCATAGAGTCTTCTAACCGGGGCAACAAGTGCTATTGTTCAATTCGCGTTTGAAGCTATTCCCTGGAAAATTGAAGTCCAAATGGTCGAGACCCTTCATTGTTAAAGAAGCTATGGCTCATGGTGCGGTTGAGGTGGAAGACCCGGAATCCAAAAGGAGATTTAAGGTGAATGGTCAAAGGTTGAAGCTATATTTTGGAGGTGATTTTGAGAGAGCAAAAGCTGTCTTAAGTTTGCAAAAACCTTGAAGAGAAATTCGGCGTCAAGCAAGTGACGTTAAAGAAGCGCTTCTTGGGAGGCAACCCAAGAGTAGATTAGGATTACTTTCATTTTTTTTTTCATTTTTTTCATTATTGTGAGTTCTGTGATAATTGGTAATACATTTTGTTGTGTAGATTTTGGTCTGAACTTATGTGCAGAACTGTCACAGGGATAGCATCAGTGTTATGAAAAATGTTACAGGAGTCCTCTGATAGCACTGAGCCTAAAATCTGGCACTGAGCGAGGAAGCAGGGTCAGCCAGGATTGAAGGGACCAAAGCTGGGCGCCACCAAGTGAGGCTAAGCGCTAGAAAATTTGGAAAAAAAAAAACTGGAGTTCTGGCGCTGGGCGCCGTGTTTGGAGCGCTGGAGTGGCTTTTAAGCCCAACAGGGAGCCTCATTTTCGCTATGTTCTTCAAAGACCATAAACACAAACCCTAAGTCCTTTGTTTCTCTGAATTTCGAAAGGTAAGGTACCATCTTGTGGGTCATACGCGTGCTCCCCATTTCACTTGAACAGGTATGAACTCTCATCTTCCTCCTCTTCGTGCCCTTCTGATGAGTGTGATTACACCTCATATTTCTTGATCATATTGTATGCATTTTCATGTAGCTTAGGCATTTTTAATTTGATTTTTGTTAGTTTTTACCTTGGAACGGGTAAGGCGGTTTTGTGGTGTTTGTGTGCAGGAATTGAGGATTAAAATGTTCAAGATCAACCATGATGGAGCTTGTATGAAGATGGAGCTTGAAAAGGAAGAAAAATGAGCCAAATAGAGCCCATCACGGCCTAGCCGTGGCAGCCATCACGGCCATGATCGAGCAAGGCTGAAAAGAAAGGTACACAAAAGTCAGAACCTGTCATGGCCAGGCCGTGATGGCCATCACGGCCGTGACAGGTCATTAGTGCCAAGTTTTCCAAGAAAGAATCTGTCACGGCCTGGCCGTGACAGCCATCACGGCCGTGACGTGCAATATCTGGAATTTTAAGAGCTAATTTGATATGATTTTGTAATTGCTTGGGATGCAAGTTACCCTACCTTATAAATAGGACCTAGAGGCTCGAAAATAGGAGGACTTTTTGGGATGCTACCTTAGGCAAAATTAGGATTTCTCCTCTTCTTCTTCTTCTCTACTCTTAGGTTTTCTTTTATGCTTTTGTTAATCAAGCTTGCTATGAACATGACAATGATTGAGTAGTTATTTTTATTTCTAGGAACTGGGGCTATGCCCAAGATTTGTTTATGGTGACGAATTGATGTTTGGTCTCTTGTTAATTTTGATTTTGCTTTCGATTTGATTCTTATTTCTTTAATTGCTCGTAAATTCGGTGGCCACTTATTTGCTTGTCGTAGATACTCTAAGGAGGAACCTAGCGGTGAACTTAGGTATCGGATCTATAGGAATCAAACTTAGGACTTAAATCATGAGAGTTAGAAGCGGTCCTTCGAGGGTTCACGAATTGTCACAGAACTTAAAGGGTTCAATTTAAATTCAATTACCACGAGAGTAGGGGTTTGCTTAATTGGGCACGGTTTTTGTAACCCGAGAGGGAGCATTAACTTATTAAGGATAAATTTGCCTTCAAAGCAATTTTGATAATTAACAAGGGGTAGTCAATTTGGTAACATGAACAATCTTGTTGGTAACCCAATTCCTAGGAATCTCTTTTGATTTGAAAAACCCCTAATTGATTTGCTTTCCTAATTTAATTGATTGCGTTCTTAAATATCTGATTTTCTAGTTAATTCTTATTACAAAAATCAAATCTTTTCCAAATCCATTTTTATATAGTCCAGTTTAATTGTTTTAATAATTAATTGTTGTTTGAGATCACAGTCTCTGTGGGATCGATCTTTTTATTACTTGACGACGAAGCCGTGCACTTGCAGATTCGAAACCACACACATCATCTTCTCTCCAAGTGTGAGATTTCTATTTGGGACCTATCTTCTCCTTCCCCATTTGCATTCTATGCTTGATTAGGAATAGATTTGTGTGTTGAAGTTGGTTATCTGAGTAAATCTTCATCTCCTCTGATATATGCGCGTGAATAAAACAAAAAAAAGGGCTCTTTGCTATGTTTGTTACGCATAATACCAATATGAGCACACACTTCACATTCAAATTTTCACCCACAAAATCACTCAAGGTCACTGTATGTGTGTTAGATTAGGGAGATTAGATGAGTTCATGACTGAAAAAGGACAAAACATAGATCAAATCTTGTGATTTTTGCAACCACAAAACCATGCCCTTCGTGTGTTTGATAAAATGTGTCAATGGTTGTTACTTATAAATTGCAAAGGTTCTTTATGTGGGCTCATAGTGGATCACAATTTGAATGTCTATGGTTATTACTTGACGATGAAGCCGTACACTTGCGGATTCGAATTCACACACATCAAGTTTTTGGCGCCGTTGCCGGGGACTGTACTTTCTTGAATCTCAATTTAATTTTTAAATTGATTTTTCTGGACCTTTTTTTTAATTATTTTTTTTATATTAAATTTTCTATTTTTTTCATTTATTTCTTTTCCTTTTTCTAGAGTATCTATCTCTCTCTTATAGGTGTTTTTCTCTTTTATGCAAAGATCCCTAAGTCTTGGAAACCTTATTGAAGTTGACCCCGAAATCGAAAGGACCTTTCATAGATGTAGGAGATTACAAAGACAACGAGAGAGAGAGGGGTTGATTCCCATTCCAATCATGGCGAATCTACCGGATACCAAACCATTGAAGGACTATGCAGCCCCAAATGCTAGGGGTTTGCGAACTGGGATTGCTTGGCCAGAAATCGAGGCGGAGAACTACACTATACCGCCTATGCTAATTAGCATTAGGCAAAATCAATTTGGAGGATTACCCTCGGAGGACCCGACTGATCATATGGAGACATTCTTGGAGTTCACCGATGCAATAAGAATTCATGGTGCCCCGATTGATGCTATTCGCTTGAGGTTATTCCCCTCCTCTCTTACTGGAAAGGCAAAAGCTTGGTTGAAGCAAGTGCCCGCAATACCTTGTCAACTTGGGACCAACTGGAGCAGGCATTCCTGGAAAAGTTCTTCCCTCCATCCAAGACTGCTTACCTACGAACTCAGATCACCGGCTTCTTCCAAAAGGAGGGAGAATGTTTATCCGAAGCTTGGGATCGTTACAAAGGATTGCTAGAGTCTTACCCACATCATGGGCTCGAGAGGTGGTTATTAGTGCATACCTTCTACAACGGATTGGATTACTCTTCGAAGGTGTCACTTGACTCCGCAGCTGGAGGAGCCTTTATGAATAGACCTCTGACTGAAGCATTCAATATCATTGAAAACTTGGCCGCCAACTATCACCAATGGGGTTCGGAAAGAGGTAATAACCCGAAAAAGATTTCGGGGGGTAAGTTTGAAATGAATAGCACTGATCTAATTATGTCTAAAATTGACTCACTGAATAAACGCTTTGATAAGCTTGAAAAGGCTAATGTGAGTTCAATAGGTGCTACTAATGTTGTTTGTGAGATTTGTGGAATACAGGGACATGACATAATGGAGTGCCCACATGGTATTACTCCTAGATCCGGTGCTTCGGGGGAACAAGTGAACTCTTGTCTCAATTTATATGACACGAACCCGAAGTTGCCAAACTATGTTACCCCAAATTCTTACAACCAAGGAAGGAAGAATAACCCTTATCTCTCCTATGGGAACTACAACAACACGTTGAACCACGAATTCCAGGAAGGTCAAGGTAATAGGAAACCCGCATCGGGGTATCCTCAGGTACAAAAGTCTAAACTTAAGTCTCTTTTGGAAAATTTTGTGGAAACTCAAACAAAGCAAAATGAAGAGTTTAGGCAACAAGGTAGGGCAGTCAATGAGGCAATAAAAGAGTTAGCATCTAAGGTAGATAACTTAGCCATCCATAATAAGATGTTAGAAACTCAAATTTCCCAACAAGCTAGTACATATTCTAGAACTAAGGGTACGTTTCCAGGACAACCCGAAGTTAATCCCAATGAGCACTGTAATGCTATATACTTAAGGGATGATAAGCTTGGGGTAATTGAAAAGGATGTGGAATGTGAGGAGGACATGAGTGAACATGAAGAGATAGAGCCAAAGTATGTCCCTCCACCACCTTACCAACCCCCAATACCTTTCCCACAAAGGTTGGTCAAGAAAATACAAGTAGAAAAAGAAACAAAGAGCTTAATTGAGGAGTGTGATGTCATGATAAAAACTAATATGCCTCCTAAACTAAAAGATCCAGGAAGTTTCTCTAATGCTTGCTCAATTGGAGAATTAAAAATAGACCAAGCCTTATGTGACTTAGGGGCTAGTGCGAGTTTGATGCCGCTTACTATCTTTGAGAGGTTAGGAACCAAGGAATTGAGTCCATCCAAGTCCTCTTTACAATTTGCGGATGGATCAACTAAAACTCCTCTAGGCATACTAGAGAATGTTCCCATAAAGGTAGGGAAACTTTTCATTCCTACCGATTTTATGGTGTTGGACATGAACGAGAATTCTAAATTCCCTATCATTCTTGGAAGGCCATTCTTGGCCACAGCTGGAGCGATAATAGATGTAAAAAATGGTAAGCTCTCCTTGAATGTAGAGGAAGGTAGGGTGGATTTTGATTTGACTAACTCATATAACAACCCTCCTTTTGAGAGTCATGTGTGCAGGATTGAGATAATGCCCCCCAAAGGTGAAGGAAGAGCTTAACATGGAAGAAACTCCCAAACTTTGCATGACAAATGATGCACCAAATAAAGATGAACTAGGAGTTGCTCAACATATGGAGTTAAAACTTCCCCCGGAAGGAAGTAAGGCCATGAAACTCAGTGAAAAAAGCAAAGCGAAAGCGCAATTGGCCATACGAACAAAATAGGCTCTTTGAAGGACTTCCATGGAAGAGAGGTGTTCTTGCACATCCAAGCCCAGCTGATCCCGGTTGATCCAAGGGAGTATGGTCAAGCTTAAGACCGTAAATAAGCCCTTCTTGGGAGGCAACCCAAGTTTTCTTTCCCTTTTCAATTTGTTTTTGAATTTTGTCTTTGAATAATTTGAGAAGATTAAGAGAAGAAATATCACTAATTGATGGCTTTGCCAAGTATTTTCAGGTTATGAAGGCAGGAAGAGCAAAAAGGCATGGAAAAATAGAGTCAGAGGAGATCACGGACTAGCCGTGACGAGGATCACGGTCGTGATGGGCCAGAAGTTTGAAACCAGAAGGCATCACGCTCAGGCCGTGACAGCTCTCACGGGCGTGATGAGGAGGACCCAGAAGATCAGAATGTATCACGGCCTAGTCGTGATGGAATTCACGGCCGTGAGAGGCCAGCTCCTATAGACCTGAACTGATCACAGCCTGCCCGTGATTAACGTCACGGCCGTGACACATCTTCCAGCAACTCTTTGACTGACATTTGAGCCAGCACCCTCTACCACCTCGATGAGTTGTTCCATTTTTCTCCTCTCTCCGACTTGATTATTTACATTGGGGACAATGTAAGTTTTTAAGCTTGGGGTAGGGGTATTTTTACATTTTTTGCATTTTTGCATTTTTCATGTTGCATTCATATAGGCATAATTTTGCATAATCACATGACTAGATTGCCCCTTGCTTAGAGTCTGCATCCAATTGTGAGAACTTTGTGCCAAATGAATTGAGACAGTGAATTTTTTAACCCAATTTTTGTATTCTCGTGATAGGATAAAAATAAAAATGCTTGAGATGATCTTCTGATAGTTGATAATTAGCATGTGGTTCCTTGGATTTGTGTTTCTCATTGATTTTAAACTACTAAATGTGAGATTTTTAAGCCTAAAAGGGGTACTCATTAAATCTACCCCATTCTTTGTGATTGAGTGTTTTATTCCTCTTGGATTGTATTCTCTAGAACTTGACTTGAAACCATTTTGAAACTTAAAAATTTTTTAAAACATATTTGAAAATGATTGAGGCACTAGGTATTTTTCTGGCCTTCTGAGCTTTGACTGATTAAATGCTACCCTTAGTTGCCAGTTTTGAGCCTAAAAGAATAAAATACTATTCTTGGTATCTTGATTTATTTTGATGAATGATGTTTGGTATGACACCTTTTAAAGTATTGCAAAAAGGGTAAAAAGGTAGTTTAAAAATAAACTGTGGGATGAGAAAGTTAGAAAAATATTTCTCTTAAGTTGAAAATCTCCCCTTCTTCAAATAAATAAAATAAAATAAACAAAAAAAATGGAGAAGGGGATCAGAAAAAGAAAGCGAGAAATAAAATAATAATAAAAATAATAATAAATAAAATAAAATAAAATAAAAAAGGGAGAAAGAAAGAAAGGTGGAAAAGTGAATTAAAGCCCAAAAAGGTATTTTAGAAGGTTGTCATGCTTTGCAATGTTTGATATTTTGTTTAGCTTTCTTGAATTCTTCTTTTCTTGAATTCCCCACCTAAAAATTTATCCCATGGCCCCATTGCAACCAAAATAAAAGACCTCTTGATTCTTATGTGCTTTCATTAATAAAGTAGAGATTTGGTTAATAGTCAAGCTTATGGTAGGGTACCTTCCTTGAGGAAATTGACTGAATTGTCAAATGTCCTTAAACACTTGAGTGAGGTGAGAAGAGTGCCCGAATTAGTGAGAGGCATGAATCTAGAGAACCTAAGCTTCTAATTGGACTTGAAATTGATTGTCTCTTGGTTACTTATTTGGATATGCCTGTTACTTGGATTACTTACTCGGGTTCTTGGTTCACTGCCCATGCTCTGATTGTCTATCTTGTCTGGCCTTGGCTATTGCTTGAGGACAAGCAAAATCTTAAGCTTGGGGTAGTTTGATGAGTGTGATTACACCTCATATTTCTTTATCATATTGCATGCATTTTCATGTAGTTTAGGCATTTTTAATTTGATTTTTGTTAGTTTTTACCTTGGAACGGGTAAGGCGATTTTGTGGTGTTTGTGTGCAGGAATTGAGGATTAAAATGTTCAAGATCAACCATGATGGAGCTTGCATGAAGATGGACCTTGAAAAGTAAGAAAATTGAGCCAAACAGAGCCCATCACGGCCTAGCCATGACAGCCATCACGGCCATAATCGAGCAAGACTGAAAAGAAAAGTACACAAAAGTCAGAACCTGTCATGGCCAGGTCGTGATGGCCATCACGGGCGTGATAGGCTATCAGTTCCAAGTTTTCCAAGACAGAATCTGTCACGGCCTGGCCGTGACAGTCATCACGATCGTGATGCGCAATATCTGGAATTTTAAGAGCTAATTTGATCTGATTTTGTAATTGCTTGGGATGCAAGTTATCCTACTTTATAAATAGGACCTAGAGGCTCGAAAATAGGAGGACTTTTTGGGCTGCTACCTTAGGCAAAATTAGGATTTCTCCTCTTCTTCTTCTTCTTCTTCTCTTCTCTTAGGTTTTCTTTTATGCTTTTGTTAATCAAGCTTGCTATGAACATGACAATGCTTGAGTAGTTGTTTTTATTTCTAGGAACTGGGGCTATGCCCAAGATTTGCTTATGGTGATGAATAGACGTTTGGTCTCTTGTTAATTTCGATTTTGCTTTCTATTTGATTCCTATTGCTTTAATTACTCGTAAATTCGGTGGCCACTTATTTGCTTGTCGTAGATACTCTAAGGAGGAACCTAGCGGTGAACTTAGGTATCGGATCTATAGGAATCAAACTTAGGACTTAAATCACGAGAGTTAGAAGCGGTCATTCGAGGGTTCACGAATTGTCACAGAACTTAAAGGGTTCAATTTAAATTCAATTACCATGAGAGTAGGGGTTGGTTTAATTGGGCACGATTTTTGTAACCCGAGAGGGAGCATTAACTTATTAAGGATAAATTCGCCTTCAAAGCAATTTTGATAATTAACAAGGGGTAGTCAATTCGGTAACATGAACAATCTTGTTGGTAACCCAATTCCTAGGAATCTCTTTTGATTTGAAAAACCCCTAATTGATTTGCTTTCCTAATTTAATTGATTGCGTTCTTAAATATCTGATTTTTTAGTTAATTCTTATTACAAAAATCAAATCTTTTCCAAATCCTTTTTATATAGTCCAGTTTAATTGTTTTAATAATTAATTGTTGTTTGAGATCACGGTCTCTGTGGGATCAATCTTTTTATTACTTGACGACGAAGCCGTGCACTTGCGGATTCGAAACCACACACATCACCTTCTCTCCAAGTGTGAGATTTCTATTTGGGACCTATCTTCTCCTTCCCCATTTGCATTCTATGCTTGATTAGGAATAGATTTGTGTGTTGAAGTTGGTTATCTGAGTAAATCTTCATCTCCTCTGAAATATGCGCGTGAATAAAACAAAAAAAGGGCTCTTTGCTATGTTTGTTACGCATAACACCAATATGAGCACACACTTCACATTCAAATTTTCACCCACAAAATCACTCAAGGTCACTGTATGTGTGTTAGATTAGGGAGATTAGGTGAGTTCATGACTGAAAAAGGACAGAACATAGATCAAATCTTGTGATTTTTGCAACCACAAAACCATGCCCTTCGTGTGTTTGATAAAATGTGTCAATGGTTGTTACTTATAAATTGCAAAGGTTCTTTATGTGGGCTCATAGTGGATCACAATTTGAATGTTTATGGTTAGTCACATGCTTATGAAATGCATTTAGACAAATGAAATTTCCATATGATTAGAATTATGAAGCTATACTGAACAAGAACACACACATCACATGTTTGATGAAATGTTTCAATGAGTGAATAGGTAATTTCTCTGTTCTGGGTCCTATGCTAAACTGATTGCATAAATTGGAACTGTGGTGAGTGTTATGTTTTGTATTAACTTGAATCTCATACCAATGGTTAGTGACTACTTCTGAACTTGAAAGAGAAGTGAGAAAATTATGAATGTAGTAAGCCTTGATTTTAGAATATATATGCTGAATTGCTGTCATTGTGCTTGTTTTGAATTATTAAGTCACTTTGTATGCATGGATAGGAGTTCTTCCCTACCTAAGTGACTTCCATATGACAAGCTATTGACCTTGTGTTTTCTTGAAAAAAATTAAGGCTTTTACACTGTTAAACAACCTGTTTGCATTCTGGTTTACCTATACATTCATGTGGTCTACTTCTTGGTAACAGATTATCATGGCTCCCACTGAACCCGAAAAGAAAAGAAAAGAAAGAAGGATGCGGCTTCCTCTTCCTATAATGCTGCCCTGTTTCGCTCTCACACTCATGAGCAGCGATATATTAATCATATCAACCACAGGAGCATTCATAATGAGAAAGCAATGCGGCTGGGAATGAATGAGTGTCCTGAAATGGTTCAGCAGATTCTGAATCGAAGATGGAATACATTGGTTAGCTTCCCAAAGCCAGTGTCTCAGGAGTTAGTCAAGGAGTTCTATGCCAATGCATTCATAACTGAACCACCAAAGGGGAATAAGTATAGGAGTTTTGTTCGAGGGAAAGAAATTGGGTACAATGCCATATCCTCAATTCTCTCCTTCGAGCACCAGCTCCTACAAAATGTGAGTATTTTAAACTTCAGGAAGAAGAGGTTGATGAGGTTACATTACTGACTACTTTATGCCGTCCCGGTACATCATGGACTTACACTAAGAGTGGGATACCAAGGAAGTTGAAGGCATCCCATTTAAAGCCTATTCCTAGAGCTTGGTGCACCTTTGTGCATCACACACTGCAAATTTGTGCCAATGTATCTGATGTGATCGTACCTAGAGCTCAATTGGTTTATTGCATCATTGAGGGAAGGGCGATTTATGTGGGTGAGATACTTGCTCAGGATATTTTTGAAATTTCCCAATCTCCTACCGCTGCTCTAGGCCATTCTACTGTGATTGCGTTGTTGTGCGAAAATGCTGGTGTGCAAGCTTCAAGAGAAGCGATATTGGTGAAGCCCATGATTGCCATCACTGCAAAATATATTCAGAAGTTGAAGGTGGGATCCATAGGACAGCGGGCTGATGATGTTGATCCACCAGAGCAGCAGGGGCCACCCGCTGGACAGCAACAATCTGACAATACAGAGAGGACGGAAATGTGGAGACTCGCCTTATAAGGGTCACCGAACAATTTGAGCAGGTATCACTTCGCCAAGGGCGATTGGACCGCAATGTTCAAGTCATGTGTCGCCTAAACACTCTCATTCTGCAATCCCAGCAAGGGCTGGAATCTATGCTCCGCCGAATGGCAGAGAATCAAGGAGTGGACATGGAGACTTTGGGAGGACTTCCTGTAGGACCGTTGACTGAGCAGAAGATCTTAGAGATGATTAACTTTGATGATTCAGCCACAGATGAAATGGAAGAGGCCTAGGTTGAGGAGGAGGGAGAAGAATCGGATTCTGCCGAGGATGATCCATAGGGGGTCACCACAATAGCCATATGACTTTGCTTTGTTGTTGAACTTTATTTGTTTTGTTTTGTTATTATGGTTCTGAACCTATCACAAGTTTGTGTGGATCTAAAAACTTATATGGGTGTGTAGAGTTGTATACCTCACTGCTTAGTATGTGTGGATTTTGAAAAAAAAAATAACTCATGGCATGCTGACAAATGTTTCTATATGCTGTAGTGATGAATTGATAGTGTCATCCAGCTGCGTTTGCAGTATATGCAGATTCCACAGGCTAGATCATGCAAGGAAAAAGGGGGAGTGCTCTTAACTCTTTACCCTTTATCCCTTAATTCAATTTTGTTACAGCCTGTGGAGTGCGTGTGTGAAATGTAGTGCTCTTAACTCTTAAATGTGTTTGTACGCTGGTGTTTTGAGTGAAGTTTGTGACAAGTCTCTTGTGAGCATAGAACTTGTGCTTGACTAAAATTTCTGACATCATGCATTGTACACCAGCTGAGCATATGATTTCATTGAAGACCCTTGATCCTTGTAACTTGTTTTGGCAATTTTGTATGCTATAATTGATGCAATGTTGGATGCATGGATTTTCTCTTGCACATAACCATGAACTGTGAGCTTTTGAGCCCAAACACATCATATTACTTGATTTCTTTCATGTGTGCTTATCCATCACTTGCATATTATCACTTTTTCTTGCCTTGATGCTTGTCATTGTTGCATTGTTCTTGTATATGCATAAATGATTGAGGCACCAGTTCTTGCTAAGCTCAGGGCCAAATTAGCCAACCTAACATTTACCATTGTTAAACCCAATTGAGCCGTGGCCTATTGTTCTTGGTATGATAGCTCATTACAAGCCTAAAAATCGAAAAAACAATTTTGTCCTTCTATTTTGGTTCATAGGAATGTTTGGACTTAAGTTTGGGGTTGTTCTCTTACTTAGGGACAAGCAAGCAAATAAAGTTTGGGGTGAGATTAGGCCACTAAAGATACAAAGATGCCTACCAGAAAAAAAAATTGAAAAAGAAAAAAAAACAAATAGAAAAAGCCAAAGAGGAAAAAAAAGTATACAAAAGTGAGAAAAAGGCAAAAGAGAAACAAAAGAAAATGAAACAAGAAGCAACAAAAGAAAAAGAAAAAAAAAGAGTTAGAAATGAATAAAAAGGGAAATAGCACAAATTGTGTGCTTATATGCTTGTGAACTAGCTAAGCAAGGGAAGTCCCAAGAGTCCACATTCCTTGAAGCCAAAGTAGTTGTTGTAAATGTAAATGTGATGTGCAAGTGTACACAGTCAAACAAGTAATAAAGAGTGAGTAGAGATCATTCCCACGATGATTTAAATGTATTGAATATAAATTCTAGAATTAACCTTCCCTATTTAGCTTAACAAAATAAAACGTAACTTTAAGCATGTAAATTAAATGGAGTAATTGGGTATCAGAACAGTAAGTAATAAATGCAAGGAATTAATAGAAACAATAAATGGGTGTTTAGAACAGATATGGAAACAGCAAGGACTCTGATCCTTTGTAATCTTAACTTCAGGGTAATTGATGCTTCAGGATGCTACAACATTTAGTCCAGGAATTGAAGTTTGCTTTCCAGCAGTAAAAACCGAGTTCATTAAAAGCTTTTTATTCCTAAGTTCATATTAATTTCCCTCAGTTGTCAGATAATTGCGTCCAGCTACTTAAAGACTTGAAGGCTATTCCTAGCTCATTCAACACAATTAATTTTCCAATTAATTGTTCTATCTTTATCTTCTAAACAAGCCCACTAATTAAGTTTTTCCAAACCCAACTAGCTAGTATTCCAAATTAGTTGATCAATCTAAAATGAAATTAAACTTTCAAACAGAGAAGAAGAAAATGAATAACATCCATTTGCATAAATCACCCTTAAGTATCAATTACAAATTCATAGAGTCCTAGCTAAGAGAATTTAGCTCATAATGAGCTTAAAGACAAAACCAACAAGAAAAATGGAAAATAAAGGCATAATGCGTAAATGCAAATTACTGAGAGGACAATGAGCTGACGGCTGCTACTCTACCCAGCTGCTACTGTACGAGCCCCTTAAAGCAAGGTCACAATCCTATTTGTACTAGCTCCCAAAAGTAGGGTTACACTCTCTCTCTTGCATCACTTTTTGGGCTTACAAAAATTCAAAGAATAAAATAGTCATTGGCCCAATTCCCAAGTACACACAGCTGCTGCCTTGCATTTCCTCTTTCCTCGTTTTGGGACAGCGCAGCAAGTTCCTTGTCCTGTAGTGAAGGTGTGCTGAGTTGACAATTCTTTTGTCTTGTAGTGATTCTCTTCCCAGACGCTGCAACATTCCATAACATTCCAGAGCAACTCCTGCAGTAATTTCACTTCTAAATCCTGCTCAAAACTCAAACAAACCTTCAGCAAAAACAATTCAGATTTCACAGCTTTTTCAACATTTTAACAATTCAACACAGATATTTACTAAATAAGGCAAAACTTGAATTTCTTTTCCAAAATTGATCAAAACAAGAACAATGATAAAGCTAAAAGGATAGTAATAACTCTTATTTCTATGAGTTATCACACCCCCAAACTTGAATCATTGCTTGTCCTCAAGTAATGATACTCAAAAGCTTGAGCAAACTAAAAACAAACTCAGAACAGCATAAGCAAAATCCATGGCAGTCTTCAGATGCATTTTTCAAAGAAAAGTTCAACACAAAACACCCTTTTTTAATCACCTTCCAAGTGTGTGTGTGATTTCCCTTTTTTTCTTCTCAATTCAACTTTATCAAAAAGACTCCACCCAAACCACCTCTCAACAGAGTCTTAGGTGCATTTTCCAAATATCCTTTGGATGCGAGGGTGAAGACTCACCAGATTATCTTCCTAAGAACAGGGGCTTGACACATTATTGAATTTGTCATATCACTCAATGTACTCTATTTTATGTTCTGTGTTGGTGTTTCACTCAATCTTCATTCATATGCAACTCTATTATAGGCTTGCCAAATTTCTAACATTCAAAAGCACAAACACAAATTGCACACATCAAGAGGACTTTAATGGGTTGTAATGGGGCTAAGGTTCAGGTGTGGAATTTTTGGAAAGTAGTTAACTTAGGTGGAGTTCAAGACCTCTTGTCCAAATCACCCACCCCCAAACTTAGGCATTTATGTATTTCTGCCCACATTTCTAATGACAAGGAGGGGTACTTTTTTTCTTTTTTTTTTAATAAAAAAAATCAGAATAGAGGAAGGAAAGGCAAGGCAAATTTAGTGTAACACACTCTGGAGTTTTTCTGCAGTTTACAGATTTCACATTGTTCTTTTGGTGCCTTTCCTTTTTCTCCTTTTGTTGCATATGCAGTAACCCCCCCCCCCCCCACCCCAAAAAAAAAAAAACTTATATTAATGGTTGTCCTCAACCATTTTGGTAAGGGCCCACATTTCAAAAGATTTTACCAATATTATTAAACTCCACCTAAAAGGGTATTACATTGTTTTTTTCATGGAGATTGGTTTGTAATGTGGTTTAAAACAGAAAGAGGGGCCCAGGCTCAAAGGGGTTCACAAAGGGTAATACTTGAGGGTTGGCCTTTTAAGTTTCAATATCTAAATCAACAAAAGTGCCTCAAGCCAATTTGTGTGCAACAGTGAAATGTGCAATCAATCACAGAAATAAGGCAAGTTCTGTAGAGAAAACACATGAATCGAATGCATGATGAAAGAATATGTTGAAGCCCAAGAGCTCACAGGATTTATGCTGCAGAGTGCTACAGCATCTTGTTTAGTCTCACACACCCCCAAAATTAGGTTGAAATCTAATTCAGACCTCATCCTCTCATCCTCGGATAAGGGTTTGCAACCCAATTCCCAGATTGAATGATGACTTTGAATGAAATCCTCTTTTGAAATCCATTTTAAGGTAGGGAAATTTTGTGCTGAGAAAGGATTAATTCAGGGTATTCATGTATTGTACATGCAACATAGCATACACAAACAACGGGTCTTCATCAGAAGCACATGGACAGCTAAACCATTCATTCATTCATTCATTTACTTTTTCTTTCAAAAAGGCCCCCACTTTCCATTAATCCCAATTCTTTTGAAAGAGTGGGGGCATTGCAAACTTCAAACAACTACAGAAACAAACTATTGCAACCAATAACAGAAATGAAAAACGAAAACTAATAACACTAAAGAGAAGTTTGAAAAGGGTCCTGGTCATCTGGTGTTGCAGGAAGCTGCAACACCTTGGGTTGGGACTTCTGCTCAAGGCTGGGCTATTCTGGCACTGCTCCTTGTGCCTCCTCCTCTTGCCATCTTCCTCATGATGGGTTTGCTTGTTGCTGGATTTTCCACCATATCCCCTCCACCAGTCTTTGCCTTAGCTTTGGCCCCTTTTGTAATTTTCTTACTCAGAGGTATGTTATCCTTCGATTCTTCACTGGAGTCAGAATATACTTCAGCCGCCAATTCTGCCTTTGTTTTTCTTGGCCTAGGGGGAGCTGTGTGCTTGATTCTGCCCTTTTTGGTTGGAGGAGGGCCTTCAGGCTCAGCTTCAGCCACCTTCTTCTTGCCTTTGTCTTTGCTGCTGGGTTGTGCCGGAGGTGGGGTGGGATCCCTTGGTGGTGGTGGTGGTGTCCAGTCAGAACTCACTTCATTATTTCCTAGAGTGCTCACTTGTTGTGGGATTTGCAGGGGGCTTCAGGATTTTGATCTGGCGCAAATGGATTGTCAGGAACAGGGTCTGGTACCTTGGGGTTGTCAGGAACATCTTTTTTCATGGGTTCAAGGGCTTGGTATTTGAAGGATTCAAACAATGCTTTAGGGAACTGGGGAGGGGAACTGCCTAGTCTCATCTTGTTGATTCCTAGGGTTCTCTACAACCACAAATGCTGCTCCTTGGAAAACTCCCAGAAGAGTTGTTGTTGCTGCATGCTATGTTGTAGCATTTGACAGCACAGCTCCACCTTGTTGTTCAAATCATCTGGGTGTTCCTGCTGCTCAACTGGAGGAGCTGACCCTTATACCCTTGATGTTGATGCTCCAAAACGCTTAACAGCCAACCAATCGATAGCCCCCTTGTTTTCCTTGATCTCATCTTCAGGCAAAGCCTTCACTCCACTTTTCAGACATAAAGAAGTGATTAAGGACGAGAAAAATAGCAGTCCATTCTTCTTGAATGCGCAAGTAATAATTTCCCTTTCAGTCAGTTGCCTCACATCTACTCTCTTCTTCTTCAAAATGCAAAACAAAAGAACTAACCTCTCTTTGTTCACTGTTTCTAAGTGCGCGGTAGGAAGAATTTTGGTTCTGATGATATGGTACAACATCATAGCCAATGGGGTGAGATCAGGCCTTGCTATTTTCCAGTTCTCGTCCGTCTGTATCCATGCTGCTCCTTCCACTGTGACTTCTTTCATTATGTCATTTAGCTCTGTCTCCTCAGCAGTCTTTAACAGATCTGAGTACTCATCCTCAACATCTTTCAAGCCCCACCTCTTGTTCAACGTAGCAGCAGAGAACGATACCTTTGAACCCCTAACCATGACATGCTTTTGCTGGGGTGAGGTCAGATTGGCATAAAACACACGTACAAAAGGGATTATAGGGTCTGTTGGATGAGCCACGAACTTCTTCGAGTTGTGATTGTCTATGAGCTCAGCAATTTCCTCTGTGAGCCCATAATGAGTGGAGTCCAAAAGGAAGAAACCCTTTTCTAAGTGGAAGTTCCGCTTCTTGATTTATTTTCCATACTTCAGTCTCCCTTCTGCGTCCACAAAACGCTGTTCGGATTCTTCTTCAGAAGAGACGGAAATGGCGGTGGCCGGCTTTTTGGAAGGCTGAGCTGGAGTTTTGCCCATTGTATATTGCGGTGGTGGGGTTCAGTTGGTAGTGATAGACAAAGACAAGTGATGCAGAAAGAGCGAGTGGGGTTGCGTGTGGGGTTTAGGTAATAGGCGTAGTAGCTTTAATAGGGAAGAGTGAGCTGAGGTGAGAGGTTGAGGATGGATGTGAGTGGTGGAGAGAGAGGGTGATAATTAATGGGTAGTTAATGCCAAAATACACTCCCCACGTTTTCCTGTACTTCTTCTCCCCAAAACCTTTCAGCTGTCTGAATTAGAATTTCAAAATGCTTGCAGTTGAACTTGGGCCTTGGAGCTATCCAACTACCACAACCCCCAGCACCTGATCAATGGGCTGAAACTGAATTGACCCAACCCCTAGCACACCCCAACGACTATATTGCTACAGTCTGCATTAACAGCATATATTTATTTGAAATTAAATTAAAATTAAATAAAACTAAAAGCTAAAATAAACTTACTATTTAAAGGATATAAAACTGGGTTGCCTCCCAGGAGCGCTTGGTTTATTGTCCTTCAGCCTGACCCCGCACTCGTGGTTAAGGGTCTCTAAGTTGGGTGGTGGCCTTCATCCTTACATAAGGCTCATCCCAATATTGTTCCACTCTTTGACCATTAACTTTGAATTCCCTCCCAGAATTTTCGTCTCTCAACTCCACAGCTCCATGAGGATAAACTTTGATCAATTTGAAAGGCCCTGACCACCTCGATTTGAGTTTCCCAGGGAATAGTTTCAGCCTGGAATTGAATAGGAGCACTTGCATGCCCTCAACTAGTTCTCTGGGTTAAATTTTCTGATCATGTCGGGCCTTCACCTTGCTCTTGTATGTTTCAGCATTTTCATAGGCAAAAAGCCTGAACTCTTCAGGTTCATTCAGCTGCAGTAGTCTTGCTTCACCAGCTGCTTGAGCATCAAAATTTAACAACTTAATGGCCCAGAATGCTGTGTGTTTTAGTTCAATTGGTAAATGGCATGCCTTGCCATAAACCAGCCTGTAAGGGGACATGCCAATTGGAGTCTTGAAAGCCGTTCTGTAAGCCCACAGAGCATCATCTAGGTGCAAATACTAGTCCTTCCTAGAATGATTCACCATTTTTTCTAGAATTCTTTTAATTTCTCTATTGGACACTTCAACTTGTCCACTGGTCTGAGGGTGATATGCAGTAGCCACTTTGTGTTTCACCCCATGTTTCACAAGCAAATTGGCAAACATCTTGTTGCAAAAATGTGAGCCCTCATCACTGATTATAGCTCTGAGAGTACCAAACCTGGTGAATATGTTCTTTTGCAGGAATTTTGTAACTACCTTGGCATCATTGGAAGGCAGTGCTACTGCTTCTACCCATTTGGAGACATAATCCACTGCCACTAGGATATAGACATTCCCATAAAAGATAGGAAATGGTCCCATAAAGTCTATTCCCCACACATCGAACAATTCTATTTCCAGAATAGTGTTGAGTGGCAGCTCTTGTCTATTTGAAATGTTCCCAATTCTCTGACACCTATCACAACTCCTTGCATACTCTTGTGCATCTCTGAACAAGGTGGGCCAGAAATACCCTAATTGCAAGATCTTGGCAGCTATTCTTTTTCCTCCAAAGTGACCACCATAAGGTGCAGCATGGCAATCACTTAAGATGTCTTTCATCTCTTCTTCAGCAGCACACATCCTCATGATCTGGTCTTGGCATCTTTTGTACAAATAGGGTTCATCCCAAGAAAAGTGCTTTACTTGATGCAAAAACCTCCTTTTCTGTTGTGGGTTCATATTTGCTAGAGTCACTCCACTAACCAGGAAGTTTACAACATATGCATGCCATGGTGTTGCAGCATCTTCCAGCATTAGAAGGTGCTCATCAGGAAAATGCTCCTCGATTTCTCCTTGAGGCTTGGTATCCCTTTCTTCAGCAATTCTGGAAAGATGATCAGCTACCTAATTTTCAACTCCCTTTTTTGTCTTTGATTTCCAAATCAAATTCTTGAAGCAAAAGAACCCATCTAATAAGCCTAGGCTTTGCATCCTTTTTGTCAATGAGGTACTTGATGGCTGCATGGTCTGTGTATACCACTACCTTGGCTCCCACCAGATAGGGTCTGAACTTGTCAAAGGCAAATACTACTACTAATAACTCCTTTTCTGTGGCGGTGTAATTAATCTGGGCATCAATGAGAGTTTTGCTAGCATAGTAGATTGTGTGAAACATCTTGTTATGCCTCTGCCCCAACACAGCTCCCACTGCGAAATCACTTGCATCGCACATCAATTCAAATGGTTCTCCCAATCAGTAGGTACTATCACAGGTGCAGTGATTAAAGCTTCCTTCAGAGTTTCAAAAGCTGATAAGCACTCAGCTGTGAACTCAAATGCACTATCATGCTCCAGCAATTTGCATAGTGGCTTGGAGATTTTAGAGAAATATTTGATGAATCTTCTATAAAAGCCTGCATGACCTTGGAAACTTCTAATGCCCTTCACAGAATCAGGAGGATGGAGCTTTTCAATCACTTCTATCTTAGCTTTATCCACCTCCAAACCTTTCTTTGATACCTTGTGGCCCAACACAATGCCCTCTTTTACCATAAAAGACACTTTTCCCAATTCAGCACTAGATTAGTTTCCTCGCACCTGTACAACACTTGTTCTAAGTTATCCAAACATCCCACGAATGAGTTTCCAAACACTGAAAAATCATCCATGAATATCTCCATGGTCTTCTCAATGAAATCAGAAAAGATAGCCATCATACATCTTTGGAATGTTGCAGGAGCATTGCAGAGCCCAAATGGCATTCTTCTGAAAGCAAATGTACCATATGGACAAGTGAATGTGGTCTTCTGCTGATCTTCTGGTGCCACTACAATTTGATTGTAACCCGAATAACCATCCAAGAAGCAATAAAATTCTCTTCCATATAATCTATCGAGCATTTGATCAATGAATGGTAGTGGAAAATGATATTTCCTTGTGGCTTTGTCCAGCTTTCTATAATCCATGCATATCCTCCACCCGGTAACTGTTCTTGTAGGAATGAGCTCATTCTTTTCATTATTCACCACAGTCACTCCTCCCTTCTTTGGAACACATTGCACAGGACTCATCCATGCACTGTATGAAATGGGATAAATAATTCCTGCATCAAGCCATTTAATGATCTCCTTCTTTACAACCTCTTTCATTATTGGATTCAGTCTTCGCTGGCCCTCGATACTGGTTTTAGCATCCTCCTCTAGAAAAATCTTGTGCATACAAAGATTAGGATTGATTCCTCTAATGTCTGCCATTTGCCACTCGATAGCTTTATTGTGCCTCTTCAAAACTAAAATTAAGCTATTTTCTTCCTCAGAAGTTAAGAGAGAAGAAATGATAATAGGAAGAGTTTCTTTCTCCCCAAGGTAAGCATACTTCAAATGGGAAGGTAACTGTTTCAATTCAAGGGTGGGAGGTCTTTCAATGGAGGGTACATTTTCTTTGAAGGTGTCTGAAGATACATCCAATGATTCATATTTTCTAATCCAGAATCTGTATGCTACACTCCCTTCTACTATCTGTTTCAGTTCTTCATTTTCAGGAATAATCTCCTCATTCACTTCAAATTCCTGCTCCCATTTTCCTTCGAATGCTATCATATGCTCTCGTACCAGAGATTCCATATCAGTAAGATAAGAACAGCTCTCCATCTCTTCATCAGGATAGTGTAATGCATTAAAGACATTGAGGGTCACTTGTTGATCATTCACCCCATGGTGAGCTCTCCTCTTTGCACATCTATCAATGTTCTTCCAGTGGCAAGGAAGGGTCTTCCAAGAATGATAGGAACTTCCTTGTCAGCCTCAAAACCCAGAATAATGAAATCCACTGGAAACACAAATTTGTCCACCTTTATTAGAACATCTTCAATCTTTCCTTCTGGGTACGCAATGGATCTGTCAGCGAGCTGCAAAGTAACAGTGGTTGGTCTAGCTTCTCCAATCTGCAGTTGCTTGAAAATAGACATTGGCATCAGATTTATTCTAGCTCCAAGGTCACACAAAGCTTTTCCGCAATAAGTATTCCCTACTGAGCATGGAATTGTAAAACTCCCCGGATCTTTCATTTTCTGAGGAACCTTATTTTGCAAGATCTGACTGCACTCCTTGGTCATGGCCACAGTTTCAAACTCTCCCAACCTCTTTCTCTTTGTAAGAATATCTTTCATAAATTTGGTGTAGTTGGGCATCTGCTGTAAGGCTTCAACAAGAGGTATGTTAATATGCAGTTGCTTTAGGATTTCTAGGAATTTGTTGAACTGCTTTTCTTGAGTTGTTTTCCTTAGCCTTTGTGGGAAAGGAGGAGGTGGCCTTTCCGGAATTAACTTGACCTCTTTCTGCTTGGGAATTTCTTGCTCTGGTTCTTTTGTATCAGAATTTCTTGCTGTTGGTTGCTTAAATGTTACCGTATCCTGTAGCTCTTTACCACTTCTCAGATTTATAGCTTTAACCTGTTCCTTCCCTTTGTCAGCAGAAGTTGATGGACTTTCTGTGGATGCAGGCAGGGTTCCATTTGGCCTATTTGTGAGGGCAGTAGCCAACTGACCTACCTGATTCTCCAGGCTCCTCACAGCTACACCTTGATTCTGAATTTGGGCTCTGGTTTCAGTCATGAAAGCTTTCAGCATGGCTTCAAGAGAAGGTTCCTTAGCTGGGGCTTGGGTCTGCTGCTGCTGACTGCTTTGTCCCTGTTGTTGGTATTGAGGTGGAGTATTTCCAACTGAGGAATTCAGTGTGTTGTTGTAATTCCGATAGCTGAAATTTGGATGTTGCTTCCAACCCGAGTTGTAAGTATTAGAGTATGCATTATTTCCTCAATTACCCACATAATTCACTGAGACCGGGTTGCTAGGACACTCTTCAAATAAATGCCCCCCCCCACAGAAGATGCATGAAATAGAACTCAGTTGAGCCACCATAGGTTCTGCCATAGCAGGTTCTTTACTGGCATTAGTAGCAGTAGGATTTTTCAGCATGTTAGTAATGGAAGCAAGCTGAGCAGAAAGGGCGGTTGCTTCCTTCAATTCAAGTATTCTAGCAGAAGTTTTAGCCAAATTGGCTCTCACGGTTGGCCATTGATAGCTGTTTGCATCTATGCTCTCAACCAATGCATAAGCTTCATTATATGATTTTGTTAAGAATGTCCCTCCATATGAAGCATCTAACATCAATCTTGAAGGAGGCAGGAGTCCATTGTAGAAGGTTTCCATTTGGATGCATACAAGGATGCTGTGATGAGGAAATATCCTCGACAGCTCCTTGAACCTTTCCCACGAGTCATACAGAGATTCCTCATCATTTTGCTTGAATGAAGTTATGTCGCTCCTCATTCGTGCGTTTTTTGTAGGAGGGAAGTACTTAGTTAAGAACTTTTCAGCTAGGCCATTCCATGAAGTAATGGAGTTGGCCTCTAATGAGTTTAACCAAGCCTTGGCTTTGTCCTTCAAGGAATAAGGAAAGAGCCTTAACTTGAAAGCGTCATCACTTACTCCAGGTATCTTGAAATTACTTGCCACTTCTAGGAATTGCCTCAGATGCAAGTGTGGATCTTCAGTAGGGGCACCACCAAATTGCCCGACAGTTTGCAGCATTTGAAACATCATTGGTTTGAACTCAAACTGTTGGGTAGTTATTTCTGGTCTCACAATCCCAGTGTTCATGGTTTGGGGATCAAAGACAGCATAGTCCCTGATGGACCTATCTCTATCATTTGCCATTTCAATCATGCCCGGTTGATCCTCTTCTTCATCTCCAAGAAAGTGAGCATGAAGCCTAAGTCAGAGTGTTGATCTCGTGCTCTCTGTTCTTTAGTTCTCTTCCTTAGCTTCTTTGTGGTTTTTTCAATTTCTAAATCTAATTGGAACTCAGGTGTACCCTTGCTGCGCATACAAATGTACCTATAGCTAAGCAGAGCACAGAGCTTTAAGTACTAGCTAAATAGAAAAAGTTGACAAAAGAATTTAAATATTCAACACCATTGTAATTCCTCGGCAACAGCGCCAAAAACTTGTTGTAAATGTAAATGTGATGTGCAAGTGTACACAGTCAAACAAGTAATAAAGAGTGAGTAGAGATCGTTCCCACGAGGATTTAAGTGTATTGAATATAAATTCTAGAATTAACCTTCCCTATTTAGCTTAACAAAATAAAACGTAACTTTAAGCATGTAAATTAAATGGAGTAACTGGGTGTCGGAACAGTAAGTAATAAATGCAAGGAATTAATAGAAACAATAAATGGGTGTTTAGAACAAAGATGAAATAGCTAGGATTCTGATCCTTTGTAATCTTAACTTCAGGGTAATTGATGCTTCAGGATGCTACAGCATTTAGTCCAGGAATTGAAGTTTGCTTTCCAGCAGTAAAAACCGAGTTCATTAAAAGCTTCTTATTCCTAAGTTCATATTAATTTCCCTCAGTTGTCAGATAATTGCGTCCAGCTACTTAAAGACTTGAAGGCTATTCCTAGCTCATTCAACACAATTAATTTTCCAATTAATTGTTCTATCTTTATCTTCTAAACAAGTCCACTAATTAAGTTTTTCCAAACCCAACTAGCTAGTATTCCAAATTAGTTGATCAATCTAAAATGAAATTAAACTTTCAAACAGAGAAGAAGAAAATGAATAACATCCATTTGCATAAATCACCCTTAAGCATCAATTACAAATTCATAGAGTCCTAGCTAAGAGAATTTAGCTCATAATGAGCTTAAAGACAAAACCAACAAGAGAAATGGAAAATAAAGGCATAATGCGTAAATGCAAATTACTTAGAGGACAATGAGCTGACGGCCGCTACTCTACCCAGCTGCTACTGTATGAGCCCCCTTAAAGCAAGGTCACAATCCTATTTGTACTAGCTCCCAAAAGTAGGGTTACACTCTCTCTCTTGCCTCACTTTTTGGGCTTACAAAAATTCAAAGAATAAAATAGTCCTTGGCCCAATTCCCAAGTACACACAGCTGCTGCCTTGCATTTCCTCTTTCCTCGTTTTGGGACAGCGCAGCAAGTTCCTTGTCCTGTAGTGAAGGTGTGCTGAGTTGACAATTCTTTTGTCTTGTAGTGATTCTCTTCCCAGATGTTGCAGCATTCCATAACAATCCAGAGCAACTCCTGCAATAATTTCACTTCTAAATCCTGCTCAAAACTCAAACAAACCTTCAGCAAAAACAATTCAGATTTCACAGCTTTTTCAGCATTTTAACAATTCAACACAGATATTTACTAAATAAGAAAAAACTTGAATTTCTTTTCCAAAATTGATCAAAACAAGAACAATGATAAAGCTAAAAGGATAGTAATAACTCTTATTTCTATGAGTTATCACACCCCCAAAATTGAACCATTGTTTGTCCTCAAGGAATGATACTCAAAAGCTTGAGCAAACTAAAAACAAATTCAGAACAGCATAAGCAAAATTGGTTTGAAATGTGCAAGAAATGAGGAAATTCAGTCCCAGCGCTCAGCCTAATTCCTAGCGCTCTGCTGTGACAGAAAGTATGATTTCCAATGCTCGGTCCCTAGAGTTAGCGCTCAGCCGAGACAGAAGCTGGAATTATAGCGCCCAGCGCTGGAAAGAAGACATAAAGCAATAGACTTAGTCCAAGCCTAGTGCCCAGCACCCTGATGTCAGCACCCAGTCCTGGTTCCGTTCCGGACACTATAAATTTCGTCTGCCAGTTATTTTTTGGGGACTTTTGGATCACTTTCTGGTGCGAGGCAGAACCATTTGAGAGCGTTTTTGAGATTCGTGGTTGTTCAAGATCTTTTGGAAAGAAGAATTGACAACTCCATGGCTTCTCTATCTCAATCTTCATCCATTTCTTCCATTTTTCAGATTCATACCATGAGTTTATAAATCTATAGGGTTAGGATAGGATGAACTCGTTTGGATCTTGATGTAAGTGCATTTCACCTTCGATTTCAATTCAAATTCGTTCAATTAAGTAATCTCTTCTTTGCTTAATGATTTTCTTTGATTGGCCATCTATGAAGTTGATTACAAGCATGGGTGCACAATTGAAAATTTTGTGTTCATGTTAGATCTGAAGAAGATTACTTTTATAGTGTTGATTCTAGGAGTAGAATCTCATTGCAATACATTTCTATGAGTCTCATGCTTAATGTTTGTGCTAATTCTTGAATCACCTAAGGAATTAGGGTTCTTGATTTGTAACAAAAGGATATCACTTAAGGAATTAGGGATAAACCTACATTAGTGATTTGAATGTTAAATGAATGAATTGAATTGAAGTTAGGGTTTAACAAGGTTGCATTAAGTGAAAATTGAAATCATCTTAAACACTTGATCTCATCATAATTGTTCATTCTTTCAGTTACTTGCTTGTGTGATAAAGAAGAAAACATGATTCATTCATTTTTGTAACACATTTTGGACAAAGAAAATTCAATTACTCTTTTGGAACTATGATTTGTCTTGGTTCAAATAACAATCACTTAGTTTGCGTTGCTACTTAATCACAATCTTCGTGGGACGATACTCTACTTTCACTCTATTACTTGTCGCGATTTGGTACACTTGTCAAACAATCAACGACAGAAACCCCCAACATCTATAGAAGCATTGCTAGCAGTTGCACCACTTCCAACAAGGAAGTGACTTGTCTCAAGACTGAAAGTACTTGGATCTGCGTTTTAAGACAGATTTCTTAGATATAAAGGAACGGGAAAGGAATGTATATGTTTCTGTACTAAACTTTATTAACTATAAACCAAACTGATAACAAGGGATGCTCAGGTGGTTCATGTCTTTCAGGGAAGTAAATGCTAGTGCATTTTCTTGCTAAGTATGGTGCCTCAGGCGCTTCTTATTTGGAGGTTTTAACATCCCCCGGCTTTGCTGTTTTTGCATGAAGCGGATTCTGCAGGAACTCTATTTGTGGTTTGCTTGTTATTTATCAGTTGTCTAAGAAAAAAAAAACTACACCCATATTCCAACCACTCACTACCATATACAAAAGCATACTACTGAAAAGCTTGTCCATGGCACCCATAAACCATATCTGCAAAATCACTACTAATTCAACCTCATACATCTGTATTGCATATAGCTCAATAATTTAGATAGTTGGGTTATTCAAGTTAAATGAAAACCTTACAAGTAAGTCAACTTTGATAGAATATCTAAAAATTCTCGTTACTATATCTCAAAATATTTGAGGATATAAGATATCTTAGAAGTTAGTTCTTATATATTATTCCTTTATTTTCTTATTTGATTAGACTATGATTTTATTACTGGTATAAAAATGACTCTTGGCTTTATCATACCTCCCTTCCTTATTCCATACCCATAAATCTAATTTCTTCACCAAACCTATCCATGAATTGACACTTCCATAACTCTCACGGTCTGTCTCAGCAACTTCATTTATGCATTATATGAAGACAATGAACAGAGGAGCAATTGCAATTAGCATATCTCGAAATCCAGCTTGCGCATTTCAGTGCTTAATTTCCATTGCGTAAATAATATATCCATCAACACTTCGATAGCAGATTAATAACATAGATTGACAAAAAAGGGAACTAAACACCAACAACAATAGTAAGCACATAAATGTTATATAAAAGAAACTGCAAAATTCCATCACTAACAGAAATCACAAATGGTATAGTAAAGCTAAAACTTACCATAATCAGCAGAAAAACAAGCCCAGCACTTTGATTACAGATAACTAAACACCAACAACCATAACAAGTTAGGAACTTGCAACCAGATATTTGAGAAATCTTCAACAAGAGAGATGCATTAACTTGCTTAGATTATATATTCCCAGAGTTCAATTATCTGAATGCCCTTTGCCATTCATTACTTTTAACATTAGGATGGAACTGAGCATGAACAAAATATCTAACTATAATGACATGGCATGTTGCCGGGCACTAGAATCATGAAAACATTATTATGCAAATAAAAGAGTAAAAAAAAATAGCACAGAAAATATAACAAAAAAAATCTTTAAATGTCATGAGGAAAAAAAAATATAAGATTAAAACTTTTCTTAGAGAACAACATCTACAATCTCTTTTAAAATAAGAAAATTACACCTGTCTATATCAAATAAGAAAATCTCTCATAAAACACTATTTGAGAACAAATGTGGAAGACGTGCCTCTATATCTACAGAGGAAAACCTCCAACATTTGAGTTGTATCACCTAAAAGCAAGAAGAAACTGCAAACTCCCCATTAACCAACAACTTTCTACTTTCATTTGAGTTCCAAAAAAAAAAAAAAAAGTGGTTTGACATTTTTGTGTGTTGTATGAAAGAAGGCATCAATATGTCTTAACTTATTTCAAATCAACCACTCAAATATTTAGTGATTGAAGTTGAACAAGAATCATAGAGCAGTACTTGAGACACTTTCTGCAAAAGTTGCATACAAATATTACTCAAGTGTGTTTTTAGTACATGTAATCAAATGTGTACTCTGTATTACACGTTTTATAAAAGTTGCAACCCATCATCTAAAAGTTGCATTTTGTAAGAAGAGCATACATCTATTACTCAGGAAACAAAAAACTCTATTCAGCTAGTTTGTTTTAGTACACCATCTCCATCGTGCAAAAGAAACCAACTAGTAGGAGCACAAAATACCTGTACAATGGTACCTGTCAAAAATTAAAAGCCCTGATGACTTAACAAAGAACAAAAATGAACTCATCAGAGTAGATCAGCAACTTTTGATGGCAACTCCTCTACAGTCACATTGCAGAACTTCTGAATACCAGACAACATTCTTAAACCATCCTACATTTTGTGTAAGAGAGTGAGTTCAAGAACGTGAAACTGTTAGTGGTGAATAGGTCATATAATAAGTGCATTTCAAACAAACGAATAATTAGGTAATTTAGAACAGCTAGAGCAAGCCACCTCCACCTTGTAAGCATTTTCATTACATCAATGACCACTGAGAAGTATATAAATCAATATTATAGTCATCCTAGATCAGTTTGACAATATAATAAGTAGTAACGGAAAGATATTATATTCTATCAGACAGCATTCTTAGATGCTGGTATCACTCATTATTTGCAAGAAAAGCCACCTTCAACAATTATGCATATTTCATTTGCTCGTCATACCTTAAACAGGCCCAAAACAGATGCTAGTATATCCTCAATCACCTGCATAACCACCATATAACTAGTCAAACAATTGTTTCAATCAAGCTGACTCCATAATATCATAAACAAAGAAAATGATAAATTACCTTGAGGGAGCAACAAAACCAAACACCATCTCAAGCAGCAAATCCTTTTGCTTATTCTTTCGGCAGCCAAGTACGGCTCTAATCCTATGAGGATTATCAAGTAGATACAAATATACACGATTGATCCGATAAGCCTCTATTTTCAAATCCTCTAGAAGCTTCCAAATTTCAGCTTCAGAAATTGGAAGTCTCTGCTGATCTTTCTCCGAAATAGCAGAACTTTCTCTAACAGCTGCAATACCCTCTCTAAGAGCCTCGGCAATATCTTGAAGTACCATTTTTATCCCTTCAACTTCATTTTCATCCCTTAACGTTTTAGCCCTTTTTCCCTTAACCTCTTGATCACGATCAACTTGGATCTCAGGAGATGTGACATCATGGTCATTCTCTGCCTCTTGCTCGCTTTCTGAAATCATCTCGTTGGCTTCACTTGACTCAAATTCCCCAATACGCAGCCTTTTGTTGTTTCTGATACCTTGTGCAGTGTCAGCTCTAAGAAGAAGGTCAAGTGTGGACTTATAGTCAATATTGTAATCAGCAAGGGTTCGTCCATCCTTCAATTCCTTCCCCTCAAATATCAAACGCTGCTGATCGGGTGGTATACCTTTCCTATCTTGAATCTTTGCCTTCACGGAATCAATCGTATCATAAGGATCAACATCCAGAATTATGTAACTGCCGGTTAGGGTTTTGACGCGGATCTTGTTCTGCCCTCCTTCATGGAATCGAATAATCAGGTGAAGAGTGGATTCGTTCTGGATGTTGTAATCGGCGAGGGTGCGACCGTCTTCGAGCTGTCTTGCGCAGAAGATGAGACGCTGTATGCAGAGAGGGATCCCTTCACGGTCTTCGATCTTCGCTCCAACGACAACGTCAATCGCCGCTGCCGCTCCAACACCGATAGCCTCACGCTGCACCCCGTGTACCCCTGATGACAGTAGAGATTTGGGGCTGGGTTGCGTGGATCTAGGTTGGCTGCGGTGTTGGGAATTTGCGTATAAAACAAAATAACGCAGTGGAAAAAAAATTCCCATCTAAGGATCCTTGCGAATGGTCATGATTCATGGTTAGAAGATTTACCTCTTGAAACGATGAGAATTGATTGAAATCGTCTATCACGAACACCGCACGAACGATGTCTCTAAGGTATCCACACGAGCAGATCCCGTGAACGTCCAACGTCACGAACACGAAGCGTCTCTGCCTCAGTGCTAGCTTCGAAAACCGAGACCTACTGCTCACTGTCACTCTCTATGTGCGGCTAGGGTAAAAACCGTGTAGGCACAATAGCTTAAGTGGTCTACTTATAGTAGCACCTCCTTAAGTGAGTTAGTGAGCAGCGTTTGACCTAAGCCCCGTGTACTATGCGCTAGGCCCAATAAAAGAGTCCAACTCTCCTTTTAATGCTTCTTTTGATCCGCTCTTATGTGTGTGACCCTATAGGTTCCCAAAACGTTAGTAGTAATATTAAATCCCATTTAATATTACAAATAGTGAGCGGTATCTAGCAATACATCACTGCCACCTAAGTAGTGAGAAAGTCAGTGATTTGATTTGTGAAACCTTCTCGTGACAAATATTCATGTGCATTATTATCCCTTTGTCCATATATCTATATTGAACACAAGACATAGAATGTGTCACCCTTGTATGGTTCAATATCATGTTCCCCGATACCCGAGTAGACTTAACAACAAATGAGGTCAATATCTCATATTGACTCATTTCAAAGACGGCCATGCATTTTACTGGTCTCACTCTATCGGGAGCCCATGATATTACTCCTGTTATGTAGGAGGGACAAATTCCATCTAGGTCACTCACATCCCTCTCGCATGGCTCGTGGTATGCCCAATGACCGTCTTTATAATCATCCTATTACAGATGACGTTTGACGATATTAAAGCACACGACTCCTCATGTAGGGATCGTAGCGATTTCAGGTCGAAGGATTGCATACACCATTGTCACTATGAGAACTACTTATGACACTCACATAACGCTCCATGTAGTGTTCTCATGGTGGGTCAATCCAGTACATCATTACTCTAATGTGTACCTATGTGGCGACTCGATATCTCATATCCATGACCCGTGAGATATGGTCATCAGTCTGCACACATAATAGTCTCAATTGTATTATTATTGTCCTTATTAATAAAATACTTGACTACGGATATTTAAGAATAGGATTCCATTGTTCAATAGTGTCTCACGATCAAGTCATATACTTGATATTCTATTAAACTGAAATTTCTATTCTAAGGACTTTATTATGTTTAAACAAGTAACACAATAAACTGGAATGCCTCATATCATATATAATAGCAAGATAAAAATGTAAGTCTAAGAAATACACTGGTCTCTAGGGCTTACACCAACAATCTCCCACTAGCACTAGAGTCAATCAGGCATAAATCTAATGCCCATCGATCTAGTGTGACCTTCGTGCTTCTGTTGAGCAAGAGGTTTCGTAAGTGGATCAGCAACGTTATCAAGTGTTGGTACTCTGCATATTTTCATATCTCCTCTATCGATAATCTCTCGAATGATATGGAAGCGCCTAAGTATATGTTTGGATCGCTGATGAGATCTAGGTTCCTTAGCTTGTGCAATGGCCCCATTGTTATCACAATAGAGATCAATGGGGTCCACAATACTAGGAACTGTACCAAGCTCAGCAATGAATTTCCTGATCCAAACAACCTCCTTTGCTGCATTGGAGGCGACAATATACTCAACCTCTGTAGTAGAATCGGCGACTGTCTCTTGCTTTGAACTCTTCCAGCTCACCGCCCCGCCATTCAGGCAGAACACATAACCAGATTGCGATTTGGAATCATCCTTATCGGTTTGGAAGCTAGCATCGGTGTAACCTTTTACAGCAAGCTCTTCCTCGCCTCCATATACCAAGAACGAATCCTTAGTTCTTATCAAGTACTTAAGGATGTTCTTGATGACAGGACCAGATGACTTTTACGGGATCGATCGGGTACTGATCGTTATGCTTAAAGCATACGATACATCTGGTCGAGTACATAACATGGCATACATGATAGATCCAATTGCGGATGCATATGGAATCTTACTCATGTGATCCTTTTCTTCTTGAGTGGAAGGGGATTGTGCCTTTGATAGGCATATACCATGTGACATAGGCAAGAGTCCTTTCTTGGATTCATGCATGTTAAAGCGTCTCAACACTTTGTCTATGTATGTACTCTGACTTAGGCCAAGCAACTTCAGCGATCTATCCCTATAGATCCTGATTCCCAATACATAGGTAGCTTCACCCAAATCTTTCATAGAGAAGCAATTCCCTAACCATGTCTTTACATTTTGTAGTGTAGGGATGTCATTTCCAATGAGTAATATGTCATCTACATATAACAATGGAAAAACAACAATGCTCCCACTAACCTTCTTGTAGACACAAGGTTCATCTTCATTTTTTATGAATCCGTCATTGTCTTACAAAGCATCATCAAAATGAAGGTTCCAACTTCCCGAAGCTTGCTTCAATCCATAGATTGATCGCTGCAATTTACATACCTTTCCCAGGCATCCTCTCGAAATGCCAAAGCCTTCGAGGTTGTGTCATGTACACATCCTCAAGAAGCTTTCCATTAAGGAAAGCAGTTTTGACATCCATCTGCCATATCTCATAATCATGGTATGCAGCGATAGCAAGTAAGATCCGGACGGATTTAAGCATTGCAACAGGCGAAAAGGTCTCATCATAGTCGACACCATGAATTTGCTTGAAACCCTTAGCGACCAATCGCGCCTTAAAGGTGGGTACCTTACCATCCATGTCAGTTTTCTTTTTGAAAACCCACTTGCACCCTATGGGTTTCACCCCTTCAGGTGGCTCTACCAAGGTCCATACCTGGTTGGTGTACATGGAATCCATCTCAGATTTCATGGCCTCAAGCCACTTCTCGATTCTTCGGGGCAGTGATGGCCTCCTGGTAAGTCACAGGCTCATCTTGATCCATGAGCAATACATCACCTTGTGGAGTCATGAGAAATCCATATCTCTCAGGCTGGTGACGTATCCTGTTAGACCTACGCTGGTCTTGTGCTACTGGAGCAGGTTGTTCCTCCACAGCATTTTGTGAAGGTTGCTCATGTTCTACCAATGGTAGGTCACTACTCTATGATTCTTGAATTTCTTCAAGTTCTATCTTCCTCCCACTGGTTCCTATGGAGATAAACTCCTTTTTTAGGAATACACCAGTCCGTGCGACAAACACTTTGCCTTCGGAAGGATTATAGAAATAGTACCCCTTGGTTTCTTTGGGATACCCCACAAAGAAGCATTTATCAGATTTGGGATCAAGCTTATTAGAAACTTGACGTTTTACATATGCTTCATAACCCCAAATCTTCATAAAAGACATGCTGGGTCGTCTACTAGTCCATATCTCATATGGTGTCTTTTCTACCGCTTTGGATGGAACACGGTTAAGTGTAAAAGCTGCTGTTAATAGAGCATGTCCCCAGAAAGAGTTTGGAAGGTTTGCATGACTCATCATAGACCGAACCATGTCCAACAAGGTTCGATTTCTCCTCTCATAAACACCATTCCATTGTGGTGTTCCAGGTGGAGTGAGTTGAGATAAAATTCCACACTCTCTCAGATGATCATCAAACTCTAGGCTCAAATATTCACCACCTCGATCTGATCGAAGAATTTTAATATTTTTACCAAGTTGGTTTTGTACCTCATTTTTGAATTCCTTGAACTTTTCAAAGGATTCCGATTTATGTTTCATAAGATACACAAATCCATATCTACTGAAATCATCAGTGAATGTGATGAAGTACTGAAAACCACCTTTAGCTAATGTGTTTAGGGGTCCACATACATCGCTATGTATAAGACCCAAAAGATCGTTAGCTCTTTCACCTTTTCCGGTGAATGGAGCTTTAGTCAACTTTCCCAATAAACAAGACTCACATATCTCATATGATTCATAATCAAATGATTCCAAGAATCTATCTTCATGGAGCTTTGAAATGCGCTTCTCATTTATATGGCCTAAACGACAATGCCAAAGATAAGACGGGTTCAACTCATTTGGTTTGAACCTCTTAGTATTTATGTTATAGATGGTCATTTCAAGATCAAGGACATAAAGCCCATTACTCATGTGTGCACTAGCATAGAAAATATCATCCAAATAAATAGAACAACTTTTGTTCTTTATTATAAAAGAAAAACCAATCTTGCCCAAACAAGAAACGGAAATGATATTCCTGCTAATTGCAGGCACAAAATAACAGTTCTCTAACTGAATAGTAAGCCCAGTGGGCAAAGTCAATACATAAGTCCCTACAGCTAAAGCAGCAACCTTTGCTCCATTTCCAACTCGTAGGTCGACTTCGCCCTTTGCCCATGGTCTACTCCTGTTTAGATCCTGCACATTTGTACAAATGTGAGAACCACATCCAGTATCTAATACCCATGATGCAGAAGTAGATAAATTGACTTCTATAACAAACACACCAGAAGTGGAAGTCTCACTTCCCTTCTTCTTCTTGATTTCTTCCAGGTATTTTGGGCAGTTCCTCTTCCAATGTCCGGTCCGACCACAATGGAAGCAATTGCCTTCCTTAGCCACACCACCCACAAGGCTTCAAGCCGTAAGCACCGGGCTTGATCTTGTTGATGGCCTTGCCCTTGCCCTTGCCCTTTTGTTTGTGCGTGGGCTTCTTGGGCCGCTTCTTGCTATTTCCAGCACTGGACCATCAAAATGGCCTTCCCTCTTTCCTTTGTTAATATTTTGTTCAGCAGTTCTCAACATGCTCAACAATTTCGCAAAGGTTTGTCAAGATCATTCATATTATAGTTCATGACAAACCGACTATAGCTCTCAGGCAACGATTGTAGAACTAAGTCGGTGGCCAACTCTTGGCCTAAAGGAAATCCCAGTCTCTCGAGATTCTCAATGTACCCGATCATCTGGAGTACATGAGGACTCACAGGGCTTCCTTCTGCCAATTTACACTGGAAAAGGGCTCTGGAAACTTCGAACCGCTCATGCCTTGCTTGCTCTTGGTAGAGCAGCTTGAGGTGCACGATCATATCGTACGCCTCCATGGTCTCATGTTGCTTTTGCAGCTCAGAGGTCATGGTAGCAAGCATAAGACAGCCGACGTCTAAGGCGTCATCCTGATGCTTCTTATAAGCATCCCTGTCACCCTAGGAGCACTTGAAGCCGGTGGCTCCTCGAGAATAGGCTCCTCAAGAACATACAGCTTTTTCTCATGTTTGAGGACAATCCTCAAGTTTCTGTACCCGATCCGAGAAAATTTGTTCCGGATAGTTTGTCCTTCTCAAGGACAGATCGCAATGACAGGTTACTTGATGTGTTTGATGCCATGGTAATCTACAGAGATAAATATGCAAAATATAAGTATCATGCCATGAAGTTATTTAATAAGGTCTTTAATTAAATACGCCTCCCACTATTTTACTCAAAACAATGACCCTCATCATTGATTCGGAAAATCCTGTTGGAAGATTTTCTAGTGGGCCAAGATCCATATTTCACCTAGCTTTAAGTCAGCTTTGGCTGATCACTCAAAATTCGGTTATATAGGTAGGAAACACTTTCCGATTGCATCTCATGCAACTCTTGGACAGTTGGGTGAATAACTCTTATTCTAATCCATCAGATGGACTAAAGCCCAACTTTTAAGCCTCTAAGACTTTCAATCCTATTGAAGTTGGCTTAGTTAAGTCAGACCCAATGGATAGCAGTTGAACATTACATTTGTCCCATCGCGTCTTACTAGTATAGATAAAGGTACCCCGCTTTGGCGGACCCACACTTAATCGATCATAGTCTTGACGAGTGCCGTGCATTGGAAGGCCTTTATATGTGACTTAATATTTCCTTTTGAGGGATTTGATTAAAATTTGATCTCATCATTTGTTAAACTCTTTAACTTACTATTTACATACATGCATCTCATACATATATTAGTTAAACCCCTTTTAACATACTACATACATACATGCATCTCATACATATATAAGGCAAATAAATGTGATATGGTTATGGCCCCTAACGCATTGATTCTCCCAAGCCAATGAGAGAATCTAAACTGAAACCTAGGAGCGTCCAGGCTTCTCCAAGCATGATCTCCCACAGGATAACGTCTTCTTGTCTCCATCATTACATTACATAAACAGAAACCTCATTTTACATATGAGGGGAGTGAGATGAGAAAAGAATATACATATGGGATATAAGAGAAAGGCACGGCACGCAGGCCGTATTTCAAAATATAAACCAAAAGATTAAAGGACTAAGGCCATAACCATTCACCATACATTACCAAATAAATAGTAACAACCAATAATAATACACAATTATTATTATTATTATTATTATTAATTAGAGATTTCAAAATCTGAATTTTGAAAACATAACATATATATATAATAAATCACATTTATTGTAATTGATGTGACTATAAATCACATTTATTGTAATTGATGTTACTATAAATCACATTTATTGTAATTGATGTTACTATCACTCACATTTATTGTAATTGATGTTACTATAAATCACATTTATTGTAATTGATGTTACTATTAGTTAAGTATTTCAAAATCTAAATTTTGAAACCATATCATATATAATAAATCTCATTTATTATAATTGATGTTGTTATTAAATGGTGACATAAAAGATTTCAAAAATTGAATTTCGAAATAACACACTACTCAGAGGTAGCATGGGGTTCCCGCTTCCTTGGCGGCTAGGGCTTCAACCTCTCAACCCTAAAACCGCAAGGCCCGTGAACACTTCACGCTGCAAGGAACAGCGGCTAGGGTTTCAACCCTTGGAACCTCAGCCGCAAGAACATGAACTTTTCATGTCTGACACCCTTTAACGCCGCCAACAGAGAACTGAAACCGATCATGTTTAACATCTACACTTGACGTCATCGCAGAACATAATAAGGATTCCAGAACCAATGTACATATCGCATATATAAACATAAACATGCTATAGACGCATATATCATATACATACGAAAATTACAGAAACAAGGTTTCGCAAAAACGGATGCAAACGATTTTCAGAAAACAATTTTCAGAAAAACGATTCACAGTATTAACATGTTATCATACATAACAGGTAAACCACGTAACAGAATCATGGTTTCACAAGCGGCTCTGATACCACTGTTGGGAATTTGCGTATAAAAAAAAATAACGCAGCGGAAAAAAAATTCCCATCGAAGGATCCTTGCGAATGATCATGATTCATGGTTAGAAAATTTACCTCTTGAAGCAATGAAAATTGATTGAAATCGTCTATCACGAACACCGCACGAACGGTGTCTCTAAGGTATCCACACGAGCAGATCCCGTGAACGTCCAACGTCACGAACACGAAGCGTCTCTGCCTCACAGTGCTAGCTTCGAAAACCGAGACCTGCTGCTCACTGTCACTCTCTATGTGCAGCTAGGGTAAAAACCGTGTAGGCACAATAGCTTAAGTGGTCTACTTATAGTAGCACCTCCTTAAGTGAGTTAGTTAGCAGCGATTGACCTAAGCCCCGTGTACTATGCGCTAGGCCCAATAGAAGAGTCCAACTCTCCTTTTAATGCTTCTTTTGATCCGCTCTTATGTGTGTGACCCTATAGGTTCCCAAAACGTTAGTAGTAATATTAAATCCAATTTAATATTACAAATAGTGAGCGGTATCTAGCAATACATCACTGCCACCTAAGTAGTGAGAAAGTCAGTGATTTGACGAAACCTTTCTGTGACAAATATTCATGTGCATTATTATCCCTTTGTCCATATATCTATATTGAACACAAGACATAGAATGTGTCACCCTTGTATGGTTCAATATCATGTTCCCTGATACCCGAGTAGACTTAACAACAAATGAGGTCAATATCTCATATTGACTCATTTCAGCACGGCCATGCATTTTACAGTCTCACTCTATCAGGGGGCCCACAGATATTACTCCTGTTATGTAGGAGGGACAAATTCCATCTAGGTCACTCACATCCCTCTGCATGGCTCGTGATATGCCCAATGACCGTCTTTATAATCATCCTATTACAGATGACGTTTGACGATATTAAAGCACACGACTCCTCATGTAGGGATCGTAGCGATTTCAGGTCGAAGGATTGCATACACCATTGTCACTATGAGAACTACTTATGACACTCACATAACGCTCCATGTAGTGTTCTCATCAGTCTGCACACATAATAGTCTCAGTTGTATTATTATTGTCCTTATTAATAAAATACTTGACTACGGATATTTAAGAATAGGATTCCATTGTTCAATAATGTCTCACGATCAAGTCATATACTTGATATTCTATTAAACTGAAATTTCTATTCTAAGGACTTTATTATGTTTAAACAAGTAACACAATAAACTGGAATGCCTAATATCATATATATATATATATATATATATATATATATATATATATATATATATAATAGCAAGATACAAATGTAAGTCTAAGAAATACACCGGTCTCTAGGGCTTACACCAACATGCGGTGAGGGCAGAGGCATGATGATGGGACACGCGAGTCTGCCACGGTGACGCCCAAGGTGATGGCTTTCGATCCGTGGTGCTTAGGGGCAGCTAGTTCGCGGTGAGCCCGCTGTGGTGCTGCTCCGCCATGTAGTGAGGTGTGTTTAGGTGCTACTGATCCAGATCTTGGGGTGCTTGTCTAAGAAAAGATGAACCCCATGGTGGTGACCGGTGGCTGTGATGTCAAACCTCCGCAACCCATATCTAGGCGATGGCAGTGGTGTTGAGGTTGGACCTCCGGTAGGTGGAAGAGAGCAGAAGGGTGATGATGGAGGTAGTGGTGAAGGAGGGGTAAAATGGAATTTTCAAAAATAAATTAAAAACCTGAAAACCTAGTGCATCTGGTTAAAAAATGGTCTACACCGATATACCCATAAATCATGGTCTTCATGCTAGAATCCACCGAGTTTTATATCTAAATTCATGTATATGAAAAAATATATTATCGAGAGTGGTATTCACTTATGTGTCTGACAATAATCCGAGAGACTAATTTCTCACCAATTGAGTGGGACCACATTCTAGAAAACCAAAATAAAAAATTTGTAACTTTAGTCTTTTATATTACTATTTTCCTTTTTTTTTTGTTCTCATAGTTTTTGTGATTTGTTAATTGAAATACTAAATTATTTGTTATGTAATTATAATTTGATATTTTAACAATTGAAATTATATGAGATTATAGTTGAACTAATTTAATTAAAATTTACAAATGAACCGAACATCCTAATTAAGGTTAACTAAGGTGGTGCACATTAACATAAAAAAAACCATGTGTTCAAATGCATAAAATTATTATTAGATTAGAAGTGCTTAATGCATCTGATTGATAAGGAGGTGTTCCAAGGTTGAGACTTGAGGATGCATATCCATTTGGCCTTGTGGTGGAGTTCCAAGGGGAAAGAAATGCTATCTATAAACATATTTTTCTCAAGAATAAAAGAACCATTAATCTTTGGAGTGTTAGACCAACCTGTAATAGAGGTCCTTCTAATATAAGTGATATGGTGTTGATGCAATATTACAAGCAAGGAAGTTCTTTACCATAATGAGCCAAGATACAAATGTCTATGCCCCATTACTATAACTTGCAAAGTTGCAATCTTAGGAGTCAAAATAGACACTATAGTTGAGTCAAATCTGGAAATAACTCACACAACCAGTAAGGCAAAACAGCGACTGAAGAATTCAATATCAAAAATCGAAATTCAGAACATTAATTATTAGATTTTTAATGCATTTCATACAACAATTTTAAATATGGGTAAATGCTCATTTTGGTCCCTGACAAAAAACACAGTGCCCATTTTCGTCCCTGACAAAAAAAAATTACCCCATTAGTCCCTGACAATTATTAACATGGGACAAGTTAGTCCATACGTGACTTCCATTAGTCAGCATCCGTTACTAAAATGTCTCACAATACTAATTGTCAGGGACTAATTAGTCTCACTTTAAATATTTTTATGGACTATAATGTCCCATAGTAATTGTCAGAGACTAACTTGTCCGACGTTAGTAATTATCAGGGACTAACGGGGTAGTTTTTTTTTGTCAGGGACTGAAATGGACACCGTATTTTTTATCGATGACCAAAACGGACATTTACCCTTTAAATATTGTCCTGGAATCCCTCTTGTCGTTATATCCCATCATTATTGTATTTTTTTAATAATCAAAAAACATATTATATGAGATTATAACGGTACTCTAACCCATATACACGGAGACAAAACGAAGAAAAAACAACTAATGTAAATAAAATACTGATGCTAAACAACATAGAGTAGAATAAGCTTTACAATTTTGGATTTTAAAATTTTGTTTGGAGCTTATCCGATGCAGTGAATGAAACTTGTATTGTTATTTATGATAGAGTGATTTTTTTTTTTTTTTTGCCTTCAACTTACAGGTAATTTTTTTATATATATTTTTGAGTTTCTTTAAATGGTTCTAGAGTGTTCAATTATTTTGCCTATTAAGAATATCATATAGTTTGAGACTTTGCAATATATATACACACACGACTTTGAATCCATATGATGATTTTCAAATATTAGAGATTCTATTTTAGAATCTCATTGCATTCGGTATATAATTTTGTGAGAACACTTTGATGTGTGTATGTATGATTATAATGATTTGAGAAGTTTTTGATGTGAAATATCATAGTTTATTACACTCTTTAAAATGTATTTCTACGAGACATTATTGAGAAATTTATGAAAATATATATGATAGCCATGTGTTAAGTAAATGCAACTTTGAGTGTTAAAGTCATAAGGAAGAGTGATAGTAAAATACTATCACTAAAATGTTATATTGAGAAACTTCTTAGGAAGTATAGCCTTTTTGGATCTAAATTATTGAGTACCCCTTATGACACTATCATTTAATTAAAGAAAATATAGGTGACTTTGTTACCTTATGAGTATACTCATGATATTGAAAGTTCATTGAAAAAAGATTAAATATACTTTGTGGCACTTGCTAGATTAGTGCATGATATACTTGAGAGATGCCATGAATTTTGGTTTTGTATTTAGTGAGTTTTCCATTGTATTATAATGATACAATGATGTTAATTGGATTTGATTTATAAGAGAGTAAATCTATAAGTGGATTTAATTTTCCTCTTTGTGGGGGTGTTGTCATTTGGAAATCGTCCAAGCAGACCTATGTAACCCGATCTAATATGGAAGCCGAGCTTAGTACTTCTGACTTGGCAAAATTTGAGATTGGTTGACTAAGAAATCTCTTAGCCAATATTCTTTGATGGAAGAAATTTGTGTCTTTCTTATTATTACATTGTGATTGCCAAGCGGCAATAGAGAGAAAATAATAAAGTTTATGATGAAAAATAGAGATATATGCACATATATGTAATAATTGTGTAAAGCAGCTGCTGAATAATGGGTTATATCCCTAAATTATGTGTGACCAGAAATGAATCTGGAGGATCCTTTTACAAAACCACTAAGCAGGAAGCTAGTGGAAAACACATCGAGAGGGATGAGACTTATGCCTAATACAAAAATGAGAGTGATGGTAACCCAACATAGTTTGTGAAAAATTCACAAGTCTATGTTCATATGGGTAAGAACAAGTCACTTGTCAATTTGATGAGACACTATCTATTAATATATGATGCTTCATCCCTATGGTGTAGGATAGTGTAATACTACAGTGTTGGAGGTTGAGTTTATACTCTTAATGAATATATAGCTCATAAATGAGTGGTGTGCTTGACTGTAGTGTACACTTGATAGATTCACCTATGTGAGTGTTGAGGTGGGGTCGCCTCTATGAAATCTCGGGCAGACTTTCTAGAGTCACCCATGAAATCTAGGTAACGATGCAAGGCTGAAAGCACCACACCGTGTTGAACAACTTTGGATGAGAGATCAGTGTGAGTGATAAGTTCACCGATTCACAAACGGAATGAGGTTCATAGAGGTTCTAATCTCACCGACATTCTAGTAGGTCATAGCTCATTTGCTCTATGTGCTAGTTCATAGTCCAAAAGACACTAATGCTTATACATTGATTTCTCAAACTCTTGGGAACACCTTTTTAATTGACTTCAAAATAAATATGTGGGGGATTGTTATATTTTATGTTTGGTTATTTATTTTAAAGCCAAATATTAAACTAATAATATTAATTTGCATTTTTGTTTTGACCAAGTCTTTACCCACAAGTTTGTTACCGGTAGTTTTGAGCTTTATCTTTCTCTCCTTTTTTTATGAGGTTTGCTAGACTGACACGGTTTTAGCGACACCATATTAACACTTCAACAGTGCATACGTGTTGTGAGCCGTTGGATCTATGATTCTTCTTGATCTATCCATAAATTTAATTTTTCAATCATAATTTTTATCAAGTCTATTTTTCTGTCGTATTCTTTACAATCACAATACTCACAATGATATTCCATATGGTTACTACATGTATCAGTTGCTTCATCTTTTAATTCTTGTACTAAGTCTTTTAATCTATTTTGATTTGTTAAATCTATCATACTTAGATAGTGAACAAATTTTTCTATGTATAGAGTACTCATTATTAATTAGCTAGTACTTAGCTCTGATACCAATTCGGTACCACTCTATCTTTTCCCAGGTAATGGTAGTAATTAGGCATAGTCTGGATGATTATTTTCATGCATAATTTGGGTTACTAATAATTCATACCCATAGTCCATTATAGATTCATCTATTTCCATTATGTCTTTGATTAATTGATCTCGTTCTTCTTCACAAAATGCTAATTGTACTCTTTGCACTATTTGTTTTAAATAGAGTTCTTCTTGCCAGTGTTGGTGTTTTATTTTGTTAATTATTATTTGCTTGCAGTCTTTAGGTATTTTCATCACCAAAATACTTAATATTTCTTGATCCATTTAATCATCTAATAAATCCCATTCTTCATATATATCAGATAATAATAGTCTATCATATTCAAAAGATAATCCTATTTCTTCCATATAGTTCCATTCTATGTCTAATGAAATAATTGCAAGATAATAATCTTCTTGTCTAACTTGAGTCTTTATTTTTTCAATTATTAGTTGTTTACAATCAATAGGTAAATTCATTACTAGTACACTCATAATTTCATTTTCTGTTTGAATGTCAAACTCAGAATATATTTCCATTTTAATTAGTATCTTCAAAAATTGGCGCTGTTATTTTTAAATAACTAGTTGATAGTTGATCTGATTTTTTCGAAATCATTTTTTCTATTTTTTCTATTATCTGTCTTTTATGTTCTTCTCTTTTGTTTCTTATATTATTAAGTTCTTTTTCTTTTTCCTTAATATATCTTTCCATCTGTTTTCTATTTTTATCTTCCTCGTCTTTTTTAAGATGATTATCATAGATATTCATAAAGTCCTTTATGTTCTTTTTATCTTGATTTATTTTATTATACGATTTTTCATAAATATTTCTTAATTCTTTGTTCATATTCTATTTCTCAAATATTGGGCTAGATCTCTTACTTGATTCGATAATTTATTTATATTTTCGTCTTTATTCTCCTCTGTTTCTGGGAAAGTAATTGGTTTAGGGATCTGCCTAAAACTTAGTGATTTTGGATTTCTTATAGAAATTCCTAATTCTGTTAAGTCATTTCTTTTAGGATAATAAATCTTTCCTATTTCCTCGAAAAGTCTTGGTATATCTATTCTGTCATTATTTCTAAACGTAATACTATGATGTGAGTTCGTTAGTGCATAATTGACACGATAAGTAATTGAGAAAATCTTATCTCCTGATCTCATTAGATTATTTCTTAAAAATCTATGTTCCATAGTTAGATTTTGATCTAATCTTTGGGTGTCTAATGGTATTCCAATATTTGGGTGTATTTCGAATTTTAACTTAACGTAGGCTAAGTTTCCTTCGATTACTCCTAATATTTTATCCTTAGGATCTGTTATTCTATCATCTTTTAGAACTAATTCAATAGGTGAATCTATACCTTCTTGAAAGGTTGCCTTAATTAAGACTTGTATTGCTCCTATATGAATATAACCTATTTTCTTTCTATGTAATTCCTTTTTTA
This sequence comes from Sophora flavescens, assembly GCA_030762895.1. Classification (NCBI taxonomy): domain Eukaryota; kingdom Viridiplantae; phylum Streptophyta; class Magnoliopsida; order Fabales; family Fabaceae; genus Sophora; species Sophora flavescens. The sequence continues at coordinate 129,063,973 of CM061070.1, read as the reverse complement.
AATTTCTTTTTAACTCAATTAATTTCTTCTTATTTAATAATTGTATACAGGTGTTTCCCTGTGTTTCAGATATATCTATTGGTGTTTCGTTAATTATCTTTCCGTAGTATATTATATTTTATTTCTGATTGAAGCGTTTCATTATTCCTCCTAGTTTTTTCATGTTTGCGTCTTTTGATAAATTCAAGTCATCCTTCTGAATCTTTTGAAATAATTTCGGATCTATTAAAATACTTCCTTCATAGTTTCCATCTTCTTCAGTAATTTGTAAATGTTCTACATCAGTATTATTAATTATTTCCTTTTCTATTTCAGACATGATTTACTTCTAGTATAGACTGAATAAAACTAAATGGTTTCCGAGTCATACCTGATCTGGTGTTTTGAAGTAATTCTGGGTTTATTGGTCCACCGCAGCTTCCGTCTAAGTTGACGATGAAATTTCGTCGAGTAGTTGGTAGTAATGAAAGTAATAAAGTAAAGGAATATATGAAAGTAGTTTATTTATAAACAGTAATGAAGTACATAGAACAAGGTTGATTCCATACTCAAGGAATCGCTAAGCATAGCTTAGAACTTCTCAGAGAGAAGAGAGAGATTGAAACTTTCGTTCAAATTGCTCTGCTTCCTTCGGACTGAGGAGCCTTATTTATACTCATAAGGGTACTTAGTAAATTACAGAAATGTCCTTACATGATTACAATTTTACAATCAATCAGACGCCTTAATAATTCATGCTGACATCATTGCTTACGTCATCCTTCAATAATTCTTGATGACGTCAGTGCTTACGTCATTCTTAAATAATGACTTCGTCTGAGTCTTTGTCATCTTGCCGACAGTCTTTTTGCTTCTCGCATCTTTCGCACGTGTGATTGCCATTCTCCTTAATCATTGAGCACAATAAGTCAAGGACAGCTGGTTGGTAAGTCATTGAAAGTCCTTGTAGTGTGTAGAATGGTAATTCAAAGTTTGTCAGTAGTGCTAGGTCTCTTTCTCGAATCAATTTTCCACTAGTTTTGCTGAGTAGCAAAGTATGTGGACCTTTGTACATGGCTTTTATGAAAGAGTCTTTACCAATTATCTGTCATTGAGTAAAGATGCTTGCCAATTGGTTTGCTAGGATTGTGACAATCTTTTCTTCGCTGTATTCTTCTCCAGTAGGTTCATCTCGCATATAGAAAGTATTGTTACTTACTCCAATGAAGATTAAATTCTTTGTAGGTTGTTTAGTTGCAAAGTCTGGGTAGGCTGAATAGAACTTCAGGAAGATGGTTCTATCATTTGCGACATTCTTTTGATAGTTCTGGATGGCTTCTTTCAAATTATATGGAAATAATTTGATTTCTTCCAAGTCTTGGCTGAGGTAGAGACATTCAATAAGTCCAAACTGGAACATATTAAATGTAAAAATCGATGTTGCTCCAGGAGTAATTACGGCCTTAATTCCGAAAATATTTCGGTTGACCATGTAAAAACAATTAATTTTTTCCTTTTCGGACCAGTGGGTTAGTCTTTTTAGGTGTTCAAAAAAATTTTCTTTGGAAAATTGAACTTGAAGTTCATGATCTTTTCTTGAAGGGATTTGGTAGTCATCAATGGAAGAAGGAATTCTTCCGAGTATTCTTAATGAAGTCTTTTGAACTGGTGGAGTCTTTATGGTTTCAGAGAAAGTCCTTGGGCCAAGATAAACTTCTTTGCCCTTGTCTTGTTCTTTTTGGTAGTCTATCAAAGCCTTCTCTGCTTCTTCTTTGGTACGAAATCCTTTGTGATGGACTCCTGAGATTCCAATACAGTAAGGGACTGCTTTGTGCCATTCATTGTAAACACCGGGGTGTGGTCCATTGAAGATAGTGTACCATTTTTCATTAGTGCTTTCCTGTACCTGTTGTTTTATGGTTTTCATAGGGTCTTCTTTGATGGGTATTCTTTGTAATTGAAACTTTAGTACTTCAATATTTGTTCTGATCAAGTCAAGCTCCATTATCTTCTGCTTCTCAAGCATTTCTTGATATTGAATCTGCTTCATTATGTCTTCAGTTGTTGATTGCTCCATTCTCTTGATAAAATATCTGCAAGAACATTTTTATCTCCCTTAATGTGAGAGATTGAGTAATTGTATTCGGCAAGTTTCATTTGCCATCTAATCAACCGTCCTTGTTTGTAAGTTCCTTTATGATTTAAGTTCTTAAAACCTGCAACATAAGTTGAGTCGGTTCGGACAATAAAGTCCTTATCCAGTATATAAATCCGATGTTTTTCCAACATACGGATCAAAGCCAATGTCTCTTTCTCATGAGTGGGATAATTAATCTCACTGTCTGAAAAAGTTCCTGACATATATCGGCATAGTAATTCATTTTTGTATCCAGGGGGTTTTGCTTTCATAACACCTCCCCAGCAGTCATTTGAGGCATCAGTCTCAATAATTATTATATCGTCATCCGATGGATGATATAGCTCAGGAAGATCCCGGCATAAGTCTTTCATTTTTATAATTAGTCTATCATCTTCATCAGTCCAGGTCCAGAGGGCATCCTTCTTTAGTTTTTGCTGAAGGATTCTTCTTTCTGCTGCAAGATTTTTGATAAAACCTTCATTTGAAATATATGTTAGTAGTCCAAGAAATCTTTGTAAATCCTTTTTATCTTTTAATGTTGTTGGGAAATTTTGAAGTTTCTCTTGTACATGTCGTTGCATTATTATTTTCCCCTTTTCGATTTCTAATCCTAAATAATTAATTCTATTCTGGGCTAGGACGGCTTTTTTCTTGCTTAAGACTATTCCATGTTTGTAACATTTGTTAAGAACGAATTCTATCTTTTTAAAGTGATCATCTAATCCTTTGTTTGAAAAGATTAATATGTCATCAATATAAATAAGACAAAAATCTTTAAATTCTTTAAGAATCGAATCTATTCTCCGCTGGAAGATTCCAGGTGGTTGCTTTAATCCCATTGGGAGTACATTCCATTCATATTGACCTTGAGGACAACTGAATGCTGTTAGTGCCTTAGATTCTTCAGTTAATCTAATTTGGTAAAAACCTGATTTACAATCAAAGGTGCTAAACCAATCCATGTTTCTAATCCTTTCAATAATTAAATCTTTTCTTGGAAGAAAATAGGCATCCCCTTCCATGGCATCGTTAATTTGTTTGTAATTAATTACCATCCTTCTTTTTCCTCTTTTTATTTCGTTATGATTTTCTACATAAAAAGCTGGTGCTGAGTGTTTACTATTTGATGGTCTAATTAGTCCTTTTTTACACATTTCATCAATGTCTTTTTCAAATTCATCTCTATCTTGTTTTGTGTAAATCATTGGTTTACATTTTACTTCCTTTGTTGGATCTTTTAATTTTAGTTCGACTAATTCAGTATTTTTGTTTATTTTTGGATCTAAAGGGTTTTCGCTACAAACCTTATCCAAAAGTTCATCTATATGAGCTGGAATTGTTCTATTTGGTTCTAAATTTATAAGTGCATGTCGAATTTTTGTGCAAATTAGGCTAATAATCTCACCACGTTTCAGCTGTTGAAACTTTGATGAATAAGTACATGTAGAGGTATGGATAATTGGTATTTTGATAATCTCTCGTTTTTGCTTTTGATAAATATATGGGGTTCTTAAAGTTATATATGTTAAATATTGACAAAATGGTTGATATAATCGTAGGAAATTATTTCCAATAATTATATCTATTCCTGTTTCTTGTTTATATATTGTTGGTATTATAAATATTTTCTCTTGTATTATCAAAGTAATTCTTTTTGCTATCCAATACAACGAGTGTATTGATCCATCAGCAATTTGTATTTTTAATGGTTTTTCTAATCTTTCCTAATTATCAATCAATGCTTATGTTGCAAGGCAAAGACTTGCTCCAGTATCGATATAGGCTTCTGTTACATTCTTACTTTTTTCTATCAATATTTTTATATAGGTACTATTCGAATTCTCCTTCTTCTGAAGATAATTCATCTTCTGTATATTCGTAGATACTTATTTCTGAAGTACTTAATTCTTCTTCTAACGGTTCAAGTTCATATATCTGGAAAACTTGTTTTATTATTTTTGATTTTTCCTTAAAATCTTTTTCTTTCCTTTGAGGGCATTCATTAGCATAATGTCCTTCAACATTACATATCCAACATACGCATTTTTTCTTTCCCTTTGGTCAGTATTTTCTTGGTGTTGATTTCTTTCTTCTGAAATATTTCTTTTTATTATTTTTGTAATAATTTTTGTTTTTAGAATAAGTCTTTCGTAGGTTTGGTCTTTTGTAATATTTTTCTTTATTTTTATTAATTTATCACAACCATATTTTCCTGGTTTTTCTATTTCTGGAATGTCACAACAAATTACAGTACTTCCTCTATTCAATTGTCTAATTGTTTCTCTATTCAAACATTGTTCTCTTAGTTCTTGGTATAAGAGTTTAATAACTCCACCTAAAGTATTTGCAGTTTCTTCGGGTTTTGATTCCCATAGTTTATTAATTTTTGAATTTAATGGATAAGGTAATTTATCTATAAAGATATATTTATATATTTCTTTAGTTTCTTCATCTAGTTGATAATAGTATTTTTGATATTCGTAGATAAAACTTTCTATCTGACACATATCACATATTTGCATTCTATTAAGATGTGATTTGGCATTTTCAATTAGAGTTTTATTTGTTTTTTCTCTTTGTTCCATTAAATTATATCCTAAAAATTCTTGGTGTATTAGAGTCATTATTAATTTAACATAGTCTACGCTATTATCTACCATTCTTCCGAAGTTAATCCATTCTGTATCCTTAATTCCTATTAAAAATTTTTGCACATTCCCTGTTGTTTTGAATGTCACAAAATTTTTGGTTTCTATAAAGTTTAATTGTTTAAATCTTTCATCAGTTAGGATCATTAGAATTATTTCATTCGTCCATCTTAATAATACATCCTCTTTATTTCTAATACAGTCAAGGTCAAGTATATTTCCAGTATTATGGTATCGAGGTTTAAATTCTTCTTGAACTTTTGTCCATTTATTATTATTTTTCCTTGCATATCCTTTATTATACATAGCTTCTGTTTCATATTTATCCCAAGCTCCTTCAGTTGTATATTTATATTCTTCCCATTTTCTTTTAGGGCTTTTTCCACTATATTCACCTCTTTCCATTTTTATATGGTTTTCTTCAGATTCTGAAGAGGAACTATAATTTAATATTATCTCCTCATTTTCTTTATTTTCTATGTCTTTTTTATCAATCTTTTCGATGTTATGTATTTGATTATTTTCTTCTTCAACTATTTTAAGTTGTTCTAATAATTGTTGAATTTCTTCTAAATCATTTGATTTCTTTAATGTTTCCATATATTCTTCTTTTATCCTCTCCATGAAGACACGGGTGTAGGTATCCATGAAGATTCTTGTTCTCGTTCTTGTTTAATTATTATTCCTTTTGCTCTTTTGGATTCTAAAATTTCTTCTAGTTCATTTTTTGTTATACATCTATTATTTTCTTCATATTCTAATAGGTTTTCTAGTTGTTCCAAAATAATTTTTATTTTAATAATATCCTCATTTTTATCTATCTCTTTTCCTTTATTAATATTATTTAAGGTTTCTTTAATATTTTCTATTTCATTTTTTCCTTTTTGTATTTTATTGCAAGTGTAATTTGCAATTTTATCTGTATTTTCGATTAATTGAATAATATTTTTATTTAATTCTTTCAATATTCTTTCTAATTCTTTAAATCCTGATTCTATTTCTTCAGATAATCCCATTATCCTATACAATTTTCTAATTCTTGCTTTAATTTTCTTATTTTTTTTCTGACCAATTCTTGGTGGAAAATAATATATTCATTTTGTTCTAATGTTTCTAGTATGTTTAAGTATTTTCTTAACTCATAAATATCTTGTTTTAATGTTAAAATTCTATTCATTATTAAAATAGTATTTTACTACAATGATATACGGTGTAAAGTGTCAAATTTTTGTGTTCATTTAACATTTCTGTTTTTTTATAGGCTTCACGTTTAATTGGTTACAACGGGCACGGTGGGAATGTTTTTTCTTTAAATCATCTCTGATCCATTTTTTTGAAAAAAGGCTGCACACTTGGTTTCTCTCTCTCTAAGGAATACCTTCATCAAACTACCAAAGTGCTCTATTTTATGCTACACTTAAGGTTCTGTACGTTGGTGCCACCACACTGTACTTTTGGTTTTAGTTTCAAATACTGGATTGTAGTTGCTATCATACTATTGATGAAAGATTGGGGGATACTTGCACAATTAGTATTCTTTGTGTATTTTCGATATCCTAAGATAGAAGAGATCCTCTTGATCTCTTGAGCATCCAAATAGTTGCTCCTGTGCTCTTGCTATTTCACGTGCAGTACTAACAAGAAGTGATTATTGTATACTCGAGAGTACTAGCATTGAGACCAACTACACCGACTAATTTACTTGTGGTGGGGAAATACTTTTAAGTTCGATGCTTTGCACGTCTCAGCCAAGATCGATAAGTTGATCTATCTTCATTTTGTTTCTATTTAGATGCATATTTAATTTATGCTTATTTTTATTTGTTGTTGTATTAATTCTATGTTAATAAATTTTTCCAACATATGTGACCAAAAAACCAAAACCAGAGTTGTGTGTGTAGCAGGCGCACAAACGCGTCAGCAGCAGGGGAAAATCGTTCTGGACTATACAAAAGAGCCCAGAGCCATAACCAAAATCGCCAGGCATATGCAACCAGCACCAGCAGCAACATGATCATATAATTTGAGAGGGTTTGATCAAAACCATGTAATTATCTCTCAACAAGGATTCAACCGCTGACGCTGTTTGAGCACCACCATAACATCTGCCCTGTGATTGCTATTAAATAGAATTACAGATACATAATCAAAACCCTGAAAGTAGAGAAAAAACGGGATATAGGTTTTGTCCAAGAAGTTAGAACATTGAGTATCATAGGGTCAAAATCCCCGTCACTAGGGATGGCAAAATGATCCATTTGTCCATCATCCATCCAGTTCATCCATTTCATCCATGAGAAAATCCATCCAATCCATCCATTTATAAAAAAATAATATAAATGGATTGGATGGATTGGATTATTTTTTTAGTGGATGGTTTATGATTCATCCAATATTTTTTAAAATCCATTGGACCAACAATCAAAAATATAATGGATCAACTTTTATCCATTCCAAAACCAATTTATTTTTTTCATATTATTTTTCACCAAATAAAAGAAACCTCCATTTGTAACAAAAAAAAAACTCCATCTAATTTTCTCTTCTGTTTCCTATTATTTTTTCTTCACTATTTTTTATTTTATTTATCTGCTTTTCTTTTTCTTTTTTTGTTACATTAAGTATTAACTAATTAATTGTTCTCAAGCATCAGTTGTAGTCCACGTTATCGTACGTTTTCTTTTTTCGTTGTCTTTTTTTGCAGAGAAACTTAAAAAAAAAGTATTAACTAATTGAAAGCAAATAAAGTCGTAACAAGTTTCGTAAAACAATATTATATATGAAACGTTGTGGCAAAATAACCTCTGTAGATACACATAATCAATAACTCCCATATAATAATAGAAAAATGGTCGTGATACAAAATGATGAGATATAGTGGAGATAATATTTTAATTTTTTTTACAAATTATTTTATTTTTAAAAATATTTTATGGATGGATAAAAGAGATATAAAATTATTTAATTTCTTGAAATAAATTTTAGTGGATGGATTGAATATTCATTCATGAAAAATTGTTAATGGATGGATCAGATGAATTTTATTTAATGGATCATGGATGGATTGGATTTTTTTTGATGAATTTTTAATGAATTATAATAGATTAATGGATTGTTTTTAATCCATCCGTTAAGATCCGAATAAAAATTTATCTGATCCATCCATTTGCCACCCTTACCGATCACCATCTGCTTCCTCTTTAAACAAATTCCAACTCTCTTAACACTTGCTAGCTAGCTTAATGCATTACAAGGGACACAAACACCAATCTGAAAAAGAGAAATCCAAAGAGAATACTTCCTGTCATCTCTCCATTTAAAATAAAAAAATAAAAAGATTTGAGTGAAAGTACATAAGTAATTTTAGATTTTACTATATCAACACCACAAATCAATTCATGGATGGATGAGATTAAGAATTACAAAGCAAATCTCTAGCTCTCAGATCAATTAAGAATTTGTCTAAAACACTTAACCCTCATGAGCTGGCAGGCGCTAACACAGAACACATCATTGTTAATTATAGTTCACCTTGCGTTACAAGTGCGGTGGGGAGGGTAACGTAGCTGCAGAGGATTTTAACTGTCAAGGAAAATAATACATTTGATGTCACCGAGGCTTTTAAAAAAAATCACGACAACAGGATCAGTTTGCAGAAAAATCGATTTATCATAAAGAGGAGGCTGTCATTACGCTACAACCACAGCGGTGATTGAAAATGCTTTGTATTGGTGATAGCAAGAATTTCTCATGCAAGTTTTTTGAAAAGCACATAGGAAAACAAGTTACTAATAGCCATATAAATAAGGCAATCCCAAAAGCATTCTATCGGGGTCAACAGGTGATAAAATCAGCTGGTTTAACAAGTGATTATGTCATGTCACGGATATCATAGCCTTCATTCATCCTCAAATACGTTTACAAAGGAGGTTTATCATGAATAAAGTGTAATGGAGGAGTGTCAACAAAAATCCTGGATGAGATGCTCCAAGATGATGGAGAGAGAGATAAAAATGGAACGTGCCATGGCAGCACTTCTCATTTTAGTTTGCTTCGAGCAATAGAATCTACATAGACTATTTTTGTTATCAGCAAACAAAATGTATCAATTGAGAGTAGAAAGGATACTCTAACTCATTGTATCAAAATACTTTCAACATTACCTGTTTAGTCTCTAACAATCATGCCTACTTCCTACCAAAAGATTCCATACATCATCCGAAAAAAAAAAACAAGTTGCAGTTCAAATTGGATAAATTCTTATATCACATCCGACTCAATTTTGTCCAATTAAAAGTGATTTGGATTGGATTGGATGATTCGATTTTTTACCAACACAATAATTAAAAAAAAATCCAAATAGGAGTCTCGATCAATCTATTAGTTTAATAACTTCCACCGAAAGCTTTTCATGATAGGAGTGTCGATCAAAAATCATTAAGTGATGCACATATACTCTCTTATATTCTAACCACTCACTACCATAAATCAAAGCATACTACTGAGAAACTTGTCCATGGCACCCATCATCCACATCTGCACAATCACTACAAATTGAACCCCATATACTGTATTGCATATAGCTCAATAATTTAGATAGTTGGGTTATTCAAATTCAAAGTAAACCTTACAACTTACAAGTGAATCAACTTTGATAGAATATCTAAAAAAATTCTCAAAATATTTTACTACATCTTAAAATATTTGAGGATATAAGATCTCTTGGAAGTTAGTTCTTATTTATTATTATTCCCTAATTTATTTTCTTATTTAATTAAACTATGATTTTGTTACTGATATAAATATGACTCTTGGTCTTGGGTTTGTCTTTTATATTACTACTACATTACCATAAATCAATTGAGTTTTAAGTCTTATCTCTCTTCCTTATTCACTACCCATAAATCATTTCTTCACCAAACCTATCCATGAACGGACACCTACATACATTGCATTGAATAACTCTCACGGACCGACCAACTTCATTTATGCATTATATGAAGACAATGAACAGGGGAGCAACTGCAATTAGCATATCTCCATATTCAGCTTGCGCCTTTCAATACATAATTTCCATCACTAAAAGAATGTATTAATCAACACTTCGATGGCAGATCAATAAAATAAATTGCAAAAAAGGGGAATAAGCATTAAACACCAGCAACAACAATAGGCACAAAAATATGTTATACAGAAGAAACTCTGCAAATTTTCATCATGAACATAAATCACAAATAGTATAGTAAAGCTAAAACTTACAATAATCAGCAGAAAAACAAACCCAACGCGTTGATTACAGATAACTAAATGCCAACAATCATAACAAGTTAGGAACTTGCACTCAGATATGTGGGAAACCTTAAACAAGAGATGCATTAACTTGCTTAGGTTAGATATATTCCCAGAGTTCAATTATCCGAATGCACTTTGGCAGTCATTGTTTTTGACATTAAGATAGAACTGAGCATGAACAAAATATCTAACTATAATGTCATGTTAGGCACCAGAATCGTGAAAACATTATTATGCAAATAAAAGAAGAAAAAAATAAAAACTAGAACATAAAATTTAACGAAAAAAATCTCCAATTATAATGAGAAAAAATTTAAAAGATTCAACTATGTAAATTTTCATAGAAGAGAACATCTACAATCTCTTTTAAAATAAGAAAATTACACCTGTCTATATCAAATAACAAAAATAGAAAATCTATGAGTAACTACTTTTCTTTCTTCTTTCTGAGAACAAATTTGGAAGCCGTCAAGAAGAGCCTCTATCCACAGAGGAAAAACTCCAACGTTTGAGTTGTACCACCTAAAAGCAAGAAAAAAATATATTCTCATCTGCAACTCCACATGCTCAAGTGCAAACTCCCCATTTCCCAACAACTTTCTACCTTCATTTAATTTTTTGAGTTCCAAAAAAAAGTGGCTTGACATTTTCATGTGTTGCATAAAAGGAGGCAACAATATGTCTGCAACTTATTTCCAATCAACCACTCAAAAATTTAGTGATTGAAGTTGAATAAGAATCATAGAGCAGTACCTGAGACACTTTCTGTAAAAGTTGCATACATCTATTATTCAGGTGTCTTTTAGTACACGTGATCAAATGTGTACTCTGTATTAATGTTTTATAAAAGTTGCATCACATCATCTAAAAGTTGCATGTTGTAAGAAGAGCATACACCTATTACTCAGGAAACAAAAACTATATTCAGCTCCTATGTTTTAGTACACCATTTCCATCGTGCAAAAGAAACCATCTAGCATAAGCACAAAATGCCTGTATATCCATACTTGTAAAAAAGTAAAAGCCCTGATCACTTACAAAGAACAAAAATGAATTCATTATAGTAGATTAGCAGCTTTTGATGGCAACTCCTCTAGTCTCTACAGTCACATTGCAGATCTTCTGAATATCAGACATAGCTTAAGAATGTGAAACTGTTAGTACTGATTTGGGCATATAATAAGTGCACTTTAAACAAGCGCAAAATTAGGTAATCTAGAATAGCTAGAGCAAGCCACCTCCACCTTGTATGCTTTTTCATTACATTAATGACCACTAAGAACTATATAAATCAGTATCACAGTCATCCTAGTCCAGTTGGACAATATAATTTGTACTAACCAAACAAATATTATATTTATCAGACAGCATTTTTAGAAAGAAAAGACACCTTCAACCACTATGCATATTTCATTTGCTCAACATACCTCCAATAGGCCCAAAACAGATACTAGCATCCTCAATTACCTGTATAACCACCACATAACTAGTCAAACGATTGTTTCAATTAAGCTGACTCTATAGTACCATAACAAATAAAATGATAAATTACCTTGAGGGACCAAACACCATTTCAAGTAATAAATCCTTTTGCTTATCCTTTGGACACACAAGTAGTGCTCTAATCCTATGAGGATTATCAATAAGATGCAGAAAGACACGATTGAACATAGGAGCTTCTATCTTCAAAGCCTCTAAAAGGTTCCAAATTTCAGCTTCAGAAATTGGAAGTTTCTGCTCAACTTTCCCCTCTTTAAGAGACTCAGCAATATCTTTTAGTAGCCTCTTTATCCCTTCATTCTCATTTTCAACCCTTGACCTTTTAGGCTTAACCTCTTGCTCGCTTTCCGAGCTCATCTCATTGGTTTCTTCATGTGACTCAGATTCCTCAAAATGCGGCATTTCTAGGCAAATTGCGGAATCCCACGGAATATTGTAATCAGCAAGGGTCTTTCCTTCTTTCAATTCCTTCCCCGCACATATCAAACACTGATTATCGGGTAGCATACGTGTCTTATCTTGAATCTTTAACTTCACATTCTCAATCGGATCAAAAGAATCAACATCCAGAACTATGATTTCTCCGAATAGGGTTTTGACGCATATCCTCCTCATCAAAAATGCAGGGTGTCGAACCACCAGGTGAAGACTGGATTCGTTCTGGATGTTGTAATCGGCGAGGGTGCGACTGTCTTCGAGACCTCTTCCGCCGAAGATGAGACGCTGTTGATGGGAAGGGATCCGTTCATGGTATTGGATCCTCGCCTTCACGTCGTCAATGGTGTCGGAAGATTCCACCACCAGGACGGTGATCTTTCCGGTTATGTGCTTCAGGAATATCTGCATGTTTCAATCTTTGGGAATAACAATTAACTAGTGTTAATATTATAGATAAATTATGTTCCTCTGGTTTCCAGAAATAAGTTTAAAAATTTAAAAGTGTTGTAGATTAGTTAGGTTGTTCCCTGGTTTTCACCTATTGTTTAAGAAGTAATAAATATTAATAGAATAAGTTACCGTGAATGAAAAAATTACTTTCAAATGCATATTTTTAAATGGATATATATTAATAGATAGATAGATATGGATATAATTAAAATAAAAAAAAACCATAAATATATTAAATCATGTTTCTTTAAAATACGTGATAGAAATTAATCGATCGTTATTCGGGAAGTTACTTCCTCTCTTACTTTTGTTTGTAAAAGCAAAATCATTAAATATGTAATTCAATGTGAAAAGCTCATTTGGATTAGATTAAGAAGTGATTATAAAATTATAATGATTTGATTTGTAAAGAAATTACATGTTAAGCAACATTAATAAATAGATGTGATAAGAATTTCCACTTTAAGCAACATCAACTGTATTCATATTTTTAAAAAAAATATAAGATAAAATGCTCATTTGGATTAGATTAGGAAATAATTATAAAATTATAATAAGTTGATGTGTTAAGAAAATGTACTTTAACCAACATCAGTCTATTGTATTAAATCATCATTCCATAAAATACACCATAAAAATTAACATACTTTTTGAGAAATTATTTTTGAGAGTGTTTTTATTTAGAAAGTGAGACAAAAATTACTTAAAGTAACATAAATGTAATTTAATTTATTATAAAAAACTAAATTTAAATTACATAAGGAAATGATTATAAAATTGTAATAATTTAATGAATTAAGAAATTACACTTTAAACATTATCATCATTGTGAACACCCATTTTTGTCCGTCTTCATTTTATTATCATGATTTTTTATATTTCAGGGAGACTAGAAAATAGTGAGAAAGAAAGAACGAAGAAAAAGAAAATACTGAAGAAAGGAGGAGGCTCACAACTAATTTGCTATTGGACGGGGAGGTCCCGTCCATTACATTGCACTTGCTGTTGGATGGGAAGGTCCCGTCCATTGCATTTGCTGTTGGACGGGAGGTCCCGTCCATTCCATTGCATTTGCTGTTGGACGGGGAGGTCCCGTCCATTGCATTTGTTGTTGGACGGCGAGGTCCGGTCCATTACATTGCATTTGGTGTTGGACGGCGAGGTCCAGTCCATTCCATTGCATTTGGTGTTGGACGGAAGGTCCCGTCCATTGCATTGCATTTGCTGTTGGACGGCGAGGTCCAGTCCATTACATTGTAGTTGCTGTTGGACGGGGAGGTCCCGTCCATTACATTGCACTTGCTGTTGGATGGGGAGGTCTCGTCCATTGCATTTGCTGTTGGACGGGAGGTCCCGTCCATTGCATTTGTTGTTGGACCGCGAGGTCCAATCCATTACATTGCACTTGCTGTTGGACGGGGAGATCCCGTCCATTGCATTTGCTGTTGGACGGTGAGGTTCCGTCCATCGCATATTTAAACTTCTGTTGGACGAGGAGGTCCGTCCAGTGCATACCTAATTTTACGAATCTAACTTTCTGTTGGACAGGGAGGTTCCATCCACTACAATTTTATTTTCAGGCTGAAGGTTAAAGAATAAAGAAAGAAGAAAAAGAAGATAATGAAGAAAGGACGAAGAAAAGAAGGAGAAAAGGACAATCAGCGAAAAGAAGAAATGAGATCGAGTTACTTCTCCTAACCCTAAAAAACCCTATTTTACATATCAGACAAGACCTCTTTTCCTCCTCCCACTCTCCAACCGCCTCTACGCCTCCTCTGTCCGTTGGTTCTTCTTCTTCCTCACCTCCTCCCTCATTTTAACCTAGCAGCCCCACTCCTAATCCTAAAAAAACCCATCTTATATATCAGACAAAACTCTCACCTCCTTCTCTCTTCAAACACGCAACCTTCACATCAAATCACCTCATTTCCGTTGCTTGTGCCGCCCCCGTCTGGACACACGCTATTTCTGCTCAGAACCACCCAAGCCCCGGATTTCGTGAAGACCAACTTTGAAGCCGCCGGGTAAGAAGAAGCATGTAGCCCTTTCCTCCATCTATAAAAAGGGAGGAGAGATACGAAGAGAGAGGGAGGGGAAAAGAAAAATCAGAGAGGAGAGCAGGAATATACGGCAGAAGACAGAGGGAGAGAGAATTTTTATCTGATATTTTCTTTGTGAAGAAAAGAGATTAGGGATTTGAGTTTTTTTTCTCTTCTCTGTCATTAGAGTGGTTCCAAATTTTCAGAAGAAGGGAGAGTTAAAAGAGTCAGTGAAATTGAAATGTAAGGGTTTTGATCTTGAAATCTTACCACTGGGAGAAAACAAAATCATTGTTATTCTGCTCTCATTTGGTAATCCTTGTTATCTTTGTTGATATTATTCATAAGTTTCTCTTGACATTCTTATTTTTATATGTCTCTGTTTATGACGAAAGGAGAATCCATGGATATTGAAACTGAATGAGTCGGTATGATGAGTGCTATATGTTTCGTTTTTGGGTAAACTGAATGAATTAGTAAAATGTTTCATCTTTGTCTCTGTTTACTATGATGTTTCCGTGTCTCTGTTTATTGAATAAGTTAGTAAAACGTTTCATTTCTACGTTTCATTTCTGTTCTATTTCCAAGAGGTAAAATTATTTATTTTACATAAAAATAGAAGATGATCACTTAATTAAAACAATCTTATTTCTTGGGTTGTCCTATGACAAGTGTCATGTTCAACCATTTAGATTTTGAGGTTGTCCTGTGGACTTACGTGCCATGTTCAACCTCATTTAGGTTTAATAAAAAATTTCACAACTAAAATGATTTTTTTCCCTTTTAATCCAAATTTCACAACTAAAGATGTTTTTTTTAAAAACGATTTTCAGGGTAAAACAAATATTTTCAAAGTTATTAATAATTTACACAACTAATTTTGGGTAACCATTTTTATGGATGTTCTAGGGTGTCGTGGGGTTAAGTCTCCATACCTTCCCTAGACGTAATCGACTCCCGAATCCAAAGCTTTTTCTTAAAGGGCTTTCCAATTTTTTCTAAATTAAATAAAGTTGGTGGCGACTCCATTTTTTTTCTCTAAAAGGAACACCAAATTTTTCTTTTGGTCACGACAGATGGCGACTCCGCTAGGGATCTTTTAAGAGAGTCAAGCCCGTAAAAATTGGTTTTGTAAATTTTTAGTAACTTGTAACTTATTTGTTTTACCTTTTATTGTTATATCTTGCTTTTTTTTCCTTACAATAATTAAATGACAAAACTAAAAAATGTTTTTTACTTTTAGTGATGTTTGTTTGGATTGTCCTTTTTTTTTGGGTTTTCCTTTTATTTAAATGAGAAAAATTAGTTGTACATACTTTTTAACTCATGTTATTCTTGTATATGTTTTTGTTTCCTCCTCCTTTCTTTTCTCCTTTCGTAGATTTTAACAATAGGGTAGAGGACTTATAACCATTTTTTATATACCTATGTGTTTTTTTTGCAGGTTTTTCTTGTCTTTTCTTTTCCTTTTATTTTAAAGTGTTACAGGTTTGTATGCCCCCTTCACACACATCACTATCACATATTGCACACACTCTTAGCTCTATACCCGAGCTTGCTCAAAAACCCAAGGATTAGGCAGTGCTCCGACATTGTCATTGAAGAGGTCTTGTACCTCCCTGATACTTGTCGGTTCACCACTCAGATTGTACATGAGATCATGGAATAATCATATTGAGAGGGTTTATCCCTACTTGTGGCTAGATTCATGAATTAGATCCTTACAAGGGCAATCTGGGGACCATGACTTTTAGAGGTCTAGACCCGTCCCAATTTTCACTAATAGAGCAAACCTAGTGACCGACCTGTTTAGAGTCCTGACTTAGGGTGTGTCCGTCCTTAGGTTTTACCTGGCTTAGGACAAAAGGGGGCGTACTTTTCTTTCCTCTCTCTATCATCATAAGCATAAATTGTCATGCATGTTCATTGTGAATATTAACAAAACTAGGGGCATCACATTGTCACCTCAAACCTGAATGACATATTCGAATATTATTGCACATCTAATAGGCGCTATGTCATAATGAAGGTGATGCATTGGCAGCATGCCCATCAGGTTTTTCAACTCCATTGGGTCTCATATAACATGAATCATGCAAGATATATTTGCTTCACTATACTCATTTTTTTTTGTTTTTTTTCGCTTGTGCCTCTTTGTTGGAAGATTTTGGTATTCACCTTATAGCAAGAAAATGGAAAAGTTTGGTTCCGAAAAGAGTACTAGTAATGCGAGCTGTTCCAAGAAAAGTATCAAGATCGATATGACACTCAATGACATGAAGGGTTTATGTGAACTCAGTCAGTAAATGCCCAGAAAAAGCACGCTCAGACTTTGTCAGCAAGTATGGTAGAATATTGGACCTATTGCGTGTTCCAGTGGAAGCTCCCGCTCTGAGTGCATTGGCCCAATATTGGAATTCAACTTTGAGGTGTTTTGAATTGCCTAACTTAGACATCACTCCGACCATGGAAGAGTATGCTTATATGCTAAGACTGCCAATTCAAAAGAGGACCCGCGTCTACGTGTATTATGGCCAATATGTAACGGATTGGAAGATAGCAAGTCTATTGGAGCTCCAACCCGAACAGCTAGAGAAAGCGGAAAAAGGAACCATCAAATGATTGAAGAGGCGATTTTTGGAAGTGTATATTAACAAGCTGGCCCAGCAACAACGATGGGTCACTTTCAACAAAGTACTAGCCCTCAAGATATATGGGTTGGTGCTCTTTCCTTTTGTACCAGATTTGATTGATCAGTCAGCCGTGGATGTTTTCTATAGGGTTGAAGAATATGGTGTGAACCCGATCCCTGCTATCTTAGCTGAAATTTTCCTCTCCCTACAAGTTTGTCATCAGAATCAACAAGGGAAACTGCGATGTTGTGCATCAATATTGTATGTTTGGATCATGACTCACTTGTACGCTCGTGATAAAATTGATAGAACAGATGACCCGCTGAAAGGATTCGCTCGCATGCAACTGAAGCCACGCAAGCTATATGAAAGGAAACAAGAGTTTGATCAGATCGACCCGCAGTCATTTAGCTGGATGTGTCCATGGTACAATGGAGATTCAGTTGTATTCAGCTGTGGGAGTTTTTCAAATGCTCCATTGATGGGTCCTAGAGGTTGTGTATCATATTCACCAGCTTTGGTGATGCGTCAGCTCAAGTGGACACAGGATGAACCCCCGAAGAGCTACTCGGTGGGATGTTCTTCCTATACCAAGAAAGTGAAAGCATCAAGAGTCAAACAATGGCAGTAAGGTCAGCATGGAATGATGTTTGTATAAAAGGACTGGAGGAATTAGGAAGGTGAATCATAGTTTACACAAAAAGATATGAAGTATGGAGAGAAGCAAGAAGAGGTTCCCCTCCAAGACCTGCATCCCCTCTCCATAGGGAAAATAATCCTCTTACCAAAGACCAAATGTTGAAAGAAACCGAAATTTTAAAATCTCAGATGAGGGTTTTGGATGGGAAGAACCAAGCTACCGAAGTAACTATTGTCACGCTCCGAAGCCAAGTGCAGAAGCTGAGTTTACAGATTGAGAATTTGAAAGATGAATGCGCCGATGCCCACGAAGCCCCGAGTCGCGCAAAAAGGGCAAGAAAAGACAAAGAAGCAAAAATTCAAGAGTTGTTGGCAAAGATAGAATATCAAGAGAAGATGCTTGTCAAACTTCAAAGGAAGAAAAAAGAGCTCGAGACAAATGTAGGGGTCCATGTTGAAACAATACATATACTAGAAGAGATAGTTGAATCCCTGCAAGAATTCTTGGCCCAAACAGAACTGTACTCTGATCGAGGATGGAACGAAGCAGCCAAGTATCGCGAGCTACTAGCAGAAGCCAACATGAGAGAAAATTGGCTCAGAACCAAAATAAAAGACTTTGAAAGAGT
This sequence comes from Sophora flavescens, assembly GCA_030762895.1. Classification (NCBI taxonomy): domain Eukaryota; kingdom Viridiplantae; phylum Streptophyta; class Magnoliopsida; order Fabales; family Fabaceae; genus Sophora; species Sophora flavescens. Next base: position 129,045,586 of record CM061070.1, on the reverse strand, counting down.
TGAAGCTCAACGTCACGCAGAATGGGTAAAGGGATGGAAATTGGTAGTGAAGGATGTAATGAATGAAAAGGAAGCATGGAAAAGAAGATACGAGGACATGATGGATAAGCTCCAATATCACACTTCCCAGCTGGTGGAGCGATTTGAAGAGGCATCCATCAACATTCGTATGAACCATTTCCTTCAGCTACCACCAAAGGTGATCGAGTTCTTCAATCATTTTGGGAAACTTGCCAAAGGGTTCAGGAAAAAGAAGATGAAACTCTTAACATAGTACTTTGTAGACCTCAGAGAAAGATGGAAACTATCAATGTACTTCTTTTATTTTGATCAAAGACTCATGATTTGTACCGAAATATTTACAAAGGAATGGAAGTTTTCATCAATGTCTGTCAAGCGTTTTTTAGATGATATCTATCGAGGAGTGCATTCTCCCTTAGATACGTCATCAACTATATTTTTACCCTAAAAACGACGTGTTTTTTGTGTAAAAATAAGGACGTTGATAGTACTGGTGTGGTCTATCGAGGAGTTGATTCTCCCATGGACTTGACACCAACTGCATTCAAACTATAGGGAACCATACCACTAGATTTGATTGCAGGATGAGTTTTCTTGCTATAGGTGTATACGACAGTCTTCCTAAGAGTACTCTACTTAATCGAACAAAGGATGTTAACTTGCACATACATACACACACACACACAAAAATTAGGGTTTACTAATGATATTCTTGGATGCTTTATAGAGTCACATACTTCTGAGAAGCAGGGAACCATTGCGCGACCTAGGAAAGGTAACACCAATCAAACCCGAGTTCACAATACCAGATCTCGGACCAGGATGGCTGCCAATGCGTCTGAGGAAGGAAGAAACTTGAGCTTTGAGATAGATGAAGTGAGGGGAAGAATAAGTGAAATGACTGAAACCCAAGCAAGATTAGAAGCCATACTGCAGGATATGAGGGAATCTCTCACGTTGCTTAGTGCGAACAGAGATACAATTGAACTTGGTGGGCAACGGATTTCTTCCGTGGTAACAGCACCGATGTTTTCAAGCATTAGCGTGGGTCTCATTCAGGGAATACCTGGCCCCGACCAGACACATCACACGGCACCAATAACACTTCCCATTGGAGAAGGATATCCCCCTTTTGAAAATGCCTATTATGAAGTCCCGGGCTATACCGCACCGACATGGGAGCAACCACATGTATCTACTCACAGTCAGTCGGCGGGAGTTCAGGCTGGTAAAGATAAGATGGGAGATGAATGGATGAAGAAAATGGAAGAACGGATAAAAGCAATGAAAGGTCCAAGTACCTACGACCCACTCCTGTCCCGCCACAGATGTCTTGATCCCCAAGGACTTCAAGATTCCTGATTTCTCCAAATATGATGGAAGTGGGAACCGACGATTTCACCTCATTAGTTATGCCACGAAGATGGCAATTTGGTCCAAGGATGACAAGTTCCTTATCAGTTTTTTCCACGAAAGTTTGACTGGCCTCGCCTTAGAATGGTACCTCTAATTGGACCATTCCAAGATCTCGCGATGGACGGAATTGGCTGACTTATTCATGGACCAGTAAAAATTCAACCTGGATGCAGCTCTGAGTCGTGAACAGTTGACTACAATGCAGAAAAGAAGTGAGGAGCCCTTCAAGCAATATGCCCAAAGGTGGAGGAGTTTGGATGCACAAGTCCAGCCCCTGTTGACTTTATCTGAAATGTGCTCATACTTTTTAGGAACCCTTGGAGCACCTTTTATAGGGGCCATGGCTGGGGCAGCCTATAAATATTTCTCAATTTGTTCACCCCCGGTGAAAGGATTGAATTTTTGGCAAGAGTTGGAAAGCTCCCCATGAATGATGGTGAAGGAAATGCACCCCGGAAAGGATTTCAACCAAAGAAGAAGGAAGTTGAGGCAAATTATGTACAACGCCAACAAAACTTTAATCCTCAGTACCAAGCACCATATAACCCTAATCCACATATTCCATACCAGACACAAACCCCACTTTACCCGTTACAATCATCCTCACAAACCAAATCAGCAATATTCCTACCCCTCAACCATATAAGCTTGCCCGCCCATCATACACCCGTTACCCGTCTGCACCTCCACAAAACCGCCCAAACTATCCTCCGCCTTGCCCAAATTTCAAAAACCAAGGACGTTTCCAAAATCCAAATCTGCCACCCTTCCCGAAATTGTCCATCTCTAATGCAGATTTATTCCAACAATTGTTTTACCGCCACTTGATTGTGGGAAACCCTGTACGTCCCCTAGAACCACCATTTCCTGCTTGGTACATTCCAAATCAGACTTGCAAGTATCACATGGATGTCACAGGACATTCAACCGAGGATTGCGAAGCTTTTAAGACGGCAGTGAGAAAGTTGATTGCTTGTGGGAAGATAGGGTTCGAAGAAGAGGTCGGGTCTAATATCGTTAAGAATCCAATCCCGAATCATAATGATGGAAATCGGGTGAATAATTTGGAGGTAAAAGGGTCCCCAATCAGGAAGATACTAGAACTACGAGTGCCAATGTAGAAGATCTTCGAAGAACTAAAGAAGGCGGGATACCACGTTGTTGCACCAGTAAGAATTCCAAGAGAAGAAAGGGGGTATGGCAAAGATCTAAGGTGTGACTATCATCATAGGCAAGTGGGGCACGACATCGAAACTTGTTGGGATTTCAAAGTCCGGGTTCAGGGGTTACTCACCTTGGGAGTAATTCAAGCTAGACGGGGTGCTCCCGAGGAAGTCAACGTAGTTTAAAAAGTTGTACTCCGAGTACCCGCCATGAACAAAGCTTCAGCCCCAGAAAGAGTCATCGTAAGGGTGAAGAAGCCAATCCCTTTTGCTTATCATGATACACATGTTGTACCATGAATTATGAACAGAAGGTTGAACTAGATGGAGCTGTGGGAGAGACCTCGAAGGCCCAAGTAACTAATATTGTGAGAATTGGAGGCATTACTAGGAGTGGACGATGCTACAGCCCTGTTGAAGAAAAAATGATGAACGAATCCAAAGAAGAGGAAACTGTGGATGAAGGAAAAGGGAAAGAAGAAGAAGAGTTCCTGAAGATCATGAAGCAAAGTGAATATGATGTGATAGAACAGTTAAAGAAAACTCCGGCAAGGATATCTCTTTTATCGCTTGTCTTGACATCAGAGTCGCATCGCAAGGCATTATTGAAGGTGTTGAATGAAGCGTATGTCAAGCCTGACGTCACTTCAGAGAATGTGGTAAATATGGTGGACCCAATAAGGCGTGTCAACATGATTACTTTCTTAGAAGATGAAGTGGCTTTGAAATCTCGTGGTAGCTCCAAAGCTTTACACATTACCCTAAAATGTAAAGGGTTTGTGATTGCAGAGGTGCTTGTAGATGGTGGTTCGGCGTTGAATGTGATTCCCATGTCCACTCTCGAGCAACTAAACATAAGCATGGCGGATTTGACACCACAAGAAATGATTGTACGAGTCTTTGATGGGACAGCAAGAGGAATCTTAGGGGAGATAACTCTGTCCCTTGAAATAGGGCCTAGTTGTTTTTCTGCCCTCTTCCAGGTCATGGAGATCTAACCAACTTATACTATGCTTCTGGGAAGACCTTGGATTCATAAAGCAGGAGTGGTTCCATCGACTTTGCATCAGTGTTTGAAGTACATTCAAGATGGGTCCGTGATTACTGTCCGTGGTGAAGAGGAAATCATGCTGACAAAACCCGCCGCAATACCTTATGTAGAAAGTACAGAGCAAATGGAAGATGATTCACTGCATAGTTTTGAGGTATTAAAGCCAGAGAACAAGAAAGGGGAGCCTCCAATGAAGAATGTGAATGAAGTGGCAATCCGTATCATGGAAAAGAATGGGTATCAAAGAGGAAAAGGCCTAGGGCCTAAGCTTCAAGGGATCTCTCAACCAATTGAGGCAGCTATGAGAGAAGGAAGGCATGGATTGGGGTATCAACCCTATTTAGCAGAAAAGATGAAATTCGTGACCCTCGAGGACAAAAAAGAAGAAGATGATGAGAGAAAGTATCTTCCCCTTCTGACAGAGACTTTCCCGGTAGCTACTGAAGTTATCAGTCCTGAAAAGTCATTTTCCCCTCACTTCGCCATCAGCACACTTGAAGAGGAGTTGGACGAGAACCATGTCATCTATCTCCCTGCTAGCGATGAAGTTCTCAATAATTGGCAATCTGAACCGTTTGTTGATGTTATTTCCATGAAGTAATTATCTTATTGTACTAAATTTGAACTGATGTTTACTTTGTTTGAGATATGAATGAGAATGTAGCACTTTGTCTGGTGTTTTCCATTTGGTTCCATCATTTCTTTTCTTCCCTTTCATTTCTTTACTTTGTTTAAGCTTTTCTGATGACTCTTTCCTACACTTCTCCTATTCCCGACTTTTTTCTTCCAGGAATACTTCTTCCACTAAAGATTTACCTCAGGAGAGGAATGACACGGACTCGGCAAGTGTACCGGTTCGTTGCAAGTAATAAAACGGTAAGACCGGTTATCATCCTCAGGGATCATGGACAATTACCACTTTGCAAATTAGACTACTATCTAGGCGATCAACTTTTGGAGTGAAGGTAGCTCTATCATCTAACAAGCAAACAAGAATAAAATATTTTTGTTCTTTTTGGAATTTTTATCAAACAGTTAGAATGCGACAGAAATGTGAATAACAATTAGATAGAATTGTTAGGGTTAGACTAAGCTAATCCTCCCTTGATTGTTATGAAATGATAACTAACACAGTTCCTACTTCACTTATGACAATCGAATCTTTTCTAATATACTCAAACCCTAATGTCTTAGGTGGAATGAGCCTAAAATCCCAAATTAAACCCTAATGTCTTATGTGGATTAATCAGAGAAATTGCATTAAGAATAAAGATTCATAAGATTGCAAGCAGCCAACACCTATGTCTAGATTCTTGGACTACTTGGCATATGATTCATGAGCATGCTTTAACATCAACCTTTCAATTGTCTATCAAAGCAACTAATCATTCCTAAGATGATCAAGCCTAGGAAAGCATTAAACATAGAATCATACACTCATAAAGAAGAAGGAAACTGTATTATAATCAAGTCATTTTACAACCAAGTTCAGATAAGCAATAATCTAACCCCAACAAAGGGGAATTTAGCTACACATAATTGAAGATAAAACAAAAGAAAGAGTTACAGAGATGAACAAAGGAGAGAGCTCCATAGAATGTTGCACAAAGAGCCACAAAGAAGAGAGGATCTGTTTTTAGGGTTTTCTCGGATCCCTTTTCTGTTCTGCCCAGATGTTCTTTTATAACTCGTGGCCCGTCACGGCCGGGACAGCCATCACGGCCAGGCCGGGACGGGTTCTGTCTCATGCAGTTCTCGCAAAATCACTCTCTCGCGTGGCGAGCCTTTCTTCGCTACGCGAGCCAACTTTTTCATGCCCGTGATCTCCATCACGGCCAAGCCGTGATGGATTCTGACTTGTGGTTGTTTTTGGGTCACGGCCGTGAATTACATCACGGCTAGGCCGTGATCGATTCTGACTTTTGGAGGTCTGGCACAATCAGTCTCTCGCGTGGCGAGCTAACATTCGCGTCGCGAGCCATTTTTTTTCACGCCCGTGATCTCCATCACGGCCAAGCCGTGATCGATTCTGACTTTTGGTGGTTTTGGGTCACGGCCGTGATAGCCATCACGGCCAGGCCGTGACAGCTTCTGACTTTTGGCCCCCTTTTTCTTCAGTTTTCAGGCCTTCTCTTCATCTCAGCTTCCTCATGGCTAAATCTTGGGCATTTAATCATAAATCCCTGCAAAACAACACACAATACCACCTTATCCGTTCCAAAGGAAAAACTAAACAAAATCCAACTAAAATGGCCTAACTATATGCAAATGCATGCAGAAATGTACATGGAAAATGAGGTGAAATCACACTCATCAAATCACCCCAAGCTTAAGACTTTGCTTGTCCTCAAGCAAAAACCAAGGCCATAAGACCAAAATAAACAAAGCATGGATAGTGAATCAAGAACCCGAGTAAAATGATCCAAGTAATAGGCATTCAATTATTTCAGCAAGAGACAATCAATTCAAGTCCAATTAGGGGCTTAGGTTTCCTAGACTCACATTCTCACTGATTCGGGCACTCTATCTCACTTGAAGCTCACCCCAAGCTTGTTCATTTGCTTGGCTCTCATTCTTGCCTCACTCACTCAAGTGTTCAAGTATATATAACAATTCACTCCATTTTCCTCAAGGAATGATTCCTACCATATGCTTGACTATCAACCAAATCTTTACTTTATTAATGAAAACATCTAAGAATCAAGAGGTCTTGTTCTTTGGTTGTAATGGGGCCATGGGATCAATTTTCAGGTGGGAATTTCAAGAACAGAAAATTTCAAAAGGCTATACAAACAATCAAGCATTGCGAGGCACGACCTTCTAAAATACCTTTCTTTAGGTTTCAGTTTACTTTTCCACCATTCTTTCCTTTTATTTTTGCTTTTTATTTCTCACTTTCTTTTGTCATACCCTTCTCCATATACTTTCCTTTCCCTTTTTTTTTTATTTGGAGAAGGGAGAATTTTCAACTCAAGAGAAATAATTTTTTACAGATTCATTTTTTTTCTTTTCATCATCCCAAACTTTCAACTACATTTTCCAACCCTTTTTGCACAGTACTTTAGAAGGTCCCTCATAAGCATATTTAACAAAACATTTCAGGGTACCAAGAAAAGCATGTTATTCATTCAGGCTCAAAATGGGCAACTACGGGTAGCATTATTCATTCAAAGCTCAGAAGGCCGGAAAAAAATACCTATTGCCTCAATCCTTTTCAAAAATGTTCTCAAAAATTTTCAAGTTTCGAAATGGTTTCAAGTCAAGTTCTAGAGAAAAACAATCCAAGAGGAACACACTCTACACAAAGAACGGGGGCAGATTTAGTGAGTACCCCCTAATGGCTCAAAAGCTCACATTTATCGGGTTCAAGAACCAGTGAGAAACACAAATCCATAGAAACACATGCTAATCATCAACTATCCAAGACCGTCTCAAGAATATTTAATGAAGCCATATCACAAGAATAGAAAATCAGGGTCCAAAAATTCACTATCACAAAAAAATTGGCACTTAGCTCTCACAATCATAAGCTCAATCTAAGCAGGGGTAACCGAATCATGCGATCATGCAAACTTAAGCCTATATGAATGCAATATTTACAATGCAAGCAAAAAGATTACCCCTACCCCAAGCTTAAAGACTTACATTGTCCCCAATGTAAATAATGAAGCTTAGAGAAGGGAGAAAACTGGAACAACTCACCCAGGTGGTAGTGGTGCTGCATCACATGCTTTCTGGTTTTGTTTTCCTCCGCCCTTCTTCTTCTCCTCCTTCCTTCAAAATCTGAAAGCACTCAACAAACTATTAACAAACCTCTTGAGCTTCTCAAATTATTCAAGAGGAGAAATCAAAAACAAAAGAGAAGATGAAAATAAAATTTGGGTTGCCTCCCAATAAGCGCTTCTTTAACGTCACTAGCTTGACGGATGATTTTTTTTTTTTTTAAGATGGTGCCTGAAGAGTGACGGAGACCGCCTGACGATCAAAGTTGCCTCCAAGGTAGTGCTTTAGCCTTTGTCCATTAACAAAGTGAAGGTATCACCGGATGATGGATCTTCCAATTTAACTGAACCAAATGGAGAGACAGACTTGACATAGAATGGGCCCGACCATCTTGATCTCAATTTGCCCGGAAAGAGCTTGAGTCTTGAGTTAAACAAAGAAACCGATGGCCTTCTTCAAATTTCTTGGGAAGAATGTACTTATCATGCCAGAACTTTGTTCTTTCCTTGTATATCCTAGCACTCTCATAAGCCAAGAGTCGGAACTCATCCAACTCATTCAATTGAAGCATCCTCTTGTCCATGGCCAGCCTTGTATCAAAGTTCAGGGGTCTTCACCGCCCAAAAAGCACGGTGTTGTAGCTCTCAGGAAGGTGACATGATTTCCGAACACTAATTGGTAAGGTGACATACCAATAGGTGTCTTATAAGCAGTCCGATAGGCCCAAAGTGCATCATCCAATTTCTTCGCCCAATCCTTCCTTGCATTGTTCACGGTTTTTTCCAAAATTCTCTTCAACTCCCGGTTGGACAATTCCACTTGCCCACTTGGTTTGGGGATGGTATGGTGTGGTAACTTTGTGGTTCACCCCAAACTTGGCAAGCACTGCATTGAACTCATTATTGCAAAAGTGAGTACCCCATCACTAATGATAGCCCTAGGGGTCCCAAACCGGGTAAAAATATTCTTCCTCACAAAACTGATCACCGTTCTTGCGTCATCTTTCAGAGTTGGCACGGCTTCCACCCACTTGCTCACATAATCAACCGCCACCAGAATGTACTTGTTGTTGTAAGATGACGGAAAGGACCCATGAAGTCGATCCCCACACATCGAAGAGCTCCACCTCTAATATACCCTTTAAGGGCATCTCATTTCTCTTGGAAATACTTAGGTCCTCCGGCATTTATCACATTTCATCACCCAAGCTCGGAGTCCTTGAAAATAGTGGGCCAAAATAGCCCGCTTTGCAAAATCTTCATGGCGGTCCTTTCACCACCAAAGTGTCCTCCATAGGGTGAGTTGTGGTAGTGAGTCAACACCCCATTAATCTCTTCTTCCGGAATGCACCTTCTCAGAATTCCATCCGAAACTCTTTTGAAAAGATACGGCTCATCCCATATATAGAATTTGGCATCATGAATGAGCTTCTTCCTCTGTTGTGCATTGAAGTCCTTCGTAATCTTATTGGCGGCCTTGTAATTTGCAATATCCATGAACCAAGGTGCCACTTGCACCACAAACAAGCTGTTCATCCGGGAATTCCTCTTGAATTGGCAACTTTGCTTCTGCTTGAACATTTGCTTGTGGAAGCCTAGACAAATGGTCGGCTACCACATTCTCCACTCCTTTTTTGTCCTTTATTTCCAAATCAAACTCTTGGAGTAGTAGTATCCACCTGATAAGCCTTGGCTTGGCATCCTGTTTAGTCATAAGATATCTCAAAGCAGAATGATCAGTGTAGACAGTAGTTTTACAGCCAATCAAGTAGGATCTAAATTTATCAAAAGCAAATACCACAGCAAGCAATTCTTTTTCAGTCGTGGTGTAATTCAATTGGGCATCATTAAGCACACGACTGGCATAGTAAATGACATGCAACACTTTATTTTTTCTTTGGCCCAAAATGGCTCCCACCGCATAGTCACTTGCATCACACATTAGCTCAAATGGTAAACTCCAATCTGGAGGTGCAATGACCGGTGCGGTGGTGAGTTTTTCTTTCAAAACTTGGAAGGCATGCATGCAATCATCATCAAATATAAAAGGAGTATCAGCTACCAAAAGCTTGCATAGGGGTTTCACAATCTTTGAAAAATCTTTTATAAACCTTCTATAAAAACCCGCATGCCCTAGGAAGCTTCTAACACCTTTCACATTTAAGGGAGGAGGAAGTTTTTCAATCACTTCAATTTTGGCTCTATCAACCTCCATCCCCCGTGATGAAATTTTATGCCCAAGAACTATACCTTCCCTAACCATGAAATGACATTTTTCCCAATTTAAAACAAGGTTAGTTTCTTGGCATCTTTTTAGAACACAGGCAAGATTATTCAAACAGTTATCAAAAGAATCACCAAACACAGAAAAATCGTCCATAAATACCTCAATAAATTTTTCATTCATATCAGAAAATATGGATAGCATGCACCTTTGAAAAGTGGCGGGTGCATTACACAACCCGAATGGCATTCTCCTGTATGCATAGACTCCATAAGGACAGGTGAAAGCGGTCTTCTCTTGGTCCTCTGGGTCAACCACAATCTGGTTATACCCGGAGTACCCATCAAGGAAACAATAGAAAGCATGGCCCGCCAATCGCTCTAACATCTGATCAATGAAGGGCAAAGGGAAATGATCTTTTCTGGTGGCCTCATTCAGTCTTCTGTAATCAATGCATACCCTCCATCCAGACACGGTCCTAGAGGGAATAAGTTCATTCTTTTCATTTGCTACCACAGTCATCCCCCTTTCTTTAAGACAACTTGGACCGGACTCACCCATGGACTATCGGAGATGGGATAGATAATGCCCGCATCCAACAACTTCACAATCTCCTTCCTCACAACTTCTTTCATATCCGGGTTGAGTCTTCTTTGGGGTTGTCTAACCGGCTTGAAATTTTCCTCCACATGGATTTTGTGCATGCAAAAGGAGGGGCTTATCCCTTTCAAATCGGACATAGACCACCCGATTGCAGATTTGTGCTCCCTAAGCACCCTCAACAGCTTCTCTTCTTCCAAGGAATTCAACCTACTACTGATGATAACTGGGAATGAAGAGTTCATCCCAAGGAAAGCATAACGGAGATGGGATGGCAATTCTTTCAACTCTAGCACCGGTGGGTCACCCTTGTCTTCAATTCTCACATCTTCCACCACTTTGTCTTCATCAGTATTCACAACCAGACAAGCCTCCAGAGATTTAATCATGAGATCAACTTCTTCTGCACATACTTCTTCTTCTATATCCTCTACCATTAGAGCTGCTTCTAACGAATCTTCAAACTTCTGGTGCAAACTCTTGTCAGATAATGAACCAATGAGGTCCACTATCATGCATGTGTCCTTGTCGCTTGGGTGTTTCATTGCCTCAAACACATTAAAGGTGACCTTTTCGTCTTGTACCCGAAGCACCAATTCCCCTTGATTGACATCGATTAAGGCTCTACCTGTTGCTAGGAATGGTCTCCCAAGAATCAGAGGAGTATCACCATCTTCAGCCATATCCAACACCACAAAATCTGCTGGAAAAATGAATTTATCTACCTTCACCAACAAATCCTCCACAACACCATAGGGATATGTAATGGAGCGGTCTGCCAGTTGAAGAGAAATCCCTGTTGGTTTTACCTCACCAATCCCCAGCTTCTTGAAAATGGAGAGCGACATCAGATTAATACTTGCCCCTAAATCGCACAATGCTCTCCCTATGTTCAGATGACCAATCGTGCATGGGATAGTGAAACTGCCCGGGTCCTTCATCTTTACTGGTAGCTTCTTTTGAAGTATAGCGCTGCACTCTTCAGTAAGCATAACTGTCTCCTCCTTCCACCTCCTCTTGTTTGTAAGAATCTCTTTCATGAACTTTGCGTAGGAGGGCATCTGTTGGAGAGCTTTTGCAAAAGGAATGTTGATTTGTAGCTTTTTGAATACATCCAGAAACTTAGAAAATTGCTGGTCTTTTGCCTCCTTCTTCAACCGTTGGGGATACGGGATTCTGAAATATGGGGGCAGCTCTTTGGGATTATCAACCTCTTCCAGAATCTGTCTTTTAGTCTTCTTCTTCGCAAATTCTTCATCAACCAATTTCTCCCTCTGCGGTTTTTCAGCTTCTACACCAGTAGGAATAGAGGTAGTATCTTGGGAAGTTCCGGGTTCTTCATTGTTTATCTCTTCAAACTGCATCTTATCAATTCCAACATCACTTGTCTTTTCTTCCCTCTCTTTTTCTTGTGGATTTAACACTCTCCCACTTCTTGTAATAATGGCCTTACAATCTTCCTTTGGGTTCTTTTCAGTATCCCCAGGCAATTGTCCTTGAGGTCTCTCTGCCATCTGCCTTGCCAGTTGGCCTATTTGATGCTCCAAGTTCTTGATTGAGGCATTTTGATTCTTCATAGTCTCTTGAGTCGCTTGCATGAACTGGCCTAGAATGTTCTCCAATTTGCTTGAACTCTCTTGAGGAGGCTTTGCTTGAGAACTTGAACTTTGCCCTTGTCTCCACCCAAAGTTAGGATGGCTGCGCCACCCCGGATTGTAGGTGTTGGAGTAAGGATCATTTTTAGGCCCTTGGTTGCCCATATAATTTACCTCTTCTTGTCCAGAACTTCCAACCACATTGATCTCACAATTTCCATTTCCATGGTTGCCTCCACAGAAATCACACACTGAGGTACCTTGAACTTGGACAGCTTGTAGTTGAGAATTTTGCAGTTGAACCGACCCCAATTGCTTGGTAAGAATAGCCATTTGTGCCTTGAGAGCGCCAATTTCATCCAGCTCTAGAACACCCCTCTTGACCATTGATCGAGAACTAGGCATTTGATAGTCATTGTTAGCCATGTTCTCAATCAAGTCCTTTGCTTCTTCGGGCGTCTTCTGACTCAATGTCCCTCCTGCAGCCGCTTCAATCATACTTCTCGAATTCCTGTTGAGCCCATTAACAAATGTTGCAACTTTGTTGCCATGTCTCGATTCATGATTGGGACAAGCTGTGAGTAAGGACTTGAATCTCTCCCAGGCTTCATAGAGTGACTCACCATCCCTTTATGCAAAGGCATTAATCTCTGATCTTAACTTAATCATTCTTGACGGAGGGAAGAAGCGAGATAAAAACTTGCTGACCAAATCATTCCAGGTGATGATGCTTCCATGAGGATGAGATTGAAGCCATGACTTAGCTCTATCCCTCAAAGAAAAAGGGAAAAGCCTTAACCGAATGACCTCATCAGAAGCTCCATTTAGCTTGATGGTGTCACACAGCTCAATAAAAGTACCAATGTGAGCATGAGGGTCTTCACTCTCCAAACCTCCAAACTGGGTTTCTTTGCACAAGGTGGAGAAGTGATGCCTTGATTTCGAAATTATTGCAAGCCACTGCGGGTCTCACAATCGGAGTTCCACATCTATCAACTCTAGGGGAAGTGTAGTCCCCCATTGTTCTCCTTGGTGCATTATCTTCTGCCATGGTGACAGCTGCTACTTCAATTTGTGGTTCTTGCACACTTGGTAACTCAACTTGTTGCTCTTGTCTACTAGAAGATGCTCTTTCTATGTTCTGTCTTGTCTTGGCTTTCTTTCTATTCCTTCTACAGAGTCTCTCGATCTCAGGGTTGAATTGGAGTTCACCTGGATCGATTGTACCTCGCATACAAGGAACAACAGAGTAGCGCCGAAAAAGAACAGAACAAAACAGAAAAATACAGCAGAGAACAGAAAACAAAAAAGGAAATAAAACAGTAAGAAAACAGTAAAAAATGCCTAAATTAGGAGTCCCCTTTGGTACTCGTGATATTGGCACACCGATCCCCGGCAACGGCGCCAAAAACTTGACACGGACTCGGCAAGTGTACCGGTTCGTTGCAAGTAATAAAACGGTAAGACCGGTTATCGTCCTCAGGGATCGTGGACAATTACCACTTCGCAAATTAGACTACTATCTAGGCGATCAACTTTTGGAGTGAAGGTAGCTCTATCATCTAACAAGCAAACAAGAATAAAATATTTTTGTTCTTTTTGGAATTTTTATCAAACAGTTAGAATGCAGACAGAAATGTGAATAACAATTAGATAGAATTGTTAGGGTTAGACTAAGCTAATCCTCCCTTGATTGTTATGAAATGATAACTAACACAGTTCCTACTTCACTTATGACAATCGAATCTTTTCTAATATACTCAAACCCTAATGTCTTAGGTGGAATGAGCCTAAAATCCCAAATTAAACCCTAATGTCTTAGGTGGATTAATCAGAGAAATTGCATTAAGAATAAAGATTCATAAGATTGCAAGCAGCCAACACCTATGTCTAGATTCTTGGACTACTTGGCATATGATTCATGAGCATGCTTTAACATCAACCTTTCAATTGTCTATCAAAGCAACTAATCATTCCTAAGATGATCAAGCCTAGGAAAGCATTAAACATAGAATCATACACTCATAAAGAAGAAGGAAACTGTATTATAATCAAGTCATTTTACAACCAAGTTCAGATAAGCAATAATCTAACCCCAACAAAAGGGAGTTTAGCTACACATAATTGAAGATAAAACAAAAGAAAGAGTTACAGAGATGAACAAAGGAGAGAGCTCCATAGAATGTTGCACAGCAGCCACAGCAGCAGAGGATCTGTTTTTAGGGTTTTCTGGATCCCTTTTCTATTCTGCCCAGATGTTCTTTTATAACTCGTGGCCCGTCATGGCCGTGACAGCCATCACGGCCAGGCCGTGACGGGTTCTGTCTCTTGCAGTTCTGGCAACATCACTCTCTCGCGTGGCGAGCCTTTCTTCGCGACGCGAGCCAACTTTTTCATGCCCGTGATCTCCATCACGGCCAAGCCGTGATGGATTCTGACTTGTGGTGGTTTTTGGGTCACGACCGTGATGTACATCACGGCTAGGCCGTGATCGATTCTGACTTTTGGAGGTCTGGCACAATCAGTCTCTCGCGTGGCGAGCTAACATTCGCGTCGCGAGCCATTTTTTTTCACGCCCGTGATCTCCATCACGGCCAAGCCGTGATCGATTCTGACTTTTGGTGGTTTTGGGTCACGGCCGTGATAGCCATCACGGCCAGGCCGTGACAACTTCTGACTTTTGGCCCCCTTTTTCTTCAGTTTTCAGGCCTTCTCTTCATCTCAGCTTCCTCATGGCTAAATCTTGGGCATTTAATCATAAATCCCTGCAAAACAACACACAATACCACCTTATCCGTTCCAAAGGAAAAACTAAACAAAATCCAACTAAAATGGCCTAACTATATGCAAATGCATGCAGAAATGTACATGGAAAATGAGGTGAAATCACACTCATCAAGGAACTTTGAAAACTCATTTATTGATTCCCTCGCGGCCGTTGATAAATACAACCTTGAATCCGATGAGGAAGAAGAAGACATTGAAGAATTCTTAAAGATGGTGAAACGGTCAGAAGAAGGGATTAGCTCGAACAATGAGGTTGCAGAAGTTATCAATATGGGGACCGAGGAAGACAAAAAGGAGTTGAAAATAGTGGATAACCCAGAGCGTGAAGAAATGGTTGCACTATTCGAAGAGTATATGGATGTTTTTGCATGGTCCTACAGAGATATGCCAGGTTTAGATCCTAAGATAGCATCGCATAAAATTCCCTTATACCCAGATGTGGTTCCAAAGAAGCAAAAATTAAGGAGGATGCATCCTGAGATGTCGCTGAAGATCAAGGAAGAAGTGACCAAGCAGTTAGAGGCTGGCTTTTTGGAAGTAGCTAGACACCCGGAATGGGTAGCTAATATTGTTCCAGTACCAAAGAAGGATGGAAGGGTCAGAATGTGCGTGGACTACCGAGATCTGAATAAAGCCAGTCCAAAGGATGATTTCCCCTACCTCACATTGATGTCCTTGTAGACAGTACAGCCAGAAGTGATAGGTTTTCTTTCATGGACGGGTATTCTGGGTACAATCAGATCCTCATGGATGATGACGATAAAGAAAAGGCAACTTTTATCACTCCTTGGGGAACTTTTTGTTACAAAGTGATGCCTTTTGGGTTGAAGAATGCTGGGGCCACTTACCAACGTGCTATGGTAGCATTGTTCCATGATATGATGCATAAGGAGGTAGAAGTATATGTTGATGATATGGTGGCTAAATCCAAGGAAGAAGAAAGTCATGTAGCAGTTTTGTGAAAGTTGTTCGAGCAGCTAAGGAAGTACAAGTTGCGGCTCAACCCTGCAAGATGTACTTTTGGTGCATCCGCAGGGAATTTACTTGGCTTTGTTGTCGGTAGAGAAGGAATAAAGGTGGACCCTAACAAGGTGAAAGCAATACGTGACATGGCAGCACCTAAGAACGAGCGAGAAGTAAGGGGTTTTCTTGGAAGGTTGAACTATATTGCGCGCTTCATTGCAAATTTGACCAACACATGCGAGCCAATCTTCAAACTCCTCAAGAATAATAATCCAAGAAGATGGGATGATAACTGTCAAGAAGCCTTTGACAAGGTAAAGGCATATTTACTGAATCCTCCAGTTTTGGTACCACCTACCCAAGATCGTCCATTGTTACTCTATCTCACCATATTACCAACCTCAATGGGGGCAATGCTGGGACAACATGATGAATCTGGCAGGAAGGAGTAGGCAATTTACTATCCGAGTAAGAAGTTTAATGCCTGTGAGGCTCGTTATATGGCAATCGGGAAGACTTGTTGTGCGCTAGTGTGTGTAACACCCGATTTTCTTTGCTTCGTAATATCGGTAATAAATATATAAATATATATTTTTATCCGAGACTTGAAAAATGATTTTGGATAAACCAAGATCATTTCCTTGTTATACTTATTTTCATAAGGTTATGGGGAAGTTTTTGGTTGAAAATTCAGACGGAAGCCGGTCTGCCGTTTTGTGTTTTCACTCACAGTAAAAGTTTACTGCTCAGAAGACCTAATTTTAATTCGTGAACAAGATGAAAAATGTTTTTATCGTATTTGCTACGATACTGGAAGTTTTGAAAATTTTGGTAAAAAACTAAAATATTATATTTGTTGCGGGCGTATACGTCGAGATATCTCTAGGAAAAGTCTGCGCCAGATGAAACCCGGAGCTCGGCAACGTAGCTGAGATGATGGATTTGACCGACTTGACGAGCATTTATGACGAGCTTATTCTATGAAATGACCATTTTACCCTTGTCTTTTTATGACAATTACAAGCCATGCCATTGGAAAATTTGACCAAATGTTACCCAAAACCCACGGCTCACTCTTGTCTTCTTCATTAAGGCACTTTTTCTTTCATTTCCATGTTTATCTTCTTGAAAACCTAAGCTTTTGCCTTAAGAACTTCAAAGTGTTCATAATTCGTCAGATTTTGCCTAGCAATTCTGACCAATTTTTTCTCTAAATCTCGGAAAACTTTCAAAATGAAAGTTGTTCATCTTTCTCTCTTATTTTCAACGACATAAAGATCATCCAAAACGGACAAGTATGTTGAGATATATACCCAAATTACTAAAACTGTTCTAAACCCTCATCATGTTCATCTTCTTCTCTAAGTTTCTTAAGAACACCATGAGAAATTTGTGAAGAACATCATCAAGATCATCCTTTTCTTTGGTCATCAAGAGGTAGTCTCTCTTAATCTTGCTATTCTAAGCTTTTCTCTTCACAATATTCTTGAGTTTATGCCTTTGATCATCATGTTCTTCATAAGATTCAAAGTTCATGAAGCTAACTTCAAAAATTCATAACTAATTCTAGAAAAATCCTTTTGACATGAAACCAATTGCTATGATCTTATAATCATCTCTATTTTCATCATATAGAAGCATAAGATCATGAGAAATTTCTTTCCCTAATTTCTGGACTTGGCCGAACCTAGGTCAATATCATGTTCATAGGTTTTGTTTCATTTTCATGTCTTGATTCATGATTCAATCTTCAAATACCTTGATAGTTCTTGTATCCAAGTATATAGAAGATCAAAAATCAAACTCTAACCTATTTGTTTCATAAAGGCCGAAACCCTAGTTCTTGGAACTAGATGAGTTTTGTTCAAAGTTTTCATTAATGATCTTAGTAATCAAGCTATTAGTATGTATGCTTAATAAATCCAAGTTGGTTTATCAAACTAAAAACCCTAACCCTATGTTCTTGTGTTGGCCGAATCTACCATTTAGAGGGTTAGGATGGTTTTGATTCTTAACTTTGTTGTTTAGCCCTAATCCATTTCCTTAAGTATATTAGGATCATTAATCTATGACTTACTCGTGATTAGAAATTTTAAGGATTTTGAACCCTAAAAGTCAGCCCTTGGCCGAAACCTAACCTTCATGAGCTAAGTATGTTGTGGTTTGATTTGATTTATTTTGGTTGCAATTCGTTTGAAGGAAACAACCGAGTTAACTGATTTAAGCCGACGGAGGAAACCGGATCGAATCGGGAGATTGTTTGAAAACGTTAGTTTGAGTCTTCGAGAGGTAAGGGGAGCTTACCTGATGGATTTTTCTCAATAACTAATTGCTTTTATTGTGGTTATTTGTTTATGTTATTTACGTGGTGTTGTTTATCTGTGTATCGGTGATTTATCTGCTTTTAAATTTTTTTATTATCTGCAGTAGTATATTATATTGCTATGATGCATGATCTGACTGGTGATATAAGTTTGAAGATGTTGTTGAATGTTGTTTGAGAGGCCTGACAGTGGTCAGTGCACAACCGATTAATCAGATAAAAGATTTAATA
Source organism: Sophora flavescens (assembly GCA_030762895.1). Classification (NCBI taxonomy): domain Eukaryota; kingdom Viridiplantae; phylum Streptophyta; class Magnoliopsida; order Fabales; family Fabaceae; genus Sophora; species Sophora flavescens. Next base: position 129,027,490 of record CM061070.1, on the reverse strand, counting down.
AGCTGTGAAAATTATATTCAATGTTTTATGGGAAATGTTGGAATATAATAATGGTGGAAAATATTATTTTGGGAAAATAATGAGTTTTTGAGAAATATTATTATTTTAATGATTTATTAGTGTAAAAGAAATTTATGAGTCACGGTGAGAGTGTAACCGTGAAATTTTTTTAGTACTGCTAATTTTTACGTAAGAAACTACGTAATATTATAAAAAGTTATTTTGTGAAATTAATATTCGAAAATATCTTATTTATAAAAAAATAATAAAATATTATTAAAAAAATATTATAAAAAAAAGAGAAGTCAAAGTTTGACTTTAAAACTCTTTCTTGGAAAATGATAAACGACGACAATTTTTGAAATTATTTATGGTGAAAGTTTAAAAATAGCAGTACTTATTTTGAGAAGAAATTTAATCTGAATTAATTTAATTTTTAGAATTTAAGTTTCAGTAAAAGAGTTTTGATGATTTGACGTTTTACAAACGAATTTCAAGTAGAAAGAATTTTCTGTAAATGAGTTTACTCAATGACGATATAGAACTTAGTAACCGAGATGTCGGGGTACTAGTGTTCTTACGATGTTGTCTTATTTTGGATTTGTTTTTCACAGACAAAAACGATGTAAAGCGGTGATATGGAACTTAATAACCGAGACGTCGGGGTATTAAGGTTCGTTATGTTGTAGACTGGGTATCTACTTAAAGAAGTTAAAACGTTTTAAGTTGTTTTCTACTACCACGAACCTAAGACTGATTGCAAGGTCTAGGGGCTTCGTGATTGAGCACTCGGACTTTGAGGTCATGTGTTGTTAATAAAAGATGTAAAGATGTTTTAAACGATGTTAGGTCATAAGCTTTTGAGAGCTTCCATGTTTTAAAGCGATGATGCTTTTGAGAGCATTAGATGTTTAAAACGATGATGGGTTGTAAGCTTTTGAGAGCTTTGACAAATAAAGATATAGCACAAAGAAAAGTGTTGAGAACAAAATGTTTTCTTGCATGCATTTGGCAGACGTGCCATGATTAAACGAGGGATTACCTTGCGGCGTCGGGGTAGATCATACAAAGATGTTCTCATTGTGCCCAGTGGTTTGGACAATGAGGCCCCATCTCAGATTGTTATCACCGTGCCCACGATGTTGGACAGTGTGCGATGGGCGTGCCTGTGGCGGTGTGCCTATGGTAATTGAGTCTGATCAACTCATCACGAGGTTTACGAGGTTGGAGATATCTCATGAGATTATGTATGAATGTTTAGATGATGTATTGAAGTGTTCATGCATAGTTTTCCAACGTTGATGTTTGGGGTGTGAAACCCATTGATAAACGATGTGATATAATATGAATGAGTACGTTGTTATTGACATGTATATGTGTATGTGCCTTCTTTTGTGTTGCACATTTAGTTACTGTGGTAAATCCATATATTGGTGTCTCACCCTTACAACCATATCAGAGTTGTATAAGGGGTATGATCTCTACAAGAAGAAGAAGGCTGTCTAGTTCGAGGCATGCTGTTGCTGCTTTTGTCGGTTGTAGTGTCCGTTAGTTACGACCAGCTTAGGTAATGTTATGTTTTGAGAATGAAGTTGATTATGATTTATGTGAGAAAAAAATATGAGGCAGTATAGTTGGAGGACTTATATATATTATGTATTTAAGTGTGATTTGATTACGTTGTTGTGGTTATGAGGTTAAAAAGAAAAAAAATTTATCACCGTATTTTGAAGAGATAAACGTTGAAAAAAACATTATTTTCCGAAAGCAACCAGCAAATTAAGTTTTATTTCCGCAAACGGGTAACCATGTGATGACCCGAGTTTAGGGTGTCATAGTGTGGACCTCCAGAAGACTCAGACAGTACATGTTATATCACACCACTTGGCTAATTTCTCGAATGGATCCTTTGAAGTATATCTTCGAAAGTCCTCTTATCTCCTTAAGAGTTTCGAAGTAGCAAGTGATATTGTCAGAATTTGACATCAAATATGTGACTCAAAAGTCCATCAAAGGAAGTGCGATTACTGACCATTTAGCACAGAATCCTCTTGAGGATGGATGGACTGTCAATTCCGTGTTCCCAGACGGGGAGATAATGTCCCTCGAGGAAGATGAAGAACAGGAAGATGTTTGGAAAATGTATTTTGATGGAGCAGTCAATATGCATGGCAATGGTATAAGAGCAGTGGTTATTTCACCAAACGGCAAGCAGTACCCGGTGACCGTAAAAATAAAATTTGAATGTACGAATAATATTGCAAAATACGAGGCATGTGTTGGCAGATTACAAATGGCACTTGAACTTGGTATAAAGCAGTTGAAAGTCTTCGGGGATTCAGCTCTAATCATTTACCAAGTCAATGGTGAATGGTAAACCAAAGACTCCAAGTTAATTTCGTACCAGAAATACTTGACTCAACTGATTGCAAAGTTCGACGAGATTACTTTCTCACATTTAACTCGAGACAAGAATCAGTTTGCTGATGCTTTAGCCACACTAGCTGCCATGACCAAGCTGGATATCCATACCAATGTCCAACCCATCCAAGATAGAGTGCAAGATGAACCGGCATACTGTGCCCATGTGGAAGGAGAACCTGATAGTAAGCCTTGGTATCATGATATCAAGCAATATATTTAGAACAAGGAATACCCGGCAGAAGCGAGCGAAGCAAATAGAAAGACCATCCGAAGACTGGCTATGGCCTTTTTCTTAAGCAAAGAAGTCCTGTATAAAAGAGGATATGATGGTACCCTACTCAGATGTGTGGATGCTCACGAAGCTAAATTGATCATGATTGAAGTTCATGAAGGAATCTGTGGGACTCATGCCAATGGTCACATGATGGCTAGGAAAATCTTGAGAAGTGGTTATTATAGGTCTAATATGGAGTCAGATTGTATAGAGCATGTTAGTAAATGCCAAAAATGTCAGATGTATGCAGACCGGGTTAATACACCTCCATTTCCACTACATAATTTAGCATCCCCATGGACTTTTTCGATGTGGGGAATAGATGTTATCAGTCCCATTAATCCCAAGGCTTCCAATGGTCATCGTTTCATTTTGGTGGCGATAGACTATTTCACTAAATGGGTAGAAGCTGCTTCATATGCCAGCATAACTCAAAAGGTGTTTCTCAAGTTCCTTAAGAAGGACATCGTCTGCAGATACAGGATCCCAGATAGGATAATCACAGATAATGCTGCTAATCTTAATGGTGCCGAGATCCAAAAGTTTTGCGATAGTTTCAAAATCAAACACCACAATTCAGCCCCTTATAGACCTCAAATGAATGGTGCAGTTGAAGCAGCGAACACAAATATCAAGAAGATCATTGCCAAGATGGTTGTAAATTATAAAGACTGGCATGAAATGCTGCCATATACTCTACATGCTTATCGGACTAACATACGATCAAGCACTGGGGCAACCCCTTTCTCTTTGGTGTACGGGATGGAGGTTGTCTCACCTATCGAAGTAGAACTCCCTTCGCTAAGAGTCTTGATGGAAGCATAATTGGGAGAATCTGAGTGGGTGAAAACTCGATATGAGCAGTTGAACATGATAGAAGAGAAAAGATTGGCAGCTATCTGTCACGGGCAATTGTATCAAAGCAAAATGGCAAGAGCTTTCAATAAAAAGGTTCGTCCTAGAGAATTTTGCGCGGGAGACCTGGTTTTAAAGAAAATCCTCCCTAATCAGGAGGATGCCCGAGAAAAATGGGCACTGAATTATGAAGGTCCTTATATTGTCAAACAAGCATTCTCAGGAGGAGATTTGATTCTGCAAAACATGGATGGGGAAGAGTTACCAAGGCCGGTAAACTCTGATGCTGTGAAAAAGTTCTACGCTTGAGGGACCGCTAGGTTGAAAACCCGAAAGGGCGACCTAGGCAAAAGTTAGGGCAAATAACAAAGAAAACAACAGAAAAGAAAAGGCCCGGTAGGTTGACAACCCGAAAGGGCAACCTAGGCAAAAGTTAGGGTAAAAAAACCTTAGGCTGAAAACCTGCAAAGGCAGCCTAGGGGGAAGATATGGTCCAACATTTCTGCAAGCACTCACCTCACTGGGGCAATTTTATCCAACCGAGTATACTGGGGAAAAATCGTTAAGGAATGATTGAAGAAGGTGTGTTTGAGGAATCAAAAACAGAAGCCAAGATCTGTGTCATCAAAAAGGCTGAGGGGAATAAATTAAATGAAAATCAAAGGACCAACACTGGGGCAAATTTTATGCGATTCTCGTAATTTTCTTTGCTTATCTTCGCTTTTAATCTTCACGGTCCTTTTGTAATTTTGTTCTCATGTTGTTATTTTCTCTTAATAAACTAAATTCTCATATTAAGGCAAGAGGCTTTTCCTTCATACTCCCCTGACGTGTTCACTCTCATCATGGTCATGTCTCAACAAAAGTAAATATAAGTTTAATGGTATGATTTGATAATTCTAAATGGTAGCACCAATGAATGGTTTGAACCAAAAGGACTCAATATTTCAAATTCAATGGAGGAGATGGCATGCACCGGACAACAAAAGAATGATGCAGATAAGCTAGGGAGAATAAACATAACATCCACCTCATATGATTCAGATTCTTGGATGACCCATGTTGTTAAAAGAATGAATGATGCCTCGGTTCAGAGTGGTCGGCGAACAAGGGTTTGGTTGGTGGAAGTTTTTACCATGGAGCATTTGGTTCTCTTTGTCCTCAAAAGGAAGGGGTTCTTATTAGTGTCAAATTACGGATTGAGTTTTGTCGAGCTCTGAGGCTCACTACAATTTAATTGTCGAGCTTTGAGACTCACTGCAATTTAATTTTCGAGCTCTGAGACTCACTGCAATTTTATTTTCGAGCTCTGAGGCTCACTGCAATTTTATTTTCAAGCTCTAAGGCTCATTTGATATCTCGATTTCTTTCTGTTGGACGAAGAGGTTCCGTCCACTGCAATTTTATTTTCGAGCTCCGAGGCTCACTGCAATTTTATTTTCGAGCTCTAAGGCTCGCTGCATGTTTACTTTCCTGTTGGACGAGGAGGTTCCGTCCACTGCAATTTTATTTTCGAGCTTTGAGGCTCATTGCAAGTTTATTTTTGAGCTCTAAAACTCGCTGCATATTTACTTTCCTGTTGGACGAAGAAGTTTCGTCCACTGCAATTTTATTTTCGAGCTCTGAAGCTCACTGATATTTTATTTTCGAGCTCTGAGGCTCACTGCAATTTCATATTCAAACTGTGAAGTTTTCATTTGAGCTCCTCACGTTTTGACGGACAAAATACGTGTTCATTTTCTTTACTTGTTCATTACTACAATACATGAAAAGTCACTAGTAATCATGTCTTCTAGCATGCAACAAGTAAAGAGGGGTAACTGTGAACACCCATTTTTGTCCGTCTTCATTTTATTATCATGGTTTTTTATATTTCAGGGAGACAAGAAAATAATGAGAAAGAAAGAAAGAAGAAAAAGAAAATAATGAAGAAAGGAGGAGGCTCATAACTAATTTGCTACTGGAAGGGGAGGTCCCGTCCATTACATTGCACTTGCTGTTGGACGGGAAGGTCCCGTACATTGCATTTACTGTTGGATGGGAGGCCCCGTCCATTACATTGCACTTGCTATTGGACGGGGAGGTCCCGTCCATTGCATTTGCTGTTGGACGGCGAGGTCCAGTCCATTACATTGCATTTGCTGTTGGACGGGGAGGTCCCGTCCATTGCATTTGGTGTTGGACGGCGAGGTCCAGTCCATTCCATTGCATTTGCTGTTGGACGGGAGGTCCCGTCCATTGCATTTGCTGTTGGACGGCAAGGTCCAGTCCATTACATTGCATTTGCTGTTGGACGGCGAGGTCCAGTCCATTACATTGCATTTGCTGTTGGACGGGGAGGTCCCATCCATTGCATTTGCTGATTGGACAGGGAGGTCCCGTCCATTACATTGCACTTGCTGTTGGACGGGGAGGTCCCGTCCATTGCATTTGCTGTTGGACGGGATGTCCCGTCCATTGCATTTCTTTGTTGACGGCGAGGTCCAATCCATTACATTGCACTTGCCGTTGGGCGGGAGGTCCCGTCCATTGCATTCTTTGTTGGACCGGGAGGTCTCATCCATTGCATTTGTTGTTGGACGGCGAGGTCCATTCCATTCCATTGCATTTTTAATTTTCTGTTGGACGAGGAGGTTTCGTCCATCACATGTTTAAACTTCGTTGGACGAGGAGGTCGGTCCAAAGGCATACCTAATTTGACATATCTATCTTTCTGTTGGACAGGGAGGTTCCATCCATTACAATTTTATTTTCAGGCTGGAGGCTAAAGAATAAAGAATAATAAAAAGATAATGAAGAAAGGACGAAGAAAAGAAGGAGAAAAGGACAATCAGAGAAAAGAAGAAAGGAGATCGAGTTACTTCTCCTAACCCTAAAAATCCCTATTTTACATATCAGACAAGACCTCTTTTCCTCCTCCCACTCTCCAACCGCCTCTGTGCCTCCTCTTCCCGTTGGTTCTTCTTCTTCATCACCTCCTCCCTCATTTTAACCTAGCAGCCCCACTCCTAATCTTAAAAAAAAAACCATCTTACATATCATACAAAACCCCCACCTCCTTCTATCTTCAAACACGCAACCTTCACATCAAATCACCTCCTTTCCATTTGCTTGTGTCGCCTCGCCTGCGGACACACGCTATTTCTGCTCAAAACCACCCAAGACCCGGATTTCGTGAAGACCAACCTTGAAGTCACTGGGTAACAAGAAGCATGCTACCCTCTCCTACATCTAGAACAAGGGACGACAGATACGAAGAGAGAGGGGGGGGCGCGGAAGAAAAATCAGAGAGGAGAGCAGGAATATACGGCAGAAGACAGAGGGAGAGAGAATTTTTATCTGATATTTTCTTTGTGAAGAAAAGAGATTAGGGATTTGAGTTTTTTTTCTCTTCTCTGTCATTAGAGTGGTTCCAAATTTTCAGAAGAAGGGATAGTTAAAAGAGTCAGTGAAATTGAAATGTAAGGGTTTTGATCTTGAAATCTTACCACTGGGAGAAAACAAAATCATTGTTATTCTGCTCTCATTTGGTAATCCTTGTTCTCTTTGTTGATATTATTCATAAGTTTCTCTTGACATTCTTATTTTTATGTGTCTCTGTTTATGACGAAAGGAGAATCCATGGATATTGAAACTGAATGAGTCGGTATGATGAGTGCTATATGTTTCGCTTTTGGGTAAACTGAATGAATTAGTAAAATGTTTCATCTTTGTCTCTGTTTACTATGATGTTTCGTGTCTCTCATTTCTTGAATAAGTTAGTAAAACGTTTCATTTCTACGTTTCATTTCTGTTCTATTTCCAAGAGGTAAAATTATTTATTTCACATAAAAATAGAAGATGATCACTTAATTAAAACAATCTTATTTCTTGGGTTGTTCTATGACAAGTGTCATGTTCAACCCTTTAGATTTTGAGGTTGCCCTGTGGACTTACGTGCCATGTTCAACCTCATTTAGGTTTAATCAAAAATTTCACAACTAAAATGATTTTTTTTTCCTTTTAATCCAAAATTTCACAACTACAGATGTTTTTTTTTAAAACGATTTTCGGGGTAAAAAAAATATTTTCAAAGTTATTAATAATTTACACAACTAATTTTGGGTAACCATTTTTATGGATGTTCTAGGGTGTCGTGGGGTTAAGTCTCCATGCCTTCCCTAGACGTAATCGTTTCCAGAATCCAAAACTTTTTCTTAAAGGGTTTTCCAATTTTTTCTAAATTAAATAAAGTTGGTGGCGACTCCATGTTTTTTTTCTTTAAAAGGAAAACCAATGTTTTTCTTTTCGGTCGCGACAATCATAGTATATTAAATCATGTTTCTTTGAAACATGTGATAAAAATTAGCATAACTTTATCGGGGATATAATTTTCCCCTTATTTTTGGTTTGTAAAAGGAATATCATAACAAAAGGATAAATCATTACCTTTTGAGGTGAAAATTTTGGGAAAATGAAAATTTTAACAAAAAACCTAAAATCATCTATCGAATAACACATAAGTTTCCTCGCTTGTAAATGTATTTCATAATATTCACTTATCATGTTTTGTGGTGGGTTTTGCTAAGAAAATAAGAATATCACATGTTAGCTATCATGGAATTAAAGCACTTGACATCAATTGGTTTACACTTGACATCAAAAGGAAAACAAAAGAAAAATGTTTGAAACCACAGTGATAAAAATTAAAAAAATCAAAACATTGAAACCTATTTTAGTATTCACGATGAATTGAAATCATAAAGATATTTGAAAGATAAAACCATAGTAATAAAAATTAAAAAATCAAAACATTGAATTGTTTTTGATACATTGAAACTCTGCAAAAATAAATTTGAAATTTGAATCACAAGCTTTGGAAAAGGTTCTCCATAATTACCTATAAGTTGCCTTTACTTTTAAAATATTCTCAAAACATTTTCATGAACTAATTGGTATTGTAGATCACTGAACAATTAATACTATATATGATTATCAACGTAAACCATTTTCAAAAAAATTCTAATAGATGTAAAAAAAAAACTAATGAAAATCTATATTAATTATTTGTCTTCCTTAAAAATCAATAAAATTAATAAATTTTTATATTAAAAAACCAATTTAAAAGAAATCAATAAAAATTAAGAAATCAAAACATTGAAACATATATTGGTATTCGCAATGTGTCGAAATCATAAAAATTATGGAAAAGGTTTAATAACAATATTATTGATAGACTTTGGAAAAGGTTATCCAAAATTATGGATAAACTTTCATTACTTTTTAAATATTTTTAAAATATTTTCATGATATATAATTATTTTCACTACACATAAATTGCTGCAAACATAGATAGGTCATCTATTTTGGTAAACTGTAATTCATAGCCATGATTAAATTCTAATTCAGTGGAAATATTGAAATATCAATCATCACAGTGGAAAAATTATATGATATTTGTATATATGATGAAAATTAATTTCCGATCATTGAAAACAAATATATTGGATGTTGCATTCGGATTATCTACCCAAAAAAAAAAAAGACTACTTAAATTACAATTTATGAAAATTAATGTTTGATTAAAACATTAATTCTAATTCAATGAAGCAAATATAGGCTAATAAAATAATAAGCACGAGAATGATTAAATTCAAAATCAAATTTCGTGTAAATACCGATCAGCAAAACTATCCACTTTCAATATCCAAACCAGTCATTTAGATCTTTGTTAATTCCCACTAAACACTTCTATTTGGCAAGAAGAAGCCTTGCTTGACTACTATGTTGGTTACATCTTATAATCTTTGGCACTGGAACCCGTTCAACCACCAAATGCTATACATCTAATTCTGGGGCTTCCAACAACTCTCTAAAGTTCTCATTGAAGTTAGCCCAGGCAAAACACAAGAAGGGGGTTGAATTGTGTTTGTTAATAATTTTCGAAAACAACATTTAAAACAATTTTTTCACACAAGGAGATTGAAAACAAGAGCAAGTACAAAGAAAAAAGACCTTTTTTTTTAATAAAAAAACTTTAACAAAAACAATATCAAAACCCCTCGAGTTAGTCGAAACAAATAATGTCAGTAAGAGTTCGGAGATAGAAGAATCACACAAGATATTTTTATCATGGTTCATTCTCTTCCAACCAAGAGCTAAGTCTGGTCCCTTCTACTTGGAGGATTTTCTCCACTATTTCCCGAATAGATTACAACCAAGTATTCAACACCTCTCCAGGCTTCAAGTATTTCTTTCTTACCAAGCCTCTTCAGGCTCTAACTCTAACAAAGAGATTTAATGTTTGATCTTCTTAACTCACTATGTGTGAGGATATGACAATTAAGATCAGATGAATATTTTGACAATATTCAGACTTAGAGATACTGACTCTTGCTCTCTAAAGAAATATGAGTATGAGTGATTGTAATTTTACAAAAGTTGAGCTCGTAAGGTTGTGCAATCAAGAGTCATCTTCTTCAGTATCTCGGGTCTTCTATTTATAGTGACCTTCTTCTTCACTTGTATTTCTTCAACGGTTACTTTGAATAATCCCGTTTAGAGATAGCATTTAATGCATAATATCCGTTGTGACTGATAGCTTGATTATGACAATGCTGAATAGTAATCTTGGTTATCGAGGTAGCATGAAATAAGAGGCTTACTGCTGTGAGTATTGCAGCTTGAGAACTTGTTCCTCCTTTGTGAACAATCCAACTTTTTCAGTCATAAAGTTGTCATCGTACAGATCGTTTTGCAGTATCTTATTGTATGATTCTACTTTTTGTATGTCTTGATGGTACTATATTTCTTTTACAACAAGGTAAAATATTAAAGCAGATAGGACAATAGTGAAGAACAAATATTATATTGAAATAAATATCAATCATTTGAAATAAATTCAAGAGATTCGGATTGCATTTAATTCATTCTAAGATGGAGCTCGTCTAAAAGACTCTACTTAGTTATATGAGAGACTAAGTCTGTTCAACATTTTATTTTGCTCGTCTGATCACGTGGCATATCATCTTGTCTACCAAGTCTTTGGACTTGCTATTTCTCAAAGATCTCCGTCTGGTGACGTGGCAGTTTAGAACTCGTCTACTAGATTACTTTATTTTTCAGTTCATTTACTTCTGCTAATTAATTCAGTCTGCTTACATGACAAGATTGATGCATTTATTATCAAGTCTTTGGACTTGCTGTATCTAACAAGTTATTTTGGTATTCATCTAGCAAACACTTAGAGCCTCGTCTACTTAAGAAAATCAGTCTACTTAATTAAATAACTAAGTAACTTTATCAAAGTATTTGAGCAGTCCGTCTACAAGGGTGAACGCGTATTTTTCAATTAGAACTTATCCGATGTTTCTTTTACTTATATGTAAATATTCTTGCATAACTGAAAGCACATGTTAGATCTCAACTAACATTTTGCCAAGCAAATTTAATCATTTTGTTAGCATCAAAACTTAGAGATTATTAAAGTCAAAATCACTTTGATTCCAACACTCATGTTTTGGGTCCTAATCATAACCAAGCTTTCATCACTTAGCAATCTTTTAGCCATAATGAATCACCACATGGAAGTTGCTACTCAAAGAGCAAGATATAATCTGGTGAAAATAAGAAAGTACAAACACAACACATTAAAAGCTAAAAATCCAACAAAGATCAAAGCAACATTCAAAACACTCGAGTACTCAAAACAGTCGAGTACCTTCAAGCGACCAAAATGAAGTACTTATAATTTTCAAATTGCAAGGTCGACGCAAAAAAAAAAGTTGGTTCCGATGAATTTATATAGATCATATGAATTAATGATAAGATATCTTGTTCAAATATATGGTGTAACAGTTAATTTAAGCAATAAACAATTACTTTGCTTATAAAAAGTAGGGATGTAACTGGTCGGTTTGGTTCAGTTTTAGGCGGGAGAAAAATCCGAACCAATCAAAAAGGGTTTGGTTCGGTTTTAAGATTTTTTTCTACCAAACCCGAACCAAACCAAACCATTCAAGAACGGATTGGTTCGGTTCGGGTTTGGTTCGGACCCAAATATTATTAAAGTTCAATATATATATAAATATTAAATATAGAAAATATTAAAATATATATAAAAATTAAATATAATGAATAATAAATATTAAAATATAGATAAATATTAATATATATAATATAATAAATAATAAATATAATAAATGTTACATATCAAAAAATATATATAAATATTAAAATATATTAATTGGTTCAGTTCGGTTCCATAATCCTTGAAACCGAGAATCGAACCAATCACCATCGGGTTTGGTTTGGTTTGGTTTAGTTTAGTTTGGACCCGAGCACCCAAAAAAACCGAACCAATTTAATTGGTTTGGTTTCGAACCAATCACCATCGGTTTGATTTGGTTCGGTTGGTTCGGAATTCGAAGCACCCAAAAAAAACCGAACCATTTTAATTGGTTTGGTTTGGATCTTCGGGTTCACCGGTCATTGGTTCGGTCTTACACCCCTAATAAAAAGGGGGAAACTTCTCCGGCTAGTTGATCATCCATTTTCATTTGTTCACACTTTCAGCTAATGTCATTGGCAACCGTAATGAAATCTTTTTCATAATATTTCATTAAAATTTAAATATGAAGCAATCTTAAAGATCAACATGGAGTTCAGAATGTCATTATAATCTTCCACCACTCAACTGCCCTCCACAATGTTAGCACAAATGCTATACATATCTATTGGACCATAAGAGACATGATGTCACTAAGAAATAAGTCAAAGACAAAATGACACAATGAATGAGAATCAAGCCAATCAAAAAGTTAAGTGTAACATGATTTTGCTGTCTGCCCCTGGTTCAAGAGTAAAGGGGATGCCATCTTGTCCAAATTCTATCAGCCTAAACCGTTCATGTCTTTAAGTTATAAATAGCAAGCAAATCAATTTTCTTATGATTAATTTCAATTCAGAACAAAATTATGATTACATATATTAAAGAGCAAGCAAATAAATTTTCTTATTAGGAAAATTATATTATTGTATAATAGTCTAAAGGGAATATGAGTATAAACGCTTGCAAATTATTTGATCGTTAGAGGAACATACCTGCAAACTGGAATCTACACAAAGCACCGCTGCTGATTTAACATTATCAACTAAAACCTTAGCTTCATTACTGGATTCTTCATATATATTATTACCATCACCTTTGCTCAAAGAAACATGCACATCCTCTGTAACAAAAAGATATAAAGAAGAGGGGATAATGATTATATAGAACCGGATATATGCATTTCTCCTAAAGTTTTCAATGGGATATAAAAAACAAAAATGACAGAATTACATGATGAGACTTGGGAATGAAGGAAACACTCATCAAAAGTTACATTTGTCCATATTGTGCACTATTAAAGAAAATGACTAAATTATATTAAGGGAATTAAAAACCTGAACAACAACCATTGCTATTGTTCAAATACTTCCCGACAATTAATGCTAGTCACAAAAAAAAAAATGCAATCATAGAACTCAAGAAGCGAAACGAATTATAAGGTGATTATAATGCAATCATAGAATTCAACCTTCTGCTTGCAAGCTGCTCTCGCATAAAATTGTCAATTTCAGTCTGTTTGGTTGGTCCTATCAACACAAATCAAAAATGATTCTCATCTATGTGTATCTACTTCCCAAAAATTATGCATATACAGAGAAAAATACCTTGACAACTGTTTGGTTTTTCTCAATGCGAAATGTATACTTATTTGGTCATCCTATACACGGATTCTTATATGTTGTGCATTTGTCGAGCCAACCGGGTTTTTTTTTGCCATGGGAAACAAATAGGAGAAGCAAGAAAGGGAAGATATAATAATGATAAAAATTGTACCTCCATTTGACCGGGAATATGTTAAAGAAATCACTCTACAGCAAATCCTTTGTTACCTATTGAAATTACTTGTCTATGTTAGCAAAATTGACAAATGAATAATAAAAGTACAGGACTGGACATCCGGTGAAGTTTGCAGGACTGGACATCTGCAAGTGGCCCAACATCATGGGAGGCTTTGATAGCATGTTAGAATAATTGGGCCTAAATCCACTCTAAAAGCTAGCTTATAGAGGGAGGGATGCCCAAGTTATTATAAATGGTTCTGGGTTCATATACTCAACCAATGTGGGACTTAGACACTTAATATTACTTAACCCCGTATCCTCTTCCCTTCCCAATGTACAAACATGTTAATGAGATTGATATATGCACTACTTCTCTATCCAATTGTGTCAAACAAAGTTTCTACTACATTACATTGCAGGTCCACTTGTATGTAAAATGGTTCCCCCCTAAAACTTTACTAACAAAAACTCCACCCAAAAAAATTCATGCCTTTTTACCTGACCCAAGTTGAGAGCAATCTGTTCCAGCTCATTGACAAATGTATAGATCATAGATGAGTATTCTTCTCGTCTTTCTCCCACCATGCTTACCTATCACTCCAACACGGTCTCTGAAAATTTAGTTTATTGATCTCACTAATGACAAATTTGCTTGAGGCTAGTAATTTGATTGTTCTTAGGATATTTAACACCTCCTTCGCTATACGATATTATTGCATATGCTATGTTCAACAATTGATATATCAATTCTTATTAACAGCAATCCTCTGTGATACATTCTAATGCAAACCTTGGAGTTCATGGGCAAGGTCTATTTAAATTATTAGGACCAAGGGATTGCTCCAATCTAAAAACAAAAAAGAGTGTCAGATTGCTCCAATCTCGGTAAAATTATGCTAAGCATCATATTAGAAATGAAACTTAAAAAATCATGTCATAATAATTAGGAAACTTAAGAAGTTTCAAAATATATTACAGACATCTAAAATGGGTCATTCGCATAACCTTTGCACAATTTTTACAATAAAGTTGAGATTGACGGCTTGAACCCTTATTCCTCTTGACGATTTTGCAAGGCAATATCAAACCACAGCCAAGTGGAGTGAACCATATCTTGTCCAATGCTGTAATTAAAAGCAGAAACTCAACTATTATAATGGGAACGGTCAGGTTGAAGTCAAAGAGGGCAAAAACAAATGTTTAAAAATGGCAAAACAATCTAATAAAAAAATTTTAAAATAAAAAAGATAAATACCTCGTGGATGAAAAAATCAAGAGACATGAAAATAAGGCAATGAAACTGGTGGATGCATCCGTCAGAGTTGGCGAAATTTGAAAGAGAAAGAGAGAAAGAGAATGAAGTTGTGGTCGAAAAAATATGTAAAGGTGTGTAGTGGAGAGTGATTGTATAGAGTGAAAAAAATTTGGGAACATTTTTCAATGATGAAAGCTGGAACCTACACTCAAAGGTTTAGATGAAGGTGAATTGAATTTTGAAATGAGTGAGAGAAATGCATTGACAGTTGAGAATGAGTACGAAAAATGTCACCAACATAGCCACAGGATGGACTGTCATGCAACTTGTACACTAAATAAAAATCCTGGAGAAATTATAGTAATTCCAACAAAAGGTTTTCATAAAGATAAATTAGCGGTAAAGACATGGATTCAGATCCTCTACCTTTTAGGTGGGAAAAGTCAGGTGACTTTAGTGTATTCTGGGAGAGAAAGATGTGAAAGAAAAATGAGAAATAAGATGAGAGAAAGTAATATTGGAGAGAGATAGAGAGAAAGTCAGGTGACTTTTCCCACCACAAAGGTAGAGGATCAGAACCCTAAAGACATCCTTTCATTTTTTATTTAAAAAAATTAAAGGATAAGAAAAGGAGAAATGAAGAACCTTGCACACCTTCATGTCCTTGAAGCATCCTGTTAACAACTCAGTTGTACTTTGTGTAATGGAATGGTAGGCACTTGATTTAATGGCTTCAAGGTTTCAAGAACACATGTTCCACCTATAAAAAATGACTAAGAAATCAGAGATAAAGTCATTTCCATATATAACATAGATCTCACTTCTACTAATAATCACTAATCAGAGTAAACAAACATGATGGCTTCCCTCTTTTTCAAACTCAGTAATATGGCTTCCCCATTTTTCAAACTCCAAAGACTGTTGGGCATAGAAAAAACAAAAATCTTGGAATCACATCCTATTAATGCACAATTATAGAACATAATCATCCATATAAGATACCATCAAAAATAAAAATTCAAAAAATGCATCTTTACCTATATGAATCCTGCTTGCTACTATGAATCTTTATATGGTCCCAACACAATTTTCTTCAGGAATTTCTCTGCATATTGTAGACCTGCATTGCAAGAAAATGGAAACAAAAGCTTCAATGAATTCTCGTGTGAAACATTTGATCGAAAACCTTGAGAGCAAGGTTAGATTTCTATAATCACAAAAGCCAAATGCTACAGATATGATTCAATCAAAGTATCATCTGAAGAAATATCTTCAAATTTACCCTTTTTTAAATTTTTATACGTTAAGAAATAGATTTATAATATATACAATATGGGTTGCTGATAGTGTGATTTTACATCATGTTTTATGTACACTTTTGCATGCATTTTTCATATAGATTAGGCATTCTTTATTTGATTTTAGTTAGATTTTCCCTTGGAACGGGTGAAGCGGTTTCTTGGTGTTGTTTTGCAGGAATTCAAGTAAAAAATGCTCAGAATTAGCCTTGATGGAGCTTGGATGAAATAGAGCCTGAAAAGAGAAGAAATTGAGCCAAGCAGAATTCTGGAGATTCGCCCCGCGACCCAGAACGCTGACTGTTCCAGAAACTGCAAGTCTTTCTGGTTCGCCTCGCGAACCTTGTCTCGCCTCGCGAGTCTGGAAATCAGAAGCCATCACGCCCAGGCCCCGATACTCCTCACGGGCATATTGAAGAACCATTTTACTGGCTCGCGACGCGAAGCCACTCTCGCCTCGCGAGAGCCCATTTCTCAGCAACAACAGATTTTAATATTCGCCTCGCGAGAAGCCATGCAAGTGCAGAACTGATTGGTATAAGTTGCTGTTTTAGGGCAGAATGTAGGTTTTGAAGGAGCTTTTGGTGGAGAGTTGGGGACTTGGAGGCTGCGGCTGGACTAGGGTTCCAATCCTAGTAGGGGATGTTTTCCTTGCTCTGGGAATGGAAGAAGATTTGAGGATTCTTCTATGAGTGTTCTTCATCTCTTCTCTCCTTCTCTTTTGTATTCTCATTTTTCATGAGTAGTTAAATCCCCTATTGTTGGGGTTAGATGTAGCTTTTCTGAACTTATTTGTATTTGATTTGGTTGTTTTCATGCAAGTCTCTATTTCTTTATGAGTATGTGATTCTGTGCTTAATGCTTTCCTTGGCTTAGCTACCCATAGGAATGATATGTTGCTTTGATAGACAATTGACAGATTGATGTTAAGGCATGCTCATGAATCATATGCCAAGTAGTTCAAGAATCTAGACATAGGTGTTGGCTGCTTGCAATCTTATAAGTCTTGACTTAATGCAAAATCTCAGGTTAATCCACCTAAGACATTAGGGTTTAATTTGAGGTTTTAGGCTCATTGCACCTAAGACATTAGGCTTTAGTATTTTAGAAAAGACTTGATTGTCATTATTGAATTAGGACTTGTGTTAGAAGCCATTTCATTGCAATTAAGGGAGGATTAGTGTAGTCTAACCCTGACAATCTCAACCGCATTTCTTTTGCCTTCCAAGTGTTCGATAAAATTCCCAAAAGACCAAAAATATTTTATTTCCTTATTTTATGATCTTTTCATACCATAGTTTAGTCTAAATAGTTGTTGAGTTTGTGAATTGGTAATTGGCAACCGATCCCTGTGGATACGATAACCGGTCTCACCACCGTATTACTTGTTTGCGACAAGGTGCACTTGCCTTTATCCTAAAAATACGCATCAAGTTTTTGGCGCCGTTGCCGGGGATCGGCTTTGCCAATATCAGTAGTAACAAAGGAGGCAACTAATTTAGACATTTTTTATTCTTTTTTATTTTTCTGTATATATTTGATCTTTTTGTTTTGAGTTCTGTTTTTGCAAGGTGGACGAAAGTCATGGAAAATTTTTATTATCCACCTGATGAGGAAGCTTCTAGTCATATTTTGGAGGATAACTTGTGTTGGGAACACGATATAAATTTGGGAGAATTCTTTGAGGAGTTTTCTCTATCTCATAATATTCCATCACGAGTCGATCATATGACTAGTGAGCTTATATATATATACTCCAAGGAGGATTGGGAAACCTTTTTGTCATATTTACCACCCCCACCACCGTGTATTGTGATTCCCATAGAGCCACATGAAGCAGAAGTTGAGCAGAATCTGGTTTTGGGAATGGATGAAAATGAAGATGAAGTGGTGGTGGTAGATGAGCCACAAGAAGAGGGATTACCTTTCGCGCATCCTTGGGGAGGAACAAGTGAGAAGGCAGGGCATTTGGAAAGCATTCACTCCACCATGCTTGCTGAATTTACTGCATTAGAAAAATATATCGGCTTGCAAGCATGTGTGGATACTGGTAAGTTAGCCCCTTCCACTTGTCTGGCAAACTTCCTCTTGAAAACTCCACTTGACCCGAGAGGAAGTGAGTTCATAATTGTAAAGGTCAATGGAATTTTCATACACTGGCTGGGTGGAATCGAGGATAAAGTCATATTACTGCTACAATCGCCACTCCACAAGCCATTTGATCCGGGAGGAGGATCCAAGAACGTCAAGCTAGTGACGCTAAAAAAGCGCTTATTGGGAGGCAACCCAATTTTTCTTTTCCTTTTTCCTTTTCCTTTCTCTTTAGTTAGATTTTATTTTTGATTTTAACTCTTGAATAATTTGAGAAGATCAAGAGTTTTCTTTTACTAATAAATTTGTTAAGTGTTTTCAGGCTAATAAAGAAGGAGAAACAAAAAGGGGTAGGGAGAAACAAAGCTAGAAAAGCAAAGTCAGCACCCGTTACCGCATCGGTAAGTCGTTCCAATTTTTCTTTCCTCTCTCCATCTTGATTGTTTACATTGGGGACAATGTAAATTCTTAAGCTTGGGGTAGGGGTATTTTACATTTGCATTTTTCATGTTGCATTCATATAGTCTTGCATGATAGCTTTGCATGTTCACACAATTAGATTGCCCTTGCTTAGATTTTGCATCCAATTGTGAGAACTAAATACCAAATAAATTGAGATAGTGAATTTTTGAACCCAATTTTTTTTTATTCTTGTGATATGGCTGCAAATAAAAAATGCTTGAGATAATCTTGGATAGTTGATAATTAGCATATGGTTCTGAAGATTTGTGTTTTTCATTGATTCTGAACTAAAATGTGATATTTTGAGCCAAAGGGGTACTCACTAAATTTACCCCATTCTTTGTGTTAGAGTGTTATTCCTCTTGGTTTGTTTTCTCTAGAACTTGACTTGAAACCATTTTAAAGCTTAAAAATTTTTGGAAACATTTTAGAAAATGATTGAGGCAATAGGTATTTTTCTGGCCTTCTGAGTTTTGAATGATGAAATGCTACCCATTAGTTGCCCAATTTTGAGCTTGAAAAAGTAAAATACTTTTCTTGGTCCCTTGAAAATTTTGATGAATGATGCTTATAAGAGACCTTCTAAAGTATTACACAAAAAGGGTAAAAAGGTAGTTGAAAAAGTATGGGATGAGAAAATCTGAAAAATATTTCTCTTGCACTGAAAATCTTCCCTTCTCCAAATAAAAGAAAAACAAAATAAAAAGAAAAATATATGGAGAAGGGGATGACAAAAAGAAATGAGAAATAAAAAGGAAAAGAAAGAAAAGAAAGGTGGAAAGTGAATTGAAACCCAAAAGGTATTTTAGAAGGTCATGATTTGCAATGCTTGATTTTGTGTAGCCTTTGAATTTTCCTTTTATTGATTTCCCCACCTAACGATTAATCCCATGGCCACGTTACAACCAAAGAAAAGACCTCTTGATTCTTAATTGTTTTCATTAATAAAGTAGAGATTTGGTTGATAGTCAAGCCTATGGTAGAAATCATTCCTTGAGGAAAATGGAGTGAATTGTCATATGTACTTGAACACTTGAGTGAGGTAGAATGAGAGCCAAGCAAATGAACAAGCTTGGGGTGAGCTTCAGGTGAGAAAGAGTGCCCAAATCAGTGAGAACATGAGTCAAAGGAGCCTAAGCCTCTAATTGGACTTGAATTGATTGTCTCTTGCTGAATTGTTTGAATTGCCTATTACTTGGATCATTTACTCGGGTTCTTATTTCACTATCCATGTTCTGTTTATTCTTCTGGCCTTAGTGATTGCTTGAGGACAAGCAATTGAATAAGCTTGGGGTGATTTGATAGTGTGATTTTACATCATGTTTTATGTACACTTTTGCATGCATTTTTCATATAGATTAGGCATTCTTTATTTGATTTTAGTTAGATTTTCCCTTGGAACGGGTGAAGCGGTTTCTTGGTGTTGTTTTGCAGGAATTCAAGTAAAAAATGCTCAGAATTAGCCTTGATGGAGCTTGGATGAAATAGAGCCTGAAAAGAGAAGAAATTGAGCCAAGCAGAATTCTGGAGATTCGCCCCGCGAGACTGGATTCGCCTCGCGACCCAGAACGCTGACTGTTCCAGAAACTGCAAGTCTTTCTGGTTCGCCTAGCGAACCTTGTCTCGCGTCGCGAGTCTGGAAATCAGAAGCCATCACGCCCAGGCCCTGATGCTCCTCACGGGCATATTGAAGAACCATTTTACTGGCTCGCAACGCGAAGCCACTCTCGCCTCGCGAGAGCCCATTTCTCAGAAACAGCAGATTTTAATATTCGCCTCGCGAGAAGCCATTCGCCTCGCGAGCGAGCGCAGAACTGATTGGTATAAGTTGCTGTTTTAGGGCAGAATGTAGGTTTTGAAGGAGCTTTTGGTGGAGAGTTTGGGACTTGGAGGCTGCGGCTGGACTAGGGTTCCAATCCTAGTAGGGGATGTTTTCCTTGCTCTGGGAATGGAAGAAGATTTGAGGATTCTTCTATGAGTGTTCTTCATCTCTTCTCTCCTTCTCTTTTGTATTCTCATTTTTCATGAGTAGTTAAATCCCCTATTGTTGGGGTTAGATGTAGCTTTTCTGAACTTATTTGTATTTGATTTGGTTGTTTTCATGCAAGTCTCTATTTCTTTATGAGTATGTGATTCTGTGCTTAATGCTTTCCTTGGCTTAGCTACCCATAGGAATGATATGTTGCTTTGATAGACAATTGACAGATTGATGTTAAGGCATGCTCATGAATCATATGCCAAGTAGTTCAAGAATCTAGACATAGGTGTTGGCTGCTTGCAATCTTATAAGTCTTGACTTAATACAAAATCTCAGGTTAATCCACCTAAGACATTAGGGTTTAATTTGAGGTTTTAGGCTCATTGCACCTAAGACATTAGGCTTGATTATTTTAGAAAAGACTTGATTGTCATTATTGAATTAGGACTTGTGTTAGAAGCCATTTCATTGCAATTAAGGGAGGATTAGTGTAGTCTAACCCTGACAATCTCAACCGCATTTCTTTTGCCTTCCAAGTGTTCGATAAAATTCCCAAAAGACCAAAAATATTTTATTTCCTTATTTTATGATCTTTTCATACCATAGTTTAGTCTAAATAGTTATTGAGTTTGTGAATTGGTAATTGGCAACCGATCCCTATGGATACGATAACCGATCTCACCGTATTACTTATTTGCGACAAGGTGCACTTGCCTTTATCCTAAAAATACGCATCAGTTGCATAGATGGAAGTGGTGATTTTTCCCCCAAATGATTGACGATGAACATACTGTGCGATTTTTTTTTTTCTTTAAGAGAAATCAATCCAAACAAAATTGATCCATCTTTAGCATACCAACATAAAGGCCAAAAAAAAAAATTTAAAGCATTATTAAAATCTCATACAACTCAGTAAATTGCACAGTTCAGACTGAGAGAGAGTGAGGAGAGGAAGACTATGAAGAGTACTGCGAACTCTCGACGGTGGCGGTGGTCTTCAAGCACGACGGTGGTGGTTTCAACTGAGAGGGAGAATGAGAAAAAAAAAATCTGAGAGGAAGAGGAGGAAAAGAAAACAGAATACCAAAGGAAGGGAGGAAGAAATTTTACCTGCACCGTGACTGAGAGAGGAGGATGACAGGAAGAGAGAAATATTTGGTTTAATTATTTGTTTAATTTGAAATTTGAAAAGCATTGGGAAGTAGAATAGATTATTAATGCACGGTTGAGAGAAAAGAGGGAGAGAGAAAGATGAAAAAAACAAAAAAGATGAGAAATTATTTGATTGACTATAATGGGAGGTTGAAATTAATTTGTTGGTTTTCCATGCATTAGAAGCATGAGCTGGATCTCATTATAAATTGTGTTTGAATTTTTTGTTTTGTTTGAACATTAATGTGAATTTTTTTAAAAATAGAATGGATTGAAGGAGCTTCTTTTAGAAGTCATTGTATGAGAAAATACCACCTCTAAAAAATTTTATTGAAAGTAACCTTGATTTATATTATGTATGGATATAGATGTATAGATATCGGATTTCCGGGATGAAAGTAGAAAACAACCGCTTGGGTCTGGATGGAAGATAAACGAATAGGGTTTCTTATATATATATTAGTTGAATCCCGCACGGGTGTGTAAAAACATAATAAATTATTGGTTAAAGTAACATTTTGGTCCCTACACTTGATACGATTTCTCGATTTGGTCCCTATATATAAAAAATTATTAAAATGGTCCCTATACATACAGAAAGTCTCCATTTGGTCCCTGCCGTACAAAATTTTAGAGACTGATTTGATAATTTTTTGCTCATATAGGGACCAAACGGGTAACGTATAGGGACCAAATGGAGACTTTCTGTATGTATAGGGACCATTTTAATAATTTTTTATGTATAGGGACCAAATCGAGAATTCGTGTCAAATGTAGGGACCAAAATATTACTTTAACCTAAATTATTTTAACTTTGTATAATGATATAATTTTAATAGATGAATGAGAAACGAAGAAGATTACCGAGTGTGGAGTCCTTTTATAATTGACTATGAAACCACCAAGAAAACAAGTTTGGTGGCGACATAGGGCGGATTGAACTACCAACCCACTTTTATTTTTATATAAGCAAAAAATTATTTTTCATGCTATAGTTATTTTTTTTTTTTTTTACTTACTCATAAGACAATTAGTTAGTCAACCCCATTAAGCAATTATTTGTATATATTTTTATATTTATATACTTTTAATTTACAACTATTCACCCAATAGAACTATATATATTTTTGTGTAGTTAATTTCATCCACTAATATATTTATATATTAGTTAGTCTATTATCGAAAAAAATATTTATTTCTATTTTGTGATATTTAAGACGATATTTGCATGTTAGTAATTTTATTTTATTTTCATATATATATATATATATATATATATATATATATATATATATATATATATATTCAAATTTTGTTATATTTGGCAGGCGAACCAGTGAACCCATCGCTAAACTAGGTGGATTGGAAGGTTAAACCCACTAAACTAAAATGGGTCAGCCCACCCCGCCCTATTTTTTACGGGTCAATGACAGGGTGGGGCGGATGAACCGTTTTACCATCTCTACATAGATGCTTAAACATGAATATTTTTCAATAGTATTTTTTTCATATTCATGAATCAAAACCATATAATTAAGGGATCCAAACCCTTTCCACTTAAACTAACACACAAGATCTTGGAATTTAATATTGGGAAATGTTTCGGTGTATTGGTTAAAGAATAAAAAAGATATTTTTTATTTGAAATTGTAATAAATGTATTTGGAAGTGTTCCACCCAAAAAAAAGTATAGATTTTAGTTTTTTATTTATTTAATTTGTGCCATATGGTTAGCGAGACCCTTTAATATTACATTCATCTCATAAAATTGGAGATAATATTTTTCAAGGGATCTTGAAACTGTGAGAAATATTTAACATTCATTACTTATTCTTGGAAGATGTTATATCCCTCCATTGCAGATAAGCGGGTCGAGAATGGGACGAGGCAAGTTGACTTGTCGGATCCTTTTTTTGTTAAAAATATTCCCCCGACTTTTCAAAGTTTCAAACTCAATTTGTCTGTAACTTTAATCTACCGGTGTGTGTTGGTCCAAATTAATGGAATTTGGGTCCATTAAGCATGTGATCTTGAGCTCAATCTCTAAATTCATGTGTATGAAAAAACACTTTTAGGAGGTGTCTCCATTTATGCTCCTAACAGTACCGGGAGATTAGTACCTCGCCTATCGAGTGTAGAGGTGTTCACGGATCGGTTTAGATCGATTTTGAGCCAAAAAAGTAATTCATCCAAAAATAATACAAAAAAAAAAGTTGCGGTTCGATTTGAATTTGATTAGTTCTTATATCAAAACCGACTCAATTCTGTCCAATTAAGAGATTTGGATTGGATTGGGTGATTCGATTTTTTACCACACAATACTTTAAAAAAAAAGTCCAAATAGGAGTCTCGATCAAGCTATTAGTTTAATAAGTTCCACTGAAAGCTTTTCATGATAGGAGTGTCGATCAAAAATCATTGAGTGATGCACATATACTCTTATATTCTAACCACTTACTACCATAAATCAAAGCATACTACTGAGAAGCTTGTCCATGGCACCCATCATCCACATCTGCACAATCACTACAAATTGAACCCCATATACTGTATTGCATATAGCTCAATAATTTAGATAGTTGGGTTTTACAAAATTCAACGTAAACCTTACAAGTGAATCAACTTTGATAGAATATCTAAAAAAACTCTCAAAATATTTTTGTATATCTTAAAATATTTGATGATATAAGATCTCTCAGAACATCCACGATGAAAGAATCATATTTGGGTTCTTATCTATCATATGGTAGGCCCAAAGAATATAAGAACCCAACCTCCATTTTACTCCAATGAAAGAACTCATTTTAGATTCTTAAATAGGTTTCACATGTGACCCCACTTATATTTTTTGATTAAAAAATGTGAGAACAAGTTCTTATGGGTGCGTTTGATTTGCAAAAGGTATGTGGACAACACGGGAGAGA
This sequence comes from Sophora flavescens, assembly GCA_030762895.1. Lineage (NCBI taxonomy): Eukaryota > Viridiplantae > Streptophyta > Magnoliopsida > Fabales > Fabaceae > Sophora > Sophora flavescens. The sequence continues at coordinate 129,002,907 of CM061070.1, read as the reverse complement.
CAGGACAGCACAGGACAAGTCCTTGAGTTACAGGACAATTCTTTGTCTTGTACATTGTTTGATGATAATGGACAACACAAACAAAATAATATTAAATTTATCGGAATACCCTTTATAATATATATTATTTAATATATAAATATACAATATATAATTTTGTATAATTACGTAGGGAGAGATGACAGAGAGGAGAGAGAAAGAGATAGAGAGGAGAGAGTGAGGAGGGAGGGAGGAGAGAGAAAGGGAGGGAGAAAGAGGAAAGAAAGAGAGAGGAGAGAGAGGGAGGGAGATGAGAGAGAGAGAGGAAAGAAAGAGGAGAGAGAGATAGAGAGGAGAGAGGGAGAGAGAGAGGAGAGAGGGAGGGAGATGTAAGGATAATTTTGTCTCTTGTTAGTTTGTCCATGGGACAACTTTTTGTCCCATGGTTTGGTGGGGGACAAAATTTTGGGTTTTTGTCATGTCCCTCACCATCTTTTTTGTCCTGTCCCTTGACCATTTTTCAAATCAAACAAGGCACAAAAATTTTTGTACTGTCCAGTCCCCTGAATTTTTACAAATCAAACACACCTATAAGAATAAGTTCTTATACTTAAGAACTACATTAAGAACAACCATTGGAGTTGTCTTACAAGTTAGTTCTTATTTATTATTACTCCCTAATTTATTTTCTTATTTAATTAAACTATGATTTTGTTACTGATATAAATATGACTCTTCGTCTTGGGTTCGTCTTTTATATTACTACTACAGCATGACCATAAATCAATTGAGTTTTAAGTCTTATCTCTCTTCCTTATTCACTACCCATAAATCATTTCTTCATCAAACCTATCCATGAACGGACACCTACATATATAGCATTGAATAACTCTCACGGACTGACCAACTTCATTTATGCATCATATGAAGACAATGAACAGGGAGCGATTGCAATTAGCATATCTCGATACTCAGCTTGCGACTTGCAGCACATAATTTCCATCACTCAAAGAATGTATTGATCAACACTTCAATAGCAGATTATAAAATAATTCATGCCTTTTTACCTCCAACGTTTGAGTTGTACCACCTAAAAGGAAGAAAAAAACTTCTCATCTGCAACTCCACATCCTCAAGTGCAAGCTTATTCGATGGCTATGTGTTATCAGGTGTTTGTCAATACTTATTTGTCTCTTGGTATTTGTTTAAGTTGTTTAAGTTATGTGATTTTTATTTGTGCTGATTTAATTGCATTTAAATTGTTTATCTGTAATTATATTATACTATTGTGATGTATGATCTGTCTGAGAATATTTCTGTGATATTGTTGTTTGAGAAGCCTGATAGTGGTCAATGCCCAATTCAATTAATCAAATAAAAGCTTTAAGAAGCTTTACAAATTATATTCTATGTTTCAACAGTAAAATATTGGAGTATAATATTAATGGAAAATTTTATTTGGGAAAAAATAAGGAATTTTGGAAAATATCATTATTTTAATGATTTATCGCTGTAAGAGTGAACTATGAGTCACAGTGAGAGAGCGTTAGTGAAATTATTTTTTTTTTTACTGCTAATTTTTACGTAATAAATTCCGTAATATTATAAAAAGTTATTTTGTGAAACTAATTGTTGAAAATAATTTAATGATGATTTTAGAAAATTACTTAAGTGGAAAAAGCTAAGTTTTGGCTTAAATGGCTTTAAAAAGGATAATTGACGGCAAATTGGAAACGTTTCGACGACAAATGTTTTTAAAAAAGTAGAGCGTAGTTGAAATAAGTTTGAGCCTCAAGTGACTCATCTTTGTGAAAACTAAGTTTAGTATTTAATGATTTTATTAAAGAATTTCCCATTTGAAACGTTTTCTGAAATCAAGTTTAACTCAACAGTGTTAAAAGTGGTGTTGAACTTAGTAACCGAGACGTCGGGGTACTAAGGGTCGTTGTGTTATGGACTTGGGGTCCTTTGGACTTTGAGGTCCCGTAGACTTGGTGTCTACTGTATACGTGGTGTATACTGTTTAAACATTTAAGATGTTTTCTATTACCACGAACCAGTGACTGGTACATTGGTCTAGAGGTTTCGTGATTGAGTACTCGGACGTTGAGGTCCTGTGTTATTAATGAAAGTTTTAAAGATGTTTAAAACTCTGTTTAGTCGTAAGCCATTTTGAGCTTCGGCAAGGAAAGATTGAACACAAAGAAAGGTGTCATGAACCAAGTGTTTTAGCATGCATGTGGCAGACATGCCTTATGTTCTGGCTGTGTGCCTTTGCCTTGTATGGTTATAGAGCCTGATCAACTCATCACGTGTTGGGATATCTCACGAGATTAAGTGCGAAGTTAGACGATGTAATATGAAGTGTTCATGCATAGTTTTTCAGATGTTGACGTTTGGGGTGTGAAACCCATTGATAAACTACTTGCTTGAATATGAATGTTTGTGTTGGTATACATGTATATGTGTATGTGTTTTATGTGGTGTCGAGCATGTAGTTGTCGAGTTAAATCCATATATTGGTTTCTCACTCTTGCATGTTTTATTTGTGGTTTCTCTACTTGTGCATATATATTTACGTCTGAGATTAGATGGACCCGGATATGCCTCTGGCACATTCGAGACTGCGTTTGATCATGTTTGATCGCGCACACCACGGTGGTGCATGGGAGATAAACCCTGGGACACTCAGCGCCACCTATTATGGCCCTAGTAAAGAGATTGTCGGTACGGTAGAGGCAGGACCGCAGCAGAGGACGCATGTTGTGGAGACTATTGAGGTATCTCTACCTCCTAGATGGCTATACGTACAGTACTTGGCTGAGCACAGGTTACTTGACATGCCACATTAGCCGATCCAGCCGCTTCAGATAGCAGGACCAGCAGTACCTCCTGTGCGACACACGGACACTGACTAGTATTCTTGGAAGAGGCTACACCCCACTGCACAGGCTACAAAGGACAAGGAAAGATCGATGCAAGTTGACTCGTTTCCTCGACCCTCCAAGGCTCCAAACTCAATTTATATTTGTAACTTTGGTCTATCAATATGTGTTGTGCTGATCTAAATGAAAGAAGTGTGGATCCCATAAACATGTGGTCCAAAGTTCGATCACTAGATTCGTGTATATGAAACAAAATATTATTGAGGGGGGTGATGGTTTAAGTGTTTGACAGTATCCTAAGAGATTAGTTTTTCACCAATCGAGTGAGATGACATTCTACAAAACCAAAATAAAAAAATTAATTTTTTGAGTTCCAAAAACTATCTAGTTTCTACCTTCATTTAATTTTTTTAGTTCAAAAAAAAAATATTGTTGACATTTTCATGTGTTGCATGAAAGGAAGCATCAATATGCCTTAACATATTTCCAATGAACCACTAAAAAATTTAGCGATCGAAGTTGAATAAGAATCATAGAGCGGTACTTGAGACACTTTCTCTAAAAGTTGCATACATCTATTACTCAGGTGTGTTTTTTAGTACTCCTGATAAAATGTGTACTCTATATTAACGTCTTATAAAAGTAGCATCACATCATCTAAAAGTTGCATTTTGTAAGAGCATACACCTATTACTCTGGAAACAAAAGAACTCTATCCAGCTCCTCTGTTTTATTACACCATTTCCATCGTGCAAAAGAAACCAACTACTATAAGCACAAAATGCCTGTATATCCATACTTGAAAAAAAAAAAAAAAGCCCTGTTGACTCAACAAAGAACAAAAAGAGTAAATCGGCAACTTTTGATGGCAACTTCTCTACGATCACATTGCAGATCTTATGAATATCAGACAGCATTCTTGCATCATCACACAGTCTGTATAATCTTGTGAATTTAAGAATGTGAAACTGTTAGTACTGATTAGAGCATATAATAAGTGCACTTTAAACAAGCACAAAATTAGGTAATCTAGAATAGCTAGAGCAAGCCACCTCCACCTTGTATGCTTTTTTCATTACATTAATGAGTAATGACCACTAAGAACTAAATAAATCAGTATCATAGTTGGACAATATAATTTGTACTAACCAAACAAAGACTACATTTATCAGATAACATTTTTTGAAAGAAAAGACACCTTCAAGCACTATGTTGCTCAACATACCTTCAACAGGCCCAAAACAGATACTAGTATCCTCAATTACCTGTACAACCACCAAATAACTAGTCAAACAATTGTTTCAAATAAGCTGAGTCCAAGATACCACAACAAAGAAAATGTTAAATTACCTTGAGGAAGCAACAAGACCAAACACCATTTCAAGTAATAAATCCTTTTGCTTATCCTTTGGACACACAAGTAGTGCTCTAACCCTACCAGGATTATCAATAAGATGCAGATAGACACGATTGAACATAGGAGCTTCTATCTTCAAACCCTCTAAAAGCTTCCAAATTTCAGCTTCAGAAATTGGATGCTTCTGCTGAACTTTCTCATTAACAGCATTACCCTCTTTAAGAGTTTTAACAATATCGTGAAGTAATGTCTTTATCCTTGACATTTTAGACCTTTTAGGCTTAACCTCTTGCTCGCTTTCTGAACTCATCTCATCGGTTTCTTCATGCGACTCAGATTCCTCAAAACGTTTCCCTTTTACGCAAATTGCGGAATCCCACGGAATATGGTAATCAGCAAGGGTCTTTCCTTCTTTCAATTCCTTCCCCGCACATATCAAACGCTGATAATCGGGTAGCATACGTGTCTTATCTTGAATCTTTAACTTCACTTCCTCAATCGTAGCAAAATAATCAACATCCAGAACTATGATTTCTCCGAATAGGGTTTTGACGCATATCTTCCTCGTCAAAAATGCAGGGAGTCGAAGCAACAGGAGAACAGTGGATTCGTTCTGGATGTTGTAATCGGCGAGGGTGCAACCGTCTTCGAGCTGTCTTCCGCAGAAGATGAGACGCTGTTGATGGAGAGGGATCTTTCTCTTGTATTGGATCATCATCTTCACGTCTTCAATGGTGTCGGAAGATTCCACCACCAGGACTCTGATCTTGCCGACCACTAGCTTCAGGAATATCTGCATGTTTCAATCTTTGGGAATAACAATTAATATCGGATTTCGGGGACCAAAGTAGAAAACAACCGCTTGGGTCAGCATGGAAAAAAAACGAAGAGGGGTTGTTTATATATACTGTATATGAGAAACAAAGAAGATTAGCGAGTGTGAGAGTCATTTCAACTAGAAATGCTACACCCTCTTTACAACATACTTTTTCATATTGGTGATTAAAATTTATACGGGTCCTATCGAATTCAAGTAGAATTTTACATGAATGTTAAACCAATAAAATAGAGTATATTAGAGAGTGTATTATTAGCACTATATCAAATATTTTTTTTAAGGAGAGAATGATATTAGAAATAAAAGATGGGGTTTTCCCATACCAAAAGAAAAACATATACAAGCTCTTCGATTTTATTTTATTTTAATTATAGTAATTATTCTTTCACGCTATTCTCAAATGTAGAGATGAGAAAGGCTCGAGAGGTCAACCTGATTAAATTTTTTACAGATTGAGATGAGATCCCCAACCCACCAATCCGTTTTGACCCGCCTGTCTAACCCACCAAGAAAATGAGTTGGTGACGACGCATGGCGAATTGGCCCACCATCAGACTTTTATTTTTTCACAAACAAAAAATTATTTTTCATGCTGTAATTATTTTTTAGTTTACTCACTCATATGACAATTAGTTAGTCAATCCCATTTAGTAATTATTTTTATATAATTTTATATTTATATACTTTTAATTTACCATTATTCACCCATTAAAACTATATATATTTGTATGTAGTTCATTCCATCCACTAATATATTTATATATTAGTTAGTCTACTACCAAAAAATATTTATTTCTATTTTGGCAGGTCAACCCGTGATTCCACTGCTAAACGAGGTGGAATGAGAGGTTAAATCCATTAAACTAAAATGGGTTAGCCCACCCCGCTCTGTTTTTGACGTGTCAATGGTGGGGGAGGGGCTGGTTGGACCGTTTTGCCATCTCTACTCAGATGTTTAAGCATTAATCTTTTTCAATAGTAATTTTTCATATTCATGAATCAAGACCATATGATTAAGGGATCCAAACAACCAATTAAGCCAACACACAAGTTCTTGGAATTTAATATCGGGAAATGTTTCAAAGTATTGGTTAAATAATAAAAAAAAAGATAAATTTTTATTTGAAATTGTAGTAAATATATTTGGAAGTGTTCCATAAAAAAAAGTATAGTTTTTAGTTTTTTTTAATTTAATTTGTGCCTTATGGTTAGCTAGACCCTTTAATATTACATTCATCTCATAAAGATGGAGATAATATTTTTCAAGGGATCTTGAAACCGTGAGAAATATTTAACATTCATTACTCATTCTTGGAAGATGTTACACCCCTCCATCGCAGATAAGCGGATCGAGGATGGGGCGGGGCAAGTTGACTTGTCGGGTCCTTTTTTATTAAAAAATATTTCCCCGACCTTTCAAAGTTTCAAACTCAACTTGTCTGTAACTTTAATCTACCGATATGTGTTGGTCCAAATTAAAGAGATTTTGGTCCCTTAAACATGAGATCTTGAACTCAATCTCTAAATTCATGTGTATAAAAAAACACTATTAGAAGGGATCCCAATTTATGCATCTAACAGTACCGGGAGATTAGTACCTCACCTATCGGGTGTAGAGAGAAGTGTTCACGGATCGATTTTGAGCCAAAAAATAATCCATCCAAAACAAAAACACAACTTGCAGTTCGATTTGGATTGGATGAATTCTTATATCAAAACCAACCCAATTCATTCCAATTAATAGTGATTTGGATTGGATGGGATGATTCGAACAATACTTAAAAAAATAAGTCCAAATACTCAAATAGGAGTCTCGATCAATCTATTAGTTTAATAAGTTCCACTAAAAGCTTTTCATGATAGGAGTGTCGATCAAAAATCATTAAGTGATGCACATATACTCTCTTATATTCTAACCACTCACTATCATAAATCAAAGCATACTACTAAGAAGCTTGTCCATGACATCCATCATCCACATCTGCACAATCACCACAAATTGAACCCCATATACTGTATTGCATATAGCTCAATAATTTAGATAGTTGGGTTATTCAAATTCAACGTAAACCTTACAAGTGAATCAACTTTGATAGAATATCTAAAAAAATTGTCAAAATATTTTTTTATATCTTAAAATATTTGAGGATATAAGATCTCTTAGAAGTTAGTTCTTATTTATTGTTATTCCCTACTTTATTTTCTTATTTAATCAAACTATGATTTTGTTACTGATATAAATATGACTCTTGGTCTTGGGTTTGTCTTTTATATTACTCCTACATTACCATAAATCAATTGAGTTTTAAGTCTTATCTATCTTCCTTATTCACTACCCATAAATCATTTCTTCACCAAACCTATCCATGAACGGAGACCTACATATATAGCATTGAATAACTCTAACCAACTTCATTTATGCATTATATGAAGACAATGAACAGAGGAGCAATTGCAATTAGCATGTCTCGATATTCAGCTTGCGCCTTGAAGTACATAATGTTAACCAGAAATGGTAACCAGAGAATAGAACAGTGAAAGAAATTAAGAGAAGAAGAACTTGATTATTATTGATAGCAAAGTGGGTTTTACAGTGGAATAGAATTCCAAACTGCCACAGAGCTAGGCTCCTATAGAGAGCTATTGCTCTCTATCCATAACTAACACAATGATTTTCCAAAAGATACCTCTCACACTCAGCACCCCTCCTATTTGTAATCTTGGTTTTCCTCTTCTCTCTCTATAACTAACCCTTCTCTAAGTGGGCCCTAGATATTTGGGCCAACATGTACACCATATTGGGTTTTCCTGACCCTATAGTGATCAGGAACCTATCAATACCGGCTCCTTTAATTTCTGCCTTGTCCTCAAGGCAGAGAAAAGCAAATGGTTCTTCAATAATTGCTGCCATTTCCCAACCCTCGAGGTAGAAAGGAAGGTGCAGCTGCTTGATGAATTTCACTTCCTCCCAAGTAGCTTCTTCCATTGCTTGAGCCGTCCAAGCAATGAGCCACTCAATCACTGTTATGCCATTACACTTACTCTCAACTTGAGCACCATTGTTAGCCCCAACAATATAGCAACACAATAGGGTCATTAATGACAAAGCCACGACTCCCCGGACAAATATGCTTGCTACAAACTCAGCAAACTTTTGAATTGGAGCTTTGGACATCTGGGCTGACACCTCCAAATTAATTACTTGCATAGAAATGCATTGGAGAAGTGCCTCTTGAGCCTCAAGGTTAATATTCCCTTCCTTAGTTTCATGCAATTCTTGCTTAGCTAACTCTACTTGCTTAGCTAACACAACTGATGACAAGGTACTGAGTGATTGCAATAATATGATAAGTGTTGTTTGGCCCTCCTTTCTAGAATCTCGAAGTGCCATGTAATTGTTCAACCTGACTTTTTGTTTCAGCACCTTATCTAAATATTGACTTGCAATCCTTGTGGCATTATGTAAATGATCCCTTGCCATGTCAAACTCAACTTTAGCTCTTGAAACATCCCACTTTTTCTGTCGGTTGCAATCCAGTATTGCCACTGCGAAATGAAGTGGTGCACTCTGAATATGATCACCAGGAAGTAAGGCTTTCCATGCATCAAGACATCTTTCAAGAAGCTCTTTTGAGACTTTTATAGTGCTAGATGCTTGCAGCATCAGAGCCAAAAGTTCAGCTGCAATAACTGTGTACAAGGAATTCCATCCCTGGCTCAAAATTGCAACAGATCCTACTTTGGTAACTTGAATATGAAAAACACCCTGCCAGTTGATTGTTCTTCCAATATGAGAGACATTGATCTCCTTTAATGTGTTACTGGGTTGAACCAACAGGGAATCTATTTTCCTTTCTTCAATAAGTCTACCATCTTCATCTTTGGCAACCAACAAAACTGTTGCAGGAGCGAGTTTTACTAACCTTTTAAGAGCATTAGATGTCTTTCCCAATATTGAATCATGATTTGCAGAGGCAGCAGCCTTCAATAACTTGATCAGTTCTCTTGATCTTTCTTCGTGTTCATCCTCCAACATTGTTAAAACTATTTTCCTCCCGTCAACCTTCAACAACTTAAGTGTGTCACAGGAACCTTCCAAAATTTTCTTTTCGAAGGGACCATAGCATGTGCTTCGCTCATTGTAGTTTGGATTAAGGAAGACCAATACAGGGACCTTATCAAAATCGTAAGCTTCCATGGCATCCTCTGAGAAATCATTTGCCACACAAAACCCTGCATTTTTCTTATACTTGATGGCTATGTTTTCCACTACCTTAAAGTTCAACACAATGGGTCCACGAGCCCAATCACATTGAGCAGGCTCACATGAAGCAGAAAATAAGAAGCCTATATAGTCAATTGAGGGCATATATGACATAGTGGTGCCACCCAAAATTTCAGTGTGTGCCATCAGAACTATTTTCAATTTGGGCCAGGCCCATTAGGTTTAGAATGATACCCAAATTAGTGAGATTACCGATGCCCTCATCAGCTCCTCTATCTTCCTCCTTCGTCAGATACGACTCTTCCACCGCACTCATCCATGGCGGTCCTTTCCATAGCGGCCCCGTTACCGTCGCCGGTGAACAAACACCCGGCGGTTCCAGCTTGAGAAGGTCCGTCGCAGGTGGGACAGGGTCCGACGGCTTCAGCTGTGCACGGGTCGTCGCACGTGGAGAGGTATCTGGCGACGCAGGCGGCTCTGGAGGCGGTGCCGGCGACTCCAGTTGTTTCAGAAGCTTGGGCAGTGGAAACTTGGCCGCTATTCCAAAAACCCCGAACTCCATGGCCATCGCACACTTTGTATGGGTACATGGATCTGGCGGTTCGGGCTCGGGCGGATCTTGCGGCGGCGCAAGCGGCTCCAAAGGCGGCGGAATGTTGGCCGGAACTCTCCAGAACCCAATAAAGGTCCTGTCACCTCGATCCTCAAAGCCATTACCATTTGGGTTCTCTTCATTCCTATTCATTTGACCTAAAACTTGTATGTTGGTCCCATGTTTTTCCATTGCCAATCTCTTTTTCTGGTGATTAAGAGCAAAATTGAATTCATCACTTTCATCCAGTTTGATCTTGATCGCACACCACTGAGACCCACGTTCTTCGGTCACCTTCTTCAGTATTTTCATCGACCGGAACTCCTCATACGCCTCCCCTTGTAACTTTAGATTCGACGTCTCTGACCCTTTCTTTGCATTTCTGTTTGCATTTCCATCTCCACTCTCCTTTTTCTTCGGTTGCTCCTTCTTGCTGAAGCATTTTGTTATCATTGCTACCAAAGCCTCTTGGTTTTTGTCTGACTTGGTTTGGTTTTTATCCATCTTGGTTTGCATCGCCACTAGCGCAGTGTTGATGCTAACCAATTTGTTCTCCAGAGTCGCTAACTTGGCCTCCATTTCACCTACTTTATCAGTTTTCTTCTTTGGTGGCATCCACTCCATCTCCTTACAGCGCTGGTCGCTTCATAGAGAAGAGAAAACTCTCCTCACGTATTCGGCAGGTCGGACCAGTTTGTTACGTACCAGAGAATAGAACAGTGAAAGAAATTAAGAGAAGAAGAACTTGATTATTATTGATAGCAAAGAGGGTTTTACAGTGGAATAGAATTCCAAACTGCCACAGAGCTAGGCTCCTATACATAGCTATTGCTATCTATCCATAACTAACACAATGATTTTCCAAAAGATACCTCTTACACTCAGCACCCCTCCTATTTGTAATCTTGGTTTTCCTCTTCTCTCTCTATAACTAACCCTTCTCTAAGTGGGCCCTAGATATTTGGGCCAACATGTACACCATATTGGGTTTTCCTGACCCTATAGTGATCAGGAACCTATCACATAATTTCCATCACTAAGAATGTATTGATCAACACTTCAATAGCAGATTAATAAAATAAATTGAAAAAAAGGGATCTAAACAGTAAACACCAACAACAACAATAAGCGCAAAAATATGTTATGGAAGAAACTCTGCAAAATTCCATCATGAACAGAAATCACAAATATAGTAAAGCTAAAACTTACAATAATCAGCAGAAAAACGAGCCCAACACGTTGGATACAGATAACTAAACGGCAACAACCATAACAATAACAAGTTAGGAACTTGCACTCAGATATGTGGAAAATCTTACACAGAGATGCATTAACTTGCTTAGATTATATTCCAACTTCCAAGAGTTCAATTATCCGAATGCCCTTTGGCAGTCATTGTTTTTGACATTAAGATAGAACTAAGCATGAACAAAATATCTAACTACAATGTCATGTTAGAAGAGAACATCTACAACCTCTTTTAAAATAAGAAAATTACACCTGCCTATATCAAATAAGAAAATCTATCATTAACTACTTTTTTTTTCCTTCTTCCTGAGAACAAATGCGGTACTTGAGACACTTTCTGGAAAAGTTGTATACATCTATGGGTCTTGCTAACCAGTGCCTTAAGGGCATTGGTTAAGAATTCCAATAAAAGCAAGTATTTCTTGAAAAACTAATTAGAACACACCTTCAAATGATGAATGCAACACTTTCCAAAGATAAGTTTCTTCTTTTGGTTCTTTAATCAATGCCTTTAGGGCACTGGTTAGCATTCTCCTACGTTACTCGGGTGTCTTTTAGTACACGTGATCAAATGTGTACTCTGTATTAATGTTTTACAAAAGTTGCATCACATCATCTAAAAGTTGCATTTTGTAAGAAGTGCATACACCTATTACTCAGGAAACAAAAAACTCTATTCAGCTCCTATGTTTTAGTACACCATTTACATCATGCAAAAGAAACCAACTAGCATAAGCACAAAATGCCTGTATGTCGATACTTGTAAAAGAGTAAAAGCCCTGATGACTTAATAAAGAACAAAAATGAATTCATTATAGTAGATCAGCAACTTTTGATGGCAACTCCTCTACAGTCACATTGCAGATCTTCTGAATATCAGACAGCATTCTTGCATCATCATACGGTTTATGTAAGCTTGTGAATTTAAGAGTGTGAAACTGTTCGTCCTGATTAAGGCATATAATAAGTGCACTTTAAACAAGTGCAAAATTAGGTAATCTAGAATAGCTAGAGCAAGCCACCTCCACCTTATATGCTTTTTCATTACATAAATGACCACTAAGAACTATATAAATCAGTATCATAGTCATCCTAGTCCAGTTGGACAATATAATTTGTACTAACCAAACAAAGACTACATTTATCAGATAGCATTTTTTGAAAGAAAAGACACCTTCAACCACTATGAATAATTCATTTGCTCAACATACCTTCAACAGGCCCAAAACAGAAACTAGTATCCTCAATTACCTGTGTAACCACCATATAACTAGTCAAACAATTGTTTCAATTAAGCTGACTCCCAAATACCACAACAAAGAAAATGGTGAATTACCTTGAGGGGGGAACAAGACCAAACACCATTTCAAGTAATAAATCCTTTCTCTTATCCTTTGGGCAGCCAAGTACCGCTCTAACTCTGAGGATTATCAAGAAGAAACAGATAAACACGATTGAACATAGGAGCTTCTATCTTCAAACCCTATAAAAGGTTCCAAATTTCAGCTTCAGAAATTGGATGCTTCTGCTCAACAGTCTTGGAGCTGTTTATTAGCGAAGATGAGACGCTGTTGATGGAGAGGGATCCGTTCCTGGTATTGGATCCTCGCCTTCACATCTTCAATGATGTCGGAAGATTCCACCTCCACGACGATGATCTTGCCGGTTTGTTGCTTCAGGAATATCTGCATGTTTCCATCTTTGGGGATAAGAATTAACAACACCTTGACAGTAGTGTAGCTTCATTCCTCAACAGTTTGAACCATCAGTGAAGATTATAAGTTATCAAGAAATGATATTCTACCATCAAATTTGAACACCAAAACCTAAAAAAAAAGGTGCAAAATTTCCTTTCATTAACTTACCTAAAAAACGAAGGTAAAACTTTTTTTTTAAGAAAAAAAAGGTAAAACAATTAAATCCAACTTTTAATTTTTTTTTTCAAAGGAATTAAAGATTTTTTAAACAGAGGTTAAAAGCTATTCCTGTAATAATAATTAATTAAAATATTGTTATCAAAATTTATTAAAATAAAAATTTAGAGAAACATTATTTACCTATGAAAGTAAGGTATTGAAATATTTACTATGAATATTTATAGATAGATATTGTTACCAAGTGGCTTCAATCTCAAGAGGGGGTGAATTGATATCTTAAAATTTTGTCCCCCTTTTCTAACCAAGATCAATTTGTAATGAACAAATAAAAATATAAGGAATGAGAAAAACACACAATCAATTTATACTGGTTCAATCACTTACTTAAGTGACCTATATCCAATTCCCACAATACATTTGTGAGTATTTTCCACTAATAATCAATTCAAACTTTACAAATCAAACGCACCCTTAGAGCACTCTCCACTCGGATACCCCACCTCGTGCAAGAGCCTCAATACTACTTACCAAAGGGATACCCCACCCTTTGGACTTAAGAATACATCACCCCAAGATTTTCTCTAAATACAAGAAGGATACTTCACCTTCTTCTTCTAAAGGGATTCCCCACTTTTTTACAAAGAGCCCTCTCCACTTGGGATACCTCATCCTTGTGCAAGAGTCTCCAAATCTACTCAAGGGACACCTCACCCTTGTTACAAATCAAACTAGAGAGATTCATCACTCTCTTTAACTGACACAAATCAAGCAATAAGTGATTACAAAGAAGAATATCTCGAAAGGTTGAATCAATACTAGTTGAAGCACTATAACTCTTGTGTAGGATTGGCTCAAATCTTGATTCCAAGAGTGAAAGATTGAATCTCGAGGTTAGAGATGTTGGGCAAGTGTTCTTAGAGTGTTAACCTAAGGTTTTTCGGGCTGCTACAGAGTATTTATAGTAGGGTTTCAAAATATGGTCATTTTGCACAACTGTCACGCATTTTCGGCACTAGAAATCACTTTTTCGCGTCTGGTAATCGATTACAGAAGTACTGGTAATCGATTACGAGCTGTCAGTTTGAAATGCTGAGTTTTCCAGAAAGCTGGTAATCGATCACGGGAGTGATGGTAATCGATTACGACTGACAATTTGAAATACTGATTTTTCCAGAAAGTTGGTAATAGATTACAGGAGTTTGGTAATCGATTACGAGCAATTCTTTTATCATAAAAATGATATTTTTCAATCTAAAGAACATTCTAACACTTATGAAAATAAGTTATTGAAATCATTTTTCCAATTCTTTGAAAAACCTTAAGCCCATTTTTAATTTTAAAAACAATTTTTAATTAATTCAATTTTAATAGTCAATCCTACACTTGAATCTTACAAATAATCCTAAGACCAAACTTAAGCTATATACCCTTGAAGTTATTCTCTTGGTCTTGGATGATCTTGCCTTGATCTTGCACTTTCATTATCTCAATCAATTGTTTTACTTTTGTTGCTCATCATCAAAATTAATTTCCTGAAAGTACATAACATCCACATAAATGTTTTCAAGGCAATAATTATATATATCAAATTAATACAATATAAAAAATTCAAATAACCTGGGTACTCGACCCATTCATTTAATACCCCAACCATTCATTTACATCATCAAAGGTGCCCATTTTTTCATTAAACTTTTTTTTTTATTATAATTGTGCAAACCATTTTTCATTTATCTTGCTGCAGTAATATTATTTTTATCATTTTTTGGGTATGTTAATTATGCTACTTTGGTAACGCAACAACTGTTAACCAACATGGTATGACTAGGGATGGCAATTTTACCCGTACCCGTGGATACCCGTGGATACCCGCGGATAAAATCCGCAACAGGTACGGGGCGGGTAGTTAAACGGGTACCCGCGGATAAAATAAACGGGTAATTTCAATACCCGTTTATAAACGGAGCGGGGGCGGGTATTACACTATCCGTGCCCGCGGATACCCCATCTGCATTACTTAAATTATTAAAATGCCCTTTATTATATATATGTAGTAATTGCTAAATGTATTTGATTACTTGTGTTAGTAACTTTTGTAATTGGATAATGCTTTGATGCTTTCTTAACATCTATTTGTTTGAACATGGTTATTTTAAATTGAATTACGCATATTTTAGCAATTTTTCAAGTAAAAAGAGTATATATTTTTTTCTGGAAAAAATAATTCGCGGATACCCACAAACCCGCGGATATCCACGAAACCCGCTGGATACCCGCCCGAAAGATACTCGTGTGGATAGCAGGCGGGGACGGGTACGGATTTTACCCGATGGATACGGGGGCGGGGGGAGTGCTACCAGTGCCCGCCCCGCCCCGTTCCGTTGCCATCCCTAGGTATGACATAGTTGGTAGATAACTAGACCCCTTAAGCATGTGGTTAAGGGTTCGATTCCTGGCTCAAGCAGTGCTAGGATGAAGATTTAATTTTGTGAATTTTATCGCATTAATATTAAGTGTTTGTTTCCAAATGACAATGAAATTGCATTTTAATTAAGTAAAAAAATGAAATTGCATTTTAAATTGTAAAAAAATATTTATATCAACTATTTGTTTTCAGAAATTTATACGTTCTCGTGCGATGCACGAGCACTAGCTAGTACTGACTAAAGAACAAACTACTAAAAGACAAAAATAATAAACAATAAAATAATGAGTTTCTCTGAAGATATGTCAATAAAATTTGAAGTAATAGAAAAAACAATTGAAGAAATTAATAAAAATATTATTCAACTAATAGAAAATACCAATAAAATTTCAAACTACACTTATAATAGAATACAAAAAGGACAAAGTGAAATAAATAATATAAGAGATACATTAAATAATATAAGTAAAGGCAAAGAAATAGAAGAAAATCAAGATATTGAAAAAATCAGAAAAAGTGCTTGAACAATTAGAACAACTTTTAGAAGATGAAGAAAAGAATAAATGCATAACAATAAAAGATTTAGAAGAATTATTAAAATCAAGAGAATTAGAAAAAATAATAGTAAAACAAGAAACACACTTGGAACCATCAAAATTATCTCAACCAGTAACTTTATGGAGGGGATAAAAAATGAATATATGGAAACATTAAAGAAATCAAATGATTTAGAAGAAATTCAACAATTATTAGAACAATTAAAAATAATTGAAGAAGAACATGATCAAATACAAAAAATAGATCCAATAGATCAAGTAATTAAAGAAAATGATGAAAACAAAGAAATAATTTTAAATTATAGTTCATCTTCAGAATATGAAGAAAATTATATAAAAATGGAAAAATGAGAATATAGTGGAACAAAACCTAAAAGAAAATGGGAAGAATATAAATATATTCCCAATGGAGCATGAGATAAATATGAAGAAGAAACCATGTATAATAAAGGACATGCAAGAAAAAATAATAAATGGACAAAAATTCAAGAAGAATTTAAACCTCATTATGAATCCATACGAACAGGGAATATACTAAATATTGATTGTGCAATAAATAAAGAAGATGTATTATTACAATGGACTAATGAAATATTACTATTAATAGCAATAGATGAAAGATTTAATAAACTAAATATGTCAGATGTAAAAAACTTTTTAATATTCAAAACAACAGGAAATGTACAGATATTTTTACAAAGTATTCAAGATGAAATCTGGCAACAACATACAAGATTAGTTAATAATAATCAAGATTTTGCCAAACTAGTTATGACTTTAACTTATCAAGAATTTATCAGATATAATATGTTTGATCAGAAAGAAAAACAAATAAATTCCTACGTGAAAAAGCCAAAACTCATCTAAACAAAATGCAAGTATGTGACATGTGTCAAATAGAAAGTTTTATTTGTGAATATAAAAAATATTACTATCAATTAGACGAAGAAACAAAAGAAATATACAAGTATATATTTATCGATAAATTATCATATCCCCTTAATACTAAAATAAAAATATTATGGGAAATCAGGGCAGAAGAAACAACTGACGCTTGAGGAGGAATTATTCAAACCCGATACCAATAATTAAGGGAACAATGTTTAGCTAGAGAAACAATAAGACAATTAAATAGAAGAAGTAATACAATATGTTGTGATATCCCAGAAATGGAAAAACCTGAGAATTATGGTTGCAACAAGCCAATAAGAAAAGGAAAATATTATAAGAAACCAAAGTGAAAAAGAAGATATCCAATAAAGGAAACGTATTATAAAAACAATAAGAAAAAATTCTTTAGAAAAAAGAAATCGACACCAAGAAAATATTGCCCAAAAAGAAAACAGAAATGTATTTGTTGGATATGCAATGTTTAAGGCCAATATGCAAATGAATGTCCTCAATGAAAAGAAAAATATTTTAAATAAAAATCAAAGTTAATAAAGCAAGTATACCAAATATATGAACTTGAACCATTAGAAGAAGGATTGACTGATACTGAATAAAGCATATATGAAAATCTTGAAGATGAATTATCTTCAGAAGAAACAGAATCTGAATAATACTTGTATAAAAATATAGTATAAAAAAATAATAGAGAAACTGAAGCCTATATAGATACTGGAGCAAGTATTTGTCTAGCAACAAAAGTAATATTTGATAAATGGGAAAAATTAGAAAAACCAGTCAAAATACAAATAGCGGATGGATCGATACATCCACTATTTTGGGTGGTAACAAGAATTACATTAATAATGCAAGAAAAATTATTTGTGGTACCAACAATATATCAACAAGATACCAACGTAGGTATGATTATTGGGAATAACTTTAGAATATATATCTTTAAAGACACCAAATACTTTTAAAAAACAACAAAGAGAAATAATAAATAACCCAATTATTCATTATTCTGAATGTATTTATTCTAAAAAATCAAAGCTTAGCAAGCTGAATCGTGGTGAGTTAGTCAAAGAAATATGTTTAAAAATTCGTCATGTATTAATAAATCTAGAACCAAATAGAAGAATTCTAGCTCATATAGAAGAACTTTTAGACAAAGTATGTAAGTGAAAATCCACTAGATCCAAATATTAATAACAAAAATATTGAATTAACTACATTAAAATTAAAAGATCCAATAAAAGAAGTAAAATGTAAACCTATGATTTATACAAAACAAGATAGAGATGAATTTGCAAAAGATACTAAAGAAATGTGTAAAAAAAGATTAATTAGGCCATAAAAAAGCAAGCACTTGGCACCTGCTTTTTATGTGAAAAATCATAATGAAATAAAAAGAGGAAAAAGAATGATGGTAATTAATTATAAATAAATAAATGATACAATGGAAGGTGATGCTTATTTTCTTCCAAGAAAAGATTTAATTATTGAACAAATCAGAAATATGAATTGGTTTAGTACCTTTGATTGCAAATCAGGATTTTATCAAATTAGATTATCTGAAGAATCTAAGGCATTAACAGCATTTAGTTGTCCTCGGGGTCAATATGAATGGAATGTACTTTCAATGGAAATGAAGCAATCACTAGGAATCTTTCAACGAAGAATGGATTCTATTCTCAAAGAATTTAAAGATTTATGTCTTATATATATATTGATGATGTCTTGGTCATTACTAATAAATATTTAGATGATCATTTTAACAAAGTAGAATTAGTACTAAATAAATGTTTAGAGCATGAAGTAGTCTTAAGCAAGAAAAAAAACAATATTAGCTCAAAATAAAATTAATTATTTAGGAATAGAAATTGAGAAAGGTAAATTTTTAATGCAAAAACATGTGTTAGAAAAATTAAGGAATTTTCCTACCAAATTAAAAGATAAAAAGGAATTACAAAGATTTCTTGGATTACTGACATATATTTCCAGTGAAGGTTTTATCAAGGATATTGCAGGAGAAAGAAAAGCACTTCAACAAAAATTAAAGAAGGATGCCCTTTGGTCTTGGACCAAGGAAGACGAAGCAATTATTGAAAAAATGAAATTAATATGTCAGGATCTTCCTGAGCAATATAATCCATCAGATGATGATCTAATTATTATAGAAACTGATGCATCTAATGACTGTTGGGGAGGAGTCATGAAAGCAAAGCGCCCTGGGCAAACGAAAGAATTACTATGTCGATATGCATCTGAAACTTTTTCAGATAGAGAAATTAATTATCCTACACATGAAAAAGAAACTCTAGCACTAATCCGAATGTTGGAAAAACATCGGATCTATGTACTAGACAAAGAATTTATTGTTCGAACTGATTCAACTTATGTTGCAGGTTTTAAAAATAGTAATCACAAAGGAATTTATAAGCACGGGAGATTAATCCGATGGCAAATGAAGTTATCTGAATATAATTATTCAATTTCACATATTAAAGGCGAAAAGAATGTCCTTGCGGATATTCTATCAAGAGAATGGAGCGAGGTGATAGTGTGATTTTACATCATATTTCATGTGCACTTTCGCATGCATTTTTATATAGTTTAGGCATAATTAGTCGATTTTTGTTAGTTTTTCCCTTGGAATGGGTGATGCGGTTTCTTGGTGTTGTTTTGCAGGAATTTAAGGGAAAATGCTCAGAAATTAGCCTTGATGGAGCTTTGATGGAATAGAGCTTGAAAAGTGAAGAATATGAGCCAGACAAAGCCCATCACGGCCTGGCTGTGAAGACCATCACGACCATGATCAAGCAGAGCAGAAGGCAAAAGTCAGAAGCTGTCACGGCCTAGCCGTGATGCCCATCACGGCCGTGATAGACCATGTGGTAAAAGTCAGAAGCTGTCACGGCCTAGAGGTGATACCCCTCACGACCGTGACAGAACAGTTGGTGGAGACAGAATTGATCACGGCCTAGCCGTGATGAGGCTCACGGTCGTGATGCTCCAGATTTGAAAGAGCGCCCATTCCAGAACACGTCACGGCCCATCACGACCGTGACGCGTGGCCTCCCTATAAATAAAGCAGTGCAGACAGAACCAGGAACACACTTTTTGGGATCATAACTGTTTTTTTTAGATCTATTTTAATCCTTATTCTGGAGCTGCGTCTCCTACTCCCTACTCTCTTTTCTTGTTTACAATTATGGTGAATTCCGATTGTTTTTTTGTCGTTACGAACATGAGGAACTAATCCCCTTGTCTAAGGGATCGATGAAGCCACCCATGGCGGTGTAGTGATTCAATGTGATTATGTCTCTCTCTGTAACATCCCTGGCTGCTCTATGGATTGACGACTGTCCCCACAGACCAACACGGGTCTTTTCAGCGTGCTTTGTGTAACATCCCTCGCTGCTCTATGGATTGACGACTGTCCCCACAGACCAACACAGGTCTTTTCAGCGTGCTTTGTCCTCACTCACACGCTTCCTGGGAAAACTTCCCAGGAGGTCACCCATCCCAGAATTGCTCCAAGTCAAGCACGCTTAACTGTGGAGTTCTTAAGTGATGGGCTACCGAAAAGAAGATGTATCTTGTTGGTATAGGTAGTACCAATCAATTCATATAAGCCATCCTCAACTGTATGGTCCCATACCTACATAGTCTCAGGATCCCTCTCATTCGGGTGTGTAATCGGTTCGTTCATGTGTCCCTCCGTCTAGAAGCCTGCCAGGAGCCGCTCCTTGTCCGTGCCTTCTTGCACCGGCGATCACCCCCCGCCCTCGTCGTCACCCGAGTGTTACATGCCAACCAGCTTCCGCTTGGTTCGTCCCCGAACCACACCGTACTGGGAGAGGTGCCGCTCTGATACCATTTGTAACATCCCTCGCTGCTCTATGGATTGACGACTGTCCCCACAGACCAACACGGGTCTTTTCAACGTGCTTTGTCCTCACTCACACGCTTCCTGGGAAAACTTCCTAGGAGGTCACCCATCCCAGAATTGCTCCAAGTCAAGAACGCTTAACTGTGGAATTCTTAAGTGATGGGCTACCGAAAAGAAGATGCATCTTGTTGGTATAGGTAGTACCAATCAATTCATATAAGTCATCCTCAACTGTATAGTCACATACCTACACAGTCTCAGGATCCCTCTCATTCGGGTGTGTAATCGGTTCGTTCATGTGTCCCTCCGCCTAGAAGCCTGCCGGGAGCCGCTCCTTGTCCGTGCCTTCTTGCACCGGCGATCACTCCCTGCCCTCGTCGGCACCCGGGTGTTACACTTTGTCCTCACTCACATGCTTCCTGGGAAAACTTCCCAGGAGGTCATCCATCCCAGAATTGCTCCAAGTCAAGCACGCTTAACTGTGGAGTTCTTAAGTGATGGGCTACCGAAAAGAAGATGCATCTTGTTAGTATAGGTAGTACCAATCAATTCATATAAGCCTTCCTCAACTGTATAGTCTCATACCTACACAGTCTCAGGATCCCTCTCATTCGGGTGTGTAATCGGTTCATTCATGTGTCCCTCCGCCTAGAAGCCTGCCAGGAGCCGCTCCTTGTCCGTGCCTTCTTGCACCGGCGACCACTCCCGCCCCTCGTCGGCACCGGGTGTTACATTCCCACCGGCTTCCGCTTGGTTTGTCCCAGAACCACACCGTACTGGGAGAGGTGCCGCTCTGATACCATTTGTAACATCCCTGGCTGCTCTATGGATTGACGACTGTCCCCACAGACCAACACGGGTCTTTTCAACGTGCTTTGTCCTCACTCACATGCTTCCTGGGAAAACTTCCCAGGAGGTCACCCATCCCAGAATTGCTCCAAGTCAAGCATGCTTAACTGTGGAGTTCTTAAGTGATGGGCTACCGAAAAGAAGATGTATCTTGTTAGTATAGGTAGTACCAATCAATTCATATAAGCCTTCCTCAACTGTATAGTCCCATACCTACACAGTCTCAGGATCCCTCTCATTCGGGTGTGTAATCGGTTCATTCATGTGTCCCTCCGCCTAGAAGCCTGCCAGGAGCCGCTCCTTGTCCGTGCCTTCTTGCACCGACGACCACTCCCCGCCCTCGTCGGCACCCGGGTGTTACATGGGCTCCTTATTTAAGAAAGTACTAACCAAGCTAGGAATAATAACTAAGAAAATTCGCTACAATAGTAACCCGAAATAGATTCACATAAAAAAATGTCTGAATAAAATTTTCATAAATATAATTGTATGAAAATACCTTAATGATTATTAAAGTAAAATAATGGTAATAAATCCTTATATAAATGAAAATTGAATTGCCTCAAAACTCGGGCGTCTACTAAAATAGCCCAAGCAGAATAAAAAGAAAAAAAAATATAAAAATAAAATTTTAAAAAAAGGGCAAACAAAGCAATAACTACATATATATATATATATATATATATATATATATATATATATATATATATATAAACTAAGGGTTGGTAACTAAAGAAAAAGGAGAAGGGACGTACAGCCGCCACGCCGTAGGGGATTTCGCGTTATAGCCAGGATCCAGTATTCCTCCCAGTCAATAAAGTAAAAATATAGGTCCAAGAACGCCACCAAACGAGAGAGGAATTTTTAGGGAGCACAAATCTTTATCATACGTGATTTTTAGAGCACATTGGAGGTCTTCGAGAGGTGAGTAAAAATAACTTTTCTCACACTTTCATGGTATAGATAATTTGATGCTTCTACATGTAACTTTGTCTTTTGGAAATAGTAAAATGTTTTAGGGTTCTTGGTTCTTGATTTGAGACTCTTAAATTATTTTGAGATGTTGTTAGATGAATCGAATTATTAAATATATTTTCCTGGAATCTATAAATAAATAGCTTTATATTAATTTCGTGGAATTGTTGTACATTCTTTATTTTGATTGTTTGATGGCAAAACAATTGTCAAAGACAAATTCTTTTTTTGTAGTGTGATTAATTCCTTCCCTGTTACATGAAACTCTATTCCACTTATGAAGGCCAATTTAAATTAGAAATTGGAATGTAAGTTCATGTTTTGTGAACCCGTTCCCGTAACAAGTCATTTTAAGCATGTTTTGTTCAATGGTTTCTAAATTAAAATTTGTTTAATTACAGTATGAATTATTGTTGATTAACAATCCTTAATATGTGTAATATGACGTTATAGTGTTGGTTTGGCATGACATTGTAACATTGTTACTGATAGATAAAGTCGGAAAACCTTGAGAGTCATCTGGGATGACATATTGCATTATGCATGAGTTGGTCATCACCTTAGGGAAGGGATGACGGTGTACATTCTATTCAGGGAATAGGATGAGAGATATCACCATCCGGGATGAGATATCAAATTATTAAAATATTCACATCCGGGATGGAATATTAGATACCTCCATCCGGGATGGGGAAGGCGATGGGGACGCCATTGCATGGATATGAGCTCATAGACCTTAGTGGATCCGGGATTCACACTGGATCCGGGAACCAAAGAGTCAAGTTAAGTGATTACGGGAATCACCGAGTCATGTTCGTGGAGTTGCATTGTGTAGAGTTTGCATGGTGAATGTGATTAAATGCAATGTGATGTGACCGTTGCTGAGTTTATGAGTTTGTGCTTTAAATGCTTGACATTAATTTTATATATATGTATATATATATTTATTATTTTGGAGGTTTATTATATTCAATATTTTAAAATTTAGCGGGTACCATGAATGTTTTTCCGGATTTGCATGCGGGTGAGAACAACACTATTTGCGAACCTTTTTATTAAATATTTTTATTCACTGGGATTATATCTCATAAAAGTGTTGTTTTCAGAGCACGAGGACGAAATCATTGAAGCTGAAGAGGATTAAAGACTTAGTGATTTTACTCATTTATTATCTAGCTTTGTTAGTATTCTATTTTGAATAAGGAGCCGTTTGTGGCTAGACATGTTTATTTTTTTTATTTTTTTCTTTGGGTTATTTTAGTAGACGCCGAGAGTTTTGAGGCAATTCAATTTTCATTTATATAAGGATTTATTACCATTATTTTACTTTAATAATCATTAAGGTATTTTCATACAATTATATTTATGAAAATTTTATTCAGACATTTTTTTATGTGAATCTATTTCGGGTTACTATTGTAACGAAGGGCGTTACACTCTCCTTTAACTCAATTCTTGTTTTCCAATTCTGATTTGCATTGCCTTGATCATTTGCATGCGTGATCGACTAGTTAACGTCGATGAGGCTTAGTAGGCAATTCGCGTTTAGAACTTGAATTGCGATCATCGATCAAATATTGCACGAGAGTGAATAGGAGATCGATGCAACCTTATAGGGAACAAGATTTAATCGAGTTTGATTATTGAGTTATGAGACCTGGCAAGTAATTAACTCAATCGTTGGATACGTCCTATTGAGCACGACGGTAAATTTAGGAGAATTTGGGGGTCCCGGTTGACATTAAAATTGAACTTAGGGAGAGGATCATCATCACTTGGGTACTATACATGATTGGGTAGGTGGATTTGCGACCTTAGGCGTTTTAATTCCAGATTTTAATTCTTGATTTGTAATTGATTTGTTAATTCGTGTTGATTTGAACTTGCGATCCTATTTTCTCTCTTCTCAACCACTTTGTTACTTGACCTAACATATCAAATTTCTGAAAATTAGTCGAATTGGTAGCCCAATCCTTGTGTTCGACCTCGGTAACTACTTACCGTGTTATTTTATTACTTGCGACGACCCGGTACACTTGCCGGTGACTCAACAAGTTTTTGGTGCCGTTGCCGGGGATTGGCACAACCAATTTCCTAAATTTTTAGGGAATTTGATTATTTGGTTAAGCTGTTTTTATTTTTATTTTTCTGTTATTTATTTATTTTTATATCTCTTTACTTCTTTGATTCCATTTGGTCTTGCCTTGTTTTTGTATGCGAGGTACCCTTTCACAAGAGGACTTGCTATTTGATTCGGAGATCACCAAGACCGAGAAGCACTTAAGGAAAGAAGCCAGAGAGCGAAAGAGGCTTGAAGCAATTGATTTTGAGAGGATGACCGAAGAAAACCCTCCTCCTCCTCCTCGTTACAAGCCTCTCTTCGAGTACAATCAACCCAACTTGGGTGATTGTGATTCTTCTATCGTGAGGGGCAGCCTCAATACAGATTCCTTCAGAGTGGAAGGATGTGTCACATTCCAGATCCGTGAGAACCAATTTGATGGGAGTGGCAAACAAGACCCTCATAGACACATCACTCGCTTTCTTGAAGCTTGTGACATGCAGAAGACAAGAGGAGTTACTCAAGATGAGTTTCGCTTGCAGCTTTTTCCTCCCTCTCTTAGGGATGTCGCTCGCGATTGGTTTGACAGTTTGGATAGGAACAGTATCAGAACATGGGAGCAAATGGCACAAAAGTTCCTTACCAAATATTTTCCTCCTCAGAAAGCGGCACAAGCAAGAGTAGCCGTCACTTCTTTCAGGCAGACAGAAGATGAATCCTATAATGAAGCTTGGGAGAGGTACAGTGTGCTCTTGAGAAGATGTCCTTCGGCTTTCTTTGACCCGATCTCCAAAGTTCAACACTTCTTTAACGGGTTAAGGGGACGATACCAGATGAATTGTGATACCGCAGCTGGCGGTTCTTTTTCATATTTATCAGCTGAGGATGGTTGGGCATTATTGGAAAAGATGTCATACAATGATTACAATCGTGGTTGGGAAACCTCAAGCGGAGTCAGTTTTGCAACATTGGAAGTCATTCTAGAGCAAAATAGACTGTTGAAGATGCAGAATGCGGCATTGTCTGGGAACAAGAAGGTGAATGTGATACATGAAGGAATGCCTCCGGGTTGTGATAATTGTAATGGAGATCATGACACTCAGAGTTGTCCGCTCAACTTCTCTCAGGAACATGTGGGCTCATGCCACAATTTCTATGACACTGTACCCCAGAACAACTATCAGAGGAACAGACAGAATGATTACAGTCAGAATCAGAATAGGGGGTATATGAGGAGAGACCATCCGGGTTTCGCTTGGAGTAATGCTAGTGGTGGTCTAGCCGGGCAACAACAACCTCAACAGGGTCTGAGGCCAAACATTGGAATCCATCAACGTAATACTCAACAGGCTCTTCCGGGGCCTAATCAATTGCAAATAACTGATGGTGGAAGGCAACCTTGGGAGTTGGCTTTTGAGAAGATGAGTGCGACGGTGGAGAAGTTGTCAATCAATACAAGCACAGCCATTGATAAGTTGGCAACTCATACAAGGGCGGCAATTCAGAATCTAGAGACACAGATTACCCAGCTCGCAAAGCAACTAAATGAGCGTCTCCCAGACACTTTCCCAGGTGATACCGAGAACAACCCTAGGAGCCAATGCAATGCCATAACAACTAGAAGCGGAAGGGTGTTAGGATCTAACAAGGGTGCAACTAGTTCTCAGGAAGTTGAGGAAGAACAACCACATGTTGAGGAAAAGCAACCTAAGAAAGAGGGGTTGGCAAGTGACAAGGCACCGGAGCAAGGGGGAAGGCTGAAGCTTGTAGATGAAGAGTTCCGAAAAAAGAAGTGGGTTGAACCCCAAGACCTCCCACCCTACATGAAGGTACCATATCCTGAAAGATTGAAGCAGTCTCAACAAGATAAGTAATTCAATAAGTTCCTTGATGTCTTCCGCAAACTTCAAATTAACATTCCATTTGCAGAAGCCTTGGAACAAATGACATCTTATGCCCGGTTTATGAAGGAGCTTCTTTCCAAGAAGCAGAAGTTAGTGGATGATGAAACGGTTGCTTTGACTGAGGAGTGTAGTGCCATTCTTCAAAGAAAACTACCTCCAAAGTTGAAGGACCCCGGATCTTTTTCTATACCATGCACCATTGGGGAGATGACCGTAGGGAAGACATTGTGTGACCTAGGGGCAAGCATCAACTTGATGCCCCTCTCTATGATGAAGAAGTTGGGGATCAAAGAAGTCAAGGATACACGGATGTCACTCCAACTAGCCGATCGTTCTATAAAATATCCTTATGGGGTGGTCGAAGATTTGCTAGTGAAGGTGGACAAGTTCATATTTCCGGCGGACTTTGTGGTGCTTGATATGAATGAAGATGCCGAGATCCCTCTCATATTGGGTAGGCCCTTCTTGGCCACTGGGCGTGCCTTGATAGATGTGCAACAAGGGAAACTCACCCTAAGGGTGCAAGATGAGAAGGTGGTCTTCAATGTCTTTGAAGCAATGAAGCACCCTGCTGAGAGGTCGGAGGTGTATCGAGTGGATATGGTGGACTCAACTGTCAAGGCAAAGGCAACTAGAGAGGCCCATGGTTCTTCACTTGCACAAGTGTTGGTAAAATCCCATGATGATGATAGTGAGGAAAAATACCCTTTGGGGGATGAGGTATATCTTGAGTGGTTAAAGGACAGGGAAGCCTTACCGAGTCTCCCAGAGGATGAAGGTGCAAGGGAAAAGCTCAACAAAGAAGGATTGAAAGAAGGTGTGCGTGAGGAAGTGATTAAGCCTTTAGAGGCCGGAATCATCTATCCAATCTCGGATAGTAGTTGGGTTGGTCCAGTTCATATGATCCCAAGGAAAGGTGGCACGACCATGGTGGTCAATAAAAGCAATAAATCGATCCCAACAAGGACCATCACGGGGTGGAGAGTACGTGCCGATTATAGAGGGCTGTTGGACTTAAATGAGTTGTCCGGGAACCGCAGGCGAGCATATGAAAGGGCAAAAACCTACAAGAAGCGGACCAAGGCATGGCATGGGAAGCAAAATCTTCTTCCGGATTAACCCTTAGGGGTGACTTGAGTCAGGCTCGGGACGTTAAACAAGCGCTTATTGGGAGGCAACCCAAGTTTCTTAACCCTTCTCTATGGTTATGTTCAATTTCTTAGTAGTTTTTGTTTTTGATTTCACTCTTGAATAATTTGAGAAGATCAAGAGTTTTCTTTTACTAATAAAACTGCCAAGTGATTTCAAGAAGGGAGAGCAAGAAGACAAGGAAAAAGCAGAAGCAGCAGTCATCACGCCCAGGACGTGATACCCATCACGGGCGTGATGGAAAGACCCTGAAGAGCAGAAAGCATCACGGCCTAGCGGTGATGGAGGTCACGGTCGTGACAGGCCAGCCCTGAGGATCAGAATTGATCACGGCCTAGCCGTGATGAGGCTCACGGCCGTGATGTACTTCCCAACGAGTTTTTGACTGGAATGAGAGTCAACACCCACTACCGCCTTGGTAAGTCGTTCCAATTTTTCTCCTCTCTCTGGCTTCTTTGTTTACATTGGGGACAATGTAAATTTTTAAGCTTGGGGTAGGGGTATTTTGCATTTACGTTGTTCATGTTGCATTCATATAGTTGTGCATGATAGTTTTGCATGATCACACGAATTGATTGCCCTTTGCTTATATATGACGTATCCAATTGTGATAACTGAGTGCCAAATAAATAGAGATAGTGGATTGTTTGAACCCAATTTTTTATTCTTGTGATAAGGCAAATAATGAAAATGCTTGAGATGATCTTTGATAGATGATAATTAGCATATGGTTCCGTAGATTTGTGTTTCTCATTGATTTCTGGACTACAAAATGTGAGATTTTGAGCCAAAGGGGTACTCACTATATCTACCCATTCTTTGTGTTAGAGTGTTAATTCCTCTCGGATTGTATTTCTCTAGAACTTGACTTTAAACCGTTTCAAAGCGTAAAAATTTTTGAAAACATTTTTGAAAATGATTGAGGCACTAGGTATTTTTTCCGGCCTTCCGAGCTTTGATTGACTAAATGCTACCCCTTGGTTGCCCAATTTTGAGCCTAAAAGAATGAAATACTTTTCTTGGTACCTTGAAATATATTGTTGAATGATGCTTGATAGGACCTTCTAAAGTATTACAAAAAGGGTAAAAAGGTAGTTGAATAAGTATGGGATGAATCAGAAAATATTTCTCCTGAATTGAAAATCTCCCCTTCTCAAATAAAAATAAAAAGAAAAGGAAGAAAAAAAAATAGAGAAAGGGATGACAAAAGAAAAGTGAGAAATAAAAACAAAAATAAAGAAAGAAAGGTGGAAAAGTGAATCAAAACCCAAAAGGGTATTTTAAAAGGTCATGTTTGCAATGCTTGATGTTTTGTGTAGCCTTTCGGAAATTTCCTTTTCTTGATTTCCCCACCTAACGATTAATCTCATGGCCTCGTTACAACCAAAGCAAAGACCTCTTGATTCTTAATTGTTTTCATTAATACAGTAGAGATTCGGTTGATAGTCAAGCCTATGGTAGAATGCATTCCTTGAGGAAAATGGAGCGAAATGTCATATATCCCTAAACACTTGAGTGAGGTGAGAAAGAGTGCCAAGCTAATGAACAAGCTTGGGGTTATTTTCAGGTGAGAAAGAGTGCCCAAATCAGTGAGAATATGAGTCTAAGAAACCTAAGCGTCTAATTGGACTTGAATTGATTGTCTCTTGCTAAAATCATCTGAATTGCCTATTACTTGGATAAGTTACTACTCGGGTTCTAAATCACACTATCCATGCTTTTTGATCTTCTGGCCTTAGTGTTTGCTTGAGGACAAGCAAGTTTTAAGCTTGGGGTGATTTGATAGTGTGGTTTTACATCATATTTCATGTGCACTTTCGCATGCATTTTTCATATAGTTTAGGCATAATTAGTTGATTTTTGTTAGTTTTTCCCTTGGAACGGGTGAAGCGGTTTCTTGGTGTTGTTTTGCAGGAATTTAAGGAAAAATGCTCAGAAATTAGCCTTGATGGAGCTTTGATGGAATAGAGCTTGAAAAGTGAAGAATATGAACCAGACAGAGCCCATCACGGCCTGGCCGTGATGACCATCACGGCCATGATCAAGCAGAGCAGAAGGCAAAAGTCAGAAGCTGTCACGGCCTAGCCGTGATACCCCTCACGACCGTGACAGAACAGTTGGTGGAGACAGAATTGATCACTGCCTAGCCGTGATGAGGCTCACGGCCGTGATGCTCCAGATTTGAAAGCGCACCCATTCCAGAACGCGTCACGGCCTGGCCGTGATGGTCATCACGGCCGTGACGCGTGGCCTCCCTATAAATAAAGCAGTGCAGACAGAACCAGGAACACACTTTTTGGGATCATAACTGTTTTTTTAGATCTATTCTAATCCTTATTCTGGAGCTGCGTCTCCTACTCCCTACTCTCTTTTCTTGTTTACAATTATGGTGAATTCCGATTGTTTGTTTGTCGTTACGAACATGAGGAACTAATCCCCTTGTCTAAGGGATCGATGAAGCCACCCATGGCGGTGTAGTGATTCAATGTGATTATGTCTCTCTCCTTTAACTCAATTCTTGTTTTCCAATTCTGATTTGCATTGCGTTGATCATTTGCATGCGTGATCGACTAGTTAACGTCGATGAGGCTCAGTAGGCAATTCGCGTTTAGAACTTGAATTGGGATCATCAATCAAATATTGCACGAGAGTGAATAGGAGATCGGTGCAACCTTATAGGGAACAAGATTTAATCGAGTTTGATTATTGAGTTATGAGACCTGGCAAGTAATTAACTCAATCGTTGGATACGTCCTATTGAGCATGACGGTGAATTTAGGAGAATTTGGGGGTCCCGGTTGACATTAAAATTGAACTTAGGGAGAGGATCATCATCACTTGGGTACTATACATGATTGGGTAGGTGGATTTGTGACCTTAGGCGTTTTAATTCCAGATTTTAATTCTTGATTTGTAATTGATTTGTTAATTCGTGTTGATTTGAACTTGCGATCCTATTTTCTCTCTTCTCAACCACTTTCTGTTACTTGACCTAACATATCAAATTTCTGAAAATTAGTCGAATTGGTAGCCCAATCCTTGTGTTCGACCTCGGTAACTACTTACCGTGTTATTTTATTACTTGCGACGACCCGGTACACTTGCCGGTGACTCAACACGAGGCACAGTGAAGTGCGAGGCAGCAATACCAACTCAAGAAAGCACTAGAAGAATAGAAGTTGAAGGAATTGGAATTAATTAAATCAGATTTAAAAATCTTTGGAACTCCGATTTAAAGCGAGAGAAAATTTTAGAAGAAAGAATTCCAAATGCAATCAAGGAAGAAGCTCGGAAGGAAATAAACAAATGGTATGCCGTCTTTAATGGACTAGTGCCAGGAATATAGGATGACCGGTACAAAGCAGCTCCTCATTGTCAAGGGATATCAGGAGTCTATCATCAATCATTTCCATCCAAAGAAGAAGCAGAAAAGGCTCTGAAGAATTTTCAAGGAAAAGAGAACTTACTCAAACAGGTAAAGATCAAGAAACTGAAAAAGCAAGAAAAGGTAAAGAAATCTATCTTGAACTAAGAACTTACTCAGAAATAGCACAAATAATGAAAACTGAGACAAAAAACCCAATGAAGATTCTAGGAAGAATTCTATCCTCCTTAGATAATTACCAATTAATTACCAGAAAAAATCACGAATTACTAGTTCAATTTTCGGAAGAAAAATTTTATGAACATCTTGGAAGATTAACTAACTGGAGCGAAAAAGAAAAGATCAACTGTTTTTACATGGTTGATAGAAAAATTTATGGAATTAAAGCAATGATTACTCCAGGAGCAACCCCTACTCTGGCATTCAATATGTTCCAATTCGGACTAACTGAGTTTCTTTATTTAAGTAAGAATCTCGAAGAGATTAATCTGTTCCCACATTACTTCAAAGAAGCAGTTCAACTGTACAAGTAGAGGGTAGCCAGAGAAAGAATGATTTATTTAAAGTTCTATTCAGCCTACCCAGACTTTCAAGCAAAACATGACCCGATTAAGCACTTCGCCTACATGGGCATAAGCAACAATAATTTTCCACTAATGGATGAAGCAAGGAAAATCATGTATGATGAAGATGACATGACAACAATAATAGCTAACCAATTGGCAAGCATCGACGGACAATGCAATGCAATAGGACAAATTTTTTTGTCAAAACCAATTATAAAGGCCCAAATTGCTTTTAAGCAAAACACTCGGTAAAGTAATGAAAGAAAAAGACTTAAGCATCTTGACAAACTTTGAATTTCCATTCTATGCACTGGAAGGACCACAAATGAATTACAGGCCAACTGTCCTAAGCAAGCTATGTGCATGAATTAGAGAAAGCAGAAATCATGAATGGGAAAGATGTACGAGAAGGCGAGATCATGACAGAAAGCACCATGAAGCACCAGGAAGAAGACAAGGACTTAGATGATGCAATAATTGAAGAATGAGCGTAAATCTGGCGTCATCAAGCAGAATTATTGAACAATGACGTAAGCACCGACGTCATCAGTCGAATTATTAAACCATAAGCAATTATTTGACGGACATTTATGTAAATTAGGTTTGTATATCGAGTCTATAAATAAGCCCTCTTAGGTTGAGGCAAAAACATAATTTAGAACCTAAGTTTCAATTCTCACTTGTGTGTGATCTCTCTTTGAGAGTAGTCTGCTACACCTTCGTGGTATAGCTCGAATGGTTGAGTGTCCATCCAACCCCCTCATGTAAAATAACCAACTACTAAATAAAATCTATTTTTCTCCAAATTGCTCTATACCAAGCAAAAATCAAATGAAGTAATCAATGGAAGCAGAAGTGGGCAGAAGCAAATAACTTCAAAAAACCAAAGGTCAGGTATGATTACTAAGTCATTCCTCTCAAGATTAGAATTATTTTATAAATAATGTGTGAAATAGATCAGATTGAAACTAGTGAAATAGAACACTTACAAATTACTGAAGAAGATGAAAATTATAAAGGAAGCATCTTAATTAATCCAACAGTATTTAAGAAAATTCAGAAGGAAGACCTAGATCTAGTTGAAACTACAAATATGATAGGAAAGAAAGAAAAATTTATGAATATACTAAAGAAATTTAATCAAAAGGAAAATATAATATATTATGAAAAAATAATGAACGAATCACCAATAGATATATCAGAAACACAAGGAAATGCAAGTATTCAGTTAATAAGTAAAGAAAAAATTTCAGAACTAAAAATAAATATAAAAAACCAAGAACACAGAAAGAAATTAGGATATATTCATATAGGAGCAGTACAAGTTCTAATTAAAATAACTTTCCAAGAAGGAATAAATCCACCAATCGAATTAGTTCTAAAAGATAATAGAATAAATGATCCAAAGGATAAGATACTAAGAGTAATAGAAGGAAATTTAGCTTATTAAAATTTGAAATCAGACCAAATATAGGAATTCCATTAAATACTCAAAGACTGAATCAAGCATTAACCCTTGAACACAAATTTCTAAGAGAAGCTTTAATGAAACCAGGAGATAAAATATTTTCAATAACATACTGTGTGAACTATGCATTAACCAACTCACACCATAGTATTACCTTCAGAAATAATGATATAATAGATATTCTAAGATTATTTGAAGACATAGGAAAAATTTATTATCCAAAGAAAAATGAAATAACAGAATTAGGAACTTTTATAAGCAAACCAAGAATTTTCGAAATAGAATCGATTCCAAGACCAATTATTCTTCCAGAACAAAAAAGAACCAATGAATAAAATGATATTATAAAACTATCTGATCAAGTAAAAGATTTAACCCTATATTTAAAAAATAAAATATGAACAAGAAAAAAGAATTTAAACAATTCATTGAAGAATTTTACCTAAAGAATGATAGAGCCAAAATAGATATTGGAGATCTTACTGAAAGATTAGATTACTATCTAGAAAGAGATCCAGAAAATAGAAATAGAAAATTAATTGAAAAACATCTAATAAGAAAATAAAAGGAATTAATTGATTTAGAACATAAAGAAAGAAGAATAAAGGAACAATATAGAAAAGGAATGAAAAATATAATGGATTGTATAAAGAAATTGGATCTTGAATCTTCAAGTTACTCTTCAAACTCAACTAATTATTTTAGAATTGAAGCACCACCTTTTGAAGATAGTGATTAAAATAAAAATGGATTTAGATGAACAAACATGTAAAGAAATAATAAGTGTATTACAATTAAACCTACTAGTTGATTGTAAACAAATTATAATAAAAAAGATAAAAGAACAATTTTGGCAAGAAGAAATATATTTACATAACTTAGATATTGAAATTGAATTTGAATATTTAGAAGAAATAGAATTTATTGAAGAACAAAGATATTCTAATGATGAATACTGGTATTCAGAATAATGGATAAAGAAATATTAAGCATATTATCTATGAATCTACCAAATGATTGTAAACAAATAATAATTAATAAATTAAAAAACAATATAAACAGGAAGAATTATATCTAAAAAATATACAACAAAGAATACAATGGTGTAACACCCCGATTTTCGCTGCTTCGTAATATCGGTAATAAATATATAAACATATATTTTTATCCGCGACTTAGAAAATGATTTTGGATAAATCAAGGTCATTTCCTTGTTATACTTATTTTCATAAGGTTGCGGGGAAGTTTTTGGTTGAAAATTGAGGCGAAAAGCCTGTCATTGCTTTTTTACGTGTTTTCACGTGATAAAAGTTTACTGCTCAGAAGACCTAATTTTGATTCGTGAACGAGATGAAAAATGTTTTTATCGTATTTACTACGATACTGGAAGTTTTGAAAATTTTGGTAAAAAAATTAAAATATTATATTTGTTGCGGGCGTATACGTCGAGATTATCTCTAGGAAAAGCTTGCGCCAGATGAAACTCGGAGTCGGCAACGTAGCTGAGATGATGGATTTGACCGACTTGACGAGCATTTATGACGAGCTTATCCGTGACATAATGGCCATAATGGCGCATTTATGACAAAAGGAATTTTTGCTATGAAATGACCATTTTACCCTTGTCTTTTTATGACAATTACAAGTCATGCCATTGAGAACTTTGACCAAATCCAACCCAAACTACACGGCTCCAACTTGTCTTCTTCATTTGGGCATTTTTCTTCCATTTTCCATTTCTTCAAGTTCTTAGTTTGCCTTAAGAACTTCAAGAACATTCAAAATTGTTCATAATTCGTCAGATTTTGCCTAGCAATTCTGACCATTTTCTATTCTGAACCTCGAAAAACTTTCTACATGAAAGTTTTTCATCTTTCTCTCTTATTTCCAACGACATAAAGATCATCCAAAACGGACAAGTATGTTGAGAGATCTACCCAAAATACTAAAACTGTTCTAAATCCTCATCATGTTCATCTTCTTCTCTAAGTTTCTCAAGAACACCATGAGAAATTTGTGAAGAACATCATCCAAATCTTGCTTTACTTGAATCATCAAGAGGTAACAACTTCTTATCTTGTCATTTAAATCATTTCTCTTCACAACTTTTGTAGATTCATGGCTTAGATCAACATGTTCTTCATTTACTTAAAATTCATGGAACTAGATTCAAAAATTCATAACTAATTCTAGAAAAATCCTTTTGACATGAAACCAATTGTTATGATCTTATAATCATCTCTATTTTCATCATCTAGAAGCATACGATTATGAGAAATTTATTTCCCTAATTTCTGGACTGGGCCGAATCTAGGTCAAAATGGTGTTCATGGGTTTTGTTTTAATTTCATGTCTTGATTCATGATTCAAATCCTTTTGTATCTTGATAGTTCTTGTATTCAAGTATATAGAAGATCAAAAATCAAACTTTAACCTATTGATCTCATCAAAACCGAAACCCTAGGTATGAACACTTGATGGTTTTGTGATTCAAAAGTTGTTTGTAACACTTGAATCTAACTCTAGGTCTAGTATGTTGATTAAGTCCAAGAGTTGAAAAAAATTTAAAATTTCCAACCTGTGGATCTTGAGAAAACCGAACCCTAGTTCTTAGAACTATATGAGTTTTATTTCATGTTCTTGATTCATAATCTTGGTTTAAGTGATTAATCATGCTTAAGTAACTTATGGATCATTAATTCCTAAGTTAACCAAATTTTAATTTTCCTAACCTAGAAAATTTGTTAAAGCCGAACCCTAACCTCCACGAGCCAAGTGTATTGTTTTTTGATTTGATTTATTTTGGTTGCAATTCGTTTGAAGGAAACAACCGAGTTATGGTTATCGATTCTGTTGACGGAGAGAAATCGGATCGGGATCGAGAGATTAATGAAACTGTGGTTTGATCTTCAAGAGGTAAGGGGGGTATGCCTGAGGAGTGTAAGATAATCTCATGCTTATTTGTGGAGTCATTTATTAATTTACTGTATGAAATATTTTATTATATTATACTGTTTACTATAAATTGCTAGATTGATGTGATGTTTATCTGAGTAATTGAATTGATGTGATGTGTGGACTTACATGATTATAATTATTTGTTTATATTATAATTATGATGCATGTCATGAATTGATATATGCCATGCTATTATGTGATTGGAATTTATCTGCTGTTGAGTGTTGGACTGAATAACCTGACATTGGTCAGTGTTAAAATTTTTAATTAAGGATAAAAACTTAATAAGCTTGGATAATTAATCAGAGGGATTAATTTGGGAGATTTTGATAAAAATGAAAAAAAAATTATTATTTTAATAATATGGCGAAACCGTGAAATTTTTTCACAGGCTCTAATTTTTATATAATAAATTCAATTTTATTATAAAATGTTATTTAAAGTGATTAAGTTCCGAAAATAATATTTATAGCAGTCAGAACAATTACTTCTGACAGAAAAGTGATACAAGTTATTTAATATTATTTAATATTATTAAATATTAAATTATTTAAAATTTTCAAAATTTATTTATTAAATTTTTTATTTATTAAAATTTTTGATTTTGTTGACCTTTATTGAAAATTAATTCTTAAAGTAAAACAATTAGAAATGAAAGGGTTTTATCAAAAAAATTCAGATTTTATTAAAGTTTTAACAGAAAAAAAGGATTTCTGTAAAATGTTTTTATTTCGTTGAACTTGGATAAGTTTGCGGAGCTTTTGTTTTGTATTTACACTGAGCAAAATGTTTTGCAAGCAGATAAACAAGCCTAGAAACCGAGACGTTGGGGTTCTAGTGTTGTATGGACACGTAGATCAAGGATCTGTGTCATGGGACGGAGTGTCCTGCAAGTTTTGTTTTTGGACCGTGTGTCCTAAGTTGATGTGGACAGTGTGAGTTCCATATCCGCGAGCCTAAAACTGGTCCATCGGTTTAAGGGCCTCGTGATTGAGCATTCGGACTGTGTGTCCTGTGTTGAGATTAAAAGATTTGGACTGTGTGTCCTGTATTGTTTAAAGTGAAAAGTCTTAATTAAAAAATTAAGCATGGTCGTTAAGCTTTGTGCTTCGACAAGGAAAGATTATTACGACAAAGAAAACAAAACGAGAATAAAAGTTTTTCTCATGCATTCAATGGCAATTGTGTCATGTAAATGGCATTGAATCCAAAGTGGATCAATGTATATGGCAGACGTGTCAGGTGGTGATGATCATTGAGTTCCGGAGTGGATCAATGTATCTTTTATGGACTGTGTTCCATTTAAATATTGGGCCTCTATATGTGTGAGCCAATATATAGGACTGTGTGTACAAATTTATAGGACTGTGTGTCCAGATTGAATATGCGTGCAGCTATTCTCTAACGAGAATGGGGGAATAGTGTCATTGCTTTGCATGAGCATCCTAATGGGAATGGGGATGTGCACACTTGTGTTATGTGCTTTGCATGAGCATCCTAACGGGAATGGGGATGTGCACCGGTGATTTTTTCTTGAGCATTGTTTTGTTCGTTTTTACAATGTGCCATGTGCGGAGCCTGATCAACTTGAAACGAAACAGAAAGTTGTGGGATCTCCGGAGATTAGGTATCAAATTAGAGATTGAACATAGAAGTGTCATGCATTTTTATAAAATGACGATGACTGTCGGGCATGAAGCCCTGTGAATTTAATCATTCTGCTGTTCGAATTAGTGTTATTATATTGTGAATATTTGGTATTTGTTATTTGAGAGTCGTGCATAGGGTTGTCTTATTAAAACTCATATATTGGAAACTCACCCTTACAAACATATCAGGTTTATTTTAGACTAAGGTAGTACTTCGGTACACTAGTACGGATAAAGCGAAGGAATTCACTGAGTCGTTCGAGGACTTAACTACGAGATGCTTGAAGAAGTATTTGTTAGTGGGAATATCACGAGGGTGATGATTCAGTATCTACATCAAGTACGTACCAAACTTTGACCGTGGAGACATCTTTACCGCCTCTCTAATTCTTACCGATTTTCTTGTAGAGTAGGAACTTATATGTTCTGATACTTCCATAGTTTCGGAAGTAGAGGTATCCTCACCGGATATTTCGATAGGTTGGGAGAACTATGGTGGTCTTCCCAACAGTGATTTTTAGTACTGACCAGCTATAGGACTTTTGGTGTCTTATAAAGTAGTGGTACTTGGTTAGTCTGGATGTTTGACTATTGAAAGTCATTCTTTTGAGTTGTAATTCCAGATTACCGCTACGTTACAATTACGTCTTTATTTTCTTATGTTATGATTTCGGGAGATGACCTGTTATGTGAAGGTCTAAGTGTAAAATTCTTATGATACATATTTATATTATGTTAATGGTGTTGGATTATATATGGAGTAAAAGAAAACGTAAAAATTTTATCACTAATTTTGAAAGGGATAAGTAACTAGAAAATTATATTTTCCGAAAGCAACCAGCAACACTATTTTATTGAGTGTATTTTCGAAATAAGTTACGTAAATGTGATACCCTGAAATTGGGGTGTCACAAATGGGAATATGGAAATGAAGTATATTGTGATCGTGATTACTATTTTGAATTATGTAGAGATCCTAAATATTATTTATGGGAATTTGAATTATATAATGATTCAATGGTCTACATAGATGGAAATAAGATTTAGAATTAATAAAAGATGATTAAAATATTACCCTTAGAAATAAATAATATAAAAATTTCCAAAATTAATAGGGTGGTATCAATTTGGTATTAGAGCTAAGTAAATAAAAGAAATATGGATCAGCAAAACATAGAAATATTTGTATATAGACTAAGCATGTTAGATCTAACTAATCAAAACAATTTAAGGAATCTAATACAAGAATTAAAAGCTGAAGCCACAGATGTATGTGAAAGACATATGAATTATCACTGTGAATATTGTGATTGTAGAGAATACGATAGAAAAATATAATTAATAAGAATAATGATTACTAAACTAAAATCATGGATAGAATAATATCATTGTATAAATACGGGTGTTATCACCCGAAACCTAGGGATATGATAAATTCATTTATGTACCTTGGCTCAGTAGTCAGTATCTTAAGCTAGTTATTTAGTTTGTCCAAACAAAGTACTAACTCCTGACTTAATTATAAACAAAAATAATTAATTGTATATTTATTAAGGAAGTTAGTTAATTTAATTTAATTGTCTTAATTTATGTAAAAAAAAGAGTTATAATTACTAAACTACCCTTTAATTGTCTAGGAATGTACAATGCTCTTGAAAAAGTAGAGGGAGAATTGGTTTGATTGGTTAATTTTTTTGATTTTTGGAATCCTTATATTAAATAGAATTGAGTTGATTGAATTTTGCTTATATTTTAGTCAAAAAAATATATGTATTTTTTTGTTTATAATTGAATCCCATAGGAAGTATTGGATCCTCTATGACTAAGTTTGTGTTTGATTTGGCATTGAGAAGTTCCAAGCACCCACTTCGACAAAAGCTATTAGAGAGTAGCTTCTGTAGAAACGAGTGTTTAGGATACGCAACTAAACAGTGGTTAGTCAAGAGTTTGATACTTTCGGCCCCTAATCTCAAAAGGCAACTTTAGTTTTTGGACGAAATTCTTCATGAAAATGGTTTTTTTAATGTTAAATAATGTTGAAGGCTTGAGCGGCAGAGCGGGTATAGTATTATATTGTTTTCTTGTACAGTTGTACTCATTTTAGATTTTAATATATCAGCACCACAAATCTTAATGCAATTGACACTACAAAAATCGGAAGTTGATTATAGGAGATATTCCCAAAAGGAATCTGACATTCAAAAATATTTCTCTGCTTTCAAGTTCTAAATTTGTGTACTTTACAAATTTGGCATTTCCAGTGGGGCGGCACTGGATGTCACATGAGCGGGCCTCTATTCAAATCAGTATTGAACAAACCATAAAAATCAATGCTTTACTCTCTTCAACCTCTAATAAGCTTTTGCTCACAGGGATGACATCTTGTAAGTCCTCAGAATTTGTAAAAATTTACAATTTCAAACAAAATCTAACACCTAATTCTTAGACAACAGCAACACAAAAATTTCCACCCATCCTATTCTGAATTGCTTTCACAGTAGTGCCCTGTTGCAGTGATTACTCTACCCGCCATAAGTTTATAGCATTCTCCCCTGTTTTGCTAGCAGCCTGCAATTTCAACCCATCCAAAGAGATCATATATGAGACAAACGCCAACATATGTAGATAGTTTATAGCAAGAAGGCAACCATGATAGACAATAATTAAATGTTGTAACTAACAAACACCTAAACTGCTCAAAGGACAAAATAGTTAGTGGTGGTAGAGGGTGGTTGAGGTTGCCAGCATCCCAGCTTCGCCTTCACGTCCGCAACGGATAGGATTGGATCTTTGCCTTCACGTCGGCAACGATTATCGGAAGGTCCTCACGGATATCTGTATGTTTCAAAGCTTTCGAAACAACGACTGGTGGCCGGCTATCGCTAATTTTAAAATTTATTTTTATCTTTAAAATTTTTAAAAAATATTTTTTTATAATTACTTTTTTCTCTATTATTTTTAAATATTTTTTTACTAATTATTTTTTATTAATTAATAAAACAATTTAATTTTTTTAAAAAAGTAATCAAACAATTTTATTCTTTTTTAATTAATTTTTCCTATTTTTTTTTCAATTTCTTTTTCCTAAATATTTTTATCTATTATTTTATAATTAATTTTTTTTCCAAATTAATTTTTCTTTAAATGCTCTTTACCTAACTTACTTTTTCTTTTTTAAAAAAATATATTTTTATATAGTTAATTTTATTTTTCTATTTTTTTAAATATCTTTTTTTTATAATTAGATTTTGCCTAATTTTTTTTAACTCTTTTTTAATTTTTGTAAATATCTTTTTTAATAATTTTGTTAAATATTTTTTATAATTAATGTTATATTTATAATCTTTTAAATATATTTTTTATTATAACTAATTTTTTTTACATTTTAAAAAAATAAATTTTCCTAATTATTTTAAATATTTTTTTATAATTGATTTTATTTTCCTATTTTTTTCCAAAACTAAATTTTGCTTAATTTTTTTAAAATATTTTTTTCCTAACTATTTTTTTTCTAATTTATTTTTTCCTTTTTTAAACAAATATTTTGTATAATTAATTTTAGTTACATATTAAAAAAATTCCTAATTTTTTTTCAATATTTTTTTCCTAGTTATTTTTTCTATTATTTTATAATTAAATACTTTTTCCTAATTAACTTTTTTATAATTTTTTTAAATTTTTTTTCCATAACTTAGTTTTTATTTTTTAAAATTTTTTTATAGTTCATTTTATTTTTCTATTTTTTGAAATATCTATTTTTTTCTAAATAAATTTTTCCTAATTTTTCTTAACTTTTTTTTTATTTTTTTAAATATATTTTTTAATAATTTTTTAAATATTTTTTATAACTAATTTTATATTTCAAATTTTTTTAAATAATTTTTTATAATTAATTTTTTTACATTTTTAAATTTTTTTTCCTAATTATTTTAAATATTTTTTATAATTGATTTTATTTTCCTAATTTTTCAAAAATAATTTTTTTCTACTTTTTTAAAATATTTTTTCTTATTTTTTCCTTTTTTTATAAATATTTATTTATAATTATTTTTATTTTAAATATATATTTTTTAAAGTAATTGTTTTCCTAATTTTTTTAAAAAAATTATAAATTTTTTAAATAAATTTTTATAATTAATTTTATTTTTGCTATTTTTTTTAAAATATATATTTTTCCCCTATTTTTTTAAATATTTTTTCCTAATTATTTAGTGTAGCACAATAGTACAAGCCACATATCAACTTATAGAATTTTTTATTATTTTATTATTTACTTTCTAAATTTTATATACCTTGTTGTTTTAAAATATTTACAAAACGGTTAAGGTACAATGTTTTGGGAGTCAAACACAACAATATTAACCAAAAAATGTTCTATCAACAAATAATATCAATAGACAATAAGATAGTTCATATTTTTTAATATATTCTAATTGTAACACCCTGATTTTTCAGCTTTCTAATATCAGTACAAGTATAAATAAATGTTTATATTTTTATCTGAAACTTATAAAATGATTTTGGTAAAACCAAAGTCATATTCGTATTATACTAATTTTTATAAGTATATGGTTAAATTTTGGTTGAAAATTCAGACGGAACCCGATCTGCGTTTTCGCAGTCACTAAGATTTTACTGATTAAAAAACCTAATTTTGACCCGAGAACGAAATGAATAGATTTTATATCTCATTTCCAACAATATAGGTTATTTTGAAAATTTTCAAAATAAATAGGTTTTATACTTGATTCGGGGAAAAAACCCTAAATCAGGTAATCGACGGAGTCGAGAACGGACATGCAGAGACAAAACCCGACATCAGATACTGAGATATGGTGCCACCTAGGGTGGTGAGTCATATGGA
Source organism: Sophora flavescens (assembly GCA_030762895.1). Classification (NCBI taxonomy): domain Eukaryota; kingdom Viridiplantae; phylum Streptophyta; class Magnoliopsida; order Fabales; family Fabaceae; genus Sophora; species Sophora flavescens. The sequence continues at coordinate 128,960,312 of CM061070.1, read as the reverse complement.
TGAGTCACCATGCCATGATTGCTTTTAACAAAAAAATCTAGATATTTCTTTAAACTAGTGTAAAGACCATTTTACCATTTAACTTTCATTGAAATGATAAGTTTACCCCACAATTTGTGGACACAAATCAGCCACCTCTCCTTCAACCTCAACCACATAATTTTCATGATTACTTTATGCATGAAATTACCAAAATGTCCTTAAGTCCTAACTTAATCACAAAATTGCCCTAAATGAAATTACACCTTTGTCCTTAAATGAAAAACAATTTGGACCCTTTAGCCCCCCAAAACCCATGACCAACACACCACATTAGGTCATTCCATCCATTTTATTAAGTCATCATCTTCTTCCTTTGCTTTGTTCTTCATTTTCTCTCAAAATTCTTTAAGTTCCATAAGTCATTTTTGTGAAGCAACTACTTGATTTCTTGCTTATTTTTCAATTCCAAGAGGTATACCATACTCCTCTCACTCAATCATCATCATGTTCTTCATTCATTTTTGTGATTTGAAGTCTTGATCATATTTTTCAATTCATAGATCTAAAACTTTAAAAATTCATAGAAAATCATAGAAAAATCCTTTTAAAGTGAAACCAAATTCTGTGATCTTAGTATCCTCTCTATATTTAAGATCCAAGAGGATGCATCCAACAAAAATCTCCTTCCCATTTATCTCATTAAGACCGAACCTAGTTTGTGTGTGTTGGGGTGGGTGGGGGGACTTTGTTCAATTTTTTGGCAAATCATGTTTGATTCATTCCTTTTAGTACATGTATGTATTAAATCCATGATGTTGAATCAAAATCAAATTTCTAACCTATGGATTTGTTCATGGCCGAAATTATATTTTGAAGAGTTGAAAGATTTTGTTTCATTTTTCAACTTATGATAATTTGTCTTAACTTTACACTACTCTAAGGTCATGGATCTAATAGTATTTGAAATTTTGGGATCTCTAGCTAATTTATCTAGCCATGGCCGAAACTAGGGTTTTGATGGGTTGGAGCATTTTATCCATCCAAACACCTCATGGCCGAACCTATCATTTGATTGATAATTATTTGTTGTGTTTTGTTGAAGGATTAATTGTTGTGTGCATCGTGTACGTGTTTTGCGGAAATCGGACGCTTGGCGGAATTTTAAATTTGGAAAGAAAAATCTTCAAGAGGTAAGGGGAGTACCTGAGGGATTTTTTGATAGCTGTATGTAATTTGTTTGGGGTCTGTATATTTTATTTGATGTGTTAATTATTTTATGTAGTGTGAAATCATCTGTTTTGCAATTATATGCTTTTAAATATTTACTTATCTGCATTTAATTGTTATTGTATGGTGTTGCATGTCATTAATCGATATGTGCTATATTATTGACATGATTGTTATTGATGTGGTTTGTGGATTGAAAAAGTCAGTGCTCAATTAATAATAAGGTTAAAAGCGTTAAAAAGCTTTTTATGGAATAATGAGTTTGAATTGATGAGAAATAGTCATATAATATTACTTAAGTATTTTGGTTGGTTGAAAATGAGAAAAGTTGGAAATAATATTATTTTAATGATTTAACAGCGTAAGAGTGTTTTATGAGTCATAGTGAGGACGTAACCGTGAAAATATTTTTGCACTGCTAGTTTATACATAAGAAATTTTTAAATATTAGAAAATGTTGTTTTAAGAGAAAAAGTTACAAAAATAATTTTATTACAGTGTTGGAAAAATTATTTTACTATAAAAGTCATGTTTTGACCTAAAAATGTTTTAAAACGTCAAACGACGGACAATTCCGTCAATATTTACAAAAGTATTCTTAAAAAGGGTAATATTGAGTAATACGTTTCCAAGTTCAAAATATTGACTTTTGAACAAAAATGAGTTTTAAGGGATGTTGACAATTTTACAAAATGAATTTCCAACATAAATGGATTTTCGGTAAACAACGGGTTATTTCAGTCAACTTGGATAAGTTGAGGAAACTTTGGTTTTGTTTCGTGTTTCATAGAACGAAAATGTTGTTAAATTAAAAGACGAACCTAGCTACCGAGATGTCGGTGTCTAGAGTTCTATGATATAGACCCGGGGTCCGAAATGTTAAGTTATGGACTAGATGTCCTATAAAAATCTATATTGATTTTTGTGTGCCAAAATCTACGAATCTAAATCTGGTGCACGGATCTAGATTTCGTGATTTGCACATTTTTGGACTTGGAGTCCTTATTATCGGAATGGTTGTTAAACTTAAACGTTTAAACCTTGGTTTGGTCGTGAGCCTTTGAGCCTCGACAAGGAAAGAATGAACACAAAGAAAATTACGTGAACAAAACGTTTTACATGCATTTTTCATTTTATTGTGGCAAATGTGCCTAAAGGTTTAATGCAGGGTACCGTGGTAGGTATCCATGTTATGGGATACATTTCACCTTTGGGTGAAATGAATGGGGGTCTACGAAAGACCGGGCTATTTAAGACTATTTCGGGAGCTCGGATATTACTCATATTTTATAGGCCAAGTTAATTACAATTATCGTTGAATGTTCTTACGAACTACTTACAATGATGGTTGGAACTCGTATCCTATCGAGTTACTTACTTAAATAGTTGGAACTCGGAACCTTGACATGCCAAATAATTTGAAACTTGCCTTATCTGGCAACGTTTATATTCTGTCTTATTCGGCAATGAGAGCCTGATTAGCTCATTTATTTGTTGGTTGGAGCTCCAGAGATTAGTACAAAAGTTAGATGATGAATATTGAAGTGTCGTGGTTTTTAAAACAATGAAAATTGTCGGGTATGAAACCCTTTGATAAATAGAATGTTTATTGTTGAATATACATGTTAAATGTTATTTGTGTGTCGGGCATATGATTATCGTTTTAAAATCCATATATTGGAACTCACCCTTGCATATACATGTTCTTATGTCTTTGCTATTGTACCTTGGTACACGAATGCGGATGTTGCAGAAGAATTCCTTAAGTCACTTGGAGACTTAAGTCCGGATTGCGGGAAGAGATGTGCGATCATAAAGGTGATCACGAGGTCTTATCAGTGAGTGTCTTGTAGAGCGACCAACTTAGGATTTTCTTTGGGTGGTATTTTTGAGAAAGTTTGTGTAGGTGTGTTGAAAACCTTTATATGGTTTAAAATTCTTTTGTGAATAATATGTTTTATTTTTACTATTGTGATGAGTATGTTATGTATCAAAGTATTCAGGAGAAATTGTTTTACACCCAGATTTTTTGACTTCAAATAAATAAATTTTCCGAAAGCAACCAGCAAAATTTCTTTTAAATTATTTCCGCACGTGTTCGTATAGTAATGCCCAAGGGGGGTGTTACACTAATAATTTTTTTATATTGAATAATTTTAGGAACATTAGAAAAAACATTAAATCATAAGTGCTCTTGCGTCAGCACGGGCAACTGCACTAGCATTTTTTTACCCGTGTATACTCACGGGCAAATATTGTTTAAAAATAAAGTAATTGTAATTTTTAAAAGTGGGATTACATTATAATTTATTAAATAAAAAATAATTATAAATATGATTATATTTTTATTCTATTATGCTAATTAAAACATAAATAGAGATTGAACATTAATTCAATGTATTTTGGAGTTGGGAGGGGAATGCTGACGTCATCACCCATTCCTCGTCGATGTCAGCACGCGCATGAGAATTTTTCCGCCTTAGGTGGGAATCGAGCTCGGGTGAGACGCATCAATGCAGAGAAGCTGCGCCACTGGACCAAAGCACTTAATGGTATTCATTCATATAACATTATATATATACATAGCTTTTTTTAAGCAATATATATACATAGTTTAAATTTAAAAAATATATATTTAACAATTGTTAGTGTAGAGATTGTTTATAGTGACATTCAATTATAAATTGGAATACCATTATAAAATATTTGACTCTTATCGTCAATCTTTCTTTTAAAACAAAATTATATCATTATGGATTCCTTAAATAAAAAAAGTGAAATACATAACATTAAAAAAAAATCATGCCTTCCTTTGATGAGGAATAGCTTTTAACTAGCATAATGTATGATTTTGAATACATGATTTGTTGACCTGAATTGTTACATTCTAATTTCTAAAAATGATTAACTTTCATGTGAAAAGAGGAGAAATAAATCAAATTATTTTTTTAGAGACGAAAAAAAGTAATATGATAAATAAATATATTTTTTTTGAAAATGTTTAATTTGCATGCGAAATGAGGAGAGAAAAAATCAAATATATTTTCAAGAGAGAATAAAAAACATAATATGATAGATAAATATTTTTTTAAAATTGTTAACTTGTATGAGAGAGAAGAAATTAATCAAATAGATTTTCAACAAAAATAAATAATATAATACATATTTTTAGAAATTGGTTCACTTGCACGTGAAAAAGAGAAGAATAAAATTAATTTGATTTTCAAGACAGAATAAATAAATGAATATGATAGATAAATATATTTTTTAAGAATTATTCACTTGCATGGGAAGAATATGAGAAATAAATCAAATAAATTTTTAAGAGAGAAGAAAATATATATGGTTCATTAACATGTTTTCTTCAAATGATTAACTTGCACGGGAATAGATGAGAAGTAAATCAAATAGATTTTCAATAGAGATAAAAATAATAATATGATGTATTAATATGTTTTCTAAAAATAGTTAAATTTCATGAGTAAAGACAAAAAATAAATCAAATAGATTTTCAAGAGAGAATAAAAAATATTAAGATACATAAATACATTTTCTAAAAATGATTAATCCGTACCAAGAAAAGATTAAAAGTAAATGAAATAGATATTTAATAGAAAAAGTTTATAAATTAAATAGATTCCAAAGTGACTACAGAAACTCAAACATGTGACATTTTTTTTTTGATAATTGAGAAATTCATTAAATAATGTCAAATTACAATATCACTGTGAACAAACTCTACCCACCTTCTAGAAATGGTGGAAGAGAATTCCCACTATCATACAGGTGACTATATCTGATTTTAATGAACCACGTTCCTTAATGATGCATCAATTTTGGAAATTAATGGAGCACTCGAAAGTCGAATGTACCTATTTATATTGTTTGGTTGTGCAACATTAAATTTTAATGGTGAATCTATTTTATTATTTTACTACTCTTTAAGCGAGGAATAACCAATTCTTTTATAATATAATAAAGAACTTGAAAAGAGAATTAAGTCAAAGTATGATTTACTTATAGTGCTTCAATTTATCAATTAAGTGATGGATTCATATAATATATATATATATATATAATGTTAATTATCATAATATAATTATAATTAAGGTATCAATAATTAGACTCTTTAGTTCAATCAATAAAATGTAATATAAGTATATTTCAAATTTATCTATCATCTAAAAAATAAAATTGTTAATTTTTGACCGATAAATAAAGTCATTACTTAAAGTCAATTCTATGTGAAAATATATCCCAGTAAAGATGAAAACAATATTAAAAAAAAATATGTTCTATCAATAAATAATATCAATAGACAATAATTGATAGTTTAGTTCATAATTTTAAATACATTCTAATAATTGTTTTTATATCGACATAATTTAAAAATATTAAAATATATTATAAGAAGTGCCCGTTCGTTTCCCACGGTCAACTACAATTACAATTTATTATAGTGAATGTTATTATGTTGAAATTAGTTATAAATATTAGAAAAATAATCATCTAATAGATGCCCATGCCAAACAATATCAAAAAAACCTCAACCATATTTTCTATACTAAAACATTTTATTTATACTAAAACATTCTTAATAACTGTAAACAAACTTTTAATATTGTATTTTGTTTCGTTACTTAATTCTTTATATTTTCTATAAAAATAAAAAATAAAAAACTTCAACCATAAAATATCAAAATCATTTATTATATTCATAACAAATTAACACTGATTCTCTCCGGTGCAAAAAAAAAAAATTGATATGTCAATTGTTTTATTATATCAGATGACAACCATCTTTTTATTTAGCTTTACTAAAATAAATTTTTTTGAGTTAGTATCCTAGATAAGCCTATAGCTTTTAAATAAGCCTCCCGTTACTCTCCCAATTCCCAAACAAACCTTAAGTGAAATGTAAGCTTATGAAAGACTGCGTAATAACATCAAATGACCGAGGAATATAGTTTGAAAGAATGAAGAAATAAATGCGCAGAATAATGACTCTTTTAATGTTGCGTATTCTATGTGTATCTTCATATCCAATGACCTCTGTATTTATAGCCTTCAAACATTTAAGATCCGTTAGAGACATTCTTTCAAGTGTTGGCTTCGAGCAGAACTTTATTAAATGCAATAGAGTCGTTCTGGGCAGTCATTAATACAATATGAACGTTGGTTGTACTCTAACATGAAGGATCATGACTTTATGCATCGTGTAGTAGCCATATCAAAGTTGTGCAGAGGGCTTTTGTACTTTGCAGAGCACGTTTCCCTTTTCGTGTAATAACCAAGAGTACTAGGGAATAAGGTCTGTTGGAAACATTCTTTAATTGGACTTCATCTCTGATTGCTTGTGAAATTGCCTCTGACTTTTCTTGATAATTGTGAGATTAAGAAAGAGAGAACTTCAAAGTCTTTGTATGAAGGGACATCTTCCAAAAGCTATTTTACTTGAGTTCTTCATCGAGGAACCATAGATAAGTATAGGAACTTATCAGAAGATACATTGAAACATCAATGTATAAAGTCAATAATCCTAGTTAGCAGACAGGTTGACCTTTTCTTCTTCAGACGGGTGATCATTTATGTAAGCCGACAAGTGGGTTTTACTATTTTGATCTGCACACTACATACACAGGTTAGCAACCAATACAAAGGTTAATTAAATCATTAACCAAATGTTTAGTTTTCATCAAAACTTAGGGAAATGCACATCAGACATTTTAAAGACTTAACAATATCCTCTTTTTTGATGGTGACAAACATTAAGATGATTTAATGAACCTTAGAAAATATCAACACAAGAAATACTAAGGTTCAGACAAGTTGAAATTTTCTTAGTCAGAAGGGTTGTGCAGACAAGTGCACTTAAGTTTACTTAGCACAATATCAGAGTTATGCAAGTGAGATCAGAAAAGTACTTAAAGACAAGTATTCCATTTTAACTTGTTTATTCTTTAAACTAAGACAGATTTTTAATCTTTCTTACTTCAATCATCTTTCTTACTTTCTCCCGGTTCCAGTTTCATATACATCTCAAATCATCTTTACTTACTTTCTCCCCCTTTTGTCAACAACAAAAAGGAATAAACAGAAAAGTAAAGAACAGAAAATAACAAACCTGATTTCATTCATCATAAGCTTCTCAAGTACAAGGCAGATTTTACATAATTATTTAGGCTGACTAAACAATAAAAACAGAGCTTCAACTCTTTGTTGTATCAGCAATCTAGCATGGCTTTCTTCATTCAGTTGTCTTCCGACTTCCTCTAGCTGAGCCTGAAGCAGATTGAAATTATGCAAATCCACTGTTTGAGAAGTGGAGGCTTCTATTGTCAGGCTGGTTGAAGAAACTGATTGGTATGAGTACCAGGGTAAAGCTAAGATTGGGGGTGCCTTGGGTACAGAGAAGGGTGAGGTAATGCGACGGAAGATGAGTTGATGAAGAGTTCTATAATAAAATAACAGAAGAAAAGCTAACTTAAACAAAGGTCTGATTCTGACAAGGTCAGTATCGTAAGAAGAAAAGACAAAGGAAAGTCTCTCAGACAGAGACAGGCGGGTAATAGTTATCTGTATAGGTGGGGGAAGAGGTTGTTGTGCTAAGACAGAGGGAGGTAGGGGTAACAAGGAATCAATATGACAAAAGAAGGAGTTTGATACTGTTACTAAAAGAAAGAAGTACCTAGACCTATTAGGTAACATCACAACAGAGGCAGGATAGTGAGTCCTAGCCAAAGTTCTAATGAACAAGACAATAGGGGGATAAGATAAAATCTCCCAACATGGATTAGGGATATGAGGTGGAGGAGAAGGAATGATAGACAAATGTGAGACACTTGAAATCATAAGAGATTGCAGGTCATACACAAACAAACTTGATGATATGCCAGTTTGTTCTTTGAGAGTTGAGTCCCTGTGAACAACTGTGTACTGACATATATCAGACACAACATCATAGGATGATGTTTGGGTTTGGTGAGAAGAGACAGGTGAAGGGAAGGGAGACACTACAGATAAGGGTTGGAGAAACCAGACGGATGGAGAAGAAACAAAAGAGTTATGGATACCTTAGTAAGAGGGAGAAGATGGTGCAGAGGGGATAGAGGATAGAATTAACTGATCCTCAGACATCGTCAGCTTCTTCTTTATAAGAGCAGGCCTTTGACACAAGCTGAAAGGTAAGGAAAAGGAATGTAAACAAAAGACACCTATAGCTGGTATATCTAAAGATGACTGTTAGGAAGGCCAGGATAAACACCCCCACTTCCTGATGAGACATCAGGTGAAGCATCCAACACTTCCCCTCCTTCATCAGGAGAGGAGTCGTCGTCGTCATCATCAATCACAAAATACTCAGGCTCCTCATCATAAAACTCTTCCGGATCTTCCTTCAGTGGTGAATCGAATACAACTCTGAGGAGTGGCACCCCAAGTGGTGGATGAAAGTGCAGCTGTCCCTGCTCAGCTAGATGCTGAAGATAGTACCAAGTGGGTGGAAGAGATATCCTCACTGACTCAACCGTCTGTACTCTGCGCTGTGGTCCAGCCTCTACGTTGCCCTCAAGAGAACTCACTGGTCCGGTATAAGTAACGGTGTGGGATCCAGGATGTATGACCCACGCGCCCGCATTATGAACATCCTCAAAGGTCAGGGTCCCCCCCCCCCCCCCCAAAAAAAAAAAAAAAGATTTTCATAGTAAATAAATATTCTCAAAAACAGTGATAAGAATTTTCTTTTCTTAAGATGAACACTCAGAACATGAACAACATAAACATACATATATATACATAAGGATCAGCAGTTGTAGCATCAAGTCTTAAGTACAAAATAACATAGGGCCTTTATAAGAGCAGGCCTTTGACACAAGCTGAAAGGTAAGGAAAAGGAATGTAAACAAAAGACACATATAGCTAGTCTATCTAAAGATGACCGTTAGGAAGGCCAGAATAAACACCCCCACTTCCCGATGAGACATCAGGTGAAGCATCCAACACTTCCCCTCCTTCATCAGGAGAGTCGTCATCATCAATCACAAAATACTCAGGCTCCTCATCGTAAAACTCTTCCGAATCTTCCTTCGGTGATGAATCGAATACAACTTCGGGGAGAGGCTCTCCAAGTGGTGGATGAAAGTACAGATGTCCCTGCTCAGCTAGGCGCTGAAGATAGTACCAAGTGGGTGGTAGAGATATCCTCACTGACTCAACCATCTGTACTCTATGCTGTGGTCCAGCCTCTACGTTGCCCTCAAGAGAACTCACTGGTCCGGTATAAGTAACGGTGTAGGATCCCGGATGTATGACCCATGCACCCGCGTTATGACCATCCTTAAAGGTTAGGGCCCCCCCCCGGTCGGTGCCAAAGGGATACTGGGATCCATCTAAACTCATATATACATATATAACAATTCCCATGTAGGAAGAGAAAACAACAAGAAAATATGAAAGAGTGAGATACCAATATATGAATTAATCACAATAACCATATGCACGTCACATAACATCAGATAAGCATATAGGACATATAACATAAAATTCTTGAGAATAAACAGGTATAATATCAAGGGGTCTCATACCCGATCAGTCATAGTCATTTATAAAAATATGCATGACCCTTCAATATTCAGGCTCTAACTTAATCTCATGAGATCCCATCATCTTTCTATGAGTTGATCAAACTCAATTGCCATAATAAGGCATATGGTTAATTTTCCATAGCACACTGTCCAGTACAGGATGCGGTGATCAATCTTATGGATTCCATAGCACACAGTCCAATTTAGGATGCAGTGATCAATCTTATGGATTTTCATAGCACACTATCCAATTTAGGATGCAGCGATCGATCTTATGAATTCATTGTCTATTAAGGCACAACGATACCACGTGATGTGAATACCTCGTCCATCAAGGCATCACTCCTAACAATGATTGGCAAGTCTGCCAAAAATGTATGAAAAACAATTGTTCTCAACGTTTTCTTTGTGTTCAATCTTTTCTTGTCGAAGCTCAAAGGGTAACGACTATTCATAAACTTCAACGTTTTAATATTATTCAACATCAACACGGGACACGAAGTCCGAGTGCTCAATCACAACTCCCTAAACTGATGCACCAGTCTTGAGTTTGTGGTCATAGAAAACAACATTTACCTTTAACAACGTGATTAAGACATCAAGTCCACAACAACGTAATTAGGACATAAAGTCCACAACAACGTGATTAGGATCCAAAGTCCACAACAACGTAACACGGATCCAAGATCTACGTGTATATTACAAAACACAAGCACCGACGTCTCGTATACTAGATTCATATTTCAACGTGTTTATTCTTTTTGGTTCAGTGAAAAACAAATACAAAATGAAATCTCCGCAACTTAACCAAGCTTGCCGGAATATTTTCGTTGAACAAAAGTATTTCATAAAAATATTTTTCATTGAAATTCATTTGGAAACACTAAGTTATAGATAAATTCACTTTTTCCTTAAACCCACCTTCTTTTGAAATTCTTCCCTTTTTTCGAAACAACATCCTAACTTTGTAAAAATCCTTTTCTAAAATCATTGCTAACCCGAAAATATTTTTAAATCATTTTTCTCATGAATTCTATTTGATAAAGCACCTTTCGAAATCGTTTCTGTTTAAATAAAAAGTACTTATAAGTTAAATGTTTTTCCTTCTAACATTAAAATATTTTAACGCTTAGTTCTTAAAATGATTTTCACCTCATCTTTGAAAATGATAACGTACTAAAATATATTTTTCTTTTCTTTTTCAACCTTAACTTCATTCTTTTAACAAAAGAAGTTCTCCTTTCAACATATTTGTGTTCAAAGTTTCATAAGGCTTTTAAGACTTCTATCTCAATAATTAATTGAGCACCGACGAATGTCAGGCTTATCAGACATCAATCAACAACAGTAATATTTCCACATCAATATCATAACAGTTAATACAGTTCATGCCATATAGTAAAGCTATAACACATTTTCAAATAAGTCATAAATTTCAGGCATTTAAAACAGACAGTTCAATCACATCAGATAACTCAAGTAAATCACAACAAGACTCGGGACACAACACAGACCACAACTAATAGCATACGACTATTGGAACATCCCTCAGGCAGTCTCCTCTTACCTCGTTCCAAAGCAAGCAAAGTTCCTTGTCCTCGGTAGCGTGTAATGATCATTCTCAGCTTGCTTCCCGACAGAAGTCTAAAGATTCCAACACATCACACAAGTTAAAACAACCAAAAACATCTCATCCAACCAAGGCATAGGTTCGGACAAGGTACAAAAGTAAGGTTAGAGATTTTCAAAATTTCTCAAACTCATGGATAAATGATCCTTAAGTATTAGAGGTTCATAACCAATGATCATCTAACAAGGATTGAACAAAACTCCTCTAAGCCACAAGCTTAGAGTTTCGGCCTTGGCTTCTAAAATAGGCTATAATTTTTCAAACTTTTCAAGCTTTTGGATTTAACAACTAAAGGCATATAAGAGCTTAGATCAATTATCATATTTCAAAAATTTGAAACAAAACTTTTGCTCCAACACACATAGATTCGGCCTCTTTAGGAAAATAGGGGAGGAAAATTTTGCTTGATGCATGCTCTTAGATAATGAATATAGAGATCATTGTGAGTCCTTAGAAATTGGTTTCAAGTCCAACGGATTTTTCTACTAATTTCTAGAGATTTTAGAAGTTTCTAGATCTATGAATGAAAAATGGAAGAAAATGACATAACTCTCAAAAGAATGAAAGGGAAGACTTAGTTTAGAAAGGAGATGAGGTTTACCTCTTGAAGCTTGAAGAAAATGGATGAAAATGATGAGTTCTTGAAGGAAAACCAATGAAGCTTTGTAAGTAGAAATTATGTTTATGTGAGAGTAAAGTATGAATGAAAAAAAGGAGAGTTTATATAGAGGGGGTGTAGCCGTGTGGGAAGAGAAGAAGAAGAACTTGGAGGGCAAGTTTTGAGTTAAGGAGTTGTTTGGTTGGAAAAAGTGAGGGATTAATGGGTTTTTGATTAAAATATAGTAAACTCAAAAAGTTGTCAAGATGACTTTCTTTGATGTGACATAGACTTTAGTCCATCAAGTCACTTCACTCAAACAAGTCACCTCAGTCTCCTCAGCTCTCCATTTTGCTCCGTTGTTTACCCGATTAAAGTTTCCGATCGTAGTTTTCGACGATTTCGCCCGGATAAAATATTTTATTTTATTTCCGAACGTAAATTTTCAAAAATAACCAAGATCATTGGAAACAAGATAAAAACACTAACCATTTCGTTCACGGGTCAAAATCAGGATTTCTGCTAGGTAAACTTTTACTGTCAGTGAAAATGCAGACCGGCTTTCGTCTGAATTTTCAACCGAAAATTTTACGGTGACTTTCTACGGTAAGGTAGAGCAAGACAATGATTTTAGTTTATCCAAAATCATTCTTTGGGTTTTATAAAAAAAATAAACACATACATGTATTTACTGTTATAGAAAGACAGAGAAATCGGGGCATTACACCCCCTGAGCAGATACTTCATCTTTGCTAGGCTCATACTCCAGTTGTCTGACCATGGCAAAGGTCTTCACCATCCTTCTTTTCTTGCTGGGTTGTGCAGATGCAGCAACTGATTCCACAGCTTCACTTGTCTTCCTCTTGGGAGAGGGTTTCTTCAGCCTGAACCTTAGAGGCTCAACTATTTCAGTAGTTTCTTCAGAGACTAATGGTTTTTCAAACTCAGGTCTTTGGTCCTGTCTGGCCACCTTTCCAGAGGGATTCTGGAACCTTTCAAAGATAGGAACCTCTGATTCATCAATGGAAACCACTACTTCTTCCTTCTGCTTTTGCTTAGCAGCATGCTTCTTCTTCTTTTTCTTCTTGTCTTCTTCCTCATCTTCCATAGGGATACCTTTTATTTCCATCATAGACAAGTTCTTCCTGTCAATGGGAAGTGACATGTCTATAAAGTGAGCATCACTGGGAACAAACAGCTTGTTCCTGATGATTATTGTCAACAACATCCCATAGGGGTAGGTCTGTATGTTGGCCCTCTTAAACAGTGATTCAAGGTACATGTAGATAAGATCGTTGATATCTATCTTGATTTTGTGAATCAAGTGATATAGAGCAAATCTGTCCATCTTGGTCACACTGTCTCGTGATTCTTTCTGAGGTATCACGCACTCCAGCAACAGCTTATGCAAGAATCTGCATTTTGTCACCATGCTTACAGGCTTCAGGTTCTCAGGGTTGGGAACACCATATATAGCTATGTTGACATTCTCAGTTCCCACCTGATCTTCCCACACAGGCTTGAAAGCAGCTCCAATCCTAGGGCATTTTGTAACCAACTCTAGAGAACTGATGGGGAAGTTAAGGGTTTTATCCATCATTTGAGCCCTAAAGCTCTTGGTTCCATAGAATTTGCTGGTGATGACCACAGCATTGGTCCAGAATTCTTTGACAAGCTTGGGATGAACAAGCTCTTTGATGTCAAAGAAAGAGGTCCACTTGGAGTATTCCAACTCCTCGGTGACATCCATACCACATTTCTTCATCTGTTGAAGATCAACAGTTTTACCAGGTAGAATCTTTTCCACACCAGAAACCTTCAAGTTGTATTTCTCGGCAATTTCTTTCGAAGAGAGAGGCTTTGATGGTGCCATTTCTGAGGGAAAGGATTTCTAGGGTTTTGGAAGAGAAAAGGGTTTGAAAGAGGAGAAGACGAAGACAAAGAGAGTTTGAGAGTTTTAAATCATAAAGGTTAAACCTTTCTGATTCTAAGCCTTTTATAGCAATAAAGGCACGAGAGAGAAATACAAACATTTTTAATTTAAAACGGAACGATTTGCGTGGGGAACTATAGCGCCCACTTAAGTCATAATGAAAACATGGTTTCAAGATAAAAACTGTCGTGTACATGATTAGCTTCAGATAAGTAAATGGTATTAAATAATTAATAACCATTTAAACAAAAAATGTTGAGTTATATCATTGTGACTCAGCATGGTCAGACATGTATTATAGACAGGTGATATAAGAACATAAGACAGGTAGCATAGACAGGTTAATTATTAGGCATGTCATTCAACAATGCAATGCATGTTTAGATTTTCTCTAATAAATAAAAACCTTTGTTCTGCTAATGGTATAGTGAAAATATCTGCCAATTGATTTTCAGTTTTAACAAACTTAATATCAAAGATATCTTTCTGAACATAATTCCTTATAAAATGATGTTTAATTTCAATATGCTTTGACTTAGAATGTTGAATTGGATTTTTGGTTAAGCATATGGCACTAGAATTATCACACCACACATATATGTTATGCTCATAAATAGAATAATCCTCAAGTTGATGTTTTACCCATAAGAGTTGAGAGCAGCAACTGGCAGCTGAAATATATTCTGCTTCAGCAGTAGACAGGGCAATGGTTGTCTGCCTCTTACTTGACCAGGAGACTAAGCTTGTTCCAATGAAGTGCATCCTCCACTGGTTCTTTTTCTTTCTATTCTGTCTCTAGCAAAATTAGCATCACAGAATCCCACTAATCTGTATTCTTTTGATCTTAAATACAGCACACCGAGATTAGTAGTCCCAAGCAAATATCTAAATATTCTTTTAACAGCTTTTAGATGAGATTCTTTTGGGCCATATTGGAATCTAACACACATATAGACACTAAACTGAATGTCAGGTCTGCTTGAAGTTAAGTATAGTAGAGAGCCAAGCATACCTTTGTAGACAGTTTGGTCTACCTTTTTACCTTCATCATCTTTGCTTAGTTTTGCGTTAGGTTGCATGGGAGTTTTCATGAGTTTGACATTTTCCATTTTGTACTTCTTGAGTATCTCCTTGGTATACTTTTGTTGATGGATGTAAATTCCATCACTTGTCTGCTTGATTTGTAATCCAACAAAGAACTTTAATTCTCCCATCATGCTCATCTAAAATTCTGCTTGCATTAGCTTGGAAAATTCCTTGCACAACTTTTCATTAGTTGCTCCAAAAATAATATCATCAACATATATTTGAACTATAATAAAATTTTCTTTAGTAAAACCATTATGCATGAGAAAAGAGCTAAGTCTATCATAACAAGCTCTAGGTGCTTGTTTCAAACCATATAGTGCCTTTTTAATTTTGAAAACATGATCTGGTTTATCAATATCCTCAAAACCAGGGGGTTGTTTAACATATACTTCTTCTTCAATTATGCCATTTAGGAAAGCACTTTTTACATCCATTTGAAAAAGAGTGATTTGGTGTTGTGCAGCATATGACATTAATATGCGTATAGATTCTATTCTAGCTACCGGTGCAAAGGTTTCAGTATAATCAATACCTTCTTGTTGGTTATAGCCTTGAGCTACTAACCTTGCCTTGTTTCTGACAACTTTGTCATCCTCATCCAATTTGTTTCTGAAGACCCATCTTGTTCCAATGACAGATTTGTTTTTGGGTTTAGAGACAAGTGTCCAGACATCATTTCTGATAAACTGGTTGAGTTCTTCTTGCATGTTCTTCTTGCATAGCAAGAATCCAGCTTTCATCCTCAAGAGCTTCTTCAATGTATTTTGGCTCAATTTCTGACATAAAGGCCACATTGCTTGACTCTTTTAAAGTGGATCTGGTTCTTAGTCATTCAGAGGGATTTCCAATAATAAGATCCTTAGGAGGATGAATATTAAACTTCCAATCCCTTTTGAGATCAACAGGAAGATCTTGACTTGCCTGCTGACTGGTCTGTTGACCTGTCTGCTCCACTTGTCTATCTGGCTCAATCACAGGTTCTGTCTTGGTTAGATCAGGCTGTTGATTTTCTGATTTGTTTATATCAAGATCTGTAATATCATATTTTGGATCTGATAATTCCTTATCAGTCTTTAAACCATCATTGAACTTAACATGAACAGAGTCTTCGATAACAAAGGTTCTGGAATTGTAAATTCTAAATGCTTTAGACATTTCAGAATATCCTACAAAAATATCTTTATCTACTTTGGAATCAAACTGTCCAAGTTGATCCTTAGTATTCATAATGAAGCATTCACATCCAAATACATGAAAATAAGATATGTTGGGGCTTTTACTTTTCCACAATTCATAAGGTGTCTTCTTTAGAAAAGGCCTAATAAGTATTCTGTTTTGTACATAACAAGCAGTGTTTACTGCTTCTGCCCAGAAGTACTTAGGGAGATTATTCTCATTGAGCATAGATCTGGCCATCTCTTGCAGAGATATGTTCTTTCTCTCAACCACTCCATTTTGTTGTGGAGTTCTAGGTGCAGAGAAATTGTGAGAGATCCCATTCTCCTCACAGAACTGTCTAAACTGCTCGTTTTCAAATTCTCCCCCATGATCACTTCTAAGGGTAGAGATATAGAAACCCTGTTCATTTTGTACTCTTTTGCAGAATACTGAGAAAGCCTTAAAAGACTTATCCTTGTGGGTTAAGAAGAGTACCCATGTAAATCTAGAGTAGTCATCAACTATGAAAAATCCATATTTTCTTCCAGCCAGGCTAGCAACACTAACTGGTCCAAACAGATCCATGTGTAACAACTGAAGAGGTCTAGAGGTTGATACTTGGTTTTTAGATTTGAAACTTGATTTTATCTGTTTACCTCTCTGACATGCATCACACAAGACATCTTTCTTAAAAATAATATCAGGCAATCCTCTCACAAGGTTATCCTTTTTTAGTTTAGAAATTAGTTTCATACTAGCATGTCCTAGTTTATTATGCCATAACCATCTTTCATCCTCCTTAGACATCAGACAGGTTACACTTTGATATGAGAGATCGGTTAGTTCAATCTTATACAGATTTTGTTGCCTTTTAGCTGAGAAGAGGGTTTTGCCACTGCAGACTTTAACTACACATAAATCCTTGGTAAATGAGACATCAAATCCACTGTCACATAATTGATTTATGCTAAGAAAATTCTATCTTAATCCTTCAACCATAAGAACATTAGATATAAAGGGAAGAGGAGGTTTACCACCAATAGTACCAATGCCTATAACCTTCCCATTCTGATTGCCTCCAAATGCAACATATCATCATTTCTTAAGTTGGAGGTATAGGAACATAGACCTTTCTCCTGTCATGTGTCGCGAGCAATGATGTGGTCTCGAATCCGCAAGTGAACGGCTTCGTCTTCAAGTAATAAAAAGAGATCGAACCACAGAGACCATGATATTAAATAACAATTAGTTATTAAATTGATTTAACTGAACTGGAATAAGATTTGGTTTTTGAAATCGGAATCAAGTAACAATCAAATTTAAAATTGCAATTAAACAAAATAGGAAAGTAATTCAAATAGAGGGTTTTCAAATTCAAAAGAGATTTCCAGGAATTGGGTTACCAACAAGACTGCTTATGTTACTAAATTGACTACTCCTTTATTAATTATCAAAATTTGCTTTGAAGGCGAATTTATCCTAAATAAGTTAATGCTCCCTCTCGGGTTACAAGAATCGTGCCCAATTAAACCAACCCCTACTCTCGTGGTAATTGAATTTAAATCGAACCCTTTAAGTTTTGTGACAATTAGTGAACCCTCAAAGGACCGCTTCTAACTCTCGTGATTTAAGTCCTAAGTTTGATTCATATAGATCCGATACCTAAGTTCACCACTAAGTTCGTCCTTAGTGTATCTACGACAAGCAAATAAGTGGCCACCGAATTTACGAGTAATTAAAGCGATAGGAATCAAATCGAAAGCAAAATTGAAATTAACAGGGAAACAAACGTCAATTCATCACCATAAACAAATCTTGGGCATAGCCCCCAATTCCTAGAAATAAGACTACTACTCAAGCATTGCCATGATCATAGCAAGCTTGATTAACAATAGCATAAAAAGAAAACCCTAGAGGAGAGAAGAGATTGAGAAGAAGAAGAAGAATCCTAATTTTTGCCTATGGGTCAGCAGTCAAAAAGTGCCCAGTTTCGAGCCCTAGAGGCCTATTTATAATGTGGGTTAGCTTGAATCCCAAGCAAATACAAAAACCAGATCAAATCAATTTCTAAAAATCCAGATAATGCGCGTCACGGCCGTGATGGCTATCACGGCCAGGCCGTGACGGATTCTGTCTTGGAGGTTGCTTCGCTGGTTGGTCTGTCACGACCGTGACCACCATCACGACCTAGCCGTGATCAGTTCTGCCTGTGAGGGTCTGGTTCAGTTGGCATGTCACGGCCGTGATGGACATCACGGCTTGGCCGTGACCAGCTCTGACTTTTCCATTCTTTCTTTTCAGCTCTACTCGATCATGGCCGTGATGGCCATCACGGCTAGGCCATGATGAGTTCTGTTTGTCTCATTTTCTTGCTTTTCAAGCTCCATCTTCATGCAAGCTCCAACGTAACTGATCCTAAGCGTTTTAATCTTCAATTCCTGCACATAAGCACCACAAAACCACCTTACTCGTTCCAAGGCAAAAGATAACAAAAATCAAATAAAATACGCCTAAACTATATGAAAATGCATGCAAAATGTCAAGGAAATATGAGGTGAAATCACACTCATCAAGCAACCCTAAGCTTAATATTTTGCTTGTTCTCAAGCAATAACTAAGGCCAGAAAAGATAATCAATCAGAGCATGGACAATGAATCTAGAACCCGAGTAATAAATCCAAGTAACAGGCATATTCAATAAGAAACCAAGAGACAATCAATTTTAAGTCCAATTAGAAGCTTAGGTTCCCTAAATTCAAATTTCTCACTAATTCGGGCACTCTTCTCACCTCACTCATATGTTTGAGGGTATATGACAATTCGCTCAATTTCCTCAAGGAAGGTACCTTTCCATAAGCTTGACTATTAACCAAATCTCTACTTTATTAATGAAAACATATAAAAATCAAGAGGTCTTTTATTTTGGTTGTAATGGGGCCAGAGGATTAATTGTTAGGTGGGGAAATCAAGAAAAGGAAAATTCAAGAAGGCTAAACAAAATATCAAACAATGCAAAGCATGACAACCTTCTAAAATTCCTTTTTGGGCTTTGGTTTAGTTTTTCACCTTTCTTTCTTTCTTCCTTTTTACTTTTTATTTCTCACTTTCTTTTTCTCACCCCCTTCTCCATTTTTTTTTATTTATTTGGAGAAGGGCAGATTTTCAACTTAAGAGAAATATTTTATTTTTTTTCATCCCACAATTTAATTTTCCAACTTCCTTTTTTTTTTTGCCCTTTTGCAATACTTTAAAAGGTGCCATACCAAACATCGTTCATTAAAATAAATCAAGGTACCAAGAAAAGTATTTTATTCTTTTAGGCTCAAAATTGGGCAACTAAGGGGTAGCATTTAATCAGTGAAAGTTCAGAAGGCCAGAAAAATACCTAGTGCCTCAATCATTTTCAAATATGCTTTCAAAAATTTTTTAAGTTTCAAAACGATTTCAAGTCAAGTTATATAGAACATAATCCAAGAGGAATAAAACACTCAATCACAAGGAATGGGGTAGATTTAGTGAGTACCCCTTTTAGGCTCAAAATCTCACATTTAGTAGTTTAAAATCAATCAGAATCCCAAATCTAAGGAACCACATGCTAATTATTAACTATCAAAAGATCATCTCAAGCATTTTTATTTTTAGCCTATCACAAGAATACCAAAAAAAAATGGGTTAAAAAATTCACTGTCTCAATTCATTTGGCACAAAGTTTTTCACAATTGGAGGCATACTCTAAGCAAGGGGCAATCTAATCATGCGATATATGCAAAACTAACCCTAAATGAATGCAACATGCAAGAATGCAAAAATAATACCCCTACCCCAACTTAAAAACTTAGATTGTCCCCAATGCAAATAATTAAGTCGTAGGGAGGATAAAAATAAAAACAACTCACTGAGGTGGTGGGTACTGGCTCAGATGCCAGTCATAGAGCTGCTGGATCATGGCTCTATGCTCACGCTGCTCCTCCATGATGCGCTCCTGGTTCGCCAGGATAGTGTCAAAGGTGGACGAGAATCGCGCATAGGGATCATAGGACGACGTACCTGCAGAGGAAGAAGATGGGTGCCCAGACGGCCTAGCCTGCGGTGGCGGGCGTAACGGCCGTTGTATCCTAATAGGCTGAGGCTCCTCTCTCACCGGCACTTTCTAATTTGCCGGATTTGTTACATCCAAAAGTGCGGGGTTAGGGAGAGGAATTGGGTGCCTTCGCCTTGGGTGTTTTAGGGAGTACGTATCATCCTCCTGGGTGATCATCCCCATGGCCTCACAAGCCTGCAAGGTGATACGTGTCCGTCCTGGGGCAGCCTCAAAACCATCCAAATCTAAGTTAAAGTGATGACATATGGTGGTGATTAAGCCACCAATGACAATAGTGCCACTCGAACTCTTGGCGATCTTTAAGAGGTGCCTAGCCAACAACGACCCTGTGTCTACGTTGCTCTCTTGGTAGAGCATGGCCCAAAGTATAAAGACCTCGTCCTGGCGGACGGATCTGTCACTCTCTCCACGGCCAAATAAGGTGTTGGCTATGACCCTATGCATATATCTTATACTTGGGTTAACAAGGGCTGTGGACTTGGATGTCTGAGGGTCAAAACTCTTGCCTTCATAGTCGATTATTGACCAGAAACTATGTGCACTAAACCCGAAGGGGTATCTTCTGTCACCCTCTACAGGTAAACCAAAAATCTCATTAAATTCAGCTAAGGTTAGCACAAAATCCTAGTTGAAGAGCCGGAATGTAATCCGCCCCTCAAGGCAATGCGGCCCTTGGAGAATTTCTGCATTTAGAGAGCGTAAGAACTCCTGAGTAGGGACAGCAAATGCAGGGTATCTGGTGCGAGCAAACTCGCTCCACCCTATGTTTTCTAACATCCAGTTGATGTCAATAGTCAGGCCTAGGGTGTCTATACATGCATCATCAAGATATTTTGTTTGGATAATCTTCCTATTTTTCAAAATATTAAATCTATCTTGTTGAGCATTATCTTTGAAAACAATCTCATACCCATGTTCATCAGTCTCAGAGTTAGAAGAGTCAGAGTCAGAGTAGTTACCTGGGTTCCTGCTTCCTCTGCTACGCAGGCGTGAGGCTTCGGTTGCCCTTTGACGCTTGCTCGCCATGATTTTCTTCAATGAATCTCAAAGCACCAAAATTCACAATCCCCTCTTTCACTTTTTCTGCAATTCGGATTTTTAGGGGTTAGGGTTTCAAAATTGGGACTTTTTGATTTTGCCCAAAATTGAAGGATTTGACTTGTGGGTTTTGTTGGGTTAGGTCTAGGGAGCAAGGGAGTAGAGTTGGTTAGGTATGGGTGTCATGGGGGAGGTGAGTTTTCAAGCTTTTTGGGTGAATGGGCATGGTGGAGGTTGTGAGAGGAAGAAGAAGATGAGTGGATGAAGAGGAAGATGGTGGGTTTGGGTTAAAGAGGGTTTGCGTCTAAGAGTGTGAAATGAAGGAATGGAGGAGTTGGAATGAAGGGTGAGAGCTTGGTGGCTATGGAGGTAGAGAGAAAGTAGAGAAGAGGAAGAGAGTTAGGTCGTGTAGCAGAGGGGAGGGGTATGCGTTTTAAAAATCTGAGTTAAAAGCGTGTCACGGCCGTGACCCACATCACAGGCAGGCCGTGACGCGTTATGTGCCAGGAAAATCCCTTTTCACGGGCATGATACGTATCACGACTGGCCCGTGATGGAATCTGTTCTGTTTCAGCTGGCCTGTCACGGCCGTGATCACTATCACGACCTGGCCGTGATCCTTCCTGACTTTCTGGTCTTCACATCACGGTCGTGACTTACATCACGGCCTAATCTTCTGGGGCCTTCTCGTCACGCCCGTGAGGGATATTACGGCTTGGCCGTGATACTGTCTGACTTTTAGCTGTTGGTTCATCACGGCCGTGACCACCATCACGGCCTGGGCGTGATCATTTCTGACTTTATTTTCCATGCCCTTTTCACTCTTCATGCCTTCCTGACCTGAAAACACTTGACAAATCCATTAATTGTGATCATTCTTCTCTCAATTCTTATAAATTATTCAAAGACAAAATTCAAAAACAAACTAAGAAGGGAAAGAAAGCTTGGGTTGCCTCCCAAGAAGCGCTTATTTACGGTCCTAAGCTTGACCATAGTCCTTTCAATCCTTTGCTGTTGGATCGAGGAGGGAAATCACAACCTCCTGTTCAAGTGGATGTTCTCCAAGGTTGTGTTTCAATCTCTGTCCATTGACCTTGAATGTTCCACGTTCCTGGTTCCAAACCTCGACGGCACCATACAGAAATACTTTCATTACTTTAAATGGTCCAGACCATTTAGACTTGAGCTTTCCTGGGAATAACCACAACCTCGAGTTGTAGAGTAGCACCAGTTATCCTTCATGGAATTCTCTACGAAGGATATGCTTATCATGCCACTTCTCTGTTCTCTCCTTGTAAGATCGTGCGGACTCATAAGCATCTAATCTTAGCTCATCAATTTCATGAAGTTGAAGGATCTCTTTTCGCCAGTGGCTTTTATATCAAAGTTTAGCATCTTAATAGCCCACAAGGCCTTATGCTCAAGCTCGATTGGTAAGTGACATGGGTTCCCGTAAATAAGTCTAAAGGGTGTCATCCCAATAGGAGTCTTGTAGGCCGTACGGTAAGCCCAAAGAGCATCGTCAAGCTTTAAGGACCAATCCTTTCTCGAACTTGAAACAGTCTTCTCTAGAATGCTCTTTATCTCTCGATTGGAAACTTCGACTTGCCCACTAGTCTGAGGGTGGTAACGTGTAGCAACACTATGAGTGACTCCATATCTGAGTAGGAGTTTTTCAAATTGTTTTTCAATGAAGTGCGATCCTCCATCACTAATGACTGCCCTTGGAATTCCAAACCTTGGAAAAATCACCTTCTTGAATAGTTTGATTACTGTTTTTGCATCACTTGTTGGGGAAGGAATGGCTTCCACCCATTTAGAGACGTAATCAACGGCTACAAGAATGAACTTATTGTTGCAAGAGTAAGGAAAGGGTCCCATGTAGTCAACTCCCCAAACATCAAATATCTCTACTTCCAGCATAGTGTTGAGTGGCATTTCATGCTTCTTAGAGATGTTCCCCATTCTTTGACATGGATCACAAGCAAACACGAACATTCGGGCATCTCTGAAAATATGAGGCCAATAGAAACCAGCTTGAAGCACCTTTGCTGCTGTCTTTGAGGCACTAGCATATCCTCCGTAAGATGAGGAATGACAACAACTCAAGATACTTGGAACCTCGACTTCCAGAATACACCTCAGTAAAGCTACGCACCAAGCCCCCCCGCAGATGGAAAGAACCTTCTTTGTTGATAATTGAACCCGGCCCCCAACCCCCCCGGGCACTCTCCAAGTGGGACATCCACGGGAAAGACCCGCCCCCAGGCGCGGAAAGGGCCCCCCCCCTCAACGGGCCCAGCGGCGGCCGGGGGCAGCCACCCAGACCCCAAAATCTTTCTCAAATCAAAATTGGCTTGAGCTCCATCTAGAGTTTTGCTTGTATAGTATATTGCACGAACTTTCTTGTCTATCCTTTGTCCCAACACTACTCCCACGGCGTAGTCACTAGCATCACACATTACTTCGAATGGCTCATTCTAATCTGGTGTTTGCAAAATGGGAGCAGTGGTCAAAGCTTCCTTCAATCAATAAAATGCACTCAAACATTCCTCATTAAAATCAAATGGAACATCTTTCATTAATAGGTTAGATAGGGGTTTAGAAATTTTTGAAAAATCTTTGATGAAATGCCGGTAAAACTCAGCGTGTCCCAAGAAACTTCTAACTCCTTTCACATTTACCGGTGGGGGCAAATTTTCAATAACATCTATTTTGGCCCTATCCACCTCAATACCTCTACCAGAAATCAAGTGCCCAAGCATTATACCTTCTTTTACCATAAAATGGCATTTATCCCAATTCAATACCAAATTGGTTTCTTCACATCGCTGCAAAATCTTAGACAAATTTGTTAAACAGTCATCAAAGGTAGTTCCATAAACAGAAAAATCATCCATAAAAACCTCCATGATGTTTTCAATAAATTCAGAAAAAATTGCAGTCATGCATCTTTGAAAAGTAGCCGGTGCATTACATAGACCAAAAGGCATTCTTCTATAGGCAAAAGTGCCATAGGGACAAGTAAACGTGGTCTTTTCTTGATCACTAGGATGTATAGGAATTTGATGAAAACCGAAATATCCATCCAAGTAACAAAAATATGAATGCCTAGCTAACCTTTCAAGCATTTGATCAATAAATGGAAGAGGGAAGTGATCTTTCCTTGTTGCCTTATTTAGCTTCCTATAATCGATGCACATTCTCCAACTGGTTACCGTCTTAGTAGGGATTAGTTCATTATTTTCATTTTGAATAACAATCATCCCCCCTTTCTTAGGAACTACATGCACCGGACTAACCCATTCACTATCGGAGATTGGATAAATAACCCCCACATCTAACAACTTAACCACTTCTTTCCTAAC
The DNA here is from genome assembly GCA_030762895.1 of Sophora flavescens. Classification (NCBI taxonomy): domain Eukaryota; kingdom Viridiplantae; phylum Streptophyta; class Magnoliopsida; order Fabales; family Fabaceae; genus Sophora; species Sophora flavescens. The sequence continues at coordinate 128,935,605 of CM061070.1, read as the reverse complement.
CACCTCTTTCATATTAGGGTTCAACCTACATTGATGCTCAATGGATGGTTTATGCTCATCTTCCATTAAAATGCGATGCATGCAAAAAAAAAGGATTTATGCCTTTAATATCATCAATTGTATATCCTATCACTTTTCTATGCATTCTAAGCTCCCTAAGCAATTTCTCAGTTTCCAACTCATTCAAGCTAGCGTTTACAATCACCAGATAGGAAGAGTTAGGACCAAGAAATTCATACCTTAATGTGGAAGGAAGAGGTTTTAGTTCTACCTTAGGGGCTTCTTCATCTTTCAAATCCTTATTCATTGGTGTCAACTCAAGTTTCTCTCTTTGTTTTGTTCGGAGAAATTTCTGGACTAACCTCTAGAAAGCGGGCATAACTCCTCACTTCTCCTCCATGAGCATTTAAGTCTCCCCCAATCAAACACATTTCTAATGGGTCATCAACACAAGCTTGAGTGGATTCTTCTTTCACCACTTGGTGCATCAAGTCAATCCTGCAACAAGAATCTTCAAAGGAAGGGTGTTTAATAGATTTAGCTAAATCAAATTCAACTTTATCATCACCCACAATTAAAGTCAATTTTCCATTTTTAACATCAATAATTGCTCCTGCGGTAGCTAAGAAAGGCCTACCGAGAATAATGGGGATTTGGGAATCCTCTTCCATTTCAAGTACCACAAAATCCGCAGGAATGAAAAATTTACCCACTCTAATAGGAACATCCTCCAAGATGCCTTCAGGGAATTTGACGGATCGATACGCCAATTGAAGGGAGATTGTTGTGGGTTTTAGTTCACCCATCTCCAACTTCTTGCAAACAGAGAGGGGCATAAGACTAAAACTAGCCCCCAAATCACAAAGAGCTTTATCAAAACTAGTGTTACCAATCAAGCAAGGAATAGAGAAACTACCTGGATCTTTCAATTTAGCAGGCAATTTATTTTGAATTAAAGCACTGCACTCCTCAGTTAAAGCCATTGTTTCATAGTCCTCTAGCTTTCTCTTATTTGACAAGATATCCTTAAGAAATTTAGCATATGTCGGTATTTGTTGTAACGCCTCAGTGAAGGGTACATTAATGTACAATTTCTTAAGGACCTCTAGAAGTTTTCCAAATTGCTTATCTAACTTGGCCTTAGCCAACCTTTGGGGGAAAGGTATTGGAGGTTGGTAAGGTGGTGGTGGGACATACTTAGACACTTTTTCACTAGGCTCTTCCTCTTCTAAGGGTTGTGTCTTAGTATGTTCCTTCTCCTCATCTACACTCTTGTTATCACTCTCCCCTTTAGCCTCGGGATTCTCAAGTTTCTTACCACTTCTTAGACTCACCGCTTTACACTATTCATTATTTGGGTTCACTTCAGGTTGTCCAGGAAACTTGCCCGGTTGCCTCATTGAATTGCCCGCTTGTTGGGCAATTTAAGTTTCTAACATCTTGTTGTGGATGGCTAAGTTATCTACCTTAGATGTTAACTCTTTTATTGCCTCATTAACTGCCCTACCTTGTTGCCTAAATTCTTCATTCTGCTTAGTTTGAGTAGCAACAAATTTTTTCATAAGAGACTCAAGTTTAGACTTTTGTACCTGAGGATATCCCGATGCGGGTTTCCTATTACCTTGGCCTTCTTGGAATTCGTGGTTCAACGTGTTGTTGTAGTTCCCGTAGGAAAGATAAGGATTATTCTTCCTTACTTGGTTGTAGGGATTTGGGGGAGCATAATTTGGTAACTTCGGGTTCGTGTCATAGAAATTGTGACAAGAGTTCACTTGTTCCCCCGAAGCACATGACTCAGGAGCGATACCATGTGGGCACTCCATTATGTCATGTCCCTGCATTCCACAAATCTCACAAACAACATTAGTAGCACCTATTGAACTCACATTAGCCTTTTCAAGCTTATCAAAGCGTTTATTTAATGAGTCGAATTTAGACATAATTAAATCAGTACTATTCATTTCAAACTTACCCCCCGAAACTTTTTCGGGTTATTACCTCTTTTCGAACCCCATTGGTGATAGTTGGTGGCTACGGTTTCAATGATATTGAACGCTTCGGTCAGAGGTATGTTCATAAAGGCTCCACCAGCTGCGGAGTCAAGTGACACCTTTGATGAGTAATCCAATCCGTTGTAGAAGGTATGCACTAACAACCACCTCTCGAGTCCATGATGTGGGTGATAGTGTGATTTCACATCATAATTCTTGTACACTTCTGCATGCATTTTCAGATAGTTTAGGCATATTTAAATTGATTTCTATTAGTTTTTACCTTGGAACGGGTGAAGCGGTTTCTTGGTGTTGTTTTGAAGGAATTTAAGGAAAAATGCTCAAGATTAGCCATGATGGAGCTTGGATGAAGACAGAGCTTGAAAAGTGAAGAAAATGACCCAAGCAGAGCCCATCACTGCCTAGTCGTGATGACCATCACGGCCGTGGTCGAGCAATAATTGAGAAGAAAGAAGGCAAAAGTCAGAAGCTGTCACGGCCTAGCCGTGATGCCCATCACGGCGGTGACATGTTAATTGAGTCAGAACCCTCCTAGGCAGAATCTGTCATGGCCTGGCCGTGATGCCCATCATGGCCTGGCCGTGATGCCCATCACGGCCTGGCCGTGATGCCCATCACGACCGTGACAGACCAATTGGTGAAGGCAGAAGCTATCACGGCCTAGCCGTGATGAGTGTTACAGCCGTGACAAACATATTTTGAAAGCACACCCAAGGCAGAACCCGTCACGGTCTGACCGTGATGGCCATCACGGTCGTGACGCGAATCCTAATCTATAAAGAGGCACGGGCAGAACAGAAGGAGGGAGTTTTTTGAACCCTAAGACACTCTCACTGAACCAGGGGCAGCTGCACAAGGATTCCATGGAGTTTCTTCTCCTTTTCATCTCTATTTCTTTGATTTTGTCATTGATCATGAGTAGCTAAACCTCCCATTGTTGGGATTAGATGTAGCTATTTCTGAATTCTCAATGTATTTGACTTGACCTTGTAATACAGGTTTTTCTTCCTTATGAGTGATTGATTTCCATGCTTAATGCTTGTTGTGGCGTGATCCCCCATGACTTGATTATTGTTTTGGTATGCAAATCGGAAAATTCGTATTAGAACTAGAACTGAAATCAACCACCTAGTAAACCTTGTATCTAGGAATGGATTTAGGTTTATTAGCAATCGTGTAATCCCTAATCATCATGCAAATTCATTAATCTAGGCCACCTAAGGAATTAGGGTCTATTAGTGGATTTAGGCTCTTGTCATCCGAGGAATCAGGGCTTGTGTAATCTTGTGGATTGATTGTATATTTGAAGTAGAAACTGTTTATTAGTCATTTCATTGCATGGGGATGAAGTTTAGTGAACCTAATCCCAACATCTTTCATATATTTAAGGAATCCTTTTAACTGCCTTCCAAGTGTTCGACAAAAAGCCATAAAGAACTCTTCCTTTTATTTTGTTTATTTTAGGTTTTAAATCTGATTGGGCTTGGTATTTACTATTGAGCTCCCTTTGATCCAAATATCCGCTTAGATAGTAATTGATTCGGTACGTGCTAGTACTTGTCACAATCCTCGTGAGAACGATAAACGGTCTCACCACCGTATTACTTGTACGACTAGTATACTTGCCTAGATTCGTCCAACAAGTTTTTGGCGCCTTTGCTGGGGACCGCGTTTCAATATTAGCATACCCAAGTCAATTACTAATTTAGGCACAATTTTATTTTTGTTTTACTGATCTGTGTTTCTGTGCTGTCATCTAGTGCTAACAGTTTTGGTCTCTAGACTTTTGTGCATGCGAGGTACTGTCTCGGCTGACCAACTCCTCTACGATCCTGAAATTGAAAGAACAACTAGGGAGAATCGGAGGCAAGCAAGACAGCAGAAACTGTTAGAACAAGAAGAAGAAGAAGAAGAAGAACAAGAGACTTCCACTTCTCAAGTTCATCAAGAAGAACTCAAGATGGCAGGCAATGGTGAAGGTGCTCCACGGAGGACACTTGGAGATTATGCCAATACAAATGTCAATCGGCATGTCACTAGCATAGTGAGGCCTCCGGTGAACTGCGCAAATTTTGAAATCAAGCCAGCTCTCATCAATATGGTTTCACAAAATCAATTTGCCGGGTTGGAGAAGGAGGATCCTAATAATCATGTCTCCTACTTCCTGGAGTTATGTGATACGAGTAAGCACAATGGTGTTTCCGATGATGCACTTCGCTTAAGGTTGTTTCCTTTCTCTCTAAGAGATAGGGACAAGGCTTGGCTCCAATCTCAACCAAGGGGGAGCATCACTACATGGGATGACTTAGAGGCAAAATTTCTTGCAAGGTTCTTTCCTGCCTCAAGATTTGTGAAGACAAGGGGTGATATCATAAGCTTTGCTCAACAAGAGGGTGAGACTCTTCATGACACATGGGAAAGGTTCAAAGACTTGCTCCGAAGATGTCCAAATCATGGGTTTGATGATCATACCCAAATGCAAACATTTTGCAATGGATTGAGGCCGTCAAACAGGTATATGTTGGATGCCTCAGCTGAAGGTTCCATGAACACAAAGACAGCGGAGGAAGCATTGATTTTGATAGAGGCTATGGCATCTAATGACTATTTGATGCATCATGATCGGGGTCCCACATCAAGGAGGGGAGTGTTGGAGTTAGACTCACAAAATGCACTTTTGGCTCAAAATAAAATTATGACACAACAACTTGAGTCCATCACCAAGCAACTAGCTCAACTCCCACAACAACTCCAAACTGTTCAAGGGACAACCATGCCACCTCAACAGGCAATGAGATGTGATTTTTGTGGAGGAGATCATGATAATGGAAGATGTGAGGCACCACCTAGTTCCCATGAGGAAGCCAATTACATGGGGAACTATGGGCGGCAAGGTAACAACCAATAATCCAACAATTACAACCAAGGGTGGAGGAATCAAACAAGTTTTGGTTGGAAACAAGATGCCGGACAAACGAGCAAGCCTCAACCCACACCACCTCAAGACCGTACTTCAATCGTGGAGAACACCCTCAATCAATACATGCAAATGTCCATGTCAAACCAGAAAAACACCGATGCTTCCATAAAGAACTTGGAGGTTCAAGTTGGACAAATTGCAAAGCACCTAGCGGAGCAATCTAGCAGTAGTTTTTCAGGTAATACTTAAACTAATCCTAAAGAGCATTGTAAGACTATTGTTTTGAGGAGTGGTAAAAGTCTTGAGGAAGAGAGTGGTGAGCCTTTGGTGAAAAATCAGAGAGTTGATGAAAAAACAGAGATGAGTGCTGAGAAAAAAGAGGAAAAAGGCAAAGAGGTTGTAGTAGAGGAGGAAGAAAAAGACAGTGAAAAAGACAAGAGGGAGAAGCTAGTGGATGAAAATTCAATTTTGAGGAGGAGTAAAAGTCATATTTTGAAAGATAGATACAAGCCTCAAGAGATCCCCTCTTATGTGAAGTTGTCGTATCCTCATTTGAGCAAGAAAAAGGAGAAGGAAGAACAGTTTGCCAAATTTCTTGACATCTTCAAGAGGTTACAGATTAACATACCCTTTGCTGAAGCACTAGAGCAGATGACCACTTATGCAAAGTTCATAAAGGAACTGCTCACGAAGAAAAGAAAGTTCAAAGAAGGTGAGACTGTTGCCTTGACGGAAGAATGTAGTGCAATACTTCAAAGAAAGCTACCTCCAAAGCTTAAAGATCCTGGTAGTTTTACAATCCCTTGCACTATTGGGAGTGTTGCTATTAGGAAGGCCTTGTGTGACTTGGGAGCGAGTATCAATTTGATGCCGCTTTCAATTTTGAACAAGCTTGGAGGTGGTGAAGTGAAACCAACAAGGATGGCATTGCAACTAGCTGATAGATCAATCAAGCGTCCTTATGGTATTTTGGAAGATGTTCTGGTAAAAGTGGATAAGTTTATCTTCCCAGCGGATTTTGTGATATTAGACATGTAGGAGGATGTAGAAGTTCCACTTATATTGGGGAGACCTTTTCTAGCGACTGGTCGTGCTTTGATAGATGTACAAAAGTGCCAACTTCGACTCAGAGTGCAAGATGAAGAGGTTACTTTCAATGTATTTGAAGCTATGCATCGCCCGAGTGATGAAGAGAATTGTTTCCGCATGGACCTTGTGGAAGTAGTGGCTAAAGAAGCCTCTGCACATCAGCTCCACTCCTCTACTCTTGAGAAGGTAATTGTGAACTCTATTGAAAATCTTGATGAGGAAGAGGGGAGGGAAATAGAAGACTGTTTGTGTGATCTGGAAGCTCAACCCAAGCAACTTGCTGTCAACACTAAGAAAGAAGAGCTCAAAAAGGATGAAGTCCAAGAGAAGCTCGAGTTAGAGCTTAAACCTCTACCTCCCCACTTGAAGTATGTGTTTCTTGGTGAGAATGATGAAGACCCGTCATAGTGAGCAATGTATTGTCCAAGTTGGAAGAGGAGAAACTTGTAAGGGTGCTTAGAGAGCATAAAACAGCATTTGGATGGTCCATCTCAGATTATAAAGGTATTAGTCCTGCATTTTGTATGCACAAGATCATGATGGAGGCTGAATTTAAACCGGTGGTCCAACCGCAAATGAGGCTCAATCCTACAATGAAAGAAGTGGTAAGGAAGGAGGTGCTGAAACTCCTTGAAGCTGGAATGATCTATCCGATTTCTGATAGTGCTTGGGTGAGTCCGGTACAGGTGGTTCCAAAGAAAGGTGGCATGACCGTCGTGCACAACGAGAAGAATGAGTTGATCCCAACTAGAACGATCACCGGTTGGAGAATGTGTATAGATTACCGGAAGCTAAACCAAGCTACTAGGAAGGATCACTTCCCACTTCCATTCATGGACCAGTTGTTGGAGAGGTTGGCCGGACAAGCCTATTATTGTTTCTTGGATGGTTATTCGGGTTATAACCAGATTGCGGTTAACCCGGAAGACCAAGAGAAAACTGCCTTCACATGCCCTTTTGGAGTTTTTGCCTATCGGAAGATGCCTTTCGGTCTTTGTAATGCGCCTGCGAAATTTCAAAGGTGCATGCTTTCCATTTTCTCTGATATGGTAGAAAAATACATTGAAGTTTTCATGGATGATTTTTCTGTTTTCGGTTCCTCTTATGATAATTGTTTGTCTAACCTTGCTGATGTGTTAAAGAGGTGCATGGACACCAATTTAGTCTTAAATTGGGAGAAGTGTCATTTTATGGTGCAAGAAGGCATTGTGCTTGGGCACAAAATTTCAGCTAAGGGGATCGAAGTGGATAAATCCAAGATTGATGTGATTGAGAAACTACCTCCACCAGTGAATGTCAAGGGTGTGAGGAGTTTTCTTGGTCATGCAGGCTTTTACCGGCGGTTCATCCAAGACTTCTCAAAGATAGCCAAGCCGTTGTGTGGCCTTTTGAACAAGGACACTCCATTTGTGTTTGATACTGCTTGTCTTACCTCTTTTCAAATTTTGAAAGACAAGTTGATCACTGCTCCCATTCTTGTTGCACCCAACTGGGAGTCACCATTTGAATTAATGTGTGATGCCAGTGACTACGCAGTTGGGGCAGTTTTGGGACAGCGAAAGGACAAGTTTTTCCATGCCATTCACTATTCTAGCAAGGTTCTCAATGAGAACCAAATAAATTATGCAACAACTGAAAAAGAGTTGCTGGCCATAGTGTTTGCATTGGAAAAGTTTCGTTCATACTTGATTGGTTCACAAGTCACTGTTTTTACTGATCATGCTGCAATTAAATATTTGTTGACTAAGTTAGATTCAAAACCAAGACTCATAAGGTGGATTCTATTGTTGCAGGAATTTGACTTAGTCATTAAGGAAAAAAAGAGCAGCGAAAATTTGGTGGCTGACCACTTATCTCGGCTAGTGAATGAAGAAGTTGCTGCCAAAGAAAAGGACATTCGGGATGAGTTCCCGGATGAGGCCTTATTTCTGGTGCATGAAAGACCATGGTTTGCCGACATGGCAAATTTCAAGGCAGTCAATATTGTTCCAGAGCACCTCACTTGGCAACAAAAGAAGAAATTCTTCCGGGATGCCAACCATTTCATGTGGGATGACCCATTTCTGTTCAAGGTTGGACCGGATGGCTTATAGAGGAGGTGTGTTAGTCAAGAGGAAGCAGGGAATATTTTGTGGCATTGCCATAACTCTCCATATGGTGGACATTACAATGGGGATAGGACAGTTGCAAAGGTCCTCCAATCTGGGCTCGTTTGGCCCTCAATCTTCAAGGACTCTTACAATCATGCGAAGAGTTGTGACAAGTGCCAAAGGACCGGGAACATTTCAAAAAGGGATGAGATGCCACTGCAAAACATATTGGAGGTTGAGGTATTTGATTGCTGGGGCATAGACTTTATGGGTCCACTTCCACCTTCATTCTCCAATCAATATATCTCGGTGGCGGTGGACTATGTTTCTAAATGGGTGGAGGCCATTGCAACACCGAAGAATGATGCCCAGACAGTGATTAAATTCATCAAGAAGAACATTTTTGCCCGGTTCGGTGTCCCAAGGGTCCTTATAAGTGATGGGGGATCTCACTTTTGCAACTCACAACTGAAAAATGTGTTGACCAAGTATGATGTGAGGCATAAGGTGGCATCTCCCTATCATCCGCAAACAAATGGGCAAGCGGAGGTTTCTAACCGGGAGATTAAGCAGATTTTGGAAAAAACTGTGGCCACCTCAAGAAGAGATTGGGCAAGGAAGCTTGACGATGCCTTATGGGCTTACCGGACTGCATTGAAAACTTCTGTGGGGTTATCTCCGTTTAAGATGGTCTATGGGAAGGTATGTCATCTACCCGTAGAGTTGGAGCATCGAGCCTTTTGGGCATTGAGGTTCTTAAATTTTGATGCCACTCTGGCGGGTGAGAAAAGAGTCGATCAACTGCATGAATTAGAGGAGATGCGCCTTAATGCATATGAGAATGCGACTATTTACAAGCAGCGAGTCAAGACCTACCATGACAAGAAGATCGTGATGAAAACATTTCAGTCGGGACAACAAGTTCTATTATTCAGTTCCCGACTGAGATTGTTTCCGGGCAAGTTGAAGTCTAAGTGGTCGGGATTGTTCATTGTCAAAGAAGTCTCACCTCATGGAGCTATAGAAGTGGAGGATCCTACTTCAAAAAGGACCTTCAAAGTCAATGGCCAAAGGCTCAAGGCCTACTTGGGTGGTGATATCGAGAGATTGATCTCAGCTGTGCGCCTTCATGATCCTTGAGATCACCTACTCGTCAAGCTAGTGACGTTAAAGAAGCGCTTATTGGGAGGCAACCCAAGTTTTCTTTTCATTTTCCTTTTTGTTTTTGATTTTTAACTCTTGAATAATTTGAGAAGATCAAGAGTAATAGGATCATCAATTACTAAATTTGTTAAGTGTTTTCAGGGCAAGAAAGAAGGAGAAGCAAAAGGGCAGGGAGAAACAGAATCAGCAACCATCACGCCCAGGCCGTGACACAGGTCACGGCCGTGATGAGATTAATGTAAAGACCAGAAAGGATCACGGCTTAGCCGTGATACCCATCACGGGCATGATGAGAGGAACCTGAAGATCAGAAAGCATCATGGCCTAGCCGTGATGGACCAGAATTGATCACGACCTGCCCGTGATGAGGCTCACGGTCGTGATGCATTTCCCAACAAGTTTCTGACTAATCATGTTAGCCAACACCTGCTACCACCTCAGTAAGTCGTTCCATTTTTCTCCTCTCTCTGACTTGATTATTTACATTGGGGACAATGTAAGTTTTTAAGCTTGGGGTAGGGGTACTTTTGCATACTTTGCATTTTTCATGTTGTATTCATATAGGCATAGCTTTGCATGATCACATGATTAGATTACCCCCTTGCTTAGATACGATGCATCCAAGTGTGAGAACTGAGTGCCAAATAAATTGAGATAGTGAATTGTTGAACCCAATTTTGTTTATTCTTGTGATAAGGCTATAAATAAAAATGCTTGAGATAATCTTTGATAGTTGATAATTAGCATATGGTTCCGTAGATTCATGTTTCTCACTTATTTTTGAACTACTAAAATGTGAGATTTTGAGCCAAAAAGGGGTACTCACTAAATCTACCTCATTCTTTCTGATAGAGTGTTATTCCTCTTGGTTTGTATTCTCTAGAACCTGACTTGAAACCGTTTTGAAGCTTAAAAATTTTTTTGAAAACATTTTTGAAAATGATTGAGGCACTAGGTATTTTTCTGGCCTTATGAGCTTTGATTGACTAAATGCTACCCCTTAGGTTCCCAATTTTGAGCTTGAAAGAATAAAATACTTTTCTTGGTACCTTGAAATACTTTGATGAATAATGCTTGATGAGGGACCTTCTAAAGTATTACAAAAAGGGTAAAAAGGTAGTTGAAAAAGTATGGGATGAGAAAGTAAGAAAAATATTTCTCTTGAATTGAAAATCTCCCCTTCTCCAAATAAAAAGAAAAAATAAAAGAAAGAAATATAAATAGAGAAGGGGATGACAAAAAGAAAAGTGATAAATAAAAGAGAAAGAAAGATGGAAAAGTGAATCAAAACCCAAAAATGTATTTTAGAAGGTGTCATGAGTTGCAATGCTTGATATTTTTTGTAGCCTTTTGAAATTTCATTTTCTTGATTTCCCCACCTAACGATTAATCCCATGGCCCCGTTACAACCAAATCAAAAGACCTCTTGATTCTTAATTGTTTTCATTAATAAAGTAGAGATTTGGTTGATAGTCAAGCCTATGGTAGAATTCATTCCTTGAGGAAAATGGAGCGAATTGTCATATATCCCTAAACACTTGAGTGAGGTGAGAAAGAGTGCCAAGCAAATGAACAAGCTTGGGGTGATTTTCAGATGAGAAAGAGTGCCCGAATCAGTGAGAATATGAGTCTAAGAAACCTAAGCTTCTAATTGGACTTGAAACTGATTGTCTCTTGCTGAATTATTTGAAAATGCATGTTACTTGGATTAGTTACTCGGGTTCTTGGTTCACTATCCATGCTTTGATTATTTATCTCTTCTGGCCTTAGTGATTGCTTGAGGACAAGCAAATGAATAAGCTTGGGGTGATTTGATAGTGTGATTTCACATCATAATTCTTGTACACTTCTGCATGCATTTTCATATACTTTAGGCATATTAAATTGATTTCTATTAGTTTTTACCTTGGAACGGGTGAAGCGGTTTCTTGGTGTTGTTTTGCAGGAATTTAAGGAAAAATGCTCAAGATTAGCCATGATGGAGCTTGGATGAAGACAGAGCTTGAAAAGTGAAGAAAATGACCCAAGCAGAGCCCATCACGGCCTAACCGTGATGACCATCACAGCCGTGGTCGAGCAATAATTGAGAAGAAATAAGGCAAAAGTCAGAAGCTGTCACGGCCTAGCCATGATGCCCATCACGGCGGTGACATGTTAATTGAGTCAGAACCCTCCTAGGCAGAATCTGTCACGGCCTGGCCGTGATGCCCATCACGACCGTGACAGACCAATTGGTGAAGGCAGAAGCTATCACGGCCTAGCCGTGATGAGTGTCACGGCCGTGACAAACATATTTTGAAAGCACGCCCAAGGCAAAACCCGTCACGGTCTGACCGTGATGGCCATCACAGTCGAGACGCGAATCCTAATCTATAAAGAGGCACGGGCAGAATAGAAGGAGGGAGTTTTTTGAACCCTAAGACACTCTCACTGAACCAGGGGCAGCTGCACAAGGATTCCATGGAGTTTCTTCTCCTTTTCATCTTTATTTCTTTGATTTTGTCATTGATCATGAGTAGCTAAACCTCCCATTGTTGGGATTAGATGTAGCTATTTCTGAATTCTCCATGTATTTGACTTGACCTTGTAATACAGTTTTTGCTTCCTTATGAGTGATTGATTTCCATGCTTAATGCTTGTTGTGGCGTGATCCCCCATGACTTTATTATTGTTTTGGTATGCAATTGGAAAATTCGTATTAGAACTAGAACTGAAATCAACCACCTAGTAAACCTTGTATCTAGTAATGGATTTAGGTTTATTAGCAATCGTGTAATCCCTAAGCATCATGCAAATTCATTAATCTAGGCCACCTAAGGAATTAGGGTCTATTAGTGGATTTAGGCTCTTGTCATCTGAGGAATCAGGGCTTGAGTAATCTTGTGGATTGATTGTCATATTTGAAGTAGAAACTGTTTATTAGTCATTTCATTGCATGGGGATGAAGTTTAGTGAACCTAATCCCAACATCTTTCATATATTTGAGGAATCCTTTTAACTGCCTTCCAAGTGTTCGACAAAAAGCCAAAAAGAACTCTTCCTTTTATTTTGTTTATTTTAGGTTTTAAATCTGATTGGGCTTGGTATATACTATTGAGCTCCCTTTGATCCAAATATCCGCTTAGATAGTAATTGATTCGGTATGTGCTAGTACTTGTCACAGTCCTCGTGGGAACGATAAACGGTCTCACCACCGTATTACTTATACGACTAGGTATACTTGCCTAGATTCGTCCGACAGTGGGCAAGACTCTAGCAATCCCTTGTAACGATCCCAAGCTCTGGATAAGCATTCTCCGTCCTTTTGGAAGAAGCCGGTGATCTAAGTTCGTAGGTAAGCAGTCTTGGATGGAGGGAAGAACTTCTCCAAGAATGCCTGCTCTAGTTGGTCCCAAGTTGACAACGTCTTAGCGGGCACTTGGTTCAACCAAGCTTTTGCCTTTCCAGTCAGAGAAGAGGGGAATAACCTCAAGCGTATAGCATCGATCAGGGCACCTTGAATTCTTATTGCATCGGTGAATTCCAAGAATGTCTCCACATGATCAGTCGGGTCCTTCGAAGGTAATCCTCCAAATTGATGTTGCCTAATCATGCCAATTAACTGAGGCGGTATAGTGTAGTTCTCCGCCTCAATTTCTGGCCTAGCGATCCCAGTTCGTAAACCCCTAGCATTTAGGGCTGCGTAGTCCTTCAGTGGTTTGGTATCCGGTAGATTCGTCATGAGTGGAATGGGAATCAACCTCTCTCTCTCTCTTTAAAAGAAATGTCCAGAAAAATCAATTAAAAATTAAATTGAAATTCAAGAAAACACAGTCCCCGGCAACGGCGCCAAAAACTTGATGTGGCCTCAAATCCGCAAGTGAACGGCTTCGTCGTCAAGTAATAAAAAGAGATCAAACCACAGAGACCGTGATCTTTGGTCGCGCTGTCGCGCACGCGCCAAAAGGAACGAGCGAGTTTAAAACTGTAGTTTAGGGCGACAACTCGGATGTCGTCTCACAAGGACTCTTAAAGTGTTATTTTTCACAAAAAATAAGTTTTGTGGGGGGGGGGGGGTTGGATTGGATGCAATCAAAGAAAATAAAACAATGAAAAACAGAGCAATTAAAAACAGGGCAGTTTAAAGATATTATCAAATAGCAAACAACGATTAATCTACTGTTCTCGAATTCCCAACTATCCTTGGTTCATGTAATCCTAAGCCCTAAGCAGATTCTAATCTCCTTTCAGTTGTAGCAACAATTAACAACGCAATCGCTACTACGGATATATGTTCCTATTCCCGAAATAACAAACGGGGTTAAGCCCTTATGAACTAACGAACATGAATGAACACACGCGAAATAACAAACGCGATTTAGTATAGGAACATAACATCACTGAAATGAATCAATACAACACTACACACTCCTGAAATAACAAACAGAAATGTATAATATGGTATTGAAAAGGGAAAAACAATTAAAATAGGAATTACAAAACCTCAAGTATATGGAATTCTCATACAGTAGACTAATCTAAGAATTTAGTTCTCCATAACAATAACGAAATACACAGAAAAATATGTAAAACTGTGGAGAAGCAAAAGTTGTTCATAATCTGCCCAGACAGCTATTTATAACATTCAGGAATTTTTGTCCTCTCGCGAGGCGAAGCCTCTATCGCGACGCGAATCTTGTGAACAGTCTGCAACCTTTGGTATTCTCGCGAGGCGAGGATCTGAAGAGTCTTCTTATTACGCCCGTTATGAACATCAGGGGCCAACCGTGATGCTTTCTGACTTCCAGGCTCGCGAGGCGAATGGATGATCGCGAGGCGAGACTCTTCAACTTCAAAACTGCCACAGCCGTGACCTTCAACACGGATAAGCCGTGATAGTCTCTGACTTTCAGGGCTGGGTGACTCGCGGGGCGAACCAGAGACCTTGCATTTTCTCGGAACAGTCAGCCTTCGGGGTCGTGAGGCGAAGAGATGTTCGCGAGGCGAACCAGAGAAGATGTCATTTTCACTGTTCTGCTGGCTTTCAGGTTCGCGAGGCGAGGGAAACTCTCGCGAGGCGAATCCCCTGTTTCTTTATTCTCTCAACTTCTTCTTAACCTGAAAACAAAGAAATAACTATAAGTGTATTATTTGACTCAAAACTGGGTAATTTAACCTAAAACTACTTTAGAGACTCAAAACCTTGCTTGAGGAAACCCCCCCCCCCCCTCCTCCTCCAACAGACCAATAATTGAGAATTTCATCATTCAAACAATCATCAATCTAAGCAGGGGATCCAAGTCTACACAAGAGGGAGATCACCAATTCCAAACAACTGCCTTCCTCACAAGGGCATTTATTGTTCACTCAATCACTCAGTTTGTGTCAGGCTATTAACATTGCACTCAATTTCACTTTCAAGAACACTTTCCATAAATTTGATTTTCATCTCAAAATGGTTCCCACAGAAAATATGCATGCAACATCAACAGGTCTTTTATGGGTTGTAATGGGGCCTGACTAAGGGTAGGACATACAAAGGTACTAGCTGAAGACCCTAGGAACTAAGAGAGCATGAACATTATTTACACTTTGAAATTCCACTCAAGTTCCTTTTCTCATTTTTCTTTATGCCTTGGGTGGCTACAACCTTTTATTTTCTAATAAATTTTTTTTTACAAGCCTTTGGCTCTAACCTTTTTATTGTATTTTTTCTCAATCCCAAACAACATGTCACCTTGTAGCCACCCCAAACTTAGTTTCTTGCAACCTTTTCTCTTTCTAAGATTCCAAGCCCTCCTAATCCTAAGATCGGGTTAACATGGTTTTTCCAGATTTTGGGCTTATAACATTAGGTTATCAAGAATTAACAGGCTAATAGGCTCAATGGGGCTAACTATGGAACATGCATTAGGGATGGTTATTTTAGGCTAAGTAGCTATTTACAAAGAAAATGCCTAAATCATTTGCTGCACACATATAATCATGCAAACCAAAAAGAGATTCAAGCAAATTCAGGAAAGTGCAACTTAAAAAGTGATTTTCACACAGTCAAAAACATGTTGGAGGCTCAAAACCTCACCTGGACATTCATGAAAATTGTTTGACAGAGATTCTATCCCTAGTGTGTGCTTCCTATCACCCCAAACTTATCATAAATCATGCCATCATAACAAAATCTCAAAGTTCAGTTTCCAATCATATGGGGACCACTTTTCAAAACAAAAAATTTTTCAGCCTAGGGGGAATCATCACATAAATCATGCAATCAATCTGTGCAAAATCAATCAAAATCCATCAAACTTGCCAACAAAAGACTCAACACAACTCCTGAGCTTCTCAAATTATTCAGGAGCTTTATTCAAAGAAAAGAAAAAAACAAGATAAACAAAACTACAACTAGTTCCCTCCCCCACACTTAAAATTTACATTGTCCCCAATGAAACAACATAACAATAAAATCAGAGTGAGGGAAAGGAAAGGGAACTCCCTGATCAAGTATCAGTGTAGGTGGGAGCTTCCAAGGAGAGCTCCTCAACATTAACATCCACAGGAACACCAGCATTCACACCATGGAATGGCTTCAGCCTCTGCCCGTTAACCTTGAAGGGCTTGTGGGTACCTGCACGTGTAATCTCTACTGCACCATAAGGAAAAACGTTAGTCACAACAAAGGGGTCATCCCATTTGGACCTAAGTTTCCCAGCCATTAATTTCAGGCGGGAGTTAAACAATAAGACTAGCTGGCCCACAGAAAATTCTTTTCTAACAATCATCCTATCATGAAAAAGTTTTGTTTTTTCTTTATAAATCCTGGAGCTTTCATAGGCTTCTAGCCTAAGCTCCTCAAGTTGCTGCAACTGTAGTTTTCTTTCAACACCAGCTTCCTTCATGTCCATGTTACAGCTCTTTACTGCCCAATATGCACGGTGCTCAACTTCCATCGGGAGGTGACATGCCTTGCCAAATACAAGCCGAAAGGGGG
This sequence comes from Sophora flavescens, assembly GCA_030762895.1. Taxonomy (NCBI): domain Eukaryota; kingdom Viridiplantae; phylum Streptophyta; class Magnoliopsida; order Fabales; family Fabaceae; genus Sophora; species Sophora flavescens. Next base: position 128,919,366 of record CM061070.1, on the reverse strand, counting down.
ACATTCCTATAGGTGTCTTGAAAGCAGTCCTCTGGGCCCACAGTGCGTCTTCCAGACGGCGACTCCATTCCTTTCTATTCAGCTGCACCATCTTCTCTAGAATTTGCTTGATCTCCCTGTTGGATATTTCAGCCTGGCCATTGGTCTGGGGATGGTAAGCAGTGGAAACTCTATGTACAACCCCATATTTTCTGAGTAAGGCTTCCATGGTTCTGTTGCAAAAGTGTGTGCCCTGGTCACTAATGATAGCCTTAGGTATGCCAAACCTGCAAAAAATGTTGGACCTATCAAATTTGGAAACAACTTTAGCATCGTTAGTCCTAGTGGGGATTGCTTCCACCCACTTTGAAACATAGTCTACAGCCAAAAGAATATATACAAAACCAAAAGAAGGGGGGAAAGGACCCATGAAATCCATCCCCCACACATCAAAAACCTCACAAAAGAGCATGGGCTGCTGAGGCATCTCACTCCTACGAGTGATGGCAGGGCCTGTTGTTTGACATTCTTTGCAATTCCTGTATACCTCATAGGAATCTCTAAAAATTGTGGGCCAGTAGAACCCAGAATCCAGGACTTTTCTTGCTGTCCTCTGTGGTCCAAAATGTCCTCCAACTTGAGAGGCATGTGAGAAGTGCAAAATGGACTCTGTCTCATGATCGGGGACACACCTCCGAATCACCTGATCACTGCAAAACTTCCAAAGGTAGGGATCATCCCACACATAGTACTTTGCATCGCTCTTGAGCTTGTGGAACTTATGTCTACTTGTACCTGCAGGAACAACACCAGCAACCAGAAAGTTAACTATGTCAGCAAACCAGGGGGTTACCCCATACAGATGTAGAAGCCTCTCATCAGGGAAATCATCTTGGATGGGAGAAGGATCCTCATCCCTAGCTATTCAGCTCAAGTGATCCGCTACCAAATTCTCAGCTCCACTCTTGTCTTTGATCTCCACATTGAATTCTTGGAGCAAAAGCATCCACCGGATCAGTCTTGGCTTGGCTTCTGGTTTCTTTAACAGATATTTCAGAGCTGCATGGTCAGTGAAAACAATAACCCTAGAACCTAGCAAATATGACCTAAACTTATCAAGTGCAAATACAACAGCTAGAAGTTCTTTCTCAGTGGTGGTGTAATTTGATTGTGCAGCATCTAATGTCCTAGAAGCATAGTGAATGACATGGGCAGCCTTGCCCACCCTTTGTGCCAGAACTGCTCCCACAGCAAAATTGGAAGCATCACACATTAGTTCAAAAGGGAGTGTCCAGTCTGGGGGCTGGATGATGGGGGTAGATGTCAATGCTTTTTTCAGATAGTCAAATGACTCCTTGCAATGGTCATCAAATTGGAACAGGGCATCATTCTTCAGCAGGTTTGACAATGGCAGAGCTATCTTGCTGAAATCCTTAATAAAGCGCCTGTAGAAACCTGCATGTCCAAGGAAAGAACGGATCTCGCGTACGCAAGATGGGTAAGGCAATGAATAAATCACATCAATTTTTGCAGGATCTACTGAAATGCCTTCTTTAGAAATAACATGACCTAAAACTATCCCCTGTTCTACCATAAAGTGACATTTTTCATAATTCAAAATCAAATCAGCCTCAATGCATCTTTGTAGAACTAAGCTCAGACTATGCAGACATGCATCAAATGAGGAGCCATATACAGTGAAGTCATCCATGAACACCTCTATGCAATTTTCAATAAATTCAGAGAAAATGCTAAGCATGCATCTTTGAAAGGTGCCAGGAGCATTACAAAGGCCAAATAGCATCCTCCTATAGGCAAACGTACCGAAGGGGCACGTAAAAGTGGGGGTCTTTTCCTGATCCTCAGGGGCAATATGGATCTGGAAATAGCCGGAAAAGCCATCAAGAAAGCAATAATGAGATTTACCAGCCAGCCGATCTAGCATTTGATCTATGAATGGCAAAGGAAAATGATCCTTTCTGGTGGCCTGGTTCAACTTCCTATAATCTATCTGAGACTCGCTTGACTATTCTAGACTCTAGTAGGTACTAGCTCATTATTATCATTCCTAACTACTGTGAGACCGGACTTCTTTGGTACAACTTGCACCGGACTTACCCAAGTACTATCAGAGATGGGGTATATAATACCTGCCTGTAGAAGCTTAGTCACATCTTTCTTCACCACATCCAAAATCAATGGGTTTAGTCGCCTTTGGGCCTGTCTAACTGGCTTAGCCCCATCCTCCAATAAAATTCTGTGCATGCATCTGGAGGGGCTAATTCCTGGAATATCAGCCAATGTCCACCCAATAGCTTTCTTGTGCTTCTTCAGAACCTCCAATAGTTTTGCTTCCTGGTCAGAGTCAAGGCTGGAAGAAATGATGACTGGAAGTTTCTCATTTGTCTCCAGGTAGGCATACTTCAGGTTCCCAGGAAGTGGCTTGAGTTCTAGGGATGGTGGCTGCTCAACAGATGGTACATTGGGAGTATCCAGGATGTCAAGGACTTCTACTGAACAGACAGCTTCACTATCACTATCACTATCACTATCACCCTGTGATGCGTGATTTTTAGATATAAAGGCAAGTGCACCTCGTCGCAAACAAGTAATACGGTGGTGAGACCGGTTATCGTATCCACAGGGATCGGTTGTCAATTACCAATTCACAAACTCAACAACTATCTAGACTAAACTATGGTATGAAAAGATCATAAAATAAGGAAATAAAATATTTTTGTCTTTTTGGACTTTTAACAAACACTTGGAGTGCAGAATTTACAAATGGTCGAGATTGTCAGGTTTAGATTACACTAATCCTCCCTTAATTGCAATGAAATGGCTAACAACACAAGTCCTAATTCAATCATGCCAATCAAGCCTTTTCTAAGATACTCAAGCCTAATGTCTTAGGTGCATTGAGCCTAAAACCCCAAATTAAACCCTAATGTCTTAGGTGGATTAACCTGAGATTTTGCATTAAGTCAAGACTTATAAGATTGCAAGCAGCCAACACCTATGTCTAGATTCTTGAACTACTTGGCATATGATTCATGAGCATGCCTTAACACCAACCTTTCAGTTATCTATCAAAGCAACATATCATTCCTATGGGTAGCTAAGCCAAGGAGAGCATTAAACACAGAATCACATACTCATAAAGAAATAGAAACTTGTATTGAAATCAAATCAATTAACAATCAAGTTCAGAAAAGCTACATCTAAACCCAACAATGGGGGAATTAGCTACACATGATAATGGCTACAAAATAGAAAGAGAGAAGAGAGGAAGAAAACTCCATGACGAATCCTTCAATCTTCTTCCAATCCAAGAGCAGAGAAGATGTCATCTTTAAGGTCCTAGCCTTCCCCCAGCCATCAGCCCTCTTTAGGGTTCCCAAGCCTCTGCCAAAAGTCCCTTTGTTCTGTCTGCTGTGCTCTTATTTATAGATCAGTCGCGCGTCACGGCCATGATGGCCATCACGGCCAGGCCGTGACGGATTCTGTTTCTGGAACTTCTGGCGATTTTTAGGCTCTCGCGTGGCGAGCCCCTTCTCGCGTCGCGAGCCCTCTGTTCATGGCCGTGATCTCCATCACGGCCAAGCCGTGATGGATTCTGGCTTGTGATGGTTTTGGGTCACGGCCGTGATGTACATCACGGCTAGGCCGTGACAGACTCGACTTGACCTTTCGCCTTTTCGGTTTTGCTCGATCATGGTCGTGATGGGCATCACGCTGCCGTGATGGGCTCTGTTTGGCTCATTTTCTTCACTTTTAAGGCTCTAAATCATCCAAGCTTCATCATGGCCAAACCTTGGGCATTTAATCATGAATTCCTGCAAAACAACACCACAACACCGCCTAACCCGTTCCAAGGTAAAAACTACTAAAATCAAACTAAAAATGCCTAAACTATATGCAAATGCATGCAGAAATGTACATGGAAAATGAGGTAAAATCACACTCATCAAATCACCCCAAGCTTAAGACTTTGCTTGTCCTCAAGCAAAAAACAAGGCCAGAAGAAGAACAGAACATGGATAGTGAACCAAGAACCCGAGTTCATGATCCAAGCAATAGGCAATTCAAACAATTTAGCAAGAGACAATCAATTCAAGTCCAATTAGAGGCTTAGGTTCCTTAGAATCATGTTCTCACTGATTTGGGCACTCTTTCTCACTTGAAGCTCACCCCAAGTTTGTTTATTTGCTTGGCTCTCTTTTTAGCCTCACTCAAGTGTTAAGGGAATATAACATTTCGCTCAATTTTTCTCAAGGAATGAATTCTACCATAGGCTTGACTATCAACCAAATCTCTACTTTATTAATGAAAACAATTAAGAATCAAGAGGTCTTTTACTTGGTTGTAACAGGGCCATGGGATTAATCTTTAGGTGGGGATAACAAGAAAAGGACATTTCAAAAGGCTACATAAACATCAAGCTTTGCAAACATGACCTTCTAAAATACCTTCTTGGGTTTTCAATTCACTTTCCACCTTTCTTTTCTTTCTTTTTCTTTTTATTTCTCACTTTTCTTTTTGTCATCCCCTTCTCTATTTATTTTTCTTTTTTTTTTCTTTTCTTTTTCTTTTATTTGGAGAAGGAGAGATTTTTCAACTCAAGAGAATTATTTTTTTCTGATTCTTTTCCCAAACTTTTTCAACTACCTTTTTACCCTTTTGTAATACTTTAGAAGGTCCCTATCAAATATATTTATCAAAACATTTCAGGGTACCAAGAAAAGCATTTTTTTTCATGTAGGCTCAAAATTGGGCAACTAAGGGGTAGCATTTCATCATTCAAAACTCAGAATGCCAGAAAAATACCTATTGCCTCAATCATTTTCAAAAATGTTTTCAAAAATTTTCAAGCTTCAAAATGGTTTTAAGTCAAGTTCTAGAGAAAAAAACCAAGAGGAATACACTCTAACACAAAGAATGGGGTAACATTTTAGTGAGTACCCCTTTGGCTCAAAATCTCACATTTTAGTTCAGAATCAATGAAAAACACAAATCCTCAGAACCATATGCTAATTATCAACTATCCAAGATCATCTCAAACATTTTCATTTGCAGCCATATCACAAGAATAACAAATTGGGTTCAGCAATTCACTATCACAAATTATTGGGCACTTGGTTCTCACAATCGGATGCAAAATTCAGCAAGGGCAATCTAATTGTGTGATCATGCAAAACTATCATGCAAAACTATATGAATGCAACATGAAAAAAAAAATGCAAATGCAAAATACCCCTACCCCAAGCTTAAGAATTTACATTGTCCCCAATGTAAACAATCAAGATGGAGAGGGAAAAAAAGAAAAATTGGAACGATTTACCGAGGCGGTAACGGGTGCTGACTCACATGCTTTTTGGCTTTGTTTCTCCCTACTCTTTTTGCTTCTCCTTCCTTATTATCCTAAAAACACTTGGCAATTTTATTAGTAAAAGAAAACTCTTGATCTTCTCAAATTATTCAAGAGTTTAAAAGTCAAAAACAGAAAGGAAAAAGGAAAAGAAAAATTGGGTTGCCTCCCAATAAGCGCTTCTTTAACGTCACTAGCTTGACTTATTAAGAAGCATCCACCTGGATCCCATAACCTGTGGTATAAGGACCAAGAGATGCTACTCATGTGAGATCCTTCACCTGGATCCCACGGTTTGCAGCAAAAATGTGGAAGTGAGCGCTCGAAATTCATGCTGACTTCTTCAAATGGGAAGCGCTTTTCAATTCCTCTCGGGTCAAAGATGACCCCTTTATCGACAAAATCTTCCCAATAAAAATGGGGTTCAACCTCTTGGACTGGCCATGGTGCCTTCATATTTAAAGATGCAACATCCGGTTTCTTAGGCAGAGGCATGAACTCCATTGTTGACTGCTTCAAAATGTGAGGTGGCAAACAAGTGGAGAGGATCACTGGTGCTGTTTCGGCTTCTGTACAATCTTCATTCTCAGCATTACCAAATCCATCACCTTCCAAATATGCAGAAATCTCAGCACAAACCACACAAGTGTTTTCTCCATCACATTCAACACATGCATAGGAACCAATAGCATCATCTAATTCCAAAAGTTCTTCATCATCCCCAAGCATGGTGAAATAGATGTCCTCCAATTGCCTCTTCCTTTCAAGCTCTTTAGTCAAGGGTTCAATGGGAGATGGTGCTACTATGTTTTCACAAACAGGTTCTTCTCTTCTTGACTCGGTTGCACCCATTTCTTCATCTTCCTCATCATCCATTATTGCATCATCTTCATCATCATCCATCGAGTTTCCTTTTGACATTCCGGATAGTTGGTTAGATATTTTCTCAATATGTACCCCGAAACTTCGAATGGTGTCTTCTTGATTTTTTAATTCTTCCATTGTTGTTACCATGAAGTTCTCCAAAACAGCCTCTAAGTGAGGCCGACTATCCGGGATAGGTTGCTCAACCTCGACTGGGAATGCGGATTTGAAGTTCTCCCAAGCAACTTCCAATGGGGATGGCTCTTGATATGAAGATGTGGAAGATTCCCAATGTTCCTCTTGATCAATCCAAGTATTGTTTGGAGGGTTCCCCCACCATGGAGTGGAAGTGTTGGGAAATTGATTCCCCCATTCAGAATAGCCTACCACTGGTGGAGGAGAGACAGTTGCCCTCGACAACTCATTATTCACTTGTTGGATGTTTATGGCTAATTGCAGCATATCTACCCGCAGCTGAAGCTCAGACATCTCAATTTCTGCATCAGATGGTTGATAGCAATTATAGTCCATGATCCTGTCAAATCAATTTTCACCTCACAGACAATTAAGCCCAAGATCAAAGAAACACAAAAACAAATATATACAAAACTAACAAAAGAAAGATATCAATTATATACAGAAAAATAAGATAAAAAATGTCTAAATTAGTTATCTCCTTTGTTACTACTGATATTGGCAAAGCCGATCCCCGGCAACGGCGCCAAAAACTTGATGCGTGATTTTTAGATATAAAGGCAAGTGCACCTCGTCGCAAACAAGTAATACAGTGGTGAGACCGGTTATCGTATCCACAGGGATCGGTTGTCAATTACCAATTCACAAACTCAACAACTATCTAGACTAAACTATGGTATGAAAAGATCATAAAATAAGGAAATAAAATATTTTTGTCTTTTTGGACTTTTAACAAACACTTGGAGTGCAGAATTTACAAATGGTTGAGATTGTCAGGTTTAGATTACACTAATCCTCCCTTAATTGCAATGAAATGGCTAACAACACAAGTCCTAATTCAATCATGCCAATCAAGCCTTTTCTAAGATACTCAAGCCTAATGTCTTAGGTGCATTGAGCCTAAAACCCCAAATTAAACCCTAATGTCTTAGGTGGATTAACCTGAGATTTTGCATTAAGTCAAGACTTATAAGATTGTAAGCATCCAACACCTATGTCTAGATTCTTGAACTACTTGGCATATGATTCATGAGCATGCCTTAACACCAACCTTTCAGTTATCTATCAAAGCAACATATCATTCCTATGGGTAGCTAAGCCAAGGAGAGCATTAAACACAGAATCACATACTCATAAAGAAATAGAAACTTGTATTGAAATCAAATCAATTAACAATCAAGTTCAGAAAAGCTACATCTAAACCCAACAATGGGGGAATTAGCTACACATGATAATGGCTACAAAAGAGAAAGAGAGGAGAGAGGAAGAAAACTCCATGACGAATCCTTCAATCTTCTTCCAATCCAAGAGCAGAGAAGATGTCATCTTTAAGGTCCTAGCCTTCCCCCAGCCATCATCCCTCTTTAGGGTTTCCAAGCCTCTGCCAAAAGTCCCTTTGTTCTGTCTGCTGTGCTCTTATTTATAGATCAGTCGCGCGTCACGGCCGTGATGGCCATCACGGCCAGGCCGTGACGGATTCTGTTTCTGGAACTTCTGGCGATTTTTAGGCTCTCGCGTCGCGAGCCCTCTGTTCATGGCCGTGATCTCCATCACGGCCAAGCCGTGATGGATTCTGACTTGTGATGGTTTTGGGTCACGGCCGTGATGTACATCACGGCTAGGCCGTGACAGACTCTGACTTCAGCCTTTCTGCCTTTTCAGTTTTGCTCGATCATGGCCGTGATGGGCATCACGTCTAGGCCGTGATGGGCTCTGTTTGGCTCATTTTCTTCACTTTTAAGGCTCTAAATCATCCAAGCTTCATCATGACCAAACCTTGGGCATTTAATCATGAATTCCTGCAAAACAACACCACAACACCGCCTAACCCGTTCCAAGGTAAAAACTACTAAAATCAAACTAAAAATGCCTAAACTATATGCAAATGCATGCAGAAATGTACATGGAAAATGAGGTGAAATCACACTCATCACCCTACAAAGTTGAATCAAGAAACTCAGCACAAACAGAACACGAGTTAGTGTTAGTGCAGTTAGTACATGAATACAAATCATCAAAACCATAAATGAATGGAAAATCAGAAATAAAGTCCTCATAGGTATCCTCAATAAGCTCAGAAAGCAACTCTAGTTGGAAAACCGAGTGCTCCTCCAGTGGGTGTTTCATAGCATCAAAGATCTTGAACTTGGCCACAATATCACCAAACTCCATAGACATAGTCCCATCATACACATCAATCTTAGTCTTGGCTGTCTTCATGAATGGTCTGCCCAAGATTATTGGTGATCTACTGGAATGTGTCTCTCCTGCCATGTCTAAGATGTAGAAGTCAGCAGGGAAGATCAAATCATCAACTTGCACTAGCACATCTACTACCATTCCCATGGGTCGGGCACTGGTCCTGTTAGCCAACTGGATGGTGAGACCTGTATACTGCAAAGGCCCAAGATCAAGGTTGTTAAAGATGGAGGTAGGCATGACATTTATGGATGCTCCCAAGTCCAGCATGCAGTTTTCAAACTTCCTATCCCCAATAGTGCATGGAATAGTAAATGTGCCTGGATCCTTGCACTTGTGGTAATGCCTGAGTATGGGCTATAACAGCAACTCTTTTTGGTGCAGGCCTAGACTGGATAAGAGCTGAGACATTTCTTCCCAAATCAACCCTCTCATTATTCTTCATCTTCCTCTTGTTGGTGCATAGATCCTTCAGAAATTTGGCATACTTGGGCACCTGCTTGATCACATCCAACAGCGGAATATTTACAGCTACCTTTCTGAAAACATCAAGAATTTCCTTCTCCTTATCTTCACCACCAATCTTCTTATTTTTCTGTAATCTGTGTGGGAATGGGATTGGTGGTCTGTATACCTTCTCAACTTCAACTTCAACAATAGGCTCAGGAGTTACCTCAACAGTTGCTTCATCTTTTTCAGAGGTGGCCTCAACAACTTTTCCAGATCTCAGAGATATGGCACTCACATTAGGGTTGGAGGCATTGGGATTTATCACTGGCTGTGCAGGCAGCTGGGTTGTTCCTTGACCTTGCTGTATGTTATTCATGGATGTGGCCAACTATCCAATCTGTGTCCTCAAATCTTGAATGCTAGCACTTGTTTCTTCTTTGAAATCGCGTACTGTGAAGCCGCAACGCAACTCTCTTGCTGAAACTGGAGGTTATTTGCAGCCATTTGCTTGATCATATCTTCTAATGAAGGTCCAGAAGGTGCAGATGTGGTCAATGGAGGATGATTCTGAGGTGCTGCCATTGGTTGTTGTTGGGATGGGTTCCCATACCGTAGATTAGGATGATTCCTCCAATTGGGATGGTACCTATTGGTAGTGAGGTCTTGGGACACTTCACTGACAAACTCTTCTCTCCGGATGGGGCATGGATCATATGGGTGCTCGGGAGAATTGCATATGCCACATAATTTTGCAGGCTGAACCCTGTCTATTGCCAATTGCCTTACAAAAGAAGTCAGCTTATCCAATCTATTCTCAAGGGCAGCCTGGTTGGAAGATGAACTATGGACCTCATGCACACCTCTTGTCTCAACTGAATTTCTTCTGGTAGTAAACTGCTGGGAATTCAATGACATATTCTCAATGAGTTGCTTGGCAGCAGCTGGGGTCTTATCAACAAGCGCTCCCCCACTAGCAGCATCCAAAAGATTCCTATCCATCGGCAGCAATCCTTCATAAAAGTATTGGATTAGGAGTTGTTCAGAAATCTGATGCTGGGGGCAGCTGGATACCAAATGCTTGAACCTTTCCCAATATTCAGCTAGCGACTCATTCCCTTGCCTGATGCCACATATCTCTTTCCTTATCGACGCAGCTCTTGAAGCAGGAAAATATCTTTCTAAGAAAACCCTCTTCAAATCATTCCAAGTGGTGATAGAGTTGGGCTCAAGATACAACAGCCAATCCTTTGCAGCTCCCTGGAGTGAAAACGGAAAAGCCTTCAACTTGATGCTATCCTCAGTGACTCCCTCTGATCTTGAGGTTGTGGAGCATACAACTTGGAATTCCTTCAAGTGCTTGTGTGGATCCTCACCTGCAAGACCATTAAACTTTGGCAACAAGTGAATGAAACCAGATTTTAGTTCAAAAGGAGTATCAGCACCAGGATATGAAATACACAATCCATTGTAATTTACATCAGGGGCAGCAAGCTGTCTTAATGTCCTCTGTCTTAATTTACATCAGGGGCAGCAACCTGTCACGCGGGTGACCCGGGTTCGATCCCCGGCAACGGCGCCAATTTTTGGTCGCGCTGTCGCGCACGCTCCAAAAGGAACGAGCGGGTTTAAAACTGTAGTTTATGGCGACAACTCGGATGTCGTCTCACAAGGACTCTTAAAGTGTTATTTTTCACAAAAATAAGTTTTTTTTGGGGGGGGGGGGTGTGGATTGGATGCAATCAAAGAAAATAAAACAATGAAAAACAGAGCAATTAAAAACAGGGCAGTTTAAAGAGATTATCAAATAGCAAACAACGATTAATCTACTGTTCTCGAATTCCCAACTATCCTTGGTTCATGTAATCCCAAGCCCTAAGCAGATTCTAATCCCCTTTCAGTTGTAGCAACAATTAACAACGCAATCGCTACTACGGATATATGTTCCTATTCCCGAAATAACAAACGGGGTTAAGCCCTCATGAACTAACGAACATGAATGAACACACGCGAAATAACAAACGCGATTTAGTATAGGAACATAACATCACTGAAACGAATCAATACAACACTACACACTCCTGAAATAACAAACAGAAATGTATAATATGGTATTGAAAATGGAAAAGCAATTAAAATAGGAATTACAAAACCTCAAGTATATGGAATTCTCATACAGTAGACTAATCTAAGAATTTAGTTCTCCATAACAATAACGAAATACACAGAAAAATATGTAAAACTGTGGAGAAGCAAAAGTTGTTCATAATCTGCCCAGACAGCTATTTATAACATTCAGGAATTTTTGTCCTCTCGCGAGGCGAAGCCTCTATCGCGACGCGAATCTTGTGAACAGTCTGCAACCTTTGGTATTCTCGCGAGGCGAACACACCTTCGCGAGGCAAGGATCTGAAGAGTCTTCTTATTACGCCCGTTATGAACATCAGGAGCCAACCGTGATGCTTTCTGACTTCCAGGCTCGCGAGGCGAATGGATGATCTCGAGGCGAGACTCTTCAACTTCAAAACTGCCACAGCCGTGACCTTCAACACGGGTAAGCCGTGATAGTCTCTGACTTTCAGGGCTGGGTGACTCGCGGGGCTAACCAGAGACCTTGCATTTTCTCGGAACAGTCAGCCTTCGGGGTCGCGAGGCGAAGAGATGTTCGCGAGGCGAACCAGAGAAGATGTCATTTTCACTGTTCTGCTGGCTTTCAGGTTCGCAAGGCGAGGGAAACTCTCGCGAGGCGAATCCCCTATTTCTTTATTCTCCCAACTTCTTCTTAACCTGAAAACAAAGAAATAACTATAAGTGTATTATTTGACTCAAAACTGGGTAATTTAACCTAAAACTACTTTAGAGACTCAAAACCTTGCTTGAGGACAATCTAATCAAATTTGGGTGAAAATAGGATATAATTTGCACAAAACCCTGGTCATACTAGCCATAAAACTAGATGAGTCAGAGGCTTATCAATCTTAAATAACAATTAGTTATTAAATTGATTTAACTGAACTGGAATAAGATTTGGTTTTTGAAATCGGAATCAAGTAACAATCAAATTTAAAATTGCAATTAAACAAAATAGGAAAGTAATTCAAATAGGGGTTTTTCAAATTCAAAAGAGATTTCCAGAAATTGGGTTACCAACAAGACTGCTTATGTTACTAAATTGACTACTCCTTTGTTAATTATCAAAATTTGCTTTGAAGGCGAATTTATCCTAAATAAGTTAATGCTCCCTCTCGGGTTACAAGAACCATGCCCAATTAAACCAACCCATACTCTCGTGGTAATTGAATTTAAATCGAACCCTTTAAGTTTTGTGACAATCCGTGAACCCTCGAAGGACCGCTTCTAACTCTCGTGATTTAAGTCCTAAGTTTGATTCCTATAGATCCAATACCTAAGTTCACCGTTAAGTTCGTCCTTAGTGTATCTACGACAAGCAAATAATGGCCATCGAATTTACGAGTAATTAAAGCGATAGGAATCAAATCGAAAGCAAAATTGAAATTAACAGGGAAACAAACGTCAATTCATCACCATAAACAAATCTTGGGCATAGCCCCAATTTCTAGAAATAAGACTACTACTCAAGCATTGCCATGATCATAGCAAGCTTGATTAACAATAGCATAAAAAGAAAACCCTAGAGGAGAGAAGAGATTGAGAAGAAGAAGAAGAAGAATCCTAATTTTTGCCTATGGGTCAACAGTCAAAAAAACCCCAGTTTCGAGCCCTAGAGGCCTATTTATAATGTGGGGTAACTTGAATCCCAAGCAAATACAAAAACCAGATCAAATCAGTTTCTAAAAATCCAGATAATGCGCGTCACGACCGTGATGGCTATCACGACAAGGCCGTGACGGATTTTGTCTTGGAGGTTGCTTCGCTGGTTGGTCTATCACGGTCGTGACCACCATCACGACCTAGCCGTGATCAGTTCTGCCTGTGAGGGTCTGGTTCAGTTGGCATGTCACGGCCGTGATGGACATCATGGCCTGGCCGTGACCAGCTCTGACTTTTCCATTCTTTCTTTTCAGCTCTACTCGATCATGGCCGTTGTTGACGAATCTGGGCAAGTATACCCAGTCGTGCAAGTAATACGGTGGTGAGACCGGTTTATCGTATCCACGGGGATTGGATGTCAACTACCAATTCTCAAACTCAGCAACTATCTAGACTAAACTATTAATCAAGAGAAAGTAAAACAAACAAAAGAAAAGGAATAAAATCTTTTTGTCTTTTTATCGAACACTTGGAGTGCGGAAAAGGATATGTTGGGACTAGACTTCACCAAACCTCTTTCTCATGTACTACCAGGACTAGATACCTCCCATTCATGCTTCAAATATTAAAATCAATCCACTAAACTACTCAAGCCCCGATCTCTCGGATGACAAGAGCCTAATTCCACTAATAGACCCTAATCTCTTAGGTGGCCTAGATTAATGAAATTGCATTAGGATTAGGGATTACGCGATTACTAGCAAACCAAACTCCATCTCTAGATGTAAGGGTTACTAGGTGATTAATTTCAGTTCCGGTTCTGATACGAACGTCTCCATTACATACCAAAACACAAATCGAGTCATGGGGGTGCTAGCCACAACAAGCATTAAGCACAGAAAAGTAATCACTAATATGAAGGCATGAACATAGAATAATCAGTCAAGATAAATACATAATAATTAGTTTGGTTACATCTAATCCCAACAACAGGGATTTAACTACTCATAAAAAGAGAATACAAAGAGAAAGAGAGAAGGGATGAAGCAAACTCCATAGAAGGATCCTCCAATCTTCTTTCAGTCCCAGAGCAAGGAAAACATCCCCCTTCAGGGCTGGAACCCTCTTCCAGCCGCAGCCTCAAAGTCTGCCTCTCCAAGCCTCCTTAATTCTGCCCTAAAACAGCAACTTATACCAATCAGTTCTGCGCTCGCTAGCGAGGAGAATGGCCTCTCGCGAGGCGAAAGTTAAAATTGTTGTTTCTGAGAAATGGACTCTCGCGAGGCGATAGTGGCTTCGCGACGCGAACCCGAAGATGTTGCATTTTCCTGGCGCAGTCAGCTTTCAGGGTCGCGAGGCGAATCAAGTTTCGCAGGGCGAATCTTCAGAATTCTGCTTGGCTATATTACTTCTCTTTTCAAGCTCTAAAATCATCCAAGCTTCATTATGGCCAAATCTGCACTGTTTTCCTCAATTTCTTCAAAACAACACACAAAACCACCTTCACCCGTTCCAAGGTAAAAACTAATAAAAATCAAATAAAGAATGCCTAATCTATATGAAAAATGCATGCAAAAGTGTATAGAAAATATGATGTAAAATCACACTATCAGCCGTGATGGCCATCACGGCTAGGCCGTGATCAGTTCCGTTTGTCTCATTTTCTTGCTTTTCAAGCTCCATATTCATGCAAGCTACAACGTAACTGATCCTGAGGGTTTTAATCTTCAATCCCTGCACATAAGCACCACAAAACCACCTTACTCGTTCTAAGGCAAAAGCTAAAAAAAATCAAATAAAATACGCCTAAACTATATGAAAATGCATGCAAAATGTCAAGGAAATATGAGGTGAAATCACACTCATCAAGCAAACCACTGTCCAGGTACCAGCAATGGTGTTTTCTTTGTCCTATTAAGGACATCTGCAACAGAAATGATTTGATCTTTAGTTACCCATAGTTTTCTGGGTCCTTTTCTGTTAGTTCTAGGAGTCTATGAAGACTTCATTCTCTTCTTATCGATACACTTAGACATAACATATCCAGTTTTTCCACAGAAGTTACAGACAGGTGTGGATTTAATTATTGTTGACTTAACAGATACATTTGAAGTTTTAGTTGATACTATATGATGTGTCTGATGGACATATCCAATACCTTCTTTGTTAAGGGAGTGTCTCTGACAGCCAAGCAGCTTTGTTAGATTTTCTCTACCATTAACAAATTTGGCAAGATCAGAAGTGAGCTCTTCCACTTTCTGTTGAAGTTTTTCAACTTTTTCAGATTATGATGTTTCACTTGAGATCTTGGCTTCACCAGACTTTTCAGTTTTTTGCTTATGCTCACTGATTAGCTTTACATACTCTCTTTTTAGGGATTTGAAGGCCTTAGATAAGCAGTTGGATTCCTCCAACAACTCCTCATAGGCATCAAATAATTTTTCATAGTCAGAATGTACCTCATTATCTGAATCCGAGTCAGTGTTGGCCATCAGACAGGGATTAGCTTCTTCCTCTGTATCTTCATATGAAGATGTTGACTCCAGATCCTCCCAAGTAGCCATCATCCATTTCTTCTTCTTTTTGAAGAACTTCTTAAAAGGGGCTTTCTTGAGTTGAGGACATTCAGCTTTGATGTGGCCAGGCTTTTTGCACTCATAGCAGACAATTGAACTTTTGTCTGTTGAAATGGATTCTTTGAAGTTCTTGTCCTTGTTGAACCTTCTGAATGACTTATCCTTTATGAACTTCTTTTTCTGTAAGAGAAGCTTAACCTTCCTGGATAGGAGAGACAATTCTTCATCACTTTCAGAATCCTCGGGTTTAGACAGGTCGGCATCACTGGATGACTAGTCTGCCTTAAGAGCCTTGGAAGCTTTTGCTGACTTTAGATCAGCCTTCAGAGCAATTGACTTGCCCTTCTTTATTGTATTTTCATCTCCAAGTTCTTGCTCATGAACAGTGAGTGTTCCAAGAAGTTCATTCATAGTCAAGGTAGTGAGATCCTTGGCTTGAGAGATAGCAGTGACCAAAGGTCTCCACGACTTAAGTAGACTTCTCAGAATCTTTCCAACCTTCTCAGCATTAGTGTAAATTTTGCCAAGATATTTTAGACCATTGATGATAGTTTGGTATCTTCCTATCATCTGAGCAACAGATTCTTCTTCCTCCTTCCTCCACGATAAACAGTTCATACTTTCTGACAAGTATGGCAATTTTTGATTCTTTAACTTTGGTTGTTCCTTCATGAGTAACAGCTAAAGTATCACATATTTCTTTAGCAGAATCACATGCACAAACCTTTTCAAATTCTTTAGGGCTGAGAGCACAAATGATGTTGCATCTGGCTTTGTGGTTCATCTCCCATTTTGTCTTTTCTACAGGGGTCCACTAAGCTTTTGGCTTGTCAGTGTTGTCATCATTCTTAGGAATGAATGGACCATCAATGATGACATCCCAGAGATCAGAGTTTGTAGATAGAATGAACCATTGAAACCTATCTTTCCAATAATTATAGTTTTCTCCATTGAAGAATGGAGGTCTGGCTAGGGAAGCTCCTTTAGTCCGGTGACTTCCACTTGAACTAGTTCTAACAGTCGTGTCTATTCTTCAGGACCTTTACCTCTACATTGTTAGATGCTCAACCCAAAGGCCGATCTCTAATACCAACTGAAATAGATAACTATAAACACGAGAAGGAGGGTTGAATTGTGTCTATCATAATTTAAAACAAAGTTGAAAACTTTTCGCACACAAAACTAAGTTCAGACAAGTGGGAAAGAACAGTACAGACAGGTGACCTGTCTGGTTAGATTTTAACAGAATAAACACGCAAGTACACAACTTGGAAACAGATTCAATGCTAACGCTTTAACCCCTTAGTTAGAAAGCAGATATAATAATCAAAGTAACTAAAGAGTTTAAGGGAAGAGATATTAACACGGTTTTTTATCCTGATTCACTATTCAACACAAAGAGCTACGTCAAGTCCTTGGTAGCACCAAGTTTTATCCACTATAACTGATCAGGTTACAGACTCCAAGTATTGTTTGCACACCTAGCCTTTTCAGGCTCACTCAGGTTTGTTTGAGAAGTTTGTTTGTAATAAATACAATCTGATAGACGGTTCTTTCACTAACACTCAGAGTGAATTAAATGTACGCTTAGGAAAGACTGCGTAATAACTTCAAATGATTGAAGAATACAGATTGAAAGAATGAAGAAATAAATGCACAGAATAATGGCTCTTTTAATGCTGTGTATTCTCTGTGTATCTTCATCTTCAACGACTTCTGTATTTATAGCCTTCAAACATTTAAGATCCGTTAGATACATTCCTTCAAGTGTTGGCTTCGAGCAGAACTTCATTAAATGCAATAGAGTCGTTCTGGGCAGCCATTAATACAATATGAACGTTGGTTGTACTCTAACATGAAGGATCATGGCTTTATTCATCGTGTAGTAGCTATATCAGAGTTGTGCAGAGAGCTTTTGTACTTTACAGAGCATATTTCCCTTTTCGTGTAATAACCAAGAGTACTAGGGAATAAGGAATGTTGGAAACATTCTTTAATTGGACTTCATCTCTGATTGCTTGTTGCGTCTAACTTTTCTTGATAATCGTGAGATTAAGAAAGAAAGAACTTCAGAGTCTTTGTATGAAGGGACATCTTCCAAAAGCTATTGTACTTGAGTTCTTTATCGAGGAACCATAGATAAGTATAGGAACTTACCAGAAGATACGTTGAAACATCAATGTATAAAGTCAATAATCCTAGTCAGCAGACATGTTGACTTTTGCTTCTTCAGACGGCTGATCATTTATGTAAGCAGACAGATGAGTCTTACTATTTTGATCTACACACTACATACACAGGTTAGCAACCAATACGAAGGTTAATTAAATCATTAACTAAATGTTTAGTTTTCATCAAAACTTAAGGAAATGCACATAAGACATTTTAGAGACTTAGCAGTTAACTCCAACTAAGGTTAGCCAACCATGATTTACAACAAAATATCTTCTTCCTCATATGTGGTCACAATTTAGCCACACCTCCTACTCACCATAACCACTCATTTGTCATGATGATTTCATGTGAAATGGCCAATTTACCCCTAAGTTAACCTAACCTATGTTTGGTTAATTCAACCATGGTTCACAACACAATTTCAAAGTGACTTCTCCTCCTCATATGTGGTGTATAACTCAGTCACACCACCCTAAGAGTCCCTCCACCACATATTCATTTCATAGCATAATGATTACTATGACTAGCTATGTTATAATATTATATTTTCCAACCTAACCAAGCTTTGGTTCTTCCACCATGGTTATCATTAATGATAACAAAGCTAATTTTCTTCTCTTTGGACAATAATACACGGCTAAGACCTCCTCCACACATCCATCTTATTTCATTTTTCATGCTTAACCTTGTTTTGTTCATTTCCACCAAATACACCAAGTTCTTGTTCACTAATTCATCTTCCTAGAACAAAGTTCTTTCTTCCTCTCCTTCTTAATTTCGTCCAGCCCCTAATTTATACATCTTGATTTCGTTTCATTTCCTTTCAATTCATTTCACTCCTAAGTTATCATCCAAGTTCATGACACAAAGTGTTCTTCTTTCCTTTCTATGTTCAAGTTTCGGCCATCATCATTTCCACTTGATCCAAACATTTGCTTGATAAATCAATATGAGATCCTTAATCCTCTTCTCATTCTATACCTAATCCATCTCACACAAATTTCTATTTTGAAGCAAAATCCTTTCCTTGTTCTTCATACACAAATTCGGCCAAAGCATGAAACTCACCAACCAAGTACTTGTTTGATTTTCTAATACCATATCCTTAATCCTCTTGACTTTCTAAGCCTTTGTCATCTCACCTAAAATCTCATTTTTAGCTTTCTTTCAAAATGGGTATTTCTTGCCTAGAGGAAACTATCACTTGATCATCAACCATTTGACTTAAGATAAGTGATTTAAGCCTTGATTCCTATCTTTGGTTATGTCTAAGCTCAGTGTATAATCCTTTTTAATTTTATGCGTTGATATTTATAGGTTTTTGGAGCTAAAACCTGTGAGCTCTCTGATTGTTTATAGCTTGATTTTGTTTGATCTTCAAGTGATCTACAAGATGTGTGGGTGGGGGGGGATTACTACTATCCTACCTTAAAAGTAGATATGTATGTGGTTTATATGGTTTTTATGTTGTCTTGAAACTCTAAAAGTTAGGGTTATGTATTTGTGTGTTTGCGAGCCTCTAAGAGGACTTGGTGTAATAATTATGTGGTGTGATGAAAATTTATGGATGATATGCTTAATTGATGCATGATGGTTAAAAGAAAATTGATCGTATACTTACTTGATAATGGAAAAATTTATTGTTCATTCATTTAAATCAAAGCAGTTATATTTATGACTTGCGTAAAAGAAAAAAATTACCCCATTCTTTTATAGCCAATTTTAATTAACCTACTTTTCGGTCTTAAAATGTCACTTACGATATAGCGTCCGAGAAGGGTGTTACACATATAACGAGAGGAAAAGGAGATATAATGGTTGTCTGAAAAAATGATGGGCTTAATTTGGAAAAGGCTAGTAATGGGCAGTATTTGACAGAAGAGAATTCAGTTAGAGGAGGGAAGGACAGATTAAAATGGACACCTAACAGCTGATAAATGGAGGGAATGATTCTGTTATGATTGTTGTTTAAGGTGGAAGAAGATATATGAGAGGCGTGGGGGATGCTGCGGGGGAATCAGAATATTTGGAGAAAGGTTTGGGAAGGTTCGGCCAAGAGAAGGGTTGTTCACTATCTCTTGTGACAATTCCTATATCTTTTCTTTTCTCATGTTCCCTGTTATGGGTTACTATTTTCTGCACCTTTTTTCTGGTTTATATCTCTGCATATTTGAGTTAGTAGCTGAACTGCATCTATTGTAAGGAGTTTAGCTCCAATTTTCACATACAATATTACTTAGTATTTTCCAGTTCCTATCACATGATAAGAATTCAAATATTATTAAACTAGTAATTATTGAAACCAATAACGATCAGAAATAATATGGGATTTGACTGGCCTTTTACTTAAAATTAAACTTCATTTTTAGTTTCAGATTTCGCTCCAATCCAAGCACTAAATGATATCCAAACATCAAGACAGACAATCATAATATAGCTTTCAAAATGTGAAGATTTTAAAGTAAAATCATTTTGTAAATGATAGTTTCTTTATATCAAATACATTCCAATTTATGTCCATCTTAGAAAAAGATGAAAATATACATGTGGCATATTGGCTTTATATAAAAAAGATGGAAATTCCCAAATAAGTATAATAGCTTCAAAGACAATAGTATGATTATTTGTCCTCCATATTGGCTTTACATAGAAATTTGACTTTTACTAGAATATTAACAATCAAAAGATGTCCTCCATATCCAATTCTAATAAATTCTCTTCACAACCAAAGACATTGTTTGTCCTGTTACGAGTGTCCATAGCCCCAGTAATATATTCTCTTCACAACCAAAGACATTCTAATAAATTCTCTTCACAATCAACTTTTGTCAGATTCAAAAACTGCACCAATATAAAGGGCCATCTATGACATTTGAAACTGGATACCCAACACTACAGCAGTCTCCATCCATGGCATGCACTGATGGTCCAAAATTGTAGCCTGCATAGGGCATACTAATGTGTAGTGAATTGATATATGTAAAGTTACATGGACCTCCCTAAAAGTCCCGTATACAGTCCTCACCAACATCTTGCATCACTAAACATTGGATGTGACAAATATCTCCTCCACATAATTGCTAGGCCATTTCATACCAAACATGCATCCAATCCCAGAAGATGCATGACCTTGATCTAAAAGACACATTCCAGTTGAACAAGGCCTATACAATTCTTCCAATTAACAGAGTTTCCTGGTACAATAAACTATCTTCTTCCTATATGAAATTTGCCTTATAACACTCCTTAACAGCAGCTTATCGTGCTAATGAATCCCTGACAAAACAGAACATGCCAAATTCATCAGTTCTATAGTCACCCCCATCAATTCAAGATTCAAAAGGTCCTGCAACACTACCTGCAATTCAGACTGTGTGATGGGATAGACCAAATGAAGAAGAAATCACCCACTTCCATAACCTGTCAGGTGCATATGCAATGGCAAAACAAGTTTTGCCACTAATAACAAAAAACCATCTAAACCAAATTGATTCTAAGGAAATCTAGAAAAACCAGAACAAGAATATTGCCATAGCGTCCAATATGCAAAACTCATGCTTGATAAACAATTAGTATTTGGCACATTAGTTAAATTGCAAAGTCATATATCTAAATATGAATAACAATATATGGAGATAAAACCAATATATAAGAAATCAGGAACAGCACTCCGTATGACCCAAATGTAAAGACAACCAAAGATGAGATAAACACAGACTGGGAGAAGACTTCCAATTTTTCTATTTTTCTTACACAAGATGAGGGATGAAATCCTATTTAAGAGTTAGGAAATGAACTACCTAAAAAGAAAATTATATATGTAATCTGTAGTACTAGCAAGAACAGTCGATGTGGATAACAATTCATTGTTTTTTCTTCTTCTACTACAAGATATTAAGTGATAAGTGATAACACTTTATGTGATGTCTATCCATCAAGCATCAAAAGCAGAGAAAAATAAGTGATTTATAGCACGTCAAATCAGCACTAAGTAACAAATAGTAATTGCTCACTGAAAAACCTACTACCACAGCAGGACTCCTTTGGGAGAAACAGAACTAAAAGCTTATGAGGGGTTCCAAGTCACAAGATTTCCTAAAATAAGGGATAATGGACAGGGGATACACTTTAAAAAACAATCATTATACAATCACATTCTATAGATATAAAAAAATTGGTTTTTTTTGGGGGGGGGGGGTAAGAAGTGGATATATAAACGTTAAGATGAAACATATGAGCTGATTGTGATTTCTACCATCCTTACCAGACACTTGATATATGTCTATCATCACGTAATAAACCACACACACAAAAAAAAAGAAGCAATAAACCACAAAATTTCCCAAAGGAAAATCCAAAACTATCAGCAAAACAAACAATCTGAGAATCAATGAGACTCAAATAATCGAAGACAGAAAAAAGCAATCAAGTGGAAAGTACATACAAAAAGCAATCCTGGGTTGAAGATGCATCAGCATTAGAAACAATAAAGCAAGGGAGTTTAGGTGTGCATACCACACAAAAAAAAACGACAAAGAGAAACGGGATGATCGTGAACAATTATCATATAACGAGGCAAATATATAGAAACGGTAATAATTTAGAATTGTTAGAAAGGAATGAAGCAGATAAACGTGCCTTGGGAATCGGTGCCGATTGAGTAACGATGTTAAATACGTAATATCGCAGAGAGAGAGAGAGAGCGAGAGAGAGAGTTGCAGGGAAAGAAGAAGAAGAAAAAGCGTAAGAAGGAGACAATGAAACAAGAAAAAATGATAAATTGACACAGATTGTGGGACAAGATACGTATACCGTATGAACAGTACCGTATAATGTGGTATTGTAGCTGTACTGTGCGGCACTGTAGCATTTTTTTTTTAACTTAAATTTTTTTTGTAAATAATTTTTTTCATTAAGTATGTGTCAATATATGGTGAACGGGGTACAAATATCTGGTGAATGCCTTCAAATATGTGGTGAATGCCCATACTAAAACCAAGTTTTGGATGCCTTAGATTATCTGGTGAACGTAGTTCAATTATCTGGTGAATGCCTTAAAATATGTGGTGAATGCTCATACTAAAACCAAGTTTTGAATGCCTTAGAGTATCTGGTGAACGTAGTTCAATTATATGGTGAATGCCTTCGAATATCTGGTGAATGCCCATACTAAAACCGAGTTTTGGATGCCTTAGATTATCTGGTAAACATAGTTCACTTATCTGGTGAATGCCTTCGAATATGTGGTGAATGCCTATACTAAATTAGCTTGTGGATGCCTTAGATTATCTGGTGAACGTAGTTCAATTATCTAGTGAATGCCTTCAAATATGTGGTGAATGCCCATACTTAATCAAAAAATTTATTTACAAAAAAAATTTAAATTTTTAAAAAAAGCTGTCTTCATGATCACATGTTGTGCGACCTTTGTTCATACGGTGTACGTATGTTGTCTGGCAAATGTGTGTCAAATTAGCCAACATGATGAAACAAAGTGGTTAAGAGGAAGAGAAATTCCCTTTCAACTTCCTTTTTCTCTTTCTGGACAATGAAAGGCTATTTTATTTTAATTAGACTAGTTGAATACTGGGTGTATAAAAATATACTAAATTGTTGTAAAAAAAAACTCAATAATTTTAAGTTCATAATTTCAATAACTTCAATAAGGTTTGATCACCATTTCATAATGTCAACAACAATACACACTGTTGATATTGTAAGCATAATTATGTATAAGTTATGTATATTTTTAGATGTACTAATTTTCTAATTGATAATGATCTTTTCTTTTCGTTAAGAAACATCTTAGGTATAATTTTTACTGTTGAAGATAGATATTGTTTTCATTCACATACTCTTTTCAATTTTTACTATTTTTTCAATTTGTTTTTTATTCTACACACTCTTTTCTTTCCATATGGTTTACATAGGGTGCGTTTGATTTGCAAAAATTCAGGGGACTGGACAGCATAAAAATTTTTGTCCCCTGTTTGATCTGAAAAGTGGTCAGGGGACATGACAAAAAAGGGGTGAGGGACATGACAAAAACCCAAAATTTTGTCCCCCACCAAACCATGGGACAAAAAATTGTTCCATGGACAAATTAACAAAAGACAAAATTATCATTACATCTTTCTCCTCTCTCTTCTGTCTCTCTCCCCTCTCTCCTTGCTCTCTCTCCCCCTCTCCTCTCTATCTCTTCCTCTCTCCTCTCTCTATACATAATTATACAAAATTATATATTGTATATTTATATATTAAATAATATATATTATAAAGGGTATTCCAGTAAATTTAATATTATTTTGTTTGTGCTGCTGTACTGTCTATCCTGTGCTGTCCTGATATGTTTTGCAAATCGAACGCATCCATAGACTGAAAATGGTTGTTGATTCACTATTTTCTACTATATCTATTAATGTATTAACAGTGATGATGAAAAAAATTGTTTGATGAAGTCATCATGTTTTATGAACTTTTCCCAATCATCAACAAAGGGTGTCAATTTCCCCCATTGGTTCATCCTATTATTATTAATCTCCAGTGTAGTAGCAGATTTTGTAGATGATGTATTATTGATTCCAAGCTATAGCACCCATTGGATCAAACTTTTAACGATCAAGATTAAACCACAAAGGCATGTGACTTTTTTAAGTGGTCATGTGACATTTTAAAATTATGAAATAACTTTTAATCCTAACCATCCATGTATTGTTGTATGGCCCCGATTTATCCATCTCACTCACATATAGGAAAAGCTCTTTCACTAGATATGCCCCTATATATATATATATATATATATATATATATATATATATATATATATATATATATATATATATATATATATATATATATATATATACTCTTGCTAACGAGTGCCCTGATGGCATTAGTTAAGCAGCCCACAAAAAGAAAATTCATATTGAAAAGCTAAGTGTTGTTAGAACCAAAGTGGTTTTGGATTAAAATAATCTCTTAAGTTTTGATGTTAACAAAAATGTTAAATTTGTATGATAAAATATTTGTCAAAGATCTAACTTGTTTGTTATAAGTATGTAGGGATTACTTGATTGTATGCGAGTCAGAGGAACTAAAATTTAAAGTATAGAATCTACAGATTCTAGTTCAAACCTCTAGACCAATCTACAACTCTTGGTAAAATTCTGAGTCTTTAGCTTTATGGTAGACGAGAGCGTTAAAATAAGAATAGACGAGGTCTTAGAGTTAACTAAGGTAGAATCGTTACTAAGTCTAAAGAAAAATAAGTAGACGAGACATTAAAATATAACAAGTTACTTCACTCTACGCCACATCAGCAGACGAGTGTTATCCTTAAAACTCAAGTATACATTCATAATGTCTAACTAAAATTCAGTAGACGTCTATATGCCACATCATTGGATGGAGCTTCTCATTAAGGACTTAGCAAGTCCAAAGACTTTAGTGGACGAGCGTTTCTATCACTTTAGTAGACAAGCGCTTCTATCACATTAGTAGACGAGCGCTTCTATCACATTAGTAAACAAGCGCTTCTACCACTTTAGTGGACGAGCGCTTCTACCACTTCAGTGGACGAGCAGAATAAAATCTTGTATAGATGCGTTCTTAAAACTAAGTAGACGGTTATATATGTTCTATATGTTTGCTACCTTGAATATATGATTTAATGCAATCTGGATCACGGTGAATTTATTTCAAATGATTGCTTATTTAATTCAAAGAATATATGTCTTTTACCTTGATGCTTATTTTGTATAAAATCTTTAACTCTCGGATAAAAGAACTTCATACCATCGAAACCATAAACATTTGTACTCTGTCAAAATACATTGTTGTAAAGATCAAGTCAAGTACAACGATGGTAAGTCAAAAAGCAACCTTTGGTACAATAGAGAAGTGACAGTTCTACTTTGAGCATTCCTATGTTAAACAAAAGCACTTCTCAGTGAAGCATATCAAGTGATCAGTCTCAACGGATCCAAGCATTTAATACTAAGTCTAAACGGATACAATTTGAAGACCGTTGAAGAAGATCAAGACAGAGAAGCACTTCAGCTATATATATACTTGAAGAACTTCAAGGAGAAAATTAGGACATAGATTCAATATATAGATATACGCAGTAACACAAGCTCTGATATCATAGTGCAAAAACTCTGTTGAAATTATAACACGAGTTTACTTGTAAATCTTGTTGATCTTAAACTTTCAAATCCTCACACATAGTGAGTTCTTAGATCAAAGCTTTAAATCTCTTTGTTAGAGTTAGAGCCTGAAGAGGCTTGGTAGAGAAAGAATACCTGTAGCCTGAAGAGGTGTTGAATACTTGTAAAGCTATTGGATTATAGTGGAGAAAATCCTTCATGTAGAAGGGACTGGACGTAACTCTTGGTTGGAAGAGAGTGAACCAGGATAAAACACTTGCGTGAATCTTCTAAACCCTCATCTTTTACAGTTTTTGTTTATACTAATTGTGGGGTTCTGAATCTGAGTTTATTAACTCTTCAAAAACGTTTTCATGTCTGTGTGTTGTTTTTATTGTCTCATATATATAGTAGGGACCCACTTACTCCAAGAGTAAGTTTAAAACACTTACTTCAAATCCTTACCATTCAATTGATTATAATCTAATGGTCTATGTTAATTCATTAAAGAACACATTTAACTCCCGTTGGATTAACAAAAATTGAAGGGTGAAGATTTAGAGTAAGTGCTTTAAACTTACTCTTGGAGTAAGTGGATTCCTTCATATATATATATATATATATATATATATATATATATATATAAAGGGGACATATCAAGTGAGAGGACCTTATTTATGTGAGAGCGAGAGGAGGACATATCAAGTGAGAGGACCTTATTTATGTGAGAGCGAGAGGAGCAAATGATAGCGATTAGATCCAATCATGAATGGTCAAGATTAAAACAAAAAAAGTCATGTGACTTTTTTAAGTTGACATGTGACTTTTTACGGCCCGTTTGTTATAGATTAAAAAATAAGTGATTCCGACAATGAATAATTTAGAGATTATTTTTAGTGATTTTTTAAAAAAAGTAGAAGCTGTTTTGTGTTTGTTTACAATCATAAGAATCACTTTTTTAAAGATGTGTAGTGAGAAAAAATGATTTTTTTTTCAAAAGCTGGTAGAAGTAGCTTCTGATTTTAGCCTCAAAAATGATTTTTTAAAAAAAAATCATTTTTGTGAAAAGCTTAAACAAATACCTTCAAACTCATTAAAAATGATTTTTTTTTTCTTAAAAAAAGTGATTTTTTCCTCAAAAAATTTGTAACAAACGGGCTCTTAATCTTTTAGGCTAAACCTCTATTTTGGTCCCTTATCTTTATTTTAGTTTTCATTTTGGTCCCTTATCTTCTTCTTTTTTTTCCCGTTTTGGTCCCTTATCTTTTTTCTAGTTTTCATTTTGGTCCCTTTCGTCAGTTTTGCACTGATGACGTTAGGTATCCGCCGCGAGTCGTCGGAAGCCGCCGTCGGAATCTGGGTTTTAGAGAGAGAAAATCATGTTTTTGTTAAGTCTCTAAAATGTCTGATGTGCATTTCCCTAAGTTTTGATGAGAACTAAACATTGGTTAATGATTTAATTAACCTTCATATTGGTTGCTAACCTGTCTATCTAGTGTGCAAATTAAATAATAGAATCATCCGTCCAACACTGAAATAATAGAATCATTCGTCCAACACTGAAATGATAGAATCATACGTCCAACGCAAGTGATAGAAGCTCACGTCCAATGCAAGTGATAGAAGCTCACGTCCAACACAAGTGGTTGAAGCGCACGTCCAACACTGTAGTGATAGAAGCGCACGTCCAACACTGTAGTTACAGAAGTGTCCGTCCAATAAAGTGATAAAAGCCAGTGTTCACTAAAGTAAAAGCCAGCATCCACTAAAGTGACACAAGCGCTCATCTACTAAAGTGACATAGGCGCTCGTCCACTAAAGTAACAGAAGTGCTCGTCCACTAAGGTGACAGAAGTGCTCGTCCACTAAGGTGACAGAAGCGTTCGTCCACACAAGTCTTTGGACTTGCTAAGTCCTTAATGAGAGTATCCGTCCAATGACATAGAATATGTAGCTCGTCTACTAGCCCGAATGTAAAATCCTAAATTGCTAGATGGATGCGGTTATTTTCAAGATGGACGCGCTTATCTTATGAACGTGAATTCTCTTAGAATTATCTGAATCTTATTTCAAGAACCAGTATCAAGAAAAGTCAGAAGTTACTCTCTCAAGCAACCTCGGATATCAGAATCAAAGACCAGTTAAAGAATGCTTCCAACGTGCTTTATTCCCTAGTACCTCTGGTCCTTACACGAAAAGGGAATTGTACTCAGCAAAGTACAAAAAGCTCTATACACAACTCTGATATGGCTGTATCATGATGCATAAAGCCATGATCCTTCATGTTAGAGTACAACCAACGTTCCTATTGCATTAATGGCTGTCCAGAACGACTCTATTGCATCTAATGAAGTTCTGCTTGAAACTAACATCTGAGGGAATGTCTCTAACGGATCATAAATGCTTGAAGACCATAAATACAGAAGTCATTGAAGATGAAGGATAGAGAATACACATAACATTAAAGAGCCATTACTATGTGGATTAATATCTTCATTCTTTCATTCTGTATTCTTCCATCATTTGAAGTTATTACGCAGACTTTCCTAAGCTTTACATTTAAACCACTCTCTGAGTGTTAGTGAAAGTTCTGCCTGTTTGAAGTTGTATTTATTACAAACCAAATCTCTCAAACAAACCTGAGTGATCCTGAAGAGGCTAAGTGTGCAAAAAATACTTGTCTTGAGCCTGAAGAGGCTAGGTGTGCAAAGAATACCTGTCTTGAAGCCTGAAGAGGCTAGGTGTGCAAACAATACTTGAGTCTGTAACCTAATCAGTTATAGTGGATAAATCTTGGTGCTGCCAAGGACTGGACGTAGCTCTTTGCTTTGAAGAGTGAACCAGGATAAAAAATTGTGTCAATCTCTCTTTCCTTAAACTCTTTAGATACTTTTGTTTTCTTATACGTTTATTAACTAGTGTGTTTGACAAGGTCACTGTTAAAATTTCATCAGACGAGCCACCCGTCTGTCTTGTATTTTTCCACCCGTTTGAACCTAGCTTCTGTATGCAAAAAGATTTCAACTTTGTTTAAATTCTGATAAACACAATTCAACCCCCCTATTCCCGTGTTTATAGTTATCTATTTCAGTTAGTATCAGAGCTCAGCCTCTGGGTTGAGCATCTAACAGTGTAGAGGTAAAAGGTCCTGAAGAATGGACATGACTGCTGGAGCTAGTTCAAGTGGAAGTCACCAGACTGAAGGAGCTTCCCTAACCAGACCTCCTTACTTCAATGGAGAAAACTACAACTATTGGAAAGATAGATTTCAATGGTTTATTCTATCTACAAACTCTGATATTTGGGATGTCATTACAGATGGCCCATTCATTCCTAAGAATGATGATAACACCGACAAACCAAAAGCTCAGTGGACTACTGCAGAAAAGACAAAATGGGAGCTGAACCACAAAGCTAGATATAACATCATTTGTGCTCTCAGTCCTGAGGAGTTTGAGAAGGTATGTGCTTGCGACTTTGTCAAAGGAATATGGGACACTTTAGCTGTCACACATGAAGGAACAACCAAAGTCAAAGAGTCAAGGATTGTCATACTTGTCAGAAAGTATGAACTGTTTGTCATGGAGGAAGGAGAATAGGTTGCTCAAATGATAGGAAGATTTCAAACTATAGTCAACAGTTTAAAATCTCTTGGCAAAGTCTATACCAATGCTGAAAAGGTTGGAAAGATTCTGAGAAGTCTACCTAAACAGTGGAGACCTTTGGTCACTGCTATCTCTCAAGCTAAGGATCTCACTACCTTGACTATGGATGAACTTCTTGGAACACTCACTGTTCATGAGCAAGAACTTGGAGATGAAGTTGCACCAAAGAAGGGCAAGTCAATTGCTCTGAAAGCTTATCAAAAGTCAACAAAAGTTTCCAAGGCTCTGAAGGCAGATGAGTCATCCAGTGATGCTGACCTATCAGAACTCGAGGATTCTGAGAGTGATGAAGAATCGTCTCTCCTGACCAGGAAGATAAAGCTTCTCTTACAGAAAAAGAAGTTCAAGATGGATAAGCTATTCGGAAGGTTCAAGAAGGACAAGAACTTCAAAGAATCCACCTCAACAGACAAAAGTTCAATTGTTTGCTATGAGTGCAAGAAGCCTGGTCACATCAAGGCTGAATGTCCTCAACTCAAGAAGGCCCCTTTTAAGAAATTCTTCAAGAAGAAGAAGAAAGGAATGATGGCTTCTTGGGAGGATCTGGAGTCAACATCTTTTGATGAAGAAATAGAGGAAGAAGCCAATCTCTGTTTGATGGCCAACACTGACTCAGACTCCGACGATGAGGTACATACTGACTATGAGGAATTACTTGATGCCTATGAGGAGTTGATGGAGGAATCCAACTGCTTATCTAAAGCCTTCAAATCCCTCAAGAGAGAGTATGTAAAGCTCACCAGTGAGCATAAACAGAAATCTCAAGAGTGCGAGAATCTGGCTAAATAGAACAGTGAGCTGAAGACTGAAAAGTTTAATGAAGCTAAGATCTCAAGTGAGACATCACCATCTGAAGAAGTTGAAAAAGTTCAACAGAAAATGGCGAAGAGCTCACTTCTGATCTTGCCAAATTTGTTAATGGTAGAGACAATCTGACTAAGCTACTTGGCAGTCAGAGGCACTTTCTTAACAAAGAAGGTATTGGATATGTCCATCAGACATATCATAAAGTATCAACTAAAGCTTCTACAATATCTGTTAAGTCAACTATAACCAAATCTACACCTGTTTGTAACTTCTGTGGAAAAATTGGATATGTTATGTCTAAGTGTATCCATAAGAAGAGAAGGAAGTCTTCACAGACTCCTAGAACTAACAGAAAAGGACCCAGAAAAATATGGGTACCTAAAGATCAAATAATTTTTGTTGCAGATTTCCTCAACAGGACAAAGAAAACACCACTGCTGGTACCTGGACAGTGGCTTCTCATGTCATATGACAGGAGAAAGGTCTATGTTCCTAGACCTCCAACTTAAGAAAGGAGGACACGTTGCCTTCGGAGGGAATCAGAAAGGGAAAGTTATAGGAATTGGTACTATTGGTGGTAAACCCCCTCTTCCCTCTATATCTAATGTTCTTATGGTTAAAGGATTAAGACATAATTTGCTTAGCATAAGTCAATTATGTGATAGTGATTTTGATGTTTCCTTTACCAAGGATGTATGCATAGTTAAAGAATATTGTGGCAAAACCCTCTTTTCAGCTAAAAGGCAACAAAATCTTTATAAGATTGAACTATCTGATCTTTCATATCAAAGTGTAACCTGTCTGATGTCTAAAGAGGATGAAAGATGGTTATGTCATTAGAAACTAGGACATGCTAGTATGAAACTAATTTCTGAATTAAAAAGGAATAATCTCATGAGAGGATTGCCTGATATTAGTTTTAAGAAAGATGTCTTGTGTGTTGCATGTCAGAGAGATAAACAGATAAAATCAAGTTTCAAATCTAAAAGCCAAGTATCAACCTCTAGACCTCTTCAGTTGTTACACATGGATCTGTTTGGGTCAGTTAGTGTTGCCAGCCTGGCTGGAAGAAAATATGGATTTGTCATAGTTGATGACTATTCTAGATACACATGGGTACTCTTCCTAACACACAAGGATGAGTCTTTTAAGGCTTTCTCAGTATTCTGCAAAAGAGTACAAAATGAGCAGGGTTTCTGTATTTCTATCCTTGTAAGTGATCAGGGGGAAGAATTTGAAAATGAGCAGTTTAGTCAGTTCTATGAGGAGAATGAAATCTCTCAAAATTTCTATGCACCTAGAACTCCACAGAAAAATGGAATGGTTGAGAGAAAGAATGGATCTCTGCAAGAGATGGCTAGATCTATAATCAATGAAAATAATCTCCCTAAGTACTTCTGGGCAGAAGCTGTAAACACTACTTGTTATGTACAAAACAGAATACTTATTAGGCCTTTTCTAAAAAAAAACTCCTTATGAATTGTGGAAAAGAAAAAGCCCAACATATCTTATTTTCATGCTTTTGGATGTGAATGTTTTGTTAAGTCTCTAAAATGTCTGATGTGCATTTCTCTAAGTTTTGATGAGAACTAAACATTGGTTAATGATTTAATTAACCTTCACATTGGTTGCTAACCTGTCTATTGAGTGTGCAGATTAAATAAGAGAATCATCCATCCAAACGCAAGTGATTGAAACGCACGTCCAACACTGTAGTGATAGAAGCTCACGTCCAACAGTGTAGTGATAGAAGCTCACGTCCAACAGTGTAGTGATAGAAGCTCACGTCCAACACACAAGTGATTGAAACAAACGTCCAGCACTGTAGTGATTGAAGCGCACGTCCAAAACGCAAGTGATAAAAGCCAGCGTCCACTAAAGTGATGAAAGCCAATGTCTACTAAAGTGACAGAGGCGCTCGTCTACTTAAGGTATCTGAAGCGCTCGTCTAATGACGTGGTATATGGAGCTTGTCCATTAAGGTATTAGAATAGCTCGTCCATTAAAGTATTAGAATGGCTCGTCCAATAACGTGGCATCTGGATCTCGTCCATTAAGGTATCAGAAGCGTTCGTCTAATGACGTGGCAGATGGAGCTCGTCCATTAAGGAATCAGAATGACTCGTCCAATGACGTGGCATATGGAGCTCGTCTACTAAAGTAACAGAGGCTCTCGTCCACTAAAGGTGACAGAAGCGCTCGTCCACACTAGTCTTTGGACTTGTTGAGTCCTTAATATGGAGCTCGTCTAATAGCCCGATTGAAAACTCAAATGACTAGATAGATGCAGTTATTTTCAAGATGGAAGCACTTATCTTATAGACGCGAATTCTATAAGGATTATCAGAATCGTATTTCAAGAACCAGAAAGAGACTTGAAGCCTTCTCTCCTACTCAGTTTCACGATTATCAAGAAAAGTCAGAAGTTACTCTCTCAAGCAAACATGGATAATCAGAACCAAAGACCAGTTGAAGAATGCTTCCAACATGATTTATTACCTAGTACCTCTGGTCCTTACACGAAAAAGGAAGTGCACTCAGCAAAATACAAAAAGCTCTATGCACAACTCTGATATGGTTGTATCACGATGTATAAAGCCATGATACTTCTTGTTAGAGTACAACCAACGACTCTATTGCATTTAATGAAGTTCTGATTGAAGCCAACATCTGAGGGAATGTCTCTAACGGATCCTAAATGCTTAAAGACCATAAATACAGAAGTCGTTGAAGATAAAGAGAAGAGAATACATTGCATTAAAATGCCATCACTCTACGCATTAATGTCTTCATTCTTTCATTCTGTATTCTTCAATCATTTGAAGTTATTACGCATACTTTCCTAAGCTTTACATTTAAACCACTCTCTGAGTGTTAGTGAAAGTTTTGTCTGTCTGAGTTGTATTCATTACAAACCAAATCTCTCAAACAAACCTGAGTAAGCCTGAAGAGGCTAAGTGTTCAAAAAATACTTGTCTTGAGCCTGAAGAGGCTAGGTGTGCAAAGAATACTTGTCTTTGAGCCTGAAGAGGCTAGGTGTGCAAACAATACTTGAGTCTGTAACCTGATCAGTTATAGTGGATAAATCTTGGTACTGCCAAGGACTGGACGTAGCTCTTTGCTTTGAAGAGTGAACCATGATAAATAACTGTGTCAATCTCTTTCCTTAAACTCTTTAATTGCTTTAGTTTTCTTACGTCTATCAAGTGGTGTGTTTGCAAAAGTCACCCGTCCATCCTGTATTCTTCCACTCGTCCAAATCTATCTTCTGTTTACGAAAAGATTTCAACTTTATTTAAATTCTGATAAACACAATTCAACCCCCCTTCTTGTGTTTATACTTGTCTATTTCATGTTTTATTCTGAATACTAGAGATAATATTGGAAAGTTTGATTCTAAGGTAGATAAAGGTATTTTTGTAGGATATTCTGAAAAGTCTAAGGCTTTTAGAGTTTACAATTCAAGAACTTGTATTATTGAAGAATCTGTTCATGTTAAATTCAATGATGGATTAAAGACTGATAAAGAACTATCAGATCTAGAAGATGATCTTGCAGGTCTTGATTAAACAAGCCAGAAAGTCAACAACCCGATCTAACCAAAACAGAACCTGTGCTTGAGACTGAAAGACAAGTGGAACAGACGAGTCAGCAGACAAGTCAAGATCTTCATGATGATCTCAAAAGGGATTGGAAGTTCAACACTCATCATCCTAAGGATCTTATTATTGGAAATCCTTATGAATGAGTAAGAACTAGATCCACATTAAGAGAATCAAGCAATGTGGCCTTTATTTCAAATTTGGAGCCTAAACGAATTGAAGAAGATCTTGAGGATGAATGCTAGATTCTTGCTATGCAAGAAGAACTTAACCAGTTTACCAGAAATGATGTCTGGACTCTTGTCTCTAAGCCTAAAAACAAGTCAATTATTGGAACAAGATGGGTCTTCAGAAACAAATTGGGTGAAGATGGTAAAGTTGTCAGAAATAAGGCAAGGTTAGTAGCTCAAGGCTATATAACCAACAAGAAGGTATTGATTATACTGAAATCTTTGCACCTGTAGCTAGAATAGAAGCCATATACATTTTAATGTCATATGCTGCACAACACCAAATTACCCTGTTTCAAATGGATGTAAAAAGTGATTTTCTAAATGGTATAATTGAAAAGGAAGTGTATGTTAAACAACCCACTGGTTTTGAGGATACTGATAAACCAAATCATGTTTTTAAACTTAAAAAGGCATTATAGGGTTTGAAACATGCACCTAGAGCATGGTATGATAGACTCGGTTCTTTTCCCATGCATAATGGTTTTAATAGAGGACAAGTAGACACTACTCTATTCAAAAAATTCTCTAAAGAGAACTTTATTATAGTTCAAATATATGTTGATGGTATTATTTTTGGAGCAACTAATGAAAAGTTGTGCAAGGAATTTCCAAATCTAATGTAAGCTGAATTTGAGATGAGCATGATGGGAGAATTAAAGTTCTTCCTTGGATTACAAATCAAGCAAACAAGTGATGGAATTTACATTCACCAACAAAAATATACCAAGTAGATACTCAAGAAATACAAAATGGAAAATGCAAAGCTCATGAAAACCCATATGCAACCCAATGCAAAACTAAGCAAAGATGATGAAGGTAAAAAGGTATATCAAACTGTCTACAGAGGTATGATTGGCTTTCTACTGTACTTAACTTCAAGCAGACCTGACATTCAATTTAGTGTCTGTATGTGTGCTAGATTCCAATCTGATCCTAAAGAATCTCATCTTAAAGCTGTTAAAAAGAATATTTATGTATTTGCTTGGAACTACTAATCTTGGTTTGCTGTATTTAAGATCAAAAGAATACAGATTAGTGGGATATTGTGATGCTGATTTTGCTGGAGACAAAATAGAAAGAAAAAACACCAGTGGAGGATGTCACTTCATTGGAGCAAGTTTAGTCTCATGGTCAAGCAAGAGGCAGACAACCATTGCCCTGTCTACTGCTGAAGCAGAATACATCTCTGCTGCTAGTCGCTGCTCTAAACTCTTATGGGTAAAACATCAACTTGAGGATTACTCTATTTATGAACATAACATATATGTATGATGTGATAATTCCAGTGCTATATGCTTAACTAAAAAAATCCAATTCAGCATTCTAAGGCTAAGCATATTGAAATCAAACATCATTTCATTAGGGATTATGTTCAGAAAGGCATCTTTGATATTAAGTTTGTTAAAACTGAAAATCAATGGGCTGATATTTTCACTTAACCCCTCGCAGAAAAAAGGTATTTATTTATTAGAGATAATCTAAACATGCATTGCATTGTGGAATGACACGTCTGAATACTAACCCGTCTGTGCTAAATCTGTCATTACTCTTATATACATGTTCTTTTAACTAAGCATTAGTTCAGGGGGAGTGATGATACAATAGTTTAAGTGGAGTATGCCTCATATGCTTGCTGCA
Source organism: Sophora flavescens (assembly GCA_030762895.1). Lineage (NCBI taxonomy): Eukaryota > Viridiplantae > Streptophyta > Magnoliopsida > Fabales > Fabaceae > Sophora > Sophora flavescens. Next base: position 128,883,739 of record CM061070.1, on the reverse strand, counting down.
TTACTATGATTTTCTTAACAAGTTATCTTACCCTTAACATATCTCATAAATAAAACTTGATAACCCTTTTTGATGTTGACAAAAGGGGGAGAATGGGAGAATGGGAGAAATGAGAATTGAGAAATGTGATAGAAATGTGTTATAGAAGAATGGGAGAATAAATATGATATGATCTTAGATAATACATGGACATGAGTATGTTCTGATAGTTGCTATAATTGCTCAGATAAATCTTAAGTAAGATTGCTCTGATAATAATTTCAAAGTTAAAACAAGTCAAACTTAATGTCTGATCTAGCATCTGCATGACCTGTCCGCTTAAGAAAATTTCAACCTATCTGTTATATGCTATTTTCTTTGTTGATATTTGATGTGTGAAATTCCGGCAAGTGTACCGGTTTCGTCGCCAAGTTATAAAAAGATATCGATCCCACAGAGACCGTGATCTCAAGTCACAACTAATTATCAAATCGATTAAACTGGACTATATATATAAAAAAAGGTTTTGAAAAAGTTCTGGTTTTTGAAATCAGAATCAAGTAGCAATCAAATTTTAATTTCGCAATCAAACAAAACAGAAAACAATTCAAATTGGGGGTTTTCAAATTCAAAAGGGATTTCCAGGAATTGAGATACCACAAAACTGTTTATGTTACTGAATCGACTCCTTTCCTTGTTAATTACAAAAATTTGTTTTGAAGGCGAATTTATCCTAAATTAGCTAATGCTCCCTCTCGGGTTACAAAAACTGTGCCCGACTAAATCAATCCCTACTCTCGTGGTAATTGAATTTAAATCGGACCCCTTGAGTTTTGTGACAATTCGTGAATCCTCGAAGGACCGCTTCTAAATCTCGTGATTCAAGTCCTAAGTTCGATTCCTATAGATCTGATACCTAAGTTCACCACTAGGTTCCTCCTTAGGGTATCTATGTCACGCAAATAAGCGGCCACCGAATTCGCGAGTAATTAAAGCAATAGGGATCGAATAAAAAACAAATCTAAATTAACAAGAAATCAAAATCAATACATCACCATGAATGAGTTTTGGGCATAGCCCCAATTCCTAGAAACTAGACTACTACTCAAGCCTTGCCATGATTGTAGCAAGCTTGGTTTAAAAATAACATGAACAGAAAAATCCCTAAAAGAAGAGGAGAAGGAGAAGAAGAGAATTTCTGAATTTTTCTAAGGTAAACAGCCCACCAAAAAGTGCCCAGATTCGAGCTCCTAGGTCCTATTTATAAGATTAGGCAATTTGAATCCTAAACCAATACAAAAACCAGATCAATTCAGTTGTTGCAGATCCATGGAATGCGCGTCACGGTCGTGATGGCTTCTGCCTTGAAAGTTGCTTCTCTGAGTGGTCTGTCACGGCCGTGACCACCATCACGGCCTGGCCGTGATAGATTCTGACTTGTGGGGGTCTGGCTCAGTATGCATGTCACGGCCGTGATGGGCATCACGGCCTGACCGTGACATATTCTGACTTGAACATTCTTCCTTTTCAGCTTCACTTAATCACGGGTGATCAGCTCTGTTTGCCCCATTTTCTTGTTTTCCAAGCTCCCATCTTCGTGCCAGCTCCAACGCGACTGATCCTGAGTATTTTAATCTTCTTTTCCTGCACACAAGCACCACAAAACCACCTTACTCGTTCCAAGGCAAAATTAACTAATAATCAAATAAAATAACCCTAAACTATATGAAAATGCATGCAAAATGTCATGGAAATATGAGGTGAAATCACACTCATCAATATTTTGAGGTTCATTAAATAATCTCAATGTTTGTCATCATCAAAAAGAGGGAGATTGTTAAGTCTCTAATATGTCTGATGTGCATTTCCCTAAGTTTTGATGAGAACTAAACATTAGTTAATGATTTAATTAACCTTCATATTGGTTGCTAACCTATCTATCTAGTGTGCAAATTAAATAATAGAATCATCCGTCCAACACTGAAATAATAGAATCATTCGTCCAACACTAAAATGATAGAATCAAACGTCCAACACTGAAATGATAGAAGCTCACGTCCAACGAAAGTGATAGAAGCTCACGTCTAACGCAAGTGATAGAAGCTCACGTCCAACACAAGTGGTTGAAGTGCATGTCCAGCACTGTAGTGATAGAAGCGCATGTCCAACACTGTAGTTACAGAAGCGCCCGTCCAATAAAGTGATAAAAGTGACACAAGCTCTCGTCCACTAAAGTGACAGAGGCGCTCGTCCACTAAAGTAACAGAAGTGCTCGTCCACTAAGGTGACAAGCGTTCATCCACACAAATCTTTGGACTTGCTAAGTCTTTAATGAGAGTATCCGTCCAATGACATAGCATACGGAGCTCATCTACTAGCCCGAATGTAAAATCCTAAATGGCTAGATGGACGCGGTTATTTTCAAGACGAACGCGCTTATCTTATGAACGCGAATTCTCTTCGAATTATCTGAATCTTATTTCAAGAACCAGTATCAAGAAAAGTCAGAAGTTACTCTCTCAAGCAACCTCGGATATCAGAATCAAAGACCAGTTAAAGAATGCTTCCAACATGCTTTATTCCCTAGTACCTCTGGTACTTACATGAAAAGGGAATTGTACTAAGCAAAGTACAAAAAGCTCTCTGCACAACTCTGATATGGCTGTATCACGATGCATAAAGCCATGATCCTTCATGTTAGAGTACAACCAACGTTGCTATTTCATTAATGGCTGCCCAGGATGACTCTATTGCATTTAATGAAGTTCTGCTTGAAGCCAACATCTTAAGAAATGTCTCTAACGGATCCTAAAAATGCTTGAAGACCATAAATACAGAAGTCATTGAAGATGAAGGATAGAGAATACACATAACATTAAAGAGCCATTACTCATGCGGATTAATATCTTCATTCTTTCATTCTCGTATTCTTCAATCATTTGAAGTTATTACGTAGACTTTCCTAAGATTTACATTTAAACCACTCTCGAGTGTTAGTGAAAGTTCTCGCTGTTTGAAGTTGTATTTATTACAAACCAAATCTCTCAAACAAACTCGAGTGAGCCTGAAGAGGCTAAGTGTGCAAAAAATACTTGTCTTGAGCTTGAAGAGGCTAGGTGTGCAAAGAATACTTGTCTTGGAGCCTGAAGAGGCTAGGTGTGCAAACAATACTTGAGTCTATAACCTGATCAGTTATAGTGGATAAATCTTGGTGCTTTGATGAGTGTGATTTCACATCATCTTTGTCTATCATTTTGCATGCATTTTTCATGTAGTTTAGGCATTTTTAATTAGATTTTAGGTTAATTTTCCTTTGGAACGGGTAAGGCGGTTTTCGTGGTGTTGTTTTGCAGAAATCAAGGGTAAAATGCTCAAGATCAACCATGATGGAGTTTGGATGAAGATAGGGATTGAAAAGTGAAGAAAATGAGCCAAACAGAGCCCATCACGGCCTAGCCGTGATTCCCATCACGGCCATGATCAAGAAAAGCTGAAAAAGAAGAAAGGTCAAGTCGAGTTCGTCACTACCGACCATGATAGCCATCACTACCGTGATCCAAAACCACCACAAGTCAAAGCACATCACGGCCTAGCCGTGATGAAGATCCTGAGCCATGAAAAAGGAGCTCGCGACGCGAAAGAGGACTCCGCCACGCGAAAGTCCCGAATTTTCCAGAATTGCGAGGAAACGAGAGACCGTCACGGCCTGCCCGTGATGGCCATCACTACCGTGTGACGCGCATTACTTGGATCAGAAGCAACCGAAATAGATCAGATTTTGAGTTGGATTGGGACTCTAACTTCCCAATTTCTATAAATAAGGATCAAGGCAGAAGGAACAGAGATATACAGAAGATCTGGATCATCCATAACAACTAGGACTCTAGGCATAGATCTCTCTTCTCCTCTCCTCCTCTCTTCTCTGATTTTTTGTATTTTCATTATGTTGTCAACCCAACTTGTCATCTCCATGGCAAGACTGGAGTAGTAGCTTAGTTTCTAGGGATTGGGGCTCTGCCCAAGTTTTGTTTACGATGTTGAATTTGATGTAATATCTTTGTAATTACGATTTTGCTTTAGATCTGATTTCTAGTGTGTTAATCACTCGTAAATTCGGCAACCGCTTATTTGCGTGACGTAGACGTTCTAAGGAGGAACCTAGCGGTGAACTTAGGATTTCTAGGGTGTTTCACTCGTAAAGCCCGGCGGCCACTTATCTGCGAGGTGTGGATATTCTAAGGATGAACCTAGTGGTGAACTTAGGTTATTTGCATGACTTAGACATTCTAAGGAGGAACCTAGCGGTGAACTTAGGTGTCGGATCTATAGAAGTCAGACTTGGGACTGAAATCATGAGAGTTAGAAGCCGTTCCTCGAGGAGCAACGAGTTGTCACGGAACGCAAAGGGTCCAATCTGGGATCGACTACCACGAGAGTAGGGGTCGGGTCAATTGGGCACGGCTTTTGTAACTCGAGAGGGAGCTTAAGCTATCAGAGGATAAACTCGCCTTCAAGGCAATTTCGCTAATCATCAAGGGTAATCGACTTAACAACGTAAACGATCTTGTTGGTAACCTAAATCCCTAGGAATCCATTTAGATCAAAACCCCAAAAAGATTTGTTTTCTGTTTTAATTGTTTTCTGCTCATCTATCTTTTAATTTCAAATTCAAAACCCTTTTCACTCAAAACATAAAAATCCTTTTTAAACAGTCCAGATTCACTCAATTCAAAATTAATTGCGATTCGGGAACACAGTCTCTGTGGGTTCGATATCTTTTATTACTTGACGGCAATCCGGTACACTTGCCGGAATCGCAGAGCGCGGCGCGCAACACACGCGCATCGCACGACATCATGCTTCCAAGGACTAGAGCTCTTTGCTCTGAAGAGTGAACCATGATAAATAACTGTGTCAATCTCAATTTCCTTAAACTCTTTAGTTGCTTTAGTTTTCTTATACGTTTATCAAGTGGTATGTTTGCCAAGGTCACGGTTAAAATTTCATTAGACGAGCCACCCATCTGTCTTGTATCTTTCCACTCGTTTGAACCTAGCTTCTGTATGCGAAAAGATTTCAACCTTGTTTAAATTCTGATAAACACAATTCAACTCCCTTCTCGTGTTTATAGTTGTCTATTTCAGTTTTCTCTCTCTCCTTCCTTCTTCCTCCTTCTTCCTCTTCCTCCTTCTTCCTCCTTCCTCCTTCTTGTTTTCTCTCTCTAAAACCCAGATTCCGGCGGCAGTTTTCGTCGACGGCGGCGGTCCCGGCTACTGACTGCGGTGATTTCCGACGACTCACGACGACGGACTGACAGAAGGGACCAAAATAGGCTAATGATTGAACGATAAGGGACCAAAATAGGCTAACGGTTGAAAGATAAGGGACCAAAACAGGAAAAAAAGATAAGGGACCAAAATGAAAACTAAAATAAAGATAAGGGACCTAAATGAAAACTAAAATAAAGATAAGGGACCAAAATAGGGATTAAGCCAATCTTTTAACTAACTTTTAATCTTGACCATTCATGATTGGATCTAATGGCTATGATTTGTTCCTCTCACTCTCACATAAATAAGGCCCTCTCACTTGATATATATATATATATATATATATATATATATATATATATAGGGAGTGTATCAAGTGAGAACTCCTCCTTATTGTGAGAAATGAGAACTATTAATAAGAGCCATTGGATCATAATTTTAAAAAATTAACGGACCAGATTAAATAATCACAATAAAAAGTCACACGACCTCTCCTCTATCCTCCCAATCCTCCCTTTCACCCATTCCTTTCACGCATGAACTCGCTAGCCGGAACCGCATAACTACCATTGCACCGCTTATAGGTTTACCTCTAATATTTTTGACATGGACCCATTTTCATTGATGCATTTATTTCAAAATCTCTCTATATAAAATAAAAAACTGAAAGTTTCCACACTTCTTGTATAATATTTACTAGTTTCAATAAATAATACATATAAGAGTTCAGCAATAATGGTCAGGTATTTGCTTCCTATATGTGGTGCTATGGCAGCTGCGCGGTTCCGTTTTAGGACTAGTTGCTTTTCGGAGTAGTAATTGCTTCATTATTTTGGGACCAATTTCTTCATTTGTAATAGGTGGTGCAATTAGGAACTGGTGGCATCTAATAGGCGAGGCAATTATGCAGTCCAGATTAGTTGCAGGGGTGACAGTACGATAGGAAGGATGGAGAGATGAAGTTAGAGTACGACCTTTTAATGTGATTATTTAATCTAGTCCGTTAATTTTTTTTTAATTATGATCCAATGGCTCTTATTAATAGTTCTCATTTCTCACAATAAGGAGGAGTTCTCATGTCTCTTATTATTTAATCTTGACCGTTTAAAGTTTGATCCAATGGCTATGATACAATCCTCTCACTCTCACATAAAAGGACCCTCTCACTTGATATGTCCCCCCCCCCCCCCCCACACACACACACACACACACACATATAAGGAGCGTATCAAGTGAGAACTATTGTTTATTGTAAGAAATGAGAACTACTAATCATAACTGTTAGATCATATTTAATTAATGTTGAATATAATTAATATATGGACGGTGGATTTATGTGGACGGTGGAGTCTCATCCATTGTATTTGTTGAATATAATTAATATATGGACGGTGGATTTATGTGGATGGTGAGTCCCATCCATTGTATTCTTATGATTCATTGTATATTTCTCCTAGGACTTAGTATTGACTTTTATTGTTCTAGGAATCAAGTCTAGAGTCAAATATATATATATCCTGTACTCCTATTCAATAATATAAAAAGTAAAAAGTATTCAGTTTTCATATTCAAGTCGGTATCTAGAGCCTTGTTGGTTCCTGTTTGGTATGTTCATTGGGTTTCAGCTGTTGTGAACACTGGCCCACACTTTTGAAGTTGGCTGGTGACCGGAGTGACATTGCCGTTCACCTCAGACGTCACCGATCGGACGTCCGCCCAAGCTCCACCGCCAGATTCACTGTTAGGCGCCCTCACGCGCCGTCGACAAAATTCTCACTCTCCGGCGCGTGTAATCCACGCGCCGCCTTCCCGGCTTCCATTTGCACCGCCGATTCCGACGGCATGATCGCCATCCTCTCCTGGTTCTGCTCCGCCCCTGTTTGGTTTGTGGGTATGTCGTTGTGCTACCCCTTCATTGAATCTTGTTGCTGTTTGTATTCTGTTGCTCTTCTTCCATGGCAGAAAAGAAGAGCTTGAGCCCCTGTTTGATTTCTGGTTCCCCCACTATTACTACCAAGTCAAATGAAGATCATCTACTTTCGATCAGTGAGTATAAGGAGTACTTTCAATTTAAAGCCACTCAACAGGCTTTTCCTTCGGCCACCATTGCTCACACTGGTAACTCTAAAGTTTGTCTCTCTTAATCTACATCTGTTGGATCTTGGATTTTAGACTCTGGTGCTTCTGATCACCTAGCTGGCAATCCTTCTCTTTCTCTAAATTGCCATTCCCTAAAACATCTCACAGTATCACTCTTGCTGATGGGTCTAAAGCACAAGCCGCTGGTATTGGTCAAGCTTCACCTCTTCCCTCCTTACCTTTAAATCCAGTCTTGTTTGTACTGGATTGTCCCTTTAATTTAATTTCAATTATCCAAATTACTCACACTCTAAATTGTTCCATAACCTTTAATTCTGATTCATTTGTTATACAGGATCGGAGTACGGGACAAACGATTGGATCTGGATCTGAATCACAGGGCCTCTACTACCTTCGATCTTCCTCATCCATCGCATGTGATGCTTCAGAGTCTGTCGATCTCTTACATCGTCGTCTGGGTCATCCAAATCTAGAAAAATTAAAGAAGATGGTCCCTCATCTTTCACATTTGAAGACCTTGAACTGTGAGTCATGTCAACTTGGAAAACATGTTAGAGTATCTTTTCCTAGTAGTGCCGGTATTATCCACTCTGATGTTTGGGGTCCTAGTCGTATTCCTTATGTTCGAGGATATATGTATTATGTTACTTTCATTGATGATTTCTCAAGATGCACTTGGTTATTTTTAACGAAAAATCATTCTGAGTTATTTGATGTCTTTCAAACCTTTTGTTCACAAATAAAGAATCGGTTTGGAAAAACATTTCATATTTTGCGTAGTGATAATGCAAAAGAATATTTTTACGCATCTTTTAAATCCTTTTTGAGTTCTCATGGCATCATACATCAGTCCAGTTGTCCTCACACACCACATCAAAATGGTGTTGCTGAACGCAAACATCGTCATCTTGTTGATACATCTCGGACTCTTTTAATAAATGCCAATGCACCCTTGAAATTTTAGGGTGACGCTGTTCTTACGGCCTGTTATTTGGTAAACCGAATTCCATCCTCTGTTTTGGGTAATAAAATCCCTCACTCTAGTTTATTTCCTAACGATTTTCTTTATATTGTTCCCCCTCGTGTGTTTGGTTCTACCTGTTTTGTCCATGATCTTTCTCCTGGTTGTGATAAGTTGTCTGCACGGGTTGTTAAATGTGTCTTTCTTGGGTATTCTCGAGTGCAAAAGGGATATCGATGTTATTGTCGCTCTACACATCGCTTTTATGTATCTGCAGATGTTACATTTTTTGAAGATACCCCCTACTTTGTCACGCCAGCTACCTCCGACTCTACTCCATCTCAGGTACTGCCCATTCCTCAACTTGCACAGTCATCATTCCAGATCCTCCCAAGTAGATGTTGACTCCAGATCCTCCCAAGTAGCCATCATTCATTTCTTCTTCTTCTTGAAGAATTTCTTAAAAGGGGCCTTCTTGAGTTGAGGACATTCAGCCTTGATGTGACCAGGCTTCTTGCACTCATAGCAGACAATTGGACTTTTGACTGTTGAAGTAGATTCTTTGAAGTTCTTGTCCTTGTTGAACCTTCTGAATGGCTTATCCCTCTTGAACTTCTTTTTATGTAGGAGAAGCTTTATCTTCCTGGTCAGGAGAGACAATTCTTCATCACTCTCGTAATCCTCGTGTTCAAACAGTCAAGCATCACTGGATGACTCATCCGCCTTTAGAGCCTTGGAAACTTTTACTCGACTTTTGATTAGCTTTCGAGCAATTCACTTGCCCTTCTTTGGTTCAACTTCATCTCCAAGTTCTTGCTCATGAACAGTGAGTGTTCCAAGAATTTCATCCATAGTCAAGGTAGTGAGATCCTTGGCTTGAGAGATAGTAGTGACCAAAGGTCTCCACTGTTTAGGTAGACTTCTCAGAATCTTTCTAACCTTCTCAGCATTGGTATAGACTTTGCCAAGAGATTTTAAACTATTGACTATAGTTTGAAATCTTCCTATCATTTGAGCAACATATTCTCCTTCCTCGATGACAAACAGTTCATACTTTCTGACAAGTATGACAATCTTTGACTCTTTGACTTTGGTTGTTCCTTCATGTGTGACAGCTATAGTGTCCCATATTTCTTTGGCAGAGTCACAAGCACATACCTTCTCAAACTCCTCAGGACTGAGAGCACAAATGATGTTATATCTAGCTTTGTGGTTCAACTCCCATTTTGTCTTTTCTGCAGTAGTCCACTGAGCTTTTGGTTTGTCAGTGTTATCATCATTCTTGGGAATGAATGGACCATCTGTAATGACATCCCAAAGATCAGAGTTTGTAGATAGAATGAATCATTGAAATATATCTTTCCAATAGTTGTAGTTTTCTCCATTGAAGTAAGGAGGTCTGGTTAGGGAAGCTCTTTCAGTCTGGTGACTTCCACTTGAACTAGCTCCAGCAGTCATGTCTATTCTTCAGGACCTTTTACCTCTACACTGTTAGATGCTCAACCCAGAGGCTGAGCTCTGATACCAACTAAAATAGACAACTATAAACACGAGAAGGGGGGTTAAATTGTGTTTATCAGAATTTAAACAAAGTTGAAATCTTTTCACATACAGAGGCTTAGTTCAGACGAGTGGAAAGATACAGGATAGACGGGTGACCTATCTGATGAAATTTTAACAGTGACTTTGGCAAACACACCACTTGATAAACGTATAAGAAAACTAAAGCAACTAAAGAGGTTATAAGGAAAGAGAGATTTACACAGTTATTTATCCTGGTTCACTCTTCAAAGCAAAGAGTTACGTCCAGTTCTTGGCAGCACCAAGATTTATCCACTATAACTGATGAGGTTACAGACTCCAAGTATTGTTTGGCACCTAGCCTCTCCAGGCTCAAGACAAGTATTATTTGCACACTTAGCCTCTTCAGGCTCACTCAGGTTTGTTTGAGAGATTTGGTTTGTAATAAATACAACTTCAGACAGACAGATCTTTCACTAACACTTAGAGAGTGTTTTAAATGTAAAGCTTAGGAAAGTCTATGTAATAACTTCAAATGATTGAAGAATACAGAATGAAAGAATGAAGATATTAATGCGCAGAGTAATGGCTCTTTAATGTTATGTGTATTCTCTATACTTCATCTTCAATGACTTTTGTATTTATAGTCTTCAAGCATTCAGGATCCGTTAGAGACATTCCCTCGGATGTTGGCTTCAAGCAGAACTTCACTAAATGCAATAGAGTCGTTCTGGGAAGCCATTAATGCAATAGGAACGTTGGTTGTACTCTAACATGAAGGATCATGGCTTTATGCATCGTGATACAGCCATATCAGAGTTGTGCAGAGAGCTTTTGTTCTTTCTTTGAGTACAATTCTCTTTTCGTGTAAGGACCAAAGGTACTAGGGAATAAAGCATGTTGGAAGCATTCTTTAACTGGTCTTTGGTTCTGATAACCGAGGTTTCTTGAGAGAGTAAGTTCTGACTTTTCTTGATTCTGGTTCTTGAAATAAGATTCTGATAATTCTTATAGAATTCACGTTCATAATATAAGCGCGTCCATCTTGAAAATAACCGCGTCCATCTAGCCATTTAAGATTTTACATTCGGACGGGCTAGTAGACGAGCTCCATATGCCATGTCATTGGACGAATACTCTCATTAAGGTTTTAGCAAGTCCAAAGAACGTAATCCTAGTAGACGAGCTCCATATGTCACTTTAGTGGACGAGCGCTTCTGTCACTTTAGTGGACAAGCACTTCTGTCACTTTAGTGGACAAGCGCTTGTATCACTTTAGTGGACGACCGCTTATATCACTTATGTTGGACGTGCGCTTTTATCACTTATGTTGGACGAGCGCGTCTATTGCTTCAGTGTTGGACGAGCGCTTCTTTTGCTTCAATGTTGGACGAGCGCTTCTATCACTTCAGTGTTGGACGAGCGCTTCTATTGCTTCAGTGTTGGACGAGCGCTTCTATCACTTCAGTGTGGATAGATGATTCTTACAGTTTTAATCTGCACACTAGATAGACTGGTTAGCAACCAATATGAAGGTTAATTAAATCATTAACCAATGTTTAGTTCTCATCAAAACTTAGGGAAATGCACATCAGACATTTTAGAGACTTAACAGCATCATATGGAATTTTAGCGCAACGTGAGTTAAAAAAGCATCCCAAAAAATCACCCATTCTGCAATCATATCATATATCATATATCAAAATATATATATATATATATATATATATATATATATATATATATATATATATATATATATATATAACCTGTGTCATTCTAACTGATTTTTCCCACTTATAACCTCCTAAATTTTCTCCCTTCCCAATTCTCAATCATTCTCAAATATCGTTGTGATATAACCGTCCCGCTTAAGAGAAAAAGCGTGGTGGCGGTTGCAACTTTTCATTGAAACCGTCAGCTTTTCTAATTTTTACTTTTATTTTTTATATTTTTATATTTTATATTCTATATACCTCTCACGTTATACCAATATATAGATATATAGAAGAGGTTTCTTTCCTGCCCAAACTCAATAATCCACGTTCTTCTATAAATTCCCCACGTAACCCACGTTCTTTTCAATAGTAAACATTGGTGTTTTTCGTCAGTTACAAAATTTGGTTTTTTCCTATTCAAATTCAAATAAAAAGGAGATGGCAAGACCTCTTAATATTATTCAACAATAAAAAATTGGTTCTCTCTCATATTTCTCTCACTCACCCTTCTCTCAGATTTCTCTCTCTTAACTTTGGTTTTTCTTCAGTTTTTATAGTTTCTACTCTCCTTTTTTGTTACACCGTAATCTTGATGCTTTGCAGAGTTGTGTAGATATCTTTGATGACAACTCTATCCTTCGGTTCTTATGTAGCAAGTCTTTTTTCCTTACTTATTTTAATTTTCAATGCGTTGTTTTCTATTATTCAATACTGTATTTTGAATATCTGTACACTGTGTGTTTCCATAACTTATATATTTTTGATATGTGAATAAGCCGTTTAGCAATCAGTATAAGCCAATCATTGGAGCATATTTTTTAATCAAAAAAGTGCAATTTGAAGATAGGCTTTTCACCTTACATGTTTGTCAATAGTGTAAAATTATCTTGCCACTCTCTCTTTTGGTCGTTGATATGGGTGTAGCATTTCAAGTCTGCGGGCATTTGATTGCTCTTTAGTCTTTACCATATATTATGCTTTGTTTGGGTTATATGTTGATCAGCTGATCAACTTTCTTTCTTCTGCTATGATATAATCCTCACACTCTCATATAAATAAGGCCCTCTCACTTAATATGTCCCTATATATATATATATATATATATATATATATATATATATGGTGTTGTCTAAGGTGTATCACCAATTAAAGTGGTGCACCATCCACATGTCACATCGTGGACCAATTGTTTAGCCAAGTAGACTATTAAGAGAGTCACAATATGACATGTGGGTGGTGCACCACTATACCACTTTGGTAGGTAGTGCACCATAGCCTTTATCCCCCCTCTCTCTATATATATAATTTGTTTTAAAAAAAATAAACCTATTTTTGCATAACTTTTAAGGATCAGTTTAAGTATATAGAAGGAAGATAAATACTTAAGGCGAAAAAAGAAATAGGAATATGGGATTTTATTAAAATTATTATTGTTAATTTGATGAGATTGGATGGTCATTTTTCTTATTAAAATTAGAATAGAATAGTCTTTCTTATCAATTTTTTCCCTTTTAATTTAAACATAATTCCTTAATATTATTTTCCCCTTCTTTTAGACTCATTTTGGTGAAATGACTGAAATCTCATTTTTTGGATGAAAATCTACTCCTGGGCCAGAAAGATAGATGAATGAATAAAGTCCAATGCACAGAGAAAACGTGAATTAAAAAAGGGGCCATAAGTGTGGACAGTGGACCTAACTCACCAAGAACAGAGACCGGCAACTATAGCATATGCATTTGGTTAGGCTTGGCTAATGCCTCAATTAACAATTGTTATAAGCAGCACCAATTCACTAAGCCCCCAATTGCTTTGATTGACACTTGGAATTTGCAATTTGGTAGTGGTACACGAATTTAGCCGACCAAACAAAGTGGGTGACATGTAACCATAAAAAAACAAAGAGGGTGACATACTTAAAGCAATTGCATAATTGTGTTGAATGAATATTCTGTATTGAATTGTTGCTAAGAAATCAGCATTTGTACAAGTAGTAGGCAAAAGCTTGTAGCTCAAGCTGTAACAAAATAACAGAAAACTATAACAGAAAAACTAACTAAGATAACTAACTAGTCGGTTGTACATTAACAGTAAATAACTAACACTAAACTAACAATAGATTAAGTGATGACTATCTAACACCATCTACCTAAGTATTATCCAATACCCCCCACAAGCTGGAGAGTGTATGTTAATCACTCCCAGTTTGCAGAGAAGATGTTAAAAAGGTTGAGGATCCAATGCCTTAGTTAAAATATCAGCCGATTGTTCTTTTGTAGAGATTGGAAGCAAATGGAAAAGCTTGGACTGTAATTTCTCTCGAACCAAGTGGCAATCTATATCAATGTGCTTGGTGCGCTCATGGAACACTGAATTTGCTACTATGTGTCGGGCAGAATTATTGTCACAGTAAAGAGAAGCTGGAGAGGTGAATGAAATGGAAAGTTCCTGGAGTAAGTAAGTGATCCACTGGATCTCACAAACTGTAGCAGCAAGAGCACGATACTCAGCCTCAGAAGAAGATCTAGTTACTATGGTCTGTTTCTTGATTTTCCAGGAAATGAGGGAATCTCCAAGAAAAACACAGTAACCTGTGATAGATCGCCTTGTATCAGAACAAGTGGCCCAATCTGAATCACTGAAGGCCTTTAGGTGAAGAGCAGAATTGGATGGATAGACAAGGCCTTGACCAGGAGAACCTTTGAGGTATCTTAGAACCCGAGTTGCTGCCTTATAATGAGTGGTGGTAGGAGAAGACATGAATTGAGAAAGTTGTTGGACAGCAAAACTTATGTCAAGTCTGGTGTTAGTCAAATAAAGTAATCTGCCCACAAGTTTTCTGTACTCAGCAGGATTTTCATAAAGGACAGTGTCAGTATATGAGTTTAAGAGCTTGGTGGACCTTGCCATTGGTGTGCTAGCTGGCTTAGAAGCCAAGAAACCAGTGTCATCAAGGATATCCAAGGTGTACTTTCTTTGGCAAAGAGTGATACCAAAGTGGGATCGAGCAACCTCTAGGCCAAGAAAGTATTTTAAAGTGCCAAGATCCTTGATTCTAAACTTGCTGTCCAAGTATTCTTTAACTGATGAGATCTCTGGAGCATCATTTCCATCTAAAATCAAGTCATCTACATAGGCTAGCAGAACTGTGAACTGTTGTCCATGGTGCTTGTAAAACATGGAGTGATCATGACTTGATTGAGTGTAGCCTAGTGTGTGAAGAGAACTGGACAGTTTAGCAAACCACTGTCTGCTGGCTTGCTTGAGTCCATATAAGGACTTATGTAGTCTGCAGACTTGATTTGGCTTGTCATATTTGACTCCTTGGGGCACTTCCATATAAACTTCTTCATCTAAATCACCATGTAGAAAGGCATTGTTAACATCAAGTTGATGTAACAGCCAATTTTGAGATGCAGCCAATGCTAGGATAAGTCTGACAGAAGTGAGTTTTGCAACTGGGGTAAACGCGTCAAGATAGTCCAAACCCTCTGTTTGTGTGTAGCCTTTGGCTACCAACCGAGCCTTATATCTCTATATGCTCCCATCAGATTTATACTTGATTCTGTAAACCCATTTAGACCCAATCGGAACCTTTCCTCTTGGTAAATCAGTGAGAGACCAAGTATTGTTTTGGTTCAGTGCCAATAGTTCAGCCTGCATAGCCTCAACCCATTTAGGAGATTGGGAGGCCTGTTTGTATGTTTTGGGTTCTGTGTTGTTTGTGATGGACAAGGTGTAATGCAAGTGAGAAGGAGAGAGGGATTTATAGGAAATAACAGATGAAAGAGGATGACTTATACCTGTGGATGATGGAGCATTTGAAGTCTGTAGAACATTACAGTGAAATTCTTGCAAGTAAGAGGGTACAGTTCTAGTTCTTGTTGATCTTCTAAGAGGTGGATTGGTGTTAGAAGGTTGGGAATTATCAGTGTGTTGAGAGATGGAAGTATGTGATGGTTCAGGAGTGTTATTGGTAGGTTCAGGGTTGTTTGTTGTAGTGATAACATGTGGTGGATGATTGTTTGAGTCATGGGGGATGATGTCAAAGGCTAAGAAATCAAAGGAATTGTGATTAGAAGTGGGAGCAGTTGTAGGTTGGTATTGTTCTGGTTGGTGTTTGGAATATGGGAAGATGTGTTCATAAAAAATGACATGTCTAGAGATGAAAGTCTCTCTTGTCTCAATGTTGAGGAGAATGTATCCTTTAGTGCCAGGTTTGAAACCTAGAAAAGCACATTTCTTGGCTCTTGGATCTAATTTGGTTCTGTTTTGGGTGAGAGTTGAAGCAAAACACAAACTTCCAAAAACTTTTAGGTCCAATAAGGTGGGAGGTTGATAGTACAACATATCAAATGGTAACTTGTGTTGCAATGTGGGTGTTGGAAGTCTGTTTATTAGAAAGGCAGCATGACTCACTGCATAATTCCAAAATGATTTTGGTAAATTTGACTGAAATAGAAGGGATCTAGCAACATTGAAGAGATGCCTATGTTTTCTTTCAACAATAGAGTTTTGTTGTGGAGTCTCCACACAAGAAGTTTGGTGGACAATACCATTATTGGTATAAAACTGAGTCATCATAAATTCAGAACCATTATCACTTCGAATGACTTTGATTTTCTTATTAAATTGTGTTGATACTAAAGCAACAAAGTTTTGGATAAGGTTTCTGGTTTCAGATTTCAATTTCATTAAGTAGATCCAAGTATGCCTTGTGTAATCATCTACTATTGTGAGAAAATATTTTTGGCCATGAATAGATGAGATGCCAAGTGGCCCCCAAATATCCATGTGGATTAAATCAAAAGCGGCAGCAGATTTAGTAGTACTGACAGAAAAGGGAAGCCTAACTTGTTTGCCAAAGTGACATAAGTCACAAACTTTATTGGAATTGAATTGTACATAAGGAAAGTACTTACATACATTGTGTAAGACATTATGTGAAGGATGGCCTAACCTAAAATGCCAAAGATCAAAAGAATCAACAACATTTGTAAAATTTGTAAGGACATATGAAGTAATAGTTGGAGAGAACTTGATGGGTTGATTAGGTTGAGCAAGAATGTACAAATTGTTCTGGACCTCAGCATGCCCAATCATTCTCGAGGTAGTCATATCCTGAATTTTGCAATAAGATTGGTCAAAAGTCAGATTACATGACAAAGATGGAGTTTATGAATTGAGATGAGGTTATGCTTAAAATCTGGTATGTATAAAACATCATGTAAATGAAATGCATCAGAAAAAATAATTGTTCCTGAATGTTGTGCCATGGTGTTTGCACCATTTGGTAGTTTAACAATGATAGGTCTAATGCATTTGTATGAAGTGAAATTGGAAAGGGAAAAGGTCACATGGTCAGTTGCACCTGTATCTAAGATCCATGGTGCATTACCTGAGTTCTGTTGTGACTGATGAGTTGAAGACTCACCAATCTTGGCATGGCTTACTTGATTGATGGTGTGTGGTTGAGGTTGAGGTGTCTTCTGGAATAAGGCTGCAAGCTGGGCATATTGCTCTGGACTGATGCTAATACCTGGTTCCTTCTGGCTATCAGGAAAAGTTTCCAATTGATCATCCAATGGAGTTTCAGGATCATCTGAGGTCACATTGTTCACATTTGCAGAGTTCTTGAACTTGAATTTATAATTTGGTGGAAAGTCATGCTTGTAATAACAAGCATCCACTGTGTGACCATTCTTGCCACAAAAGGTGCATACTTTGTTGAAATTACCACTAGAACCTCTGCCATTAGTTCTTCCTCTTCCTCTTCCAGCATATCCATTTCCATTTCCTCTTCCTTGTCCTCTCCAATTCTGATTTGATTCTGCACTATTAAACATAATCTTTGAATCTGAAACTATTTGGCCTTCTTGTTGCTTCACCATTGAGAAAGCCTTGGTCATTGGTGGCAATGGATCCATTGCAAGAATCTGGCTTTTAATCACAGCAAACTGCTCATTGAGCCCTTTCAAAAAACAAATCACATACTCAATTTCTCTTTGTCTCTTGATACCTTTGGTTAACTCACTACTGCAATTGCACTTTGCAACACAGATGCAAGATGGAATTGGCCTCATTGATTCGAGCTCATCCCAAATTGTCTTGAAATCAGTGTAATAACCAGAAACTGTTCTTTCTCCTTGCTTCATAGAGTAAACTAGCTGCATCAAATCTGATGTGCGAAAATAATCTCCCTTGGAGAATCGATTCTTCAGATCATCCCAAATTTCTTGAGCATTTTCAAATTCAACCACACTTTGAGCAATTTCTTGACACAAAGATTTTGTGATCCAAGAAATCACCATTGTATTACACATTTCCCAGGCTTCATATGTTGGATCATCTTCATCAGGAACTGGAATTACTCCATTCACAAATTTGAATTTGTTCTTGGATGTCAAAGCTCTTCTTGCGGCTTTGCTCCAAGAATCGTAATTGGTGCCATCAAGCGGTGGTGACACAAGAATCATACCTGGGTTTTCTCCAGGATGCAAGTAGTAGGGGTTACCAATGGGATTAACTGGTGGAGGTGGCGGTTCTGGTTGAACTATTTCACCATTGTTGAAGACTTCTGCCATTGCAGGGGCTTGAGGAAGAAGAAGAAACTGTGATTGGGGTTGGCGCAGCAGAGCTCTCTAAAAGAGAGCTCTGATACCATAAAGCAGTTGCATAATTGTGTTGAATGAATATTCTGTATTGAACTGGTGCTGAGAAATCAGCATTTGTACAAGTAATAAGAAATCAGCATTTGTACAAGTAGTAGGCAAAAGCTAGTAGCTCAAGCTGTAACAGAATAACAGAAAACTATAGAAGAAAAACTAACTAAGATAACTAACTAGCCAGCTGTACATTAACAGAAAATAACTAACACTAAACTAACAATAGATTAAGTGATGACTATCTAACACTATCTAGCTAAGTATTATCCAATAATACTTGACCACATAATTTCAAAGATCTTAAAAAACAACACATGCGTCCTTGACTTCTTTTTCATCCATTTTTCTTATTAAAAATAGAATAGAATAGTCTTTCTCATCAATTTTTCCCTTTCCCATAAATCATCTATGCAAGGAAGGAATACAAGTTTAACAAAGTCTCGCCGATGTTGAGTTTGGCTTCACATTCTTGTCGTACCTCCACACCATCTTCATCGTTGACTGGCGTACCATCGGTCAAGGCTTCATCTTTGTGCCTCCTTGAACTTCTGTTGTGTTTTCGATCTATTTAATTTCTTCGAGTACAAACTCTTCTTTCAAAGTTCCGAATTTTATCCATAGGTGATGAAGAAGCAAAAATTCAAGAGTGAGAAGTCTCCATGTTCCTCAATTGCTTTCTTTTAAAAGAGCCTTGACGTCAAAAGCATGACACTAAGGTGGGTACAGTTCTAGCCTGATGTTGCCACCAATCGTAGGAGGAGGAATTCCTTGTTGTCGACATCATCTTCTCCACCACATATCATATTAGGAGGAATTCTTCTTTGTTAACACCTTTACAAAAATTCATAATTTTCGCTGTGTTTCTCTTTTATTTTCTCGTAAAAAGGATTTTAGTAGTTCAAACTTCAAATATTACCATTTATTTGCAGTTTAATGGAAAATATTTTCCTTTATAGTCAAATAGTGCTTAACTATAACCCAATGGTAGTTGATCGTAGTGAAAATGGTTCTTGCCTCCGGCCCATCTTTACCTATAAGGTTAGGGCTACACGTTTAAATCATGAAATTGTAACTTTGAATATTGTTCCGTCCAAATATCTTAAGTATGAGATACTCGGTCGGAGACAGTTTTATGGAAGTGTTTTGGAAAGGGCTTGACAGAATGTGAATTATGCTCCTACGTATCCAAATGGGAATCAAAGCAAACGTAGTTCTGAATGAGGGGATAAGCCCCATATTTATAGAGATCTTTCAGGATCAAGCTCCGAGATAAGCGGAGAGATATTAGGATCAGGCTCTGAGATATACGGAGAGATGTTAGGATCAGATCCCTGATTATGCGGAGTGATATTCGGATCAGTCACTTATGACTGATCCGCAAGGGACCGAGATGTACTTCAATGGCAGGGCGAATCTGAGTGCTTATCCTCGGCTGGCCCGGTGTGCTGATATGTCCTCGGCCTTGGAGGAGCTTGGGCTAAGGCCCATAGCCGGGGTAAGCTCGGTCAATCCAAAATATAGACGAGTTCTCGGCCTTACCTTCTCGGCCGGTACACAAGCCCCCCGAGCTCCGAGCTTGAATAAGCGAGAGAGCTGATAAGCATGTAACCGAGCTTATTCTTCGGCTACACAGGCACCCGCATTCCCAGCTGTCATTTCAATCAAGTCTTCTCTCTCTGTCAGAGAAAGCAATCATTCTCCCTAGTACTTCTGCGGCGCGCTTCGGGTAAGAAACCCTAGAGTTCTGCGCCCATTTAATGGGGGGAAAATCAAAAGTTGCGCCTTTTGGGTTGGACGGGACGTGGACCGTTGATCGCGCCATCACCCGCAACAGCTATAAATATCCCCAAGTCTCCCTTTATTCCCCCTCTCAGCCTACTTCCCTTCACTCTTCAGCTTTGTCTTTCCAGCCTCTGCGACTATCTTTCTGCCTCTCACTCTCCAGGTACACCCAGCCTCCTTCCTTCTTTTAAAGTTTATCTTTGAATTCCGGTCATGAGTTCGTCTGATTCCACCGAATCAAACACCTCTCCTCTGGTGGAACGGGAGGTTTCCCCCATTGGGGGCTCTCCTTCCGCCTCTCCTATTTCTCCTCAGGGGCCGAACACCGGTCCGGTGGGGTCATCCTCCTCCGGGTCGTCTTCTTCCGGGTCTGGTTCTTCTTCCCCACAAATCTCCCAACCCACCACGCGCAAACGGCGCCAGCGGGTTCCGAAAGATCCTGTACCCGATATTACCCTCCCTGGGTACACTTGGGTCAAGGGCGAAGTTGGCGCTTACCTTTCTAGTTACCAGACTTTGGACTCAATCGCTCATCTTCGGTCCCAGATTGCCATTTCGGCCTCTGGGGACGAGTCCGAGTTCATATGTTCTCCATGCTCGGATACCGAGTATGTTTTCCTCCGGGCTCGCCCCTTCCGAGCCTCCTTTACGTATATGTACAAAGCACTTGTCTCTCACCTGCGTGTCTCTCTTCCTTTTATCGACTTCGAGTGTGACGTTCGAGGACTATGAACGTCGCGCCTACTCGCCTTCACCCCAATAGTTGGGCTTTTTCAAAGCCTTTCAAGTTTTGTGTGCATACATCGGGATGGAGCCTACTACTCCCAAATTTTTGTATTTTTATCAAACAAGGTTTGGCGAGAAAACCGGATGGATCTCCCTCAACGGTCTGAACCGAAGGGGGTTGCTCAGTTTGTTTAAATCTTCGTACAAGGACTTTAAGGTTGGTTTCTTCCGAGTTCGTCCCTCGATTCTCACCGTTCTTACTTTTTTGATGAGGATGGGTGTGCTAAGTTACCCTTGTATTGGCAATCGTCTCCCACCAAATTCGTCGGTTTCGCAATATGAGTCCCTTCCCGCCGAGGAGAAAAGGGATATAGACACCCTAGAGAAACTTCCTCGGCCTCTCTCCCTTCGGACGCCTCCCGAAACTCCCCTTCTCCTCCACCCCAAGGGCCGACCTTAAAAGTAAGTGCTCGGCTTTTTAGTTTTTTGAATATTTTCTGTATGCGTTGTTGTACTAACAACTCTTTCTTTTTTGCAGTAATTATGGGGAAATTCGACTTCTCCAAGCTTGTAAAAGGCTGCAAAAAGAGGTCGGGGCCCTCCTCAAATGAGAAGAAGAAAAGACCTCCTCCAGCCAAGGCCTCTGCGAAGGGGGCTTCATCATCAGCCCCTCAAAAAAGGAAGAGGGTGGAGGTTGTAGTAGACACCGAAGATTCCCCCCTTCCTCGCCCAAGTTCCCCACACCCGACTACCCAGGAAACGGGGATCGCAGGGCGAGAACAACCACCTCCTGCCCCCACCGAGCTGAAATGGTACAATACTTCTCTGAAGGCATGGATTTCATCTCTCTGGGGTGAGGACTTCAACCCCTTCCCTTCTTTCGACTCAAACTTCTTAAAGCCCGCCGATCTTCGGCTAATTAAGCAGCAGGGGGCCCGATCTAGCATGGAGGCCCTCTCGGTCTACTGCCTTCGGGCTGCCGCTCTGGCTCGTTTCTGTAGCCGAGAGTTAACAGAGACCGAGAGGAAGTCCCAGCAGTTGGAATCTGAATTTGCGAATTGAGAGGTCAAGGGGGATCTCACCGGATTTCCTCTCGAGCGAGGAGCTGGCCGCATGATAACTAACGCCTGACTGCCACCCTTGCCGAGATTAATACTCGGAACTCCGAGCTGGATTCTCGAGCAAAATCGGCTGAGGAAGACAAGGCTCGGGTTGAAGGGGACAAGGCTCGCGCTGAGGAAAAGCTCAAAGAGGCTCAGACTGAAATTGAGCAACTCAAAGCTGCCTTGGAGGCCGAGACCAAGGCCAAGCTGGAGCTCCAGGAGGATGTGAAAGAGGCCACAAGCTGCATTATTATCGAGCACCGGAAGGGTTTCGACAAGGCCATTGCTCAGGTTAAGGTTCTAGCCCCTGGCGTTGATCTTTCTGGAGCCGATGTAAATAAGGAGGTGGTGAACGGGGAACTTGTCCCCATCATTCCTGAGGAGGAAGAAGAGGTAGACGTGGTGGGGGATTCTCCCGAGGGTCACATTGAGGCCGAGAAGAGTCATAGGGGCGAGTAACTTAGCTTTTTGTTTTTATTTATCCCTTGTACTGGGCTTGTGCCCCTGTAACTTGGCTTTACTTAATGAAAATTGTTACCGTTTTGATGACTTTCCGTTGTCGTGTTGCCTCTTGTTTGGCCGAGATACACTTGTGTTTGGCCCGTTTAAGCAAATCCTCGGTTAGGACCGAGGTAATCAACCGTCTATGTTAAAAATGGACGGTGGTGAAACACATGTTTCACACCTTACGCATGCGTTCACGCATTATACGCTTTGGAAAACTCACGCATTTACTGCTTTTTGTAGAGTTCCAAGATTTACGCTTTTCAATGTGTCATTTTCCAATGAATATTCGTTCTTTCCATACGTCTATTCCCCGCGCACCATTACTCCTTTCACCGTCCTTTTCTTCTTATAAATAGGACTGCACATTTGTTTCCCTTCTTCATTCTTCATCCTCTTGATCTACCAAGCTCGTTCTTGTGTGACCCGAGTAATCCTCACCCCGAATACTTCCACAATGCCACCAGGGGTTTACGTTCCTATCTCCCAGTTAACATCCTTTTTTGAGCTCAATAGCTGCCAAAAAGGATGTAATTGGGAGATAGGATCCAGAATTCCTTCCACACTTCGATCCGACAAAAAGGATGTTACCTGGGAGAAAAACAAGCTTCGGGAGTGGAGAAAGGGGTAGAGGCCGTCTACTCCCGGATCCGACCGAGCACCTCATCATCCAGCTTTCTCAGGGGGAAGTGACTACATCCTCCCTTAAGAGAGAGTCATGGCGTTCGATTGGGGGGACCGGGGGCCGACTGGACTCGTTCCTGCTCTAATTGGGGGGACTACTGTCCCGTCGAGCGGCCCTTATTTTCAATTTCAGCGCTGTGCTCGGTTCCCTTAATGTAATTTTCAAGAGTCAAACTTGGCTTTATATTTGCTTTACGCATTGTACTCGGTTTCCTTAATAAAATAATGGCTCGTACTCGGCCTTTATATTCGAACTTTGATTATTTGAACTCGGCTTGTAACAATTTAATCGGCTCGTACTCGGCCACCAGGCTCAAACTTGGCCTTAGAAATTTGACTGGCTCGAACTCGGCCACCAGGCTCAAACTTGGCCCTAGAAATTTAACTGGCTCATACTCGGCCACCAGGCTCAAACTTGGCCTTTAAAAATTTAATGGTTCGAACTCGGTCTCAGGCTCAAACTTGGCCTTTAAAAATTTACTGGCTCGAACTCGGCCACCAGGCTCAAACTTGGCCTTTATAAATTTGACTGGCTCGTACTCGGCCACCAGGCTCAAACTTGGCCTTTAAAAATTTAATGGCTCGAACTCGGTCACCCGGCTCAAACTTGGCCTTAGAAATTTAACTGGCTCGAACTCGGCCACCAGGCTCAAACTTGGCCTTAGAAATTTAACTGGCTCGTACTCGGCCACCAGGCTCAAACTTGGCCTTTAAAAATTTAATGGCTCGAACTCGGCCACCAGGCTCAAACTTGGCCTTTAAAAATTTACTGGCTCGAACTCGGCCACCAAGCTCAAACTTGGCCTTTATAAATTTGACTGGCTCGTACTCGGCCACCAGGCTCAAACTTGGCCTTTAAAAATTTAATGGCTCGAACTCGGCCACCCGGCTCAAACTTGGCCTTTAAAAATTTAATGGCTCGAACTCGGTCACCCGGCTCAAACTTGACCTTAGAAATTTAACTGGCTCGTGGAGCACATACATCGGCTTAATTAGGAAGACAAAACAATGTTCATAATAAATTCTTTTATTGGATGGAGTCTGCAGTGTGCCTCGTTAAAACCTCCCCGGTCAAAACCCTTTTTGGGACAAAATACCGAGGTAGGAAAAAGAGTACATCACCCGACTATATACATCAACTATAATAAAACTTTAAATGAGAAGCATTCCAAGTCCTCGGGATAGGCTTCCCTGACAATTCTTCTAACCTATATGCCCCGTTCCCCAGGTTTTCTACTACTCAGAATGGCCCTCCCCAGTTTGCTGCCAACTTGCCTTCCGTGTGATCCTTCCTTGCCTCTCCTTTTATTCTCAGTACCAAGTCTCCACGCAGAAAACTCCTCGGCTTCACTCTTGAATTATACCTCCTAGTTGCTCTCTGTTTGCAGGCTTCTTCTCTGATTTTGGCCTCCTCCCTGACTTCCTCTACTAAGTCAAGTTCGATCCTTAAATTGCTTTCATTATCGTTCGGCTCATGTTGCATACGTCGGAAAGACGGTTCACCAACTTCCACTGGGATCATGGCGTCTGTTCCATACGTCAGCCTGAAGGGTGTTTCTTGAGTGTTAGATTGAGGCGTGCAGTGGTAGGCCCAGAGGATGCTCGGTAACTCTTCTGCCCAAGCTCCTTTGGATCTTCCCACCCTCTTCTTCAGTTCTCCGAGGATGACCTTGTTAGCTGCTTCGGCTTGCCCATTGGTTTGGGGGTGTTCAACCGATGTAACTTGGTGTTTAATACCGAGGTTGTCATAGAATTCCCGTAATGTCTTATCTACAAATTGTCTTCCGTTGTCCGTGATGATTGCGAAGGGAATCCCGTGCCTACAGATGAGGTTCTTCCACACAAACTTCTGTACCTTCTCGGCGTTAATCTTCGCCAAAGGCTCCGCTTCAATCCATTTTGTGAAGTAGTCCACCGCTACTAGCAGGAATTTGACTTGACCTTTGGCTACGAGGAACGGCCCCAAGATATCCATTCCCCACATAGCAAACGGCCAAGGCGAGTTTAATGTGTGAAGTCCTTCGTGAGGGGTACGATTTATATTGGAAAATCTTTGGCACTCATCACATTGCTTCGTCCATTCCATGCAATCAGCTCGGATGGTAGGCCAATAGTACCTGCTCGGACTACCTTGGAGGCCATTGATCCGCCCCCGCAGTGAAAACCACAGATCCTCGGTGAACTTCTTCCATGACGTACTTGGATTGTGCCTTCGTCGGACATTTTAGCAATCTGCACCGAGAACCCCGTTTATACAACTCTCCGGAGATGATAGCAAAGTGACTTGCCCCCGAGCCCGACTTTTCCGGCTTCGGCATGATCCGAGGGCAGAGTTTTCGAGGATAAGTATTCCCATATGGGTGTCATCCACTCTCGGTCAACCAGCTCGCGCCATCACCCTCTTCCGACCCGATGCTTGGTTCATTGAGGGTTTCTTGAATAACCGCTTCGTGGTGACCCGACTTCTTTATTTGGCTAGCTTGGAACGAAATCAATCCGAGTGTTTTCTTCTCGGGGGATGTGCTCAATAGCGAATTTTTCAAAGCTGGAAATTAATTGGTTGACCTTGCACAAGTACCTGGTGAGCTGAGGCTCCTTCGTTTGATACCCTCCAGATATTTGCCCAGTGACTAGTTGTGAATCACTCCGGCATCTAATGACCTTCGCCCCCATTTCCTTCACCAGCATTAATCCTGCAATCAGAGCTTCATATTCGGCTTGATTATTTGAGGTCCTGAACTCAAACTTTAGCGACTGCTCCAGGATCAGGTCTCCCGGGCCTTCCAGAATCACCCCAGCTCCACTGTCCCTGACATTCGAGGATCCATCCACATTCAAATTCCACCATACATCCTCGGGTATCGGCTGCGGGTAGAGCTCGGCTATAAAGTCAGAGAGACATTGAGCTTTCAAAGGGCCTCTCAACTCGTATCTTAGGCCGAACTCGGATAACTCTACCGACCACGCAATCAAACGTCCTGCCAATTCGGGCTTTTTGAGGATCTGCTTAATCGGGTGATCAGTCTTGATAATCACCTGGTGACTTTGGAAGTACGGACGCAATCGCCGAGCTGCGGTTACCAGGGCCAAAACCAGCTTTTCAATGACTTGATACCGAGTTTCGGCATCGTGAAGTACCCTGCTGATGAAGTACACCGACATTTGAGCTCTCTCTATTTCTTGTACAATGACTGCGTTGATGGCATCCTCGGAGGCTGACAGATATAAGTATAATTCTTTCCCTGGGATGGGTCGAGTTAATATCAGCGGTGAAGCCAAAAAGGCCTTGAAGTCTACGAAGGCCTTCTCGCATTCCTCGGTCCACGTGAAGGTTTGGGGCTTCTTTAGTAATCTAAAGAAAGGCCGAGCTTTCTCTGCAGATTTGGGCAGGAACCGAGATAATGATGCGAGCCGTCCTGCAAGTCTTTGCACCTCTTTAACGTTCTGTGGGCTTCTCATCTCAATCACAGCCCGACACTTATCAGGATTGGCCTCGATTCCCCGGTGCGTTAGCATGAAGCCGAGAAATTTTCCACCCTGGACACCGAAAACACACTTCTCCGGGTTCAGTCTCATGTTGTACTTCCTCAGTTGCTGAAAAATTTCCTTCAGATCTCTTGGGTGGTTGTCGAGGTCATCGGATTTCACCACCATGTCATCCACATAAACTTCCATAGTTCTTCCGATTTGTTTTTCAAATACCCGGTCCATGAGCCTTTGGTATGTAGCCCCTGCATTTTTCAGTCCAAACGGCATCACCCGATAACAGTAATTCGAGCCCTCGGTAATGAAAGCTGTTTTCTCCTCATCTGGGGGGTACATTCGGATCTGATTGTACCCCGAGTATGCGTCCAAGAAGCTCAGAATCCTGTATCCGGATGCTCCATCCACCAGTCTGTCAATACTCGACAAAGGATAGGAGTCCTTCGGGCAAGCTTTATTCAGATCTGTGTAATCGGTGCACATGCGCCACTTACCGTTTACTTTTTTGACAAGAACAACGTTGGCCAGCCAGGTAGTGTACTCTAATTCTCGGATAAAATTGGCCTCGACCAACTTCGCTGTTTCCTCTTCCACGACTTTTCTCCTTTCTTCCCCCAGTCTCCTCTTCCTCTGGGCCACCGGTTTCGCCTCGGGACAAATTGCCAGTTTGTGGCATAAGAAGTCGGGATCAATTCCCGGCATATCGGATGTGGTCCAGGCGAACAAATCGGCGTTGCTGCGAAGCACTTGCTTTATTTTCTTCTTCAAATTCGGCTCGAGGTGACCGACGAGTTTGGTGCACTGATCAGGCTGTGAACCGAGCTGGAACTTTTCTAATTCCTCAATAGGTTGTGGACGCTGCTCTTGCATGTCCATTCTCGGATCCAGTTCGACGGAGTTAACGGAACTCACCGACTTGCCTTTCCCCCTGTCTAGGGTTTCTGCAGGTGTAGGTTTAAGTCTGCTCACACACAAACTATCAGCATAGCATTGTCTGGCCATCCTCTGATCAGCCCGGATAGCAACAATGTCTCCCGAGTTGGAAGGGAATTTCATCGTGAGGTGGGGAGTAGAGACCACAGCTCCTAGCTCGTTCAAAGACGGTCTTCCGATCAGGATATTGTATGATGTAACAGCATTGACTAACACATACCTGACCATGATAGTCTTGGATGCTCTGCCATCCCCAAAAGTAGTCAGGAGGTCGATGTATCCCCGTGTATCAACTTGTTCCCCTGCGAAGCCGACGAGCTTAATGTCGTACGGTTGAATAGATTTCTCTGGGATACCGAGCTTCTGAAATGTTGAGTAATATAAAATATCTGCCGAGCTCCCCTGGTCAACAAGGGTTCTTTTGACCGAGAAATTAGCCAACTGCACGGTAATTACCATGGGGTCATCTTGATTAGGATCCACCCCTACAAAGTCTTCATCAGAAAAGATAATGGGTGGGGAATTTCTCGGGGGTTTGCCGGATACCGAGTTGACAGCCCGAATGGCCCGCAGGTGCTTTCTCCGAGCTAAACTTGTTGTGCCTCCCCCTGCGAATCCACCCGAAATGGTGTTTATCACACCTCAGATCACATTATCCTCCTCTCGTCTTTCGTTCTGGCCCTCTCTGGTGTCTGTTCTTTCATTATTTCGTTGACCGCCTCCCCTCCTCGGGCTTTGGTCACCTTCTCTCCTCCTACCGCTGCCACGCCTCTCACCGTTATTGTGGTTTCTCCGGACAAAATTATTGAGATGGCCAGCTTGTACCAGTTCTTCAATCTTATCTCGTAGGACCCAGCACTCCTCGGTGGTATGACCAAAATTACGATGATACCGATAATGTTTCGTAAGTCGACGATTCAGGGGGTGTGGCCACGATTAGGGAGCTGCAAAAGTTCCGCATTGTAGGCCTCCTCAAACACCCGAGCTCGGTTTGTGTTGAGGGGAGTATAATGCTCATACTTCGGTCCCTTCTGGAAATGCTCGGACGGGCCTTTGAATTTTGGTTTATCACCTCTGGCCCTCCTCTTCTCTCTTCCTTCTCGTCTGTCGTCATCATCAGTTCTCTCCCTTTTCTTCGACTCCTCAACTTCCTCCATATTGATGAATCCCGCAGCTTTTCTCCTCAACTCATCCATACTGGTTGGTGGCTTCCGAGCCAAGTGTCTGGCGAAAGGGCCAGGCCTTAACCCGGTCAAGATGGTGTGTAGTGCAACATCAGCACTGAGATTCCGGATGAGGACTGCCTCCTTGCTGAATCTGGCCATGAAGTCATGCAGGGACTCATTCTTTTCTTGCCTGAAGTTTACCAACGAGGCCGAGGTTTTTTTATGGGCCCGACTCGTGGCAAACTGAGCACTGAACTTAGCCACGAATGTCTCAAAGGAGTCTACCGACGCTGGTGGTAGCTGGGTGTACCAGGTCAACGCAGCATCCTTCAGAGTGGTCGGAAAGACTTTACACATGATAGCGTCATCATCGGTAAAGAGGTACATCTGAGTGGTGAAAGCGTCCAAGTGGCGCTCGGGGTCTGAGGTGCCATCATATTTGTCAATGCTGATTGGCTTGTAGTTGACTGGTAGGGGAACCTCCATGATAGTGTTTGTGAAGGGATGCCTCGGCTTCCGCACGCTGGCCCTGTCATTAAGTCTATTTGTCCGGGTGAAAATTGCGGGGCTCGCCTAGAAATCCCTCCTCCTCTGCTCGGTTGGTACGATAGGAAGCCCGGAGTTGTGGGCCCCCTTCTCTGTGCAAGTTTCTGGACCCCTCATTCTCAGGTGGTCGGTGCTCTCTCTCGTGGGGAGAAGAGACAGACCTTTCCCTGCTCTGCTCTCTTTCGCGACGGCTGTTCTGTCGGCGGATCTCTTCGTTCTCCCTTCTCTCAAGACTGCAATTTTGCGAGAAGCTCCTGAACCATGGGATTGTCGGCCATTCTTCTTGGGCCTATGGATCGCTCTTCATTATCCCCGTTGTTGGCATTCCCGGCTCCTCCCTCCCTGCAGCTTCCGCTCCTCGTCCTCACCATTTTTTTGTGGTATGGGAAAATATTTGCTTCGATTCCCACAGACGGCGCCAGATGTTCCGTCCAAATATCTTAAGTATGAGATACTCGGTCGGAGACAGTTTTGTGGAAGTGTTTTGGAAAGGGCTTGACAGAATGTGAATTCTGCTCCTACGTATCCAAATGGGAATCAAAGCAAACGTAGTTCTGAATGAGGGGATAAGCCCCCTATTTATAGAGATCTTTCAGGATCAAGCTCCGAGATAAGCTGAGAGATATTAGGATCAGGCTCCGAGATATACGGAGAGATGTTAGGATCAGATCCCTGATTATGCGGAGTGATATTCGGATCAGTCACTTATGACTGATCCGCAAGGGACCGAGATGTACTTCAATGGCAGGGCGAATCCGAGTGCTTATCCTCGGCTGGCCCGGTGTGCTGATATGTCATCGGCCTTGGAGGAGCTTGGGCTAAGGCCCATAGCCGGGGTAAGCTCGGTCAATCCAAAATATAGACGAGTTCTCGGCCTTACCTTCTCGGCTGGTACAAATATGATTCTATTGAACCACTGCCTCCGACTCGAAGGCTGGGCGAGAAGCTTTGCTTGAGATTAGTGTCTTTAGATTCTAAAAAAAAAAAGCAAGAAAGAAAGAAAAGAAAAGAAAAGAAAGAGTATTTATATTTTATGGACTCAAAAATAAATAAAAATTAATCAATTTAATTCTATTTAATGTCATTATTCTAAAAGTCAAGATAATTAATCAATTCAATCAATTCTCTTGTTACTTTTTCAAGAGCATTGCACTATTCCGAAACAATTGAAGATAGTTTAATAATTATAACTCAAATTTTTTTCATAAATCAAGACAATTAAATTATATTAACTAATTTTCTTAATAGATATGAAATTAGATAATTTTCCTTATAATCCGGACTTACTCAAGGATAATAAAGATTGTACTGAGTTTTTTTTTTTTCTCGGGAAAAAAAGAAACAAATACAAAACAAAACAAAGCAAGCTGTGCCTGCAAAGCCATGCTTGCTAAAGAAGTCAAAGGGGAAGTGAAAAAAAAAAAAAGACAGGGAGAAGAAAACCCACCACAGGCTGTATCGTGATTAGTGAGATCAAGCTCTTCTATTCTGCACCCGCTGATTTGTTGCCTCTGAAACACAATAGCAAAGATCGGATTTTGATTCAGAAGTAACAAAAAATAATGAGCGTCATCGACATTCTCACCAGAGTTGATTCCATTTGTAAGAAGTACGACAAATACGACGTCGAAAAGCATAAGGATTCCAATATCTCTGGCGACGATGCCTTTGCCAGACTCTATGCCGTCGTCGACGCGGACATCGACGCCGCGCTTCAGGTCACTTATTCATCTCTCTCTGATTTCCTTCAATTTTTTTCATCCTAACACAAACTATAGCTAAAATTCAATGTTTTAGTTTATAATTTGGTTGATCTAGGGCACAAATTCACATAGATGGAGAGTTATAACTTATAAGGGGAATCTGTGCCCTAATTGATGGGAAATTTGGGGATTTAGGGTTTTTTTTTTTTGTTCTCTTCAACTTCTGTAATAGTATGTGGAGTCAATTTTGTGTAGAAAGCAGAAACCGCTTCGAAGGAGAGAGGTAAGGCATCTGCTGTAGCGATCAATGCTGAGATTCGTCGTACCAAAGCTAGGTTGCTGGAGGAGGTCCCTAAGTTGCAGAGATTGGCTGTTAAAAAGGTTGTTTCTTTGATTTCTCTGCTACTTCTACTATCCTTTGCAGCGGGTTTTTTTTGTTGTTGGGTATTCTATTAAAATTCTGAACTTTGTTGTTTGCTATTTTTGGGTTTAGGTTGGCATGATCAATTATTTTATTGCATTCTATAAATATGATATGTGTCTTAGCTCTTCTGATTAATTGAATTTGTGAAATATTTTAATTGTGACTTGTCAATAGTCTTGTAGCTGATACTTTTAGCTGTAGTGTAGAACAAGTTGATGATTTGTACCCAATTATATAGATCTAGGCATCTAACTAATAACATGTTCACAGAAAAAGATCATTTATTTAATCTAATTGATGAGGTTTTTAACAAAATTTGACAATGAGAAAGACAGAAAATAAAAATAAAAATCCAGCTTCTGTTTATACTAGTTCACTTATCCATCCCAGAAAAAGGCAGATATGTTGTTGTTTCTGTGTGTAGTTTTGATTATTTAAAGGAAAAAACACGACTTATTCTATTTGGTGTGCATGTTCTCTTAATAGGCTCTTAATATCTTGATTATCCCTTTTTTCCCACACTTAGTAACTTACTGGCAAGCTGGCATGCAAATATTCAAAATTAGTGACATCATACATTTGTCCAATGCATGGTACAATGCATCCACAGGTAAAGGGCCTTTCATCACAAGAATTCGCCGCCCGTAATGATTTGGTTCTTGCATTGCCGGAGAGGATTCTAGCTATCCCAGATGGAACCCCTGCTGCACCCAAGCAAACTGGAGGTTGGACAGCTTCTGCCTCACGTCCTGAAATTAAATTTGATTCAGGTAGCTGAAGTTGTCCATTTCTCATACTGATAAAATTATAATAGTTCATGTTTGGGGTTTAATTAGTGGTCTCCATTCATTTGTGTGAATCGTGTTAATTACAGATGGACGATTTGATGATGAATACTTTCAACAAAGTGAGGAATCAAGTCGATTCAGGCAGCAGTATGAAATGCGTAAAATGAAACAGGCAAGTCACTTTTAGCAGTTGTAACCAGATAGCGACCAAGAGTTTTTTATTGTTGTCTTTTGCAATGATATATAGGTTGAATGTTACTCCGGCAATGGTAGCAAATCTAACTATTGGAACCTTTTTTAGGATCAAGGTTTGGATACGATTGCTGAAGGATTGGATACTTTGAAAAACATGGCACATGATATGAATGAGGTCAATTTCTTTATTGTGTTTATCTTTCCCCTTCTCTGTGTTGTTTTCCACTTCTTTTAAGTTTATTATTTATGTGCTAAATGCAGGAACTGGATAGACAAGTTCCACTGATGGATGAGATTGATACCAAGGTGAGAATAATCAATTTCTGCCTGTATCCAGAAGCCTGATAAATTGGAATTGTAAGTTTTCAGAACTGGAATTAGGAAGTTGAGGTTAATATGAAACAATTATTTGTCATCTTTACAGGTGGACAAGGCATCTTCTGACCTTAAGAATACCAATGTTAGACTTAAAGACACAGTGAACCAGGTTATCTAATTGCAACTCTTTCAGTCTTAGGTTTCCATCAATTTCTAGTTGTACTTGTATCAGTGTTCAGTGATAGATTTTCTTTTGAATCTTATATGTTTTTTTTGTTTCATCCAGCTTCGATCCAGTCGAAACTTCTGTATTGATATTGTTTTGTTGATTATAATTTTGGGAATTGCTGCCTATTTATACAAGTAAGCTCCTATCTCTTTTCCAGAACTCTAGATTATGATCTAGTTAATATTAAATATTGTTCCAAATACTTCTATAGTGTTTCATTTTCCGTCACTGGCATACACATCAGAATTCATCTAGTAAAACTAGAACTTCCATTTGAGATGGTTATTTGCAAACTTCCGACCAATTGGCCTAATGAATTTCTGAGAAATTGATAATGGTACCATTGGATAAAAAAAATTTAACCATCAATGTAAAGATCATAATCATGTTATGAGAGGGATTATTTATTTCTTGGGGGCTTTCTTTGTATTTTCCATCTCTTCCCTTATGTAGTTTCTTTTAAATATAAAAATAAAGCTATAGTATGAATCCATTTCAAATGCAATGGTGTTGAAATATGACGGGTGCTGTCTATGCTTAAAATGTGAATATTATTATCAATTTGAGGCACTGTTAACTGAAATCTTCAAATTTCTGAGGTGGTAGCTATTTGTCTCTTTCCAGAGAGCATCGGTGAGATCTTTAATATCATAGCATGTGTTTTATTTTAGGCGGTGTTTACTAGTCACACATATTCCAATTTTACTTCTTGAAATGCCTTTCTGACTTCCTGTGCTTTTGTTGCAGTGTGCTAAAGAAATGATATATGATATACAAGGCCATTGGATGTGTTCGTATGGCTTACCTGTATTTCTTGTATTTTATTGAGAAAATCGTGTCTTATATTTTTTTTAGTATTATTCTTGTTAAATTTTACTGCCACTTTACACTTGTCCATTATAAACAGGCTCTTATGTGCCCTTGTGTTACATGTCAAATGGTTGCGGATTATTCTATGTGGAATGTATTTGGCACTGAATCTGTCTCTATATGCCAATCTTTGAATAATTGTGGAACGCACTCCCTCAATGTTAGCCTAGAGGATGTTTCAATTAATGATTATTTTCATTTGGAACAGAAGGGATAAGAGGATTAGGAAGGTGGAACTCAAATCGAAATTGCGAGCTACAAATTCACGACGAGAAAAAGAAAATTTATGTAGAACTGATTAGTATGCAACTACTTTTTCTGTCATTCATTCATCTTGGCCTGCAAACTTTGTTTCTCGATTTTAAAATCACGTGATCTTTGAAGAAATTCACCTTATCTTTTTTATTACGTTTGATGACCACATCTAAAAGCAGTCATTTTTAAAGGATTTGTCACTCCTTTGTGTCATGCAATCTATCTATCTATCTATTAGTTGATAATTTCCTTCCAGTTTGGTCCTCCCTCTGGCTTCTAAGTCTGGCACGTAACTCAAACTCATTCTTAGCTTTGTGTTTAAAACTACTGTGCTGTGCATACATCTTGGTTCCTAGCTTTTAAACCACACACGGCAGGGACAAAAATAAGTTCCACATCTATTCCAAGGCATCATTTGATCTACGTTAACCTACAAGTGCATTGGATTTTCAGTACTTACAAATAACGTTGCTATCAGTTTCATAAAAATAAAAAGAGAATTTTCCAATAATAGTTCAATTTCAGTAAATTAATATTGAAAGAAAGTATAATAAAATCAGCAACTGAGGTGCATTATGATGGCACTTTATTCTTAAAGCAATCTCTCGTATGTTACTTACACACATAGCTGAATAATATCATGTGACGAAGTATCTTGCAAATGCCCTACTCTTTAACTTGTGTAGGTTCCTAAGTGCTGAAAAGAATAATCACAGTGCACAAACATAAAACCAGCAGCATTCTTGCTTATTTACATAAAGACTTACTTCTCATCCATCCCATTCTGAAAGAGCCCACTGGTCAAAGTTACTGAAATTGTAACCTTTGCTAACATCAATCTCAAGTTTTTGCTTCTCATCATCAACTTGCCTTAGTTTCTTATTGCAGGGAGCATAAAGGTCCAACTGATTTTCTTCAATGGCTTTTCTCTTCAGAGGATTACTAAAATAGCTCTCGGCTGCAGATGCTAAAAACTCTGCTCCTATTGTGTTTAAGTTGTCTGCATGCACTGAAGCATATGCTTTTATATCATCATTACAACGAAAGCCTGTGCTTGAGGCCATACCGAAGGAATTAGGCAGAAAATTCTTAGAAGCAAGAATATAAGGTAACATTGGAAACTCATAGTGCACAGAGTTTTTAACTGGTTCAGGATTAGAGTATTCATTCATTTGTTGAAAGTGGCTTGTTGGTCCATAACCAACTTCATTTGAATCTTCCCAAGTGCTTTTTGTGCTGCTGGTTTTTTGTCGAACCCGGCATAACACCCAATCATCCAGCTGTAGCAGGAGAAAACAAAAACAAGAAATTGTAAAAACTTCATAGAATTATCATTCTTGCTTTAAACCACCAAATTTTCTGAATAATGCTTGTGTCAGATCCAAGGTTTTAAATTGCAGTCAAGTTGCATTTTTATCACTGTGGACAATTGCGAAAAAAAATGTGATCGATATGGCTGCAATTATTGTCGCGATGTGATTTAAAAACTACTACAAAAATCACAGCATCGTGGCCTCAATTCCAGTTTCGGATCTCATTTTAAAACCTTGGTCAAATCTCTATATATGCCTCACAATCACATACACTCACTTCAGTATGGAGAAATCGAGATATGATCAGCTATATATATAATAAGACGGTGAAAACTATGCAAATGTGATATGAGTGTAAATATGTGTAGGTAGCATTATTTAAATTTTTTAAATGATGAAAAACTGAACTCATGCAAATTAAATTGACCTACTCTCATAGACCCTCTTTGCTTGGAACTTGATATCATTGAATCATGCAACCTATACTCATGCATGGTCCAATCGGTTTTAGATCCTTTAGTAGGACGACCCTTGTAGAACACAAGGGACTTCTTCACTCCAATGCTCTTCATCCCACAGGAAGTGAGAATGGGTTTGTCAGTCCCAGTAGCCTTCCAATAACCTGAACTAGTTGCTCTGTTAGGCCTCACTCCATTGGGATACTTCCTGTCCCTAGGAGTAAAGAAATACCATTCTTCTTCTCCAAACAAAGCTTGACCTGACAAACATGAAAAGCTAGCATTAATTCCATTAGTAACTATTCCTTCAAGAAAACAATGAAACAAAAACCAAATAAATAAGTGCAATTGTTTAGCACATACTTGGGAGCTCCCATGGATTATACTTGTAAAGATCTATTTCTGCTATTAATGAAGCAGGAAGGGGAGATGATGTCACTTTCTTTCTCAGATAGTGAACAATAAGCTCCTCATCAGAAGGGTGGAATCTAAATCCAGGAGGGAGTTCTAAATAAGGATCTTTGTCCATGAAGATGAAGGTAATAATGCCTATGGAGGAGCCTATGATCAAATGTATCAATCAGTTGCTGATATTATCGATCTAAATGATTGGTAAGCTTAAAACAACTATGCATGGTTTTTATATATATGTGATGCTTGGTCATGCAGAGAGGGACTATTATCCGGTAATATTTTTTTATTTTTTTTATTTTTTTTGGTATACCAAAGGTATCTTGTGGTCGATAGTCATAGACCAATCCCTTTCAAGGGGTAGAGATTACCGAAATGAGTTTAATTTGTCTCTCCCAACAAAGTCTTTTCTATACACACGATAAGAGTCGAACTCCTGACATTATACTTAAGGAACTTAGCTATCTACCAGTTGTGTTGGACATTATTCGGCTATTATCCGGTAATATAATACTAGGTAGGTTAGATTGCACTAGGTCATATGAGGAAAGCAACCCGTTTGTCCCATGTTCAATGACCAACATTCTTCAAAGGGCATACCATATAATTTAATCATAGTTTTACTTTGCAATTTAGACAAAAGATTTGGTTTTTTTGTCGCCAAATGTCAGGTGCAGTTACAGGATACAGCCTGGCTTTGAAACTTTAACGACAAAGTTTGTCAGTTTTCTGCATTAAATTATATAATATTTATGAATCAAATTACTTATGTTATGTGGCTCAAGTTGAAGGAAAAATAGTTTCATTTCAAAATTAAATATATGCTAGTTGTTTAGAATATGGTAGATTCGCAGTATTGCCAGGGGAAGTGACATCAGTGGCAATGGGGTGGCACAAAGTTCATCATATTATCAAGATAGCGTGGTGGCTAAGTAAAAAGGGTTCTTGGTTCTAATTTTGGTAACAAGTTTTAGTTATGAGTAAGTTCTGAAGTTAAGGAGAAACATCCGCTGATGAAATTATAATAATTAATCTGGCTACTTGATTTTAACGACAGGAGATCATTAACAGTTATATAAGATTTGTGGAGCAACATGTTAGAAATTGTTGCAGCAGAACATTGGTGCGCGTGGCTTAAAAAATTTCAAATATCAATCGACTTATGTTGATTTCTACCAAAGACCATAACAGCTTCTGATTAATTTGTAACTTGCAGCAAAAACATGTAAGACTCTTGTCATCCCGCACTTGGATAAGATCAGTCATGTACACTATAAGCAGAGATACCACTTGTTAGAAAGAATCAAGCCTAAAACACTCTACTAGGAACAATAACATTAAACTAGCATAAAGTCTCAATACAAAATCTTAAGCTATTAAGTTTGTGTGCCTTTTTTTATTTATATAGTCTTCACTTTGTCCATTTTTATTTTTTTATCCAACTTTCTCTCACACTTCAATCCAGGACACTTTCATAACCTCATATCACAGCTGGCATTAAAAACTCTTTGTTCTTGGTTTTATGAATTTGCTTTTTGTTAAATTAGCAAGAAGAAATTGCATGCAAAGTTGAGATTGGGATGTAAATATATTTGAAAGTTGACCTGGAATTATATTGAAACTCCACCTTGCTGCCCGCAATTTTGGGTCCCAAAATGATTCTCTAGCAAGATTACAACAGAAAATGATAATATGGCTATTAGGTATGAAAAGAAAGATGGGCATATAGGGAATGATGCTTGTATTTAGCGTTATTCCAACCATACTTTCTTAAGTCCTATTGCACAAAACTCCAAGAAATAGAACATGAACGAAAGCTGAATAAACATATAATAAGACCAACATGATTCTATAATTTGGTTTCTTCTTCTTGGATCCAATCAATTCAGTGCAACATATATGAGAATGAGAACACTGAAACCTGCAGTTTTTTCCATTGTGTTTAACGTTTGCCATGGTTATCATAGATTGACATTAAATTCCTCTATGATTTTGATATGCGTTCAAGTAGTCATTTCATGTGTAGTCCAATTAAGTTTGAAGTTTATTTTTATTTATTTGATTTGGGAGGCTCTGATAGGTCTTATATAAGGGAGGGAGAGACTCGATAAGAAAATAGGAAAGAAGTAGAACGCATTGCAAGGGTTTGAACTTAGTACATTTTTATAGCTTAACCAATTAAGCTAACTCAATCAAACTTAAGTTTAAAGTTTAAACCCCTTAAATGTAAACTCGTTTAGATATAAGAAGCCTTTTGTTGTTTTCTCATAGTGATTGCGTGTTTAGGATTTCACAAATAGCATAAAAAGCATTTCACTATTGTACCCACCAGCTTAAATAATATTGTTTATAGTACATGTTTTTTATTAGTCATTTTGCATAATATATTCAATATATATAAATTGTGTGAGCTTCTGGTATAATATGAATCTATGATTACCAATTTCCTCTTTGTAAGGTAGTAGTATTAACGAAAAATAAATAAATAATTATACCACAAGTTTTAGGGTGGTTTAAAACCACATGACTAACAAAACCTTTAAAAAAGAGTGAAAAAGGAAAGCTTTGTCATATATGAAATTGGTGGTGTACATAGAGGGTAAGCACTAAGCAGTCCATAGCTAGGGCGTAGCAACAGTGGAACGTGCAGGGATGGCAATATGTAGGGTATTATAGTATCCGTCCTCATACCCGTGTCTGAAAAAAATACCTGTACCCGGACTCATACCCGTATGGGTAGTAACTTTCGTACCATTACCCATACCCTCTGGATACCTAAGTACTCACACCCGCATCCGTTACTCATAATTTAACTAACAAAAAATAATAAATAACTTAAGAACATTATAACTCAATTAAAAAAACCATCCAAAACTAAATAAAAACATTTAAAACATAAAAAACGAGTAAATATCATAATAAACATCGAAAACAATAAATTCATTAACCAGCAAGTTCGAAAAGGGAAAAACACTAACGAGCTATAGGTTTAGAACTTTACATTAATTTTATTACCGATGTAACTTTTTTTTATTAAGAAAGTTTAAATTGGGGGAAGGCACGCCCCTTGTAAGGCCAGAGAATACAACTAACTTCGGCTTGGATTTATAATGAAATTTACATATTGCCTATCAATAGGGGAGATTTCCAAATCGAATCCAAATCATAGCTAGTGTGAGCATAAGGTTTGACCAGATATGCAAACTCCTGTTGACACAGATGTACTTCATTTTAATCTTACGTGAATTACTTGATAGCAATTAAATTAGACTTCAAATTTTTTTTTTGACACCAATTAGACTTCATTTTTAATACTTCAAATTTAACATATTTTTAACACTTGTATAAAAGCATTATGATTGCAATCCTTGTATTCAATATTTGGTTAAATGCTTTTGTGATAAAGCACAACCTATATCTTTGTCAAAAAACTACAATTAATTTTGTTTCAGTATAAAACAATTAACAAACATCAATTAATATTGTTTCTGTTTTTGGTCCCATATATATATACATATATATAGAGGTGTGGGGCGGAGTGGGTACTAGAGTACCCGTACCCGCATCCATACCCTCTTTTTTTTGCGGGTAATTACATAGACCAGAACCCATACCCATAAAATAGGTATTTATCCTAAATACCCACCCGTTGTGGGTATTTTTAGTGGGTACCCATAGGATATAATCCAAATTACCATCCCTAGCAAAATGAAAACCCCAAAACGAAGTTGAAAAATAAAAAAGAGAGGTATTTTGAAATACCTCATTTTCTCCTGTTCCTCTCTTCTTCTATCTCTCTATGCTGGTTTCGAACTGAGTACCTTGAAGGCAGAAACACAAAGTTCCAAACCAACAGACATCTCAGGAAACCGGCATTTGGTTATTGGAAAATTTTTTATTTAACGCATTATTGTACGCTTTGGTTCTCAGGCGATGGGCCCCTTGCAATATAGACACTAGCGTATGAACTAAAGCCCAATGCACTACCTAGGTGAAAAAACCCAATGCAATATTTTAAATAATTCCAACTTTTTTTTTTTTGCAAAATAATAATTCCAACTTCATCTTTATAAGGTGGTATTAAAAATGTTCACATTATTTTTAGCAAATTAAAATTTTTCACCAGGAAAGAGTTTACATTTAAATCCTAAATTGGTTATAACTTATAGATAAAAAAATTGGAAATTATATAATACTACAAGTTACATAATTTAAGTATTTTAATTCTATTATATAAATATTTTATTTTATTAATTTTAAGGATTAAAGTAGTATTAATTACCAGGATAAAAAGTTTTACACTGATATCAACTAATATTTTGACATGCATGTTTTTATTTTAATAACTAAATTGTCAAGATATTATTGGACGTATGTGTAAAAATCCTTTACATTGATGGTGGATAGAAATTAATATCTAATTATAAAAGGACTAATAGCATAATTGATTAGGGTGATTTAAAATTAGAGTTTAATTGACATATACTACCAATATAAAAGTTTTTTTTACATTGTCAACCAATAACAGATCGTCACTTATTGAAAATTTTTTATTCTTATTTAAATCTCCTTAAAAGTCGTTCATATCATGATTTGTGATTGGTTGACAGTGTAAAAAACTTTACACTGACAGTGAATGCCAATTAAACTCTTAAAATTATACATATTGAAACATTTAAAAAATGGTCTTTGAAACCAAGTTGAGTTCGGGAGTCGGTTACGAGTAGGGAAGGTGTTAAGCACCCTACATCGCCCATTCTACGAATGGTACCGTGAATTGATTGTGCAAAATTAATAACTTTTAAATTATTTATTTTACCCCAAAAGTTATTTCACGAATAAAGAAATTAGTAATTAATATTTACTTCCAAAGAGATTGAACATGGCACATAAGTCCATATGGCAACCTTGAACCTAAGAGGTTGAACATGAAACTTTTCATAGAGCAATCCCAAAATAATATTTAAAAAAAATATAATAATAATATACTGTTTAATAAAATAAAAATACAAAAATCAGATTTAATTTCATGGTTTCTAATTTTAATTATCTTTGCTTTTAATTGTTAAATGTGGACAAGTCCTAGACAAGGTTGAATGTGGCACAAATCTCCATAGCAACCTTAATTCTAAGGGATTGAACGTGGCACTCCAGTCCACGTAGTTCTTGTAGAAAATATTTTATTTGTTGGTTGATTTTAATTTTATAAAAAAGGTTTTTTTTTAGTTTAAAAGAGGTTTTTATATATCTAATTTTTTTGTTTTTTTTTAATCGAAAAAAAAAACTCCTAAGCGAGATAGAACACGGCAGATACGCCACAGGTCTATCATGCATCTAAGGAATTGAGTGTGAAACATCTTACAAAGCAATCCCCAAAATTATTTATAATTAATTCCCCTTTTACATTTTATTTATTTTGACTCATTGAAAAAAGAAAGAAAACAAACAAAAAATAATAATAATAAAAATAATAATAACAAAAATAATAACAATAAATAAATAAATAAAACCAAAATGGAAGAGACTTAAACTAAGAAGGGCAAGGACCACAACCTTGTATCATCAAAGTAGAAAATGAGAAAAACAAACAGGCAAGAACTTAGCACTGTAGCGCGTGGGTCACCAAGGAGGCGGAGGTAGTGACGGTCCGGGATGGCGGAGCGGCTAGGGACGTGGGTGCGGCTTGCTGAACATGGTGGTGTTGCGGTGATTGAGAGTGGTGGAGGAGCCAAGATAACTCTTTCTTAATGTCCTAGTTTGTTATTAAAAGGATTGATAGTTGTTGTTGTTTCTGTTAAGGTTGGAGTCAAGGTTAAATGGAGGAGAGTGGTGGCTATTGTTTGATGGTGAAGTGAGAGGTGTTTTTGATGGAGGTGTTGTATGATGGATGATGGATGAAGGAAGAGAATGGAGGCTAGGCCTTTTCTTTTAAGGTGACTGGTGTGTTTTTTTGTGGTGGGTGATGGTGTTACGTATGATAGAGGATGGAAAAGAATGGAGGCTAGGTTTTCTTTGAATCTTTTTTGTAGGCCCCCCTTTTATTCTGTAGCATCTCTTGCGATTTTATAATGTCAATTCCTCCAATCTTGATCCTAAAATTCCGCCTAGATTTAAGATTGCTATCTGATTTTGTTCCAAAAAATCTGCCAAGATTAAGATTTCTATCTGATCTTGTTCCTAAAAATCTGCCAAGATTAAGATTTCTATCTCTCATTCAAAATAAAGTGGTTGCTAGGGTTTGTTGGAGTATGATGAAATGGGTTTAACTGGCCTGACTCAATTGAAAATCTTTTTATTATTTTTATTTTCTTTGCAATTTTTTATTTTATTATTTTTTTGAAATTTTTGGTGAAAACTAAAAGACCCGGTCAAAATGGGGTGTTCACAGTTGCCCCTCTTTACTTGTTCATTACTAGAATACATGAAGAAAGAACAATTTTTCATGTGAGAGTAGTAAGGAACTAGTAAAGTAAATGAACTCACATTTTAGCCGGGATGGGAAACAGGCTGGAGGAAATTAAGTTT
Organism: Sophora flavescens; assembly: GCA_030762895.1. Taxonomy (NCBI): domain Eukaryota; kingdom Viridiplantae; phylum Streptophyta; class Magnoliopsida; order Fabales; family Fabaceae; genus Sophora; species Sophora flavescens. Next base: position 128,841,109 of record CM061070.1, on the reverse strand, counting down.
TAGAGCTTGGAAAATAAAAACGACTGTGGGCCTCAGATCCCGAAATGCAGTGGACCTCAGATCCCAAATTAGCAGTGAGCCTCAAAGCTCGAAGATAAATTTGCAGCGGACCTCAGATCCCAAAAAAAAATTGAAGTGAGCCTCAGAGCTCGAAAAGTAAATTGTAGTGGGCCTCAGATCCCAAATATAAAATTATTAGTGAGCCTCAGAGCTCGAAAAATAAATTGCAGTGAGCCTTAGATCCCAAACATAAAATTAGTAGTGAGCCTCAGAGTTCGAAAAATAAATTTGCAGTGGGCCTCAGATCCCAAATTAACAGTGAGTCTCAGAGCTCGAAGATAAATTTGCGGTGGGCCTCAGATCCCAAAAATAAATTTGCAGTGAGTCTCAGAGCTCGAAAAATAAATTGCAATAGGCCTCAGATCCCAAATATAAAATTAGCAGTGAGCCTCAGAGCTCGAAGATAAATTTGCGGCGGGCCTCAGATCCCAAAAATAAATTTGCAGTGAGCCTCAGAGCTCGAAAAATAAATTACAGTGGGCCTCAGGTCCCAAATATAAAATTAGTAGTGAGCCTCAGAGCTCGAAAAATAAATTTGCAACGGGTCTCAGATCCCAAAAGTAAATTTGCAGTGAGTCTCGGAGCTCGAAAAATAAATTGCAGTGGGCCTCGGATCCCAGAAATAAAAAATACCAGTGAGCCTCAGAGCACGAAAAAATAAATTTGCAGCGGGCCTCGGATCCTAAAAATAAATTTGCAGTGAGCCTCAAAGCTTGAAAAATAAATTGCAGTGGGCCTCAGATCCCAGAAATAAAAAATACCAGTGAACCTTAGAGCTCGAAAAAATAAATTTGCAGCGGGCCTCGGATCCCAAAAATAAAAAATACCAGTGAGCCTCAGAGCTCGAAAAAATAAATTCCTCAGAGCTCGAAAAAATAAATTTGCAGCGGGTCTCAAGCCAGAACAAGTGAGCCATGAGCCTTAAAAATAGACCATTGAGTCAGAAAAATTTTATGATTGGGCCATGACCCGAGAATTTCATGCAGTGGACAAGTGAGCCATGAGCCTTAAAAATATACCATTAAGTCAGAAAAATTTTATGATTGGGCCATGACCCGAGAATTTCATGCAGTGGACCTTGAGTCAAAACAGGTGAGCCATGAGCCTTAAAAAGTAGACCATTGAGTCCGAAAAGTTTTATGATTGGGTCATGACCCGAGAATTTCATGCAGTGGACCTTAAGTCAAAAACACGTGAGCCTTAAAAAAAAAAAAAAAAAAAAAAATTAAAATAAATTGACCATTGAGTCAAAAAAAAAATTATGATTGGGCCATGACCCGAAAAATTTATTGAAAACTGCCTTTTTAGAAAATGTGGAACTAAATGCTTCTCAGAAAAGCTTTCACTAATCAAACTCATATTCAAATGGAACCTTTTGCAAAATTGATCTTGCCTATATCCCTTTTCACTTGATAATGCCTCCTTAGGCTTGTTACTTCTAGAATATCCCTTTCTACCTCTCAATCTTTATTGTCCATAAGGATGTCATTTCCTTCAGTTACCGAAACTTTAAAGTTCTTTTGGTCCGGACTGTTCATCAAAAGATTATCATTAGATGGTTAAATTATACTATTATGTCTAGGTTCATCTTTCTTGAAACATAATATAACAGATATGCATTGATTCAGAAGTGTGATGAAAAGGATTTGATTGACTCGATAACTTTGACTTGTACGTTTGACTTCACAAGATACGGAAAACAAGGAAAGGGACACAAAGGATGGTAGAGATTTCAAAGGGTTTTTTTTTTAATATGGATTGTTCTGGTCTTAATGAGATTGACCTTTTCTCAACAAGTGGATATCATGATCGAAATTTTCCCCAGTGTAAGGTATTCCAAAACAAAAACTCAAACATGGGTAAACCTTTCAAGAACAAAATTGCCCCAGTGTAAGGTATTCCAAAACAAAAACTCAAACATGGGTAAACCTTTCAAGAACAAAATTGCCCCAGTGTAAGGCGTTCTAGAATAAACACAACCAAGGATACACCTTTTAAGAACAAAATTTCCCCCAAAAAAATTGCCCATGTTTATGGTTCTGAGGATAAAGTTATCCTCATTCAAGCCAAATCTTGCCCTAACTTTTGCTTAGACCGCCTTTTCGAGTTTTCAGTTTAACGGGCTTTTTTTTTTCTTCTTTTTTTTTTCAAGATCAAAGTGCTTGGAAAAGAAAGTGTGGATACCTTGTCTCACGATTAATATTTTATGAAAATAAAAGTAATTCCTCATTGATCATAATGGACTTTTAAAGCTTGTAACGTGACCATGGTTTTAAGGGTTAAGAAACAAGAGGTATAAAAGGCTCAAACAAGTGTTTAAGGGTGAATGAGACTGTCGCGACCGTCCCGTCCGGGTGCCGCGAAAAGAAGGGTAAAAACAGAGGAGTCGCCACTAAGATTTTATTGGGAAAATCTTAGAAAACCCAATTATTTAAAGGTTAACTGGTCTAAAAAGAAAAGAAAAAAAAGATGAGTCCGGGAGTCGGTTACGAGTAGGGAAGGTATTAGCACCCTACGTCGCCCGTTTAAAAAAACGGTACCTCAAGTTAATTGTGCAAAAACCATTTTAATAACCTTTTAAATATTTATTTTACCCCAAAAATTATTTACAAGAAAGAACTATTTTTTTGATTTTTAATATTTTAAATTTATTGATTTTTACGTTTTTAAATTTATTGTTTATAAAAACTAAATGAGGTTGAACATGGCACATGAGTCCACAGGGCATCCTCAAATCTAAGGGACTGAACATGACACCGTGTCCATAGAGCATCCCTAAAAATAGAAAAGTTTAAATATTTTTGATTAATTATTTTAACATAAAAAGAGACACAAAAAAAAGGAAGATTTAGTTTTGGCCCGACAAGATGATTTATCTTGCTCCTACGTATTCCCGGGTGCGATGGGAAACTCAAAGCCACGTAGTTCTCTTGAAAATATTTGATTGGTTGGTTGATTTTTAATTTTTGATAAAGATTTGATTTTTGATTTATTGTTTTATTTAAAAAAGATTTTATTTCAGAATGAATTCACTTTTGCATAGAGTCCAAGATAGCAGTGCTATACGATAAACCCTTATAATTCATACGACACTTGAGGATGAATAATCATGCATCAACATCGTAGATTGTTGCGTGAATTAAAAAGAGATTTTTATTTTATTTTATTTTATAAAAAGGTTGGATAAAGTTTGTTAAAAGAGCAAGTTGAAAATATTTTATTTTTACAGAAAGAAGGAATTCACTCTTGCACAGGGTTAAAGATAGCGAAGCTATACGATAAACCCCTACAATTCATACAACACTTGAGGATGAAAAATCATACATCAACGTTGTAAATTGTTGCGTGAATTCAAACAGGCCAATTTAATTTAAAAAAAAAAAACATTTTTAGGAGATCTTTATTTGAAACAAGGAACAAAAAGAAGATTTTTAGTTTTTTGCTGGTTTAGTTTTGGCCCAAATCTGTAAACCCAAACAAAAATAAACAAAAAAATATCTTAAGCCCAAAGCACAAGAAATAAAACTCATCCATTGACCCTAGGTACATTAAGCCCACCAATCAACACATATCAATAATTAAACAGAAAAAATAAGACCAACTCAGCCCAAACTAAGAAGCCCAATAGAACAAGTTAAAATTAATATATATATATATATATATATATATATATATATATATATATATATATATGTATATATATAATAAGTGAAAGAGAGGGATTTGAGAAGCATATGGCTTCTTCACTGTTACCGATCTAAGCACCAAGGAGAAAGGGGGACGGCTGTGTAGGTCGACAGGCGGCGGGGTCACTGCAAATGACGGCTAGCGACGTTGAGTGGCGAGAGGCGTGGGTAACGGATGCGGATTCGAACCGCGCGGGCCTGGTGGATGACTCCGAGCTTCCAGGCGGCGGTTCAGGCAGCGACGGCTCCGGGCTTCCAAGTGGCGGTTCGCGGCAGGGACGGACAGATCTGGTTCGTGATCCAAAGAAGAAGAGGATATGGTGGTGGTGGCTTGGTGTTGCGGTGGAGCTCGTGGTGGTTCGTGCGAGCAGGGAGCGGATCTGCAACTCCCGTGACAGGGGAGGCGCCGATCTGGGGAAGAAGGAGGCTGTGGCGGCTATGGCTTGGTGTTGCGGTGGAGCTCGTGGTGGCCGCGCGGGGGAGCGGCGGAGTCGCGGAGGTCTCGCAGATCTGGTGGTGTGCGGTTGAGTGAAGGAGAGATGAAGGGGTGGTTTGTTTAAGAAGAAGAAGAATCAGAATCAGAGGAGAAAGAAGAAACAGGAAGAAAGAGAGAAAGAACGAAAGAGAAAAAGAAAGAAGGAGATTTTTTTGAATTTTTTTTTTTGGGTATCAGAGTCTTTAGATTTTTTTTTTGTTGATTTGTGATTTGGTTGCTAGAGGTTGGAGAGGAAAATATTGAGTATTTTTTGCTGTTGGTTCCCCCCCCTCTCTTCCTCTGGTCACTGTTCAATATATAGCATCAGGGGGAAGAAGATGCCAAATTTTTCTGTTGGTGGGTACAAGTAGTGGGGAGCAAATCAGCCTTTGCTCCACCACCTTGCAGGGGCAGCAATGGGTGAGGATGGCTTGTACTATTGTCCCCCATTTTCTGAAAAAAGAAGAAGAAGACAAAGAAGAGGGGTACAAGCATGGGATCTGATTTTTTTGAAATTTTTATTTTTTATTGTTTTTTTATTTTTAAACAAATCAGAATAGTAACAATTTTTGTTGGGTTTGGGATAATGAGCCCAAAAGATAAAAACGAAAATGGGCTCCATTTGATGATGTAATGGGCCCAGAAAAAACATTTTTTGTTTTATTTTCATTATTTTCTGTTTTTATTTTCAAGACATTAATAAAAAAAATCCGGGCAAAATTAGGTGTTCACAGCTGCCCCTCTTTACTTGTTTCTTATTAGATAGTAGGTGTAATCGTAGTTAACCTATTATCGTTATAAGAAACGAGTAAAGACATGAACTCCAATTTTGGCCGGTGTTCGCTGACAAGTAGACGGATGCATAATTAAAAGCTTACGGGATGGACTGCCCGTAGAAGCTCGAACAGAAAGCTAAAAAGCTTGCCTAGTCGTTTGTCCGCTGAAGCTTGAACAAGCAGAGCTTACAGAGTATGGTACCCGTCGAAGCTTGACAAAAAGTTTAAAAGCTTGCGGAGTCGGTTATCCGCTGAAGCTTGAAAGCAAAATGCGTCAAGCTTGCGGAGTCGGGTATCCGCCGAAGCTTGAAAAGAAATGTAAAAAGCTTACGGAGTCGGTTGTCCGCTGAAGCAAAAATGATTAAAAGCTTGTGGAGTCGGTTATCCACTGAAGCTTAACAGAAAAGTTAAAAGCTTGCGGAGTCGGTTGTCCGCTGAAGCTTGAAAAGAAAAGGTAAAAAGCATGCGGAGTCGGGTATCCGCTGAAGCTTTAAAGCAAAAGAAATAAAAGCTTGCGGAGTCGGTTATCCACTGAAGCTTGAAAACAAAATGATTAAAAGCTTGCGGAGTCGGTTATCCACTGAAGCTTGAAAGCAAAAGAATTAAAAGCTTGCGGAGTCGGTTATCCACTGAAGCTTGAAAACAAAATGATTAAAAGCTTGCGGAGTCGGTTATCCACTGAAGCTTGAAAGCAAAAGAATTAAAAGCTTGCGGAGTCGGTTATCCACTGAAGCTTGAAAGCAAAAGAATCAAAAGCTCGCGGAGTCGGTTATCCACTGAAGCTTGAAAACAAAATGATTAAAAGCTTGCGGAGTCGGTTGTCCGCTGAAGCCTGATAAGAAATGTTAAAAGCTTACGGAGTCAGTTATCCGCTGAAGCTTGAAAGGAAAGGCGAAAAGCTTGCGGAGTCGGTTATCCGCTGAAGCTTGAAAACAAAATGATTAAAAGCTTGCGGAGTCGGTTATCCACTGAAGCTTGAAAACAAAATGATTAAAAGCTTGCGGAGTCGGTTATCCACTGAAGCTTGAAAACAAAATGTTAAAAGCTTACGGAGTCAGTTATCCGCTGAAGCTTGAAAGGAAAGGCGAAAAGCTTGCGGAGTCGGTTATCCGCTGAAGCTTGACATGAAAGGTAAAAACCTACGAAGTTTGTGCAATTTACTGGGTTTTGTGCTCACAAGAGATAAACAATTACAATGCATGATGCCAAAAATGTAGTATATGCTTGACGAAAACCTCGAATGATTTCAATGCAACACAAGGAAAGCCTGTAACACGTTACTATTTTTTTTAATTTTTTTATCGCTTAGGTGTTTCTTATTATCACCCTTGACCCCTTGAAGTATTGATCACAGACAAGCCCGGAGGTGAACTAAAACGTGTCCTGTCTTCGTGGAGAATAAAGGCTAAGTGCTTTTGAAAGGGTACGCTTTCTCTGCAGTGATTGTCCCTATGCTTCCTGTCAGTAGACCATGGTGCCCTTTGTCGGGAGGTCATCTTGTTCTTTACGAACCTTTGAGATTTTCAAAGAAGTTCTAAATGCTCTTGAAGACACCAAATACATGTTTCACATCTCAGTATATACTTATCATGATGAATGCACACACACAATTGACAGAAGTTAAGAGAAAGAGATAAGGGTAAAAAGAATTGGGAGTCAATGTCATTATGTTTGGACCGAAAAGGAATACAAAGCAGATATTACAATGGAGTATGGAATTGTAAAAGGTTGTGGAGTGGAAACACATCTCCTCAAGTGATATCTCTTTCCATGACTAGTGTTAGTATCCCTCATACTATCTTGACTGCTTACTAATCAACATCTGAGAACGCTATCTGCCCTGATTTTCATGCATCTAGCCTACTGATTCCTCCAGCTCATCAGCTTGACGACACTTCCATTGTTTATTTATTTTATGAACCCTAACTTTTGCCTAGACCGCCTTTTCAGGTTTTCAGCCTAGCGGGTTGCTCTAACTTTTGCTTAGACTGTCTTTTCAGATTTTCAGCCTAACGAGCTTCTCTTTTCATTTTTCACTCTTTCTCTTTTTCTTTTTTCTCTTGGGAAGTGCGTTCAAGCATAATACTTTTTGACTGCATCTGAGTTTACAGGGAGTGGAAGATCTTCCCCATCCATCCTTGTGAGAATTAAAGCTCCTCCTGAGAAGGCCTTTTTCACAACGTAAGGTCCTTCGTAGTTCGGGGTCCACTTTCCCCGATGATCCTTTTGGATCGGTAGGATCTTTTTGAGCACTAGATCACCCTCCCGAAACTGCCGCGGGCGTACCTTCTTCTCGTAAGCTCTCATCAACCTTTTCTGGTACAATTGGCCATGACACAGTGATGCTAATCTCTTTTCTTCAATGAGATTCAATTGGTCGAGTCAATCCTGAACCCACTCGGCTTCTTCCAGTTCTGCTTCTCTCAGTACTCTTAATGAAGGGATCTCTACTTCAATCGGGAGCACTGCCTCCATCCCATAAACTAAAGAATACGGAGTTGCCCCTGTCGAGGTGCGAATAGAGGTACGGTAGCCGTGCAAAGCAAAAGGTAACACCTCATGCCAATCCTTATACGTCACCACCATCTTTTGGACAATCTTCTTGATATTTTTATTAGCGGCCTCAACTGCTCCGTTCATCTTTGGGCGATAAGGGGAGGAATTGTGATGCTTTATCTTGAAGTTTTCGCACATCTCTTTCATCATTTTGTTGTTCAAGTTAGTCGCATTATCAGTGATGATCTCGCTTGGCAACCCATAACGACAAATTAATTCTCTTTTTACGAATTTGATCACGACATTCCGGGTTACATTGGCATATGATGCAGCCTCAACCCACTTTGTGAAATAATCAATGGCAACAAGAATGAAGCGATGCCCATTCGAGGCTTTTGGTTCGATCGGACCGATCACATCCATTCCCCACATTGAGAATGGCCAGGGTGCCGTCATGACATTCAAGGGAGCTGGCGGCGCGCATGAACCCTATCAGCATATATTTGACACTTATGGCACCTCTTTGCATAATTAAAGCAGTCTGCTTCCATTGTCAACCAATATTGACCAGCCCTCAAGATTTTTCTTGCCATTGCATGCCCGCTCGCATGTGTTCCGAAAGACCCTTCATGGACTTCCTCAATTATCTGTTTAGCTTCTTTCGCATCGACGCATCTTAACAATACCATGTCATGATTTCTTTTATAGAGAATACCTCCATCTAAATAGAAACTCATTGCAAGTCTTCTTAGAGTTCTTTTGTCGTTTTCTGAAATGCCCGGAGGATATTCCCTTCTTTGGATGAAGCACTTGATGTCATGGTACCACGGTTTTTTATCAGACTCTTCCTCTATCACTTGACAATATGCAGGATGATCACGACTTTCCATTTTGATGAGTGGTAAGTTCCTCTCGCATCACTTACTTTGAACATCGAGGACAAGGTAGACAACAGCGTCACCTAATTGGTTATCTTCTCGGGAATATGATGGAATGTGACTTCATCAAAATGCTCAATCAAGCCTTTGATGTAATCATGGTACGGGATTAACTTGGCATCTCGGGTTTCCCATTCCCCTCTTAGCTGGTGGATGACTAATGCAGAGTCCCCATATACCTCCAGTATCCTTGCCTTTGATTCTATCGCTGCCGAGATCCCTAGCGCACAAGCTTCATATTCGGCTATATTGTTTGTACAATCAAAGCAAAGCCTTGCAGTGACAGGGAAATAATCATTTTCCGGCGAGATTAGTATTGCCCCGATTCCATGCCCCAATGCATTAGAAGCTCCATCAAATAACAAAGTCCACTTTTCTTTTTCTAGTGATTGCTCGCGATCAAACAAAGCCATTATATCTTCATCCGGGAAATCGCATTGCATCGATCCATAATCTTCCACTGGCTGATTGGCTAGATACTCTGCGAGAGCACTACCTTTTACTGCTTTTTGGGTGACATAAACAATGTCGTATTCCGATAGCAGGACTTGCCAACGAGCAATTCTTCCAATCAAAGCAAGGCTTATCAAAGATGTACTTGATCGGATCCATTTTGGACACCAACCAGGTAGTGTAACACAACATGTAATGTCTCAAACGACGAGCCGCCCAAGCCAAAGCACAGGCAAGTGCGTTCAAAGAATGAGTAGTTGGCTTCACTACTGGTGAACTTCTTGCTTAGATAATAGATGGCATGTTCCTTCCTTCCTGACTCATCGTGTTGCCCCAGTACACAACCCATTGATTCATCTAGCACAGTCAAATACATGATAAGAGGTCTTCCCGGAACTGGGGGAACCAAGACCGGACGCTCCAAAGAGGTATTGTTTGATCTTCTCGAAGGCTTTTTGACAATCTTCATTCCATGTTACTGCCTGATTTTTGCGTAGCAATTTAAAGATTGGTTCACACGTCGCGGTCAGTTGGGAGATGAACGGGCAATGTAGTTCAATCTTCCTAAAAACCCACGAACTTCTTTCTCTGTTCGAGGTGTCGGCATATCGATGATTGCTCGTACTTTTTCAGGATCAACCTCTATTCCTCTTTGACTAACAATGAACCCCGAAGCTTGCCCGATTTCACTCCAAAAGTGCATTTGGCTGGATTCGATCGGAGCTTAAACTTTCTTAAACGCTCAAAAAGTTTCTCAGATTATCAACATGGTCATCTTCGGATCTAGACTTGGCGATCATGTCATCTACATAAACTTCTATCTCCTTATGCATCATGTCATGGAATAAAGCCACCATAGCCCGATATGTTGCCTGCAAAATTTTTCAAGCCAAAGGGCATAACCTTGTAGCAAAATGTTCCCCATAAAGTAACAAATGTAGTTTTCTCCATATCTTGGTGCCATCTTGATCTGATTATATCCGGAGAATCCGTCCATGAAAGAGAATAATGCATGTTGGGCAAGATTGTCTACAAGAACATCAATGTGAGGCAGAGGAAAGTCATCTTTTGGGCTAGCTCTGTTCGGATCTCGATAGTCAACACACATTCGAACCTTCCGTCTTTCTTGGGAACAGGAACAATGTTAGCAACCCATTGAGGGTACTTCACAACTTCTAGGAAACCTGCATCCAGTTGTTTCTTGACCTCCTCCTTGATCTTTAGAGACATTTCGCTTTCATCCTTCGTAGCTTTCGCGCTACGGAGGACACTCCGCTTTAATGGCAGTTTGTGTTACGCTCACACCGGGTCTAACCCTGGCATGTCTTGGTATGACCATGCAAAAACATCTTTATAATCCATCAACAACTTGATCAACCTACTTCGCTCCTTTTCTTTCGGGGAAAGGCCAATCTTGACCTCCTTTTTATCATCTTCGGTCCCCAAATTGATTGGTTCACTCGGTTCTTCATGGGGTCGAATTTCCTGGCTTCTTGCTCTACTAACCTTAACAGTTCAGGAGGAACTTCCCCATCATCATCAACAACCTCATCAGCATTATCGGTAGAATAGTCGAAATTGTATGCTTTGAGTTATTAACACTTGTCATTTTCAAGAGAGTCACTTTTAGATCTGCATTTTGGGTAGTCATCGGGGAAAGATGAATGAATAACGGTTAAAGATGAGAAACTGTATTTATTGGTGAGGAACGATGAATAAAGAGCGAAAGCAAAAAAACAAAAGGGATAAGCACATAAAGATATTGAATGCATGCATTTTATTGATAAGTCATCTTGGAATGGAAACAAGTAAGCCCATTACAACGAAAATCCTAAAGCCTTGGGCGAGCAAAAGGATAAACATTACAGAATTACTTTGAAAAAAACTCTATGGTCCGGGGAACTCGATGACCTCCCAATTGTTGAGCTCAGTATCCAGGAGGGCATGGATACACCAAATTGACACCATGATCGGCGAGATAATCATCTTCAACAATCTGCCGCTTGGTCCGGAAGGCGAACCCTACACTTCGGAAGCTCCGTCGAATGTCACGAGATGGGAACCCTTTCAGCCTTGTATTCACGACTTTCCCGGCGAGCCAGCCTCTTTCTTTTCTTCTCTTCCATAACCCTCATCCCGTCGGCCTTGGTGGGTTTATATCCTAGCCCAAACCTGTCCTTGTTCTCGGTGAACATGAGGATGTCGGTGACACCTTGGCTATTCTTCCCCAAACCGCGTCCAGGTCGGTATCCTCCTTCAAGCATAACCCTAGCCGCGATAACAGCCGCTTTCGCTGCCGGGGGTTTCAAGCGTGGCGTCCTGTCCCCCGACATAAGTGGCATTGGCAATTTCAAGCGATTGAAAGCGGTCTCAAGAGCTTCTTCGGCAGCTTCAATGTAAGGGGTAGTTGATGGCTTACTCACTAACATATCCTCCTCTCCGAAACAATTATCAATTTGCTATCAACAATGAACTTCACTTTCTCAGTGCGAGTGTGGAAGGGTACCTGCACTCGAGGCGAATGGATCCATGGTCGTCCCAAGAGACAACTGTAAGTTGGCGTAATGTCCATTACTTGAAAGAGTATTTCAAAGGTGCAAGGGCCAATCTGAATGGGTAATTCAATTTCTCCCATAACTTCCCTTCGGGTGCCATCGAAAGCTCTTACAATCATTGTGCTTGGCTTCATGTGAGTTCCATCGAAAGGCAACTTCGCCAGCGTTGACTTTGGCATTACATTCAAAGAAGAGCCATTATCAATGAGAACCCTGGCCATGACATGGTCTCGGCACTTCACAGAAATGTGCAAGGCCTTGTTGTGCCCCATACCTTCAGCTGGTATTTCATCATCGGTGAAAGTGACATAATTATCAGCAACTATGTTACCTACAATGTTATCGAGCTTATCAACTGTGATGTCATGGGAGACATGCGCTTGATTCAACACCTTCATTAGTACTCTTCTGTGTGGCTCAGAGTTCATCAATAGAGACAAAAGAGATATCCGAGCCGGAGTCCGATTTAACTGATCCACAACCCTATATTCACTCTGCTTGATGAACTTCAAGAATTCACCTACCTCCTCATCATATACACCCTTTTTATTCTCACCCCCATATGCTTCCTTGTCATCTAGGATTTCTTCCACCTTCTCTTTCCCTTTGTGATCCTTTCCTTCCTTTTCTATTTCCCCCTTTCGCAAAACCTCTGGAGTGTAAATGCGACCACTCCTAGTCATTCCACCAATTCCGAAATGTTGGTGACCACGAGAGTCCCGTTGGAAGGATTGGGTTGGACCTGCATCTCATACTTCCATGGTACTTGCTTTGGTGTCCTTGTAAGGGAAAGGACTTGGAACTCGGATGACGATTGGTGTTGGCCCATTTGGAACCGGCAAAGGTTTCTTCTCGAAGATAGTATATCACCACTGGTCTCGGAGTGACTTGCTCGAGAATTGGTTGGGGATTAACCACAACAAGAAAAGGGGTTATCTTAAGCGGGGTTGGGAAATTGTAGATTCAGCAACCATATTGATGGCATACTCATTTGATTCACAACCAATTAAGATAAGCTTCATATCCATTAGCCGCTGCACAACTTGCCGAAACTCCGAACAGTCTTCAATCGAATGCCCCATGCTCCCATCAAAGTCACACCTTATATCTCCATCGAGACCCTTTTCTTCCGTGGCCGGGATTTGGATCAATCCACATTTGCACATCTCTCTGAAAACATCTCTCATAGGAGTCCTAACATCGGCCACTTTACTCTTGAGAGTATGTTCCAAAAAGCTCCCAATGGCATTGACTCCCGAACCCCCATGATTTGGCATAGGACCTTGTCCCCCATTCGGAGCATCCTTTTGAAAGCTCAACCACTTAGCATCAATAAGGTCTTGTACCTTAAATTTGAAAGCCCTGCAGTTCTCGGTGGAATGACCTATTGCCCCTGCATGGTACTCACATTTAGCATTTGGATCAAACCACTTCGGATAGGGAGGCCCCAATGGTTTCATCGGGATTGGAGTCACACACGATTTGCTTATAAGGCTGATGCAATGAGCTCGGTGTAGGTCATGGGTATCGGTCGAAATGTACGCTTTCTTTCCGAGTTGTATGGTGGTCTTGTTTGGCTGGTGCTTGGGTTTGGATTTAGAGGCTGGACGATTTGAGGTGGCATGGTGGGGTGTGTTTGAGGTCGAGAAGGGTATGATGGCCGTGAGGGAGCCATTTGTTGAGGGTTTGGAAATTGCGAGGTTGCAGCGATGTATGGCTGGTTGGCTTGGTGATATGGAGGTGGTTGGTAATATGGGCGTATTGGGCATGGAAGGAGGGTGTTTGGTTTGGTCTCCATTGGTTCGGTTTCTTCGTTCACGAGTTCTTGCATGTGCCTCTCCCTCCTTCTTTTTCACGAACGGGGTTTTCTTTGGGCCGTTCCCTCATCAAGTCTCGGCAATCTTGCCATTCCTCATTCCGCTTTCAATTCTCTCGCCGATGATGACCATGTCGAGAAAAATTTGATGACACACTCCCAATCATCCTATCATAGAAGAAGCGATCTGGAGTGTATCAATGAACATTGCTACGATTTCTTTCTCGGCTAAGGGAGGCTCCACCGAGCATCGATTCCCTCCATCGTTGTGCATATTCTTTGAAAGTCTCCACGTCCCTTTTTGACATATTTTGAAGTTGCATCCTGTCGGGAGCCATGTCAATATTGTACTTGTCTTGCTTTCAGAATGCATCCGCTAGATCTTTGAAGGATCGGATGTGTGCCCGCTCGAGATGCGTATACCAATTTGAAGTTGCCCGGTCAAACTGTCTTGGAAGAAGTGAATCAAGAGTTTATCCTCTTGGGCATGTGACGCCATCTTCCTAACATACATGGTCAAATGGTTCTTGGGACAAGTGATTCCCGATATTTGTCAAAATCGGGCACCTTAAATTTTAGCGGAATTACAACATTTGGCACCGACGAGCTACGAGGCGTCCCGAAGACCATAACTATTTACCCCTTCAATGGCCCGTAATCTTTCCTCCAGTACTTCCAGCTTTTCTTTAGACCGGGAATCCCTCCCGATCGATTCACCGGAGCTTCTCCGTACATATTATTGGGAAACGAATATGGCATGGAGGAGGAACCAAAGTTTGGCATTATTTGAGCCCCCCGGGGTCCATAATGTAGGGTGTATTGTGGGGGCCTTGGATTGTGAAGGTGTCACTATCGGGGTGTTACCATCTGTAGGGTCGACATTTTGTGTCTGCAGTATTTCACAAAGACATTGGTGGGAATTTGTGTCCGAGTGATGCCATCTTGTGGACTGGGGCTCTTGGTGGTACAAACCCACGAGGCAAACCATATGGGGGATTGTTCGGGTCAAATGAAAAATGAGTTTGGTTGAGAGGCATCATGGCCCCCTGGTGGGTTGAAGCCTTGAACAGGAATCCGAGTAAAACCGGGCGGGATGAGAGGTGTGGCGGATGTCCTTCTTTCGAGGTGGAGGGTTTTCCTCTGTGTTCTTTTCTTTCTGCATTGCCTGCAGGATCTCCATCATCTTAGCCATCCGATCCTTGATTTGGCTGACCTCATCCCCGATCTCTTGGACTTCTTCTAGTTCATCTCGCCATGGCTCTTTATGCGTGACCGAGTGCGATAAGGGTGTCTTGAGCAATTGTTCGGAAAAGCCACACACTGTTTTAAAACCACAAGAGAAATGAGAACAAAATGTTTGAAAAACGAAAAGCTTTTAAGAAAATCACCTTTGGAGTTTATTCTTATATAATTTTTTGAGTTAACACCTTATAACAGACGGAGATGGTCCCTCCATCCCGCACAGAGAGCATTTTGCTCATAAGATGGAATGGAGTTGACAACAAATCTATGGGAGAAACAACTCTCCACAATAGATGTTGTCTCAAACACACTAGCAATTTCTGAATTGAGACACCTCGTCCCACCCTTTGCGCAGAAGGAAAAGTCCTATAAGGCAAAGATGTAGTTGACAACATACTAAAGGAAGACCATGTTCCACGATAGGTGTCGTCACAAATCTAGTGCAAGAGTTGGAGTGCGAAGGAATCATAGAAGCAAGAACTGATTTCATTAAAAACTTCTCAAAGCCAATACATAGAATTCTGGAGGCAAGGACATATTTCATTAAAATCTCCTCAAAACAATACATAGATTGGGATTACATCACAATTCTCAACATTTTCATCCTAAAGTCAATAGCTTAGGTCTCTTTCTTTTTAGCCCTCGAGCAAATCCTCCACACATTTGCATGAAATCATCCAACTCAGCCGGGAGACGAAGCATAGGGTCTGCACGAATTTGTTCTTTTGCCCTCTCAAAGCTTTGGACAAAATTCGGAATACAATGGCTTAGCTCCAAATTCATGCTCATATATCTTTTTTTCCATATGTCAATATCTATTCCTCGCTCTCGGGCCTCTTCTCTCCACCACTTCACGGCGTTCATTACTTGAACCCTTTGATCATGATAGTGTTTATTTGAGGTCCACCCTAGATCGCACTGCTTCTTGATTTCGACTAGTAGGATATTCAACTCTTGGACCTTTTGTACCAACTCATCGATCATCCTGTCTTGTGCACAAATTTGTTTTTGTAAGTTGGCATTGACTCCCCTTTGCCGATTGACTTCTACTTCCAATGACTTTCTCACATCTCCTTGCAGAATGACTTCTTCTTCTAACTGGCGCTTTTCTTTTCTTAGTTGATGCCTCTCTGTTGTCAAGGACAATACTTTGCTTTCAAGATTCTGGATCCTAGTCATGACGCTCGACGGGACCTTGTCTGTATTCTTCGGGACTTTTGAGGTTGCGGAGATGTCTGCACACAAATCTTTTAAATGTTCATTTTCTTTTATTAACCTCTCACAACGTTTCTGACCAACGGCTATTTTCAGCTCGGCATCTTGCTTTTGTTGCTCCATTTCCTTCATTTGTGCCTCCAGGATTTTTAGTTGTTCTGCCATTTGAGTTACCGAAGGGGAGTAATCTTCAGCTTTCATGTTTTCTCCAGGAATGTTGACAAGACCTTTCCTTGATTTTCTCCATGCTTCATACTCTGAGACAATGATTAGGATTGGTCGGCCCAATTGTGATCTCCTTGCCATCCTCACATTTTTCCATGCATTTCTAACTTCTTTTGCCACTAACTTGGTATTCTCACCATCCTCGTATCGAAAACAGCATCCACCGAGTTGTTCTTCTCGTGGCACGGTTTGCGTCCAACAAAGTTGTCGTAAGGCTATGGCGGGTGTGTAGGATATGCAACCTCTTGGGCCCATCAAAGGAACATTTGGATAATCACCACAACTATAAATGATCTCTTGACCCTGTTGACTTTCGTACCATGGGCATACCCACTTAAAAGAGTCTCTTTCTACCTTGTCAAACTCGTTCTTCCATTCCTCTTCATTAAGCTGTCTTGTAGGGATGTTATGGAAGCCTCTTAGTGGATCTGAATGGCGGTTGATATAGCCTTTTGCGTACATGTGAGTCATGACCCATACATAGAGCAACTGTGCACAACATCTGAGCTTCCCCTTTGGATGCCGCTGGCAAAATTCTAGAGTTAAAAGTGTTTCAGCCAAATCTTTGCAAGACGGGGTTCTTCTTTCTTTCAACTGTGAAGAACACGTCCATTGCTTGCTGATCTATCATGTCTAGCGCCGATGGAAATAGAACCAATCCATATATTGCTAGTGCCAATACCCTTTCAAAGGTTTCCCAGTCTTGTCGATCCATTAGTTTCCTCAAATGATTTTCAAGGAACTTTCGGGTTAACCTCGCGAGTTTGAGTGTCCGGTCAAGTTTACTTCAATTTCGGGAAGCCCTAGTAACCCTGCTATGCTTGCGGTGGTCAAGTATTGCCCCAGGTGAAAGTACACAACGGGATTTTTCTGCATTGGCAAACTTAACGAGCAAGCATATTCTTCAATGGTGGGTGTAATGTCCATGTTTGGCAACTCGAAACATCCGAGACGTGGGTTCCAACATGAATTAGAGCACTCAAAGCAGTAGCTTCAACTGGAGACGAAAATTAGGTCCAAGATCCCTCCATATTTCTTGACGAAGCTTTTTCGATGCCCTTGCGGCAAAGATTGACTCAACTCTTTCAGATTCTCTAATGAGTTCAAAATCACCTTGGAGCTCTTGGTGGTGGGAGCATTGCTAGTGTGTTTGATTTTTTCCATCTCTTGTTATCAAAGGTGTTATCTCTCACCAAATTATCTGTGCAAAGGAAATTTTATTTTATTAACACTTGGAAAGCAAAATTACTTATGCATGAGAGCGTACCAAGATGCGTGAATGAATGACATATTGATGATGCATGGTCTAAAATACTACATGTGCGAGCATACAATATAACGAGAATGAGTGTAACAGAATACATGAATGAGTGGCATGTTAAGGTGCATGTGGGATGCGTGCAGAAAAAATCGTTATGATGCATGAGATATAAATGTGATTATTCATGTTGCAGAAAAAAGATGGAATGCGCTCCCTTTTGTCCTACATAGGTCAAATCCTAAAGTCGGGATTTCTGAAGTCAAGACCCTAGTTTGGTAGGCTGCTAATGGCATTTTATGTGCATGACTTTCGGGATAGATCTAGACCCCTAAACATATGGTCCCCGGATTACCCTCATCTAAAAGATAAGGATCCGAATCCATGAACCTCACCACAGGGACCAATAAGTCACAATGTGGCAGTCCATGTACCGGTGGCAATCCGAGCGGGAGAATCAATGACTGTCAGGGACGCTAAAGCATCACAATAACATCACTGAAGCCCCTTCTAATCTTATGGCATTCCAAGACTCGGGTATAGAGCCCAAAAGGGTGTGCAACATATGATAGTGATGTGTGTGAGGGGAGCATACAAACCTTCACAAAACCTACTAAAACAAAACTACCCCAAACCTGCAAAAGGGAACAAACAAATACCAATACAAAAAATTCTCTACCCTAAGGTTGCAAGAATATACAAGAGCATTTTTGAAAGCATAAAAAGAAATAAAATAAAAAGGGTAAAACAAATATTTTCAAAGCTGTTAAAAAAATGCACAACCAACTATGATAGGCCTGACTCTCAAAGGTCCCCAGTGGAGTCGCCAGCTGTCGCGACCGTCCCGTCCGGGTGCCGCGAAAAGAAGGGTAAAAACAGAGGAGTCGCCACTAAGATTTTATTGGGAAAATCTTAGAAAACCCAATTATTTAAAGGTTAACTGGTCTAAAAAGAAAAGAAAAAAAAAGATGAGTCCGGGAGTCGGTTACGAGTAGGGAAGGTATTAGCACCCTACGTCGCCCGTTTAAAAAAACGGTACCTCAAGTTAATTGTGCAAAAACCATTTTAATAACCTTTTAAATATTTATTTTACCCCAAAAATTATTTACAAGAAAGAACTATTTTTTTGATTTTTAATATTTTAAATTTATTGATTTTTACGTTTTTAAATTTATTGTTTATAAAAACTAAATGAGGTTGAACATGGCACATGAGTCCATAGGGCATCCTCAAATCTAAGGGACTGAACATGACACCGTGTCCATAGAGCATCCCTAAAAATAGAAAAGTTTAAATATTTTTGATTAATTATTTTAACATAAAAAGAGACACAAAAAAAAGGAAGATTTAGTTTTGGCCCGACAAGATGATTTATCTTGCTCCTACGTATTCCCGGGTGCGATGGGAAACTCAAAGCCACGTAGTTCTCTTGAAAATATTTGATTGGTTGGTTGATTTTTAATTTTTGATAAAGATTTGATTTTTGATTTATTGTTTTATTTAAAAAAGATTTTATTTCAGAATGAATTCACTTTTGCATAGAGTCCAAGATAGCAGTGCTATACGATAAACCCTTACAATTCATACGACACTTGAGGATGAATAATCATGCATCAACATCGTAGATTGTTGCGTGAATTAAAAAGAGATTTTTATTTTATTTTATTTTATAAAAAGGTTGGATAAAGTTTGTTAAAAGAGCAAGTTGAAAATATTTTATTTTTACAGAAAGAAGGAATTCACTCTTGCACGGGGTTAAAGATAGCGAAGCTATACGATAAACCCCTACAATTCATACAACACTTGAGGATGAAAAATCATACATCAACGTTGTAAATTGTTGCGTGAATTCAAACAAGCCAATTTAATTTTAAAAAAAAAACATTTTTAGGAGATCTTTATTTGAAACAAGGAACAAAAAGAAGATTTTTAGTTTTTTGCTGGTTTAGTTTTGGCCCAAATCTGTAAACCAAAACAAAAATAAACAAAAAAATATCTTAAGCCCAAAGCACAAGAAATAAAACTCATCCATTGACCCTAGGTACATTAAGCCCACCAATCAACACATATCAATAATTAAACAGAAAAAATAAGACCAACTCAGCCCAAACTAAGAAGCCCAATAGAACAAGTTAAAATTAATATATATATATATATATATATATATATATATATATGTATATATATAATAAGTGAAAGAGAGGGATTTGAGAAGCATATGGCTTCTTCACTGTTACCGATCTAAGCACCAAGGAGAAAGGGGGACGGCTGTGTAGGTCGACAGGCCAGGGGTCACTTGCAAATGACGGCTAAGCGGCGTTGAGTGGCGGAGGCGTGGGTAACGGATGCGGATTCGAACCGCGCGGGCCTGGTGGATGACTCCGAGCTTCCAGGCGGCGGTTCAGGCAGCGACGGCTCCGGGCTTCCAAGTGGCGGTTCGCGGCAGGGACGGACAGATCTGGTTCGTGATCCAAAGAAGAAGAGGATATGGTGGTGGTGGCTTGGTGTTGCGGTGGAGCTCGTGGTGGTTCGTGCGAGCAGGGAGCGGATCTGCAACTCCCGTGACAGGGGAGGCGCCGATCTGGGGAAGAAGGAGGCTGTGGCGGCTATGGCTTGGTGTTGCGGTGGAGCTCGTGGTGGCCGCGCGGGGGAGCGGCGGAGTCGCGGAGGTCTCGCAGATCTGGTGGTGTGCGGTTGAGTGAAGGAGAGATGAAGGGGTGGTTTGTTTAAGAAGAAGAAGAATCAGAATCAGAGGAGAAAGAAGAAACAGGAAGAAAGAGAGAAAGAACGAAAGAGAAAAAGAAAGAAGGAGATTTTTTTGAATTTTTTTTTTTGGGTATCAGAGTCTTTAGATTTTTTTTTTGTTGATTTGTGATTTGGTTGCTAGAGGTTGGAGAGGAAAATATTGAGTATTTTTTGCTGTTGGTTCCCCCCCCTCTCTTCCTCTGGTCACTGTTCAATATATAGCATCAGGGGGAAGAAGATGCCAAATTTTTCTGTTGGTGGGTACAAGTAGTGGGGAGCAAATCAGCCTTTGCTCCACCACCCTTTGGGAAGACAATGGGTGAGGATGGCTTGTACTATTGTCCCCCCTTTTCTGAAAAAAGAAGAAGAAGACAAAGAAGAGGGGTACAAGCATGGGATCTGATTTTTTTGAATTTTTTATTTTTTATTGTTTTTTATTTTTAAACAAATCAGAATAGTAACAATTTTTGTTGGGTTTGGGATAATGAGCCCAAAAGATAAAAACGAAAATGGGCTCCATTTGATGATGTAATGGGCCCAGAAAAAACATTTTTTGTTTTATTTTCATTATTTTCTGTTTTTATTTTCAAGACATTAATAAAAAAAATCCGGGCAAAATTAGGTGTTCACAGAGACAAAGGATCTTACATCATCAAGAGAATTGTTTGCTTTAACTAGCACACACAACTTTTTTTATTTTTTTTCATTTCATTTTTCTCCTTCTCATCCCTTTTTTTTTTCAATTCAATTACATTGCCAACATTGTCTCTTTTTGCTTTCAGCATCACATTTTCCTTCTTTTGCTTTTTCTTTTGCTTCCTCTTCTTCTTTCTTTTAGCATCTCATTCAGATTCTTCTTTCCTTTTCCTTCACTTATTATGGTTGCAATCAATCTTTTATACGAGCCCCCTTTTGCAGGGGTGATCCTTGTCCAAGGTTATTTTGAACGAATTTATAAGGCTCAACAGGGGTAACAAAGGATAATGATTTTTTTTTATGAAGGATAGAGAAAGATAACCAATCTTCATTTCAAATTAGGATTACTCATTTTTCATAAAGAATTAAACTTGAGACATGGTAAAAAAAAAACCTTCATTCATTTACTCTCTTTTTTTTCTAGAGCAGATAGAACATGCGCAAAAGGTTTCATCAAGAAAGAAAAAAAAATCCAAGGGCTGGATACCCACATAGTTCCAATGTCAAAGAAGAAACCGACAAGAAAGATAGAGGTAAACACATAAATGAAGAAGCTAAATTGTGATGGAATCCATGCAAATTTATTATATTAATGCTTCAAGAAGGATGACAAAAACTTAGATCTCAACAGATTCTAATCACTAAACACAACAAATAGTTAAACCATCATCGTGACAATCTATTGATGAACAAAACAAAATGCCAAATATTGTATTTCCTCAACTATTGTCAAAAGAATCATTTGTAATGATAAGCTCTTCCCCTTGAATACTAACTAGTCCAGATGCTAACAGCCTTCTCACAGTGGTCTTGGAATCTTCACAATTATCAATAGAGTGACCACCTACCCCCATATGAAACTTACAAGTGACATTTGGGTCATACCATGCCGGAAATGGGGGTTCCCTTGGGCGCACCGACTTCTCCGAAATCATATGGACATCAAATAATCGTTGGAATAACTCATCCTTGAAAATGGATAGCCTTGGGAAAGGTGGTAGGGTTGATGGAGGGTGAAAGGTTCTTCTCATTTGTGGGTTCACTTTGGGTTGGAATTGGCTAGGGTGATTTGGCGGGGAAACAGTGGGATATGATGAGTGTGGTTGTGTGTATGGACAAGGTGATGATGGCGCTTGGAAAACATTTGTGGGATGGAAGATCTGGTGAGGTGGGTATATGAATGTAGGTGTCTGGTATAGAAAGTAAGAATTAGGATCATATGGTGGTGAGTTTGATTAGTGGCTTCTTTTCTGGGACGCGCAATGATTCAACTTTTCTTCTGTGAGAAAGTCATTCTTGGGATTAAAATAGATAAAATCATCGTCCCTATTTTTCCTTAAATGCAAAACTTATGTTGAGTTTAGACGCACACACACACATATATATATATATATATATATATATATATATATATATATATATATATATATATATATATATATATATATATATATATTGCTTGAAATGAATCCTTTTTTCTCAAAATATCTTCAATTAAGCTTCTTTTTTTTTTGAATTTTTTTTAAAGAAATAACAAGAATAAAAATAATGCATGGCATGCTTGGAAAGAAAAATGCAAGTTTGTGCATGTTGTGAGTTTTTTTTTTATTTCAAGTTTAAAAATGCATGAGATACATGAAACAAGTTTTTTTTTTTATGAAGGGGAAATTTAAGGGGGAAAAAAAAGAGAAACATGAAATCAAATTTTTTTTTAAAGTTGACCATACATTTTTTTTCTTATAGGTGCAAGGACATGTAGGATAGAGGGAAAAAATGATGTGTCCTAAAATGGTCCACTTTGCCGTAGAAGGTCATGACTCAAAGGGGATTGGACACTAAGTTGAACTATTAGTGAAAATTTCAGGGTGGATCTAGAATTCTAAAGGTAGTGATCCCCAGATTGCCCCTGTTTCGAAAGGTAAGGACCCGGCTCATGACCCTAGCGACAAGTAGGGATAAACCCTCACAGGATGACTAGTCCATGATACCGGTAACAATCTGAGTGATGACTCAACAAATATCAGAGGGGCACCAGGCCGATCAATGATAATGCCGAGACACCGCCTAGTCCTATGTTATCCACAAGCTCGGGTATAGAGCTAAAAAGTGTGTGCAGCAAGTGACAGTGCAGTGTGTGTGGAGAGAGCATCCAAACTTGTACAACCCTAAAAACTACAACAAACCTTACAAAACTAAGCCACACATATATACATCAAATAGAGAACAACTACCCTAGGGTCGAGGTAACAAGCCAAATTATCATCAATGAAGTATACGAAATAAATAAAGGAGAATATGAATATTAAGGAATATCAAATCTAGATAAAGCAAACAAAAATATTTTTTTTTTCTTTTTTTTTCTTTTGTGTTTTTCTTAAATAAAAGAAAGGGGTAAAACAAATAAATTAAAATTTACTAAAAATTTGCACGATCAATTATACTAGGCTTGACTCTCTGAAAAAATTCCCCAGTGGAGTCGCCAATTGTCGCAACCAAAAATTATGGCAGGAATGACGATAAAAAGAAATTTTAAGGAAAAGTAGAGTCGCCACCAATTTTATTTTATTTAAGAAAAATTGGAAAACCTTCAAAAAATGGTCTTTGAAACCAAGTTGAGTTCGGGAGTCGGTTACGAGTAGGGAAGGTGTTAACCACCCTACATCGCCCATTCTACGAATGGTACCGTGAATTAATTGTGCAAAATTAATAACTTTTAAATTATTTATTTTACCCCAAAAGTTATTTCACGAATAAAGAGATTAGTAATAAATATTTACTCTAAAGAGATTGAACATGACACATAAGTCCATATGACAACCTTGAACCTAAGAGGTTGAACATGAAACTTTTCATAGAGCAATCCCAAAATAATATTTAAAAAAATATATAACAATAATATACTATTTAATAAAATAAAAATATAAAAATCAGATTTAATTTCATGGTTTCTAATTTTAATTATCTTTGTTTTTAATTGTTAAATGTGGACAAGTCCTAGACAAGGTTGAATGTGGCACAAATCTCCATAACAACCTTAATTCTAAGGGATTGAACGTGACACTCAAGTCCACAGGGCATCCCTAAATAATACTAATTCAATTATTTTGATTAAATACATTAACAAATTAAAAATAACACAAAAATAAAGGGAAAATAAAATTTTGGCTTGACGGGACGATTGATCCCGCTCCTACGTATTCCCTGTTGCAATGGGAAACTCAAAGTCACGTAGTTCTTGTAGAAAATATTTTATTTGTTGGTTGATTTTAATTTTATGAAAAAGGTTTTTTTTTAGTTTAAAATAGGTTTTTATATATCTAATTTTTTTTGTTTTTTTTAATCGAAAAAAAACTCCTAAGCGAGGTAGAACATGGCAGATACGCCACAGGGCTATCATGCATCTAAGGAATTGAGTATGAAACATCTCACAAAGCAATCCCCAAAATTATTTATAATTAATTCCCTTTTTACATTTTATTTATTTTGACTCATTGAAAAAAGAAAGAAAACAAACAAACAAAAAATAATAAAAATAATAATAACAAAAATAATAACAATAATTAAATAAATAAATAAATAAAACCAAAATGGAAGAGACTTAAACTAAGAAGGGCAAGGACCACAACCTTCTATCATCAAAGTAGAAAATGAGAAAAACAAACAGGCAAGAACTTAGCACTGTAGCGCGCGGGTCACCAAGGAGGCAGAGGTAGTGGCGGTCCGGGATGGCGGAGCTGCTAGGGACGTGGGTGCGGCTTGCGGAACATGGTGGTGTCGCGGTGACTGAGAATTAAAGGAGCTAAGATAACTCTTTCTTAATGTCCTAGTTTGTTATTAAAAGGATTGATAGTTGTTGTTGTTTCTGCTAAGGTTGGAGTCAAGGTTAAATGGAGGAGAGTGGTGGCTATTGTATGATGGTGAAGTGAGAGGTGTTTTTGATGGAGGTGTTGTATGATGGATGATGGATGAAGGAAGAGAATGGAGGCTAGGCCTTTTCTTTTAAAGTGGCTGGGGTGTTTTTTTGTGGTGGGTGATGGTGTTACGTATGATAGAGGATGGAAAAAGAATGGAGGCTAGGCTTTCTTTGAATCTTTTTTGTAGGCCCCCTTTATTCTGTAGCACCTCTTGCGATTTTATAATGTCAATTCCTCCAATCTTGATCATAAAATTCCGCCTAGATTTAAGATTGCTATCTGATCTTGTTCCTAAAAATCTGCCAAGATTAAGATTTCTATCTGATCTTGTTCCTAAAAATCTGCCAAGATTAAGATTTCTATCTCTGATTCAAAATAAAGTAGTTGCTAGGGTTTGTTGGAGGAGGATGAGATGGGTTTAACTGGCCTGACCAAATTGAAAATCTTTTTATTATTTTTATTATTTTTATTTTCTTTGCAATTTTTTATTTTATTATTTTTTTTTGAAATTTTTAGTGAAAACTAAAAGACCCGGTCAAAATGGGATGTTCACAACACCGAAAAAAAAAGTTTTACATTGACATCCACTAACATTTTGACATGTTTGTTTTTGTTGTAAATTAATAAATAAGAGAGAGAAATAACAAAAATATTGATTTATCAACTTATTATTGGATATCGGTGTAAAAATCTTTTATGTTGATAGTACATAGAATTAAACTCTTTGGATTAATAATTTTTTGGCATATTTTTATTATATAGTTAATTAATTAACTGTAATAGTTAATTATTAATTAATAATAAACTATACATTATTTTTTAATATGACAAACTTTATAACGTATTAGTTTAGTGATCTAACTTAAATGTTTCGAGTTCATCCTAGTCTTTTTAGTGTGAATGTTCACTTGCAATCAGTGTCGGATCTTGACAAAAAATTTTGGGGGTCAGTAGCTACTAACTAAAATAATATAATTAAAATTCTTATGAATCATATATAATTTAATCAAAGGTTATTCATCATATTGAACTATTTGATCATTAGAATGATGCTTTTAAAGTGAGTTTTTATTTTTTTGACATCTAAAGTGAGATGTTAATACTATACAATTTTCATCTTGCTTAACACTATTCCTTTTGAAAATTGATTTAATTGGTATGCACTGTCATTGTAAAGATTTTTTACACTAGCGATTAATCAGAAATTGGCACATCATAAAAAAAAGTCCGACTCTTACGTTAACTACCTTAAGAGTCACACATGTCATGATTTCTAACTGTTTGACATTGTAAAAACTTTACACCGTCAATACATAACAATTAAACTCTTCGAAAACTGCATCAAATTTTTTATGTTTAACACTTTTTTATTTTCAAAAATTGTACCACTTCTAAAACATTTGAAATTAATTACATAATAATTTATTAAAAGTTTATAAATCAACAACTCAATCTAATAAAAAATTATAAGTAAAATAATCAAACCCAAAAAGATGGAACTTCTAAAACAAAGAAAGTGAGGAAGATTGTAAAAGAAAAATAGAGATTGCACCTTAGATTGCAAAAGAAATCTAAGAAAGTCCAAAGAGTTCTTGTTGGAGGGTATCTTAGATTACACCCTTGAAATCATGACAACACTTGCCTTTGTTAATAGGATAAGCGTGCCATTAATTTTTTTTTTAAAAATGGTGGGAGCAAGCCATTATTTTTTTTAAAAAAAATTGTGAACTTTTTTTAGGGCTTGCTCCGCTCAAGATACACTAATGTCCGCCTCTGTTTGCAACAATGTATTTGCCAAAATTCTAACAATGACACTTGTCATCAGGGACGGATCCATAAATTTTGGTTAGTGGAAAAAAATTAGTTTAGAAATATTATTACAAAAGAAAAATATTATAAATATAGATACACGATAAAACTGATATAAAATAAACGAAATATAATGTTGTTTGATCTCAATGTGAAGCCTAACTAACCAAGAATCTTGGCACAATGGCTGTAAGGCCTGTCTTGTGACACTCTAGGGGTCGACTCGGTTTGCTCCCGGGTTCGATTCCTGTCGGCATTAAAATAATGATTGGCCAGCGGAAATCACGTCCTGCGAACAGTGATTAGTCATTCGTTGGGGATACACTGGGTTTAGAACAAAAAAAAAAGTGAAGCCTAACTGATGAATGAGAAGTAATTCACCAGGTAAAAGACAGAAGATTACAAAATTAATTTCAGTATCACCAAATCCCTAATTATACCAATGTATCTCAAATAAAATACATAATATCATGACAAAAAGTATATCTTTATGTATATAATTAAACAATCATTCTATCATTGGTCTCCCATAAAATTGCAATTTCATTCTTCACAAACGAGTGATGATAATCTGTCATGTGGGGACAATATCTAATTTTTATGGTGGCAAACATAAATTACTAAAAATATTATTTGGAAAAATAGATTTTTTTTTGTTTCCCAGGATATCCTCCGGGCGCAACTACGGAAATTAATCCCTCAAGTCGGGTAGGATCACAAAGGTGGCAAAGCTCTCCCTCAAGAGTTTTAACGCTGCTACATTCTCGGGGCCAGAATTCGAACTCGAGACCTCTGATTAAGCTGGAATAGATCTGTGTCATCTCATCTGAGTGTTCTTCGATATTTGGAAAAAAAGGTTTGCTTAATGAGAACAAGTGCCTCCCATTCCACTACAAATAAATCAGTCGTTGTCGTTCTATCATTGGAACTAACCTAACAGATTTGATCTCTCTTAGAGTATAATTTAATTTAATATAAAGATTCAAATATTTTTCTTTTAAATATCTTTGTCCTGAAAAATAAAATAATTAAGTAAAAATAAGTTAATTATCAGTGAGTTTGATGGTAATGATTATTAACTAATATATTTGAAAATACATTACAAAAAGGAAAAAAAAAGTTAAAACAAGTAAATGTTATGCAAATTAGATAGTAATAAATATTAATGAGTAGATTTGAAAATATATTAAAATTAAAAATTATTGAAAATGCCTGAAAATATATTTGTAGCAAATATATCTCAAAGGATTAAGCCTAGCAAAGGAGGAGCCCTATCAATCAGGGTTCATTGAAAAGAACTATTACGTCCTAAATTAGCAAGGAAATTCGTGCCGCGGTTAGCTTCGCGGTAAATGTGAATCACAGAAGCACTCCAATCCTGGAGATGAAGCAGCTGAAGAATCTCCTCAAGAAGGGGTTGGATGGCAGCAACTAAAGAATAACTCTTCTCAATGAGAGTGACAACCACCCAAGAGTCCATCTAAAAAATAACCGATGAGAAACCGAGACTTCTTGCAAGCTTAATCCCGAGGAAGATACCCCACAATTCTGCCATAACTGCATTACTAGAACCCAGGTTACAACATAAACCATTGATGAACTTCCCAGCAACATCTCGAATGAGACCGCCACACGCTATTTGCCCTGAGCTACGATGAGACCCGTCCACATTAACTTTCAGCTCTGGAGGAGGAGTCCAAGAAACATTAATACTCCTTCTATTGGCCACCGAATATAAAGGAAAAAGATTTGCAGGAATCGTTGGCTAGAGACCAAATGAACCAATTAAGTTATCTTCTATAATAGTAATACCCGAAAATACCAGGGAATTTCTATCTTTCCATAATTGCCAAGCTGAAACAACAAAGAAAGAAGACCATTCAAACTGAATGACTCCCACATCGTTATTCGATAAATTCCGCTCAAGCCATGCATGCATTCCAGGGACTAAAAAAGTGACCCCGTGATCTGGGTGAATATTAAATTATGCATGACTCGATTAACAAAAGTTTTAGTGGTAATAATATTTGCTCCTAAATTAATAATAGATAAACATTTCAAGCAAACCATAGTAAAATCCATTCTATAGATACAAACATGTTTAAGCATTAGCTAGTGAATCTAGACATATATAGTACAATCATATACATGATATATTCATGTGGGCAGGTGCAAGTATGTTTTAATATCATTCAAGGCACAATCAGGGAGTACACTCACCAATGTTTTTACTTTCCAATTCTTGTACTTGTTGTGAACGAACCTGCAAATACACACCACAATTTATGTGAAGCCTTGTTTGATTTATGAATGTCAAAACATTTTCAGAAGATGCCAAGCCTATAGAAACAATTGATACAATACAAGATATGGCAAAATTTCATCTGGTCAGGCGGTTAGCTCCTGCATCCATGACCACATTTGCAAAATCGCCAAGTGTCACAATAATGCACATATGAGCACATGGTTCCGTTTGATTTCAACTTGAGATCCAAAATTGCTAGAAATAACTTTTAGAAGAAAAAATATCATTTATGCACCGAAATTTTACACAGTAAAAATCTAAAGACAAACATAAATATATAAATATATTAAGATATAAATTTGGCTTCTTTAACTTTTGTATATATAAAAAAAGAAACATCACTTAAAACTGGAGTGCAACATCCATTTTACAGTTATGCGAAGTCATGACACCAAAATTGCGAATATTAATCCTTAAAATGAATTGTGCCAATGACAATATTATATAAATGGCATTCAGATCAAGCATATTAAAATGAATGTATGAATAGAAAAAACACAAAACATAGAGGAAACATAGAACAAGCATAATAATTAATATGACTGTAATTCAACATGGAAAGTGAGCATAAAAATGAGATTTTGAGAATAAGATAAATAGTGGAACACAATTTTAGAGAAAAGAAACAGTATGTACTTTATATAAAGAGCTCTATGTTCCTTCCGAAGGCGCTTGATGGATTATTTCTTTGCCATCCACCGAGTTCTGAACAGAATCAAGAACAAGGCCCTCCTATAAAGTGCAATTTTCTTCTTTAATTCTCATATTTTACCTGTTAAGCACCTATTTACATAGATCTCTGTAACTGCAACAACTAATTTTCCCTAGCCCTAATTTTGCATCACACCAATCTTATGGTTAAATAGTACAACTTCGACTCATGATAGTCAAAAATGTGATTGATATAAAAAAAACACACAAATATTTCATCCGGGAAATTTCTCTCATGAACGCACTCACTCACGCAGCGGACAAGAGGAAGAGAAACTCAAACAACACTATTTTTAGTTTTCTAACTTTGATTGATTAATTAGTGTGATACATGATCAATCCTTTTATTATATATATCCTGAAAACACAATATAAAATTATATGTTTATTTGAGAAGAAAACCATTGAGATGCGAAATCCTTTGATTTGGTGTTGAAAAAGTAAGATAGTAGATTAAGTTATGAAACACATCCTGCAATGTGGACAGAGAGTGAGAGATGAAGCATGATGGGAGTAGGCGAAGTGTCAAGCATAGGTGTGACTTTGAAAAAAAAAAAGTATTTTGGAACCTCATTTTGATTGCCTTTTTTCTACGAGTGGGCCGCTAGCCTGAAACTGACCTGGTGGTTGAATATGAAATTCCAAACCAACAAGCTACTCAGGAAGCCAGCAATAGGTAGTTCGAAAAAACTATATTTAACATAATACAATTTCTTGCACGTTGAGGTTATCAAGCAATAGATAGGCCCTTTGATGATATAGATATTAGGCGTGACGCCATGGCCCATGTATGAAGCCCAATGCAATATTTCAAATGATTCCAACTTCATCTTTGTAAGATGGATAACCTCAGTGTGCAAGAAATTGTATTGTGTTAAATAAAATTTTTCCGAACTACCCATTGCTATTTTTTTGATAAGCTTGTTGGTTTGGAACTTATCTTTTAGCCTCCTTAGTTGGAGGCTAGCAGCCCAGTAGCAGAAAAGAGGCTTGAAGAGCTATTCTAAAATATCTTTTTTTTTGCCTTCAAAGTTACACCCATGCTTAACTCTTCATCTACTCCCACTCGGTGCTTCATCTCTCATACTCTGTTCACATTGCAGAATGCGTTTCGCAACGTAATCTACTATTTCCCTTTTACATCCCCAAATCAAATGATTTTGCACTACAATGTTGCTATTGTAAATACGAGCACAATGTTTCTCTTTGTTTTTTCATGTTACAACTTACAATACGTGAAAGTAGGGATGTTCATTGGTTTGGTTCGACACAATGAACCCAAAAACTCAAATCAAACAAATTAAATTGATTAGATTATTTTGGTGTTCAGATCCGAACTGAACCGAACCAAACAAAACACAGTGATAACTGGTCCGGTTATCGGATTCTAGGATTCTAGAATGATCCGAACCAATTACTATATTTTAGTGTTTTTATATAATTCTTAATATTTAAATATTTATTATATTTTAATATTTATATTTATCTGATAAGAAAACCATTGAGCTGCGAAATCCTTTTATTTGGTGCTGAAAAAGTAAGATAGTAGATTAAGCTGCGTAATGGGATAATATTGTGTATCAAATAATGTAACAACATATCAGCATATTCTTTGTTGATACGCATGATTTATTTCTTGTATAGTTGTCTCCAAATCAATTAGGAGAAATCATAGGGATTAGTTAGCAGATTCTTAGGAGTTATTTGTGGTAATTCTTTTGTATATATTCATGACTTTTGTAGAGAATAGACATATCGAATATTTTAGAACATATTTTATTATGGTATCAGAGCCATCCGGGCTCTGAACAAAATAAAAAATCTCTTGAGCAGCCGTTGTGAGATCCTTAAGGATGGTTGTAATCCAAGAAGAAGGACCTGATCAACCTGTGAACCAGGGAGAACGTTCAAATCAAGGGCAGAAAAAGCCATCTCCTTATGATCTGAATTCCAATGACAACCCAGGAAGCATGATCACTCAGGTGTAGCTTCGAGGGGAGAACTGCGATGAATAGGCTCGAGCCATGAAAATGTCTCTGCGTGCTCGAAGAAAATGGGGATTTGTTGAAGGAACCATTGAGGCACCCAAAAAGGGCATGTCTGAAATAGAAGATTGGTGGACAGTGCAGTCCATGTTGGTGTCATGGATTCTAAACACCATTGAACCTAGTTTGCGTTCCACCATATCCTATAAAGAAAATGCAAAGGATGTGTGGGAGGATATAAAAGAAAGATTTTCTGTTGTGAATGGCCCAAGGGTTCAGCAACTCAAATCCGATTTGGCTGCATGCAAGCAAGGAGGAATGACGGTGGTAGCGTATTACAGCAAACTGAAGACGTTGTGGGATGAATTGACAAATTATGAGCAGATACCAATCTGTAGTTGTGGAGGGTGCAAGTGTGACATTATGTCCAAACTGGAGAAACGCAGAGAAGAAGAAAGAGTGCATCAGTTTCTCATGGGATTGGACGATGCGGCTTACGGGACTGTTTGTTACGATCTCTTAGCCAACAGATCCGTTGCCGTCTCTGAACAAAGCTTATTCGACACTGATTCAGGATGAAAGAATGAGGACGATTACCAGAGCCAAGGAAGAAAAGGGAGAAGTGATGGGACTGGCGGTACAAACAGGTGGAAGAGGAATGAAAGGACGTGGAGACGGAAAAGAAAAATCTGTAACATGCACATACTGCAACAGAAATGGGCATGAGGCAGAGAACTGTTTTCAATTAATTGGTTATCCTGATTAGTGGGGTGAGAGAAAGATTGAATGGAAAGGCAGTGGACATGGAAAAGCTCAACACCGAACAGGAAATGGACGAGGAAGAGGAGGTATCGTGCGTGCCAATGCCATGCAAAGCAGTGGAACGAGTACGGGAACCAATTATTTTGAAGGAGATAACTCGGGACTAGCAGGGCTAACCTCTGATCAGTGGCAAACTTTGGTGGAATTACTGAATAATCAAAAAATGAGTGCCAACGATAAGATGACAGGTGAGTGGAGTAACGCTGCTTGGATAATTGATACTGGAGCATCCAACCACATGACAGGAAACCTGAATATTATGAGAGATATTCGTGACATACAACAGTGCCTAGTTGGACTCCCTAATGGGCAACATACAGCAGCAACGAAAGAAGGGACAGTGATGCTGAATGAAAACATGAAACTTACTAATGTTCTCTATGTGCCTAGCTTAATTTGCAATTTAATATCAGTTTCACAAATAGTGGATGAATCAAATTGTGTTATTCAATTCACTAAAAATTTGTGTGTTATGCAGGACCGCACTTCGAGGATGCTGATTGGAGCGAGTGAACGAATGAATGGGCTCTATCTCTTCTGAGGAATTATAGTAGTGACAGCTTGAAAAATTGAAGGAATGAACTCGATGGATCTGTGGCATAAAAGGTTGGGACATCCATCCTTGAAGGTTACTCAGTTGGTTTCTGGAGTTAGTAATTGCAAATCTGATAGTGTAGTGAATAAAGCATGTGATGTTTGTTTTAGAGCAAAGCAAACGAGAGAAAAATTTCCTTTAAGTGAACATAAAGCAAGTGGTGTGTTTGAGTTAATTCATTGTGATTTATGGGGGCCTTACAGAACTCCTTCTACATGTGGTGCCTTTTATTTTTTGACAATAGTTGATGATTATTCACGTGCTGTTTGGATATATTTGTTGATTGACAAACGAGAAGTGTCACAAATACTTTGCAATTTTTTTACTTTCGCGGAAAGGCAGTTCCATAAACAAGTGAAAATTTTGAGAAGTGACAATGTGATTGAATTTACATGCATGAAAAAGTATTTTCTTGATCATGGAATTATTTTTCAAACATCTTGCACCGGAACACCTCAACAAAATGGGAGAGTGGAAAGGAAACATAGACGTATTTTAAATGTGGCTCGAGCATTGCGTTTTCAAGGTAATCTTCCTATTGAATTCTGGGGAGAATATGTTCTCACTGCAGGATATTTGATAAATCGAACCCCTTTCGCTGTGTTGAATTGAAAAACCCCATATGAAATGTTACATGGTCACCGGCCCACATATAATCACCTAAGGATATTTGGTTCACTGTGTTATGCACATAATCAAGGAAGGAAAGATGATAAGTTTGCAAGTAGGAGTAGAAAGTGTCTTTTTGTTGGATATCCGTATGGGAAGAAAGGATGGAAGCTTTTTGATTTGGAACGAAAGGAGTTTTTTGTTTCAAGAGATGTAGAATTTGTTGAGGCAACATTTCCATTTGCTGAAAGTAGTTTCAATTATAGAAAACATGATGATAATCGTATTGTAGGAAATTTTGAAGACTTTGTAGAAGATGTGTATACAAGTGCAGCTGATCATGGTGAATCCGGTGTGGATGATAGTGGAAGTGAGACAAATGTTGAAACTGATGCGCCTGCCTCTACAATTCCAAACGAAACAACAGAAGAAAACTCTAGATCTGCTGTACCATTGGATGCACCGCTATTGGGGAGAGGACATAGGAGCAAACAATCTTCTTCCCGTCTACGTGACTCTGTGACCAACACCATCAAGAGATTGAGCCCATCTAGTTGTTCATCTTCTCCAAAGGCAAACTCAGGTGAACCCTATCCCATAACAGATTATGTGAATTATGATAACTTTTCTTTGGCACACCGTGTTTTTCTTGCATCTATTTCCCAGGAAAAAGAACCTGTCTCGTATACTGAGGCAGTGCAAGATCGGCGATGGAGGGAAGCCATGTAGCAAGAAATCCAAGCGCTGGAACAAAATGGCACTTGGACAGTAACACAATTGCCACTAGGGAAGAAAGCACTTGGCTACAAATGGGTGTATCGAATAAAACACAAATCGGATGGTAGCGAAGAAAGATTTAAGGAACGATTGGTTATCCTTGGAAATCGTCAAGTGGAGGGGATTGATTACTCCGAAACATTTGCCCCTGTTGCAAAAATGGTAACTGTGCGTACAATGTTAGCAGTAGCCGCTACCAAGGATTGGGAATTGCATCAGATGGATGTGCACAATGCATTCTTGCATGGGGACCTTGAGGAAGAGGTGTTTATGAAGCCTCCTCCTGGCTTTCACGTCTAGCAACCTGACATGGTGTGTAAGCTCAACAAGTCCCTATATGGACTCAAACAAGCTCCACGGTGTTGGTTTGCTAAGTTGTCTACAACACTTAGGAGTTACAGGTTCATACAATCACTCTCAGATTACTCCCTATTCACCTTACAAAGGTCGGGTCTGCACATTGTTGTTTTAATATATGTGGACGATCTTATTATTTCCGTGAATGACCATGATGCTATTGCCAAATTTAAAAACTACTTGCACACATGTTTTCATATGAAGGACTTGGGAAAGCTAAAATATTTTCTAAGTGTGGAAGTATCACGATCATCTACTGGAATTTTTCTATGTCAGAGAAAATATGCTTTAGACATAGTAGCAGAAGCTAGATTGTTGGCAGCTAAACCAGCGAAAGCTCCTATGGAACAGAACCATCGCTTGGCACTTTCTGAAGGTGCAGATTTCCCTCGTCCAGAACAATATAGGTGGTTAGTAGGCAGGCTTATTTATCTTTGTTTTACCAGACCAGAACTATCATATTGTGTGCATACATTATCACAGTTTATGCAGGAGCCCAAACATGATCACTCGGAAGTTGCCTTACGAGTGGTTCGCTATTTAAAAGGCGATCCGGGCCAGGGTGTAGTTCTTCATCGAAACTGCGATTTAAAGTTGTATGGTTGGTGTGATTTGGATTGGGCAACTTGCCCCTTGATGCGCCGATCACTCACAGGTTGGTTCATTCAGCTGGGTACTTCTCCAATCTCTTGGAAAACTAAGAAACAACACACAGTTTCTCGGTCATCTGCTGAGGCCGAATACCGCTCCATGGCATCCACTGTTGGAGCTTTATTGTGACAATCAAACTGCACTTCACATTGTCAAAAACCCGGTTTTCCATGAGAAAACCAAACATATTGAAGTTGATTGCCAATTGTTTCGAGACGAGGTCCTTACCGGAAATATTAAACCTGCTTATGTCTCTACATATGTGCAGCTAGCTGATATTTTTACCAAAGCCCTCGGACCAACCCAGTTCACCTCACTACTGCACAAGTTGGGCATCCGCAATCTGCATGCTCCAACTTGAGAGGGGGGGGGGGGGGGTAATGGGATAATATTGTGTATCAGATAATGTAACAGCATATCAGCATATTCTTTGCTGATACGCTTGATTTATTTCCTGTATAGTTGTCTCCAAATTAATTAGGAGAAATCATAGGGATTAGTTAGCAGATTCTTAGGAGTTATTTGTGGTAACTCTTATGTATATATTCATGACTTTTGTAGAGAATAGACATACCGAATATTTGAGAACATATTTTATTACTGCGAAACCATCTTGCAATGTGAGCATAGAGTGAGAGATGAAGCACCAAATGGGAGTAGGCCAAGAGTCAAGTATGAGTGTAACTTTGAGAAAAATAGGTATTTTGGAATACCTCATTTTGATTGCGTTTTTCTGCGAGTGGGCTGCCAGCCTCGAACTGAGTATTTGGTGGCTGAATACAAAGTTCCAAACCAACAAGTATACTCAAGAAGCCAGCAGTAGGTAGTTCAAAAATTTATATTTAACATAATACAATTTCTTGCACGTTGAAGTTATCAAGCAACAGATAGGCCCCTTGCTGATATAGATATCAGGTGTGAAGCCATGTCCCATGTATGAAGCTCAATGCGATATTTCAAATGATTCCAACTTCATCTTTGTAAGATGGTATTAAAAAAATTTTGCAAAAAATTGATCACCTCAACATGGAAGAAATTGTATTGGGTTAAATATAAATTTTTCGAACTACCCATTGTTGGTTTTCTGAGAAGCTTATTGGTTTGGAACCTGTCTTTCAGTCTTCAGGTACTCAGTTGGAGGCTAGCAGCCCAATTACTGAAAAGAGGCAGGACGAGCTATTCTAAAATATGTTTTTTGTTCAAAGTTGCATTCATGCTTAACTCTTCGTCTACGCCCACTGGTGCTTCATCCCTCACACTCTACCACACTGCAGAATGGGTTTCGCATCTTAATCTACTATTGCACTGTCACATCACCAAATCAAAGGATTTTGCACTATAGTGTTGCTACAGAAAATACGAACACGATGTTCCGCCTTTGTTTTTTCATGTTACAACTTACAATGAGTGAAAGTAGGGGTGTTCATTGGTTCGGTTCGACACAATGAACCCGAAAACTCAAACCGAACCAATTAAATTGGTTAGATTTGTTTGGTCTCGGAACCAAACCGAACTGAATCAAATCAAATCCGATGATAATTGGTTCGATTATCGGATTCATAGATTCTAGAACCGAACCAAACCAATTACTATATTTGAATGTTTATATATAATTATTAATATTTAAATATTTATTATATTTTAATATTTACATTTATCTGAAAATAAAACCATTGAGATGTTAAATCCTTTGATTTGGTGTTGAAAATGTGATGTAGTAGATTAAACCGTGAAACCCATTCTACATTGTGGACGGAGAGTGGGAGATGAAGCACCGGATGGGAGTAGGCCAAGAGTCAAGTATGGGTGTAACTTTGAGAGGAAAAAAGTGGTATTTTGGAATACCTCATTTTGATTCCTTTTTTTCTACGAGTTGGCTGCCAGCCTCGAATTGAGTACCTGATGGTTGAATACAAAGTTCCAAAATAACAGACTACTCAAGAACCCCGCTGAAGGTAGTTCAAAAAATTTATATTTAACTTAATACAGTTTCGTGCACGTTGAGATTATCAAGCAATAGATAGGCCCCTTGCTAATATAGATATTAGGCATGAAGCCATGTCCCATATATGAAGCATAATGCAGTATTTCAAATGATTCCAGCTTCATCTTTGTAAGATGGTATTAAAAAAATATTTCAAAAAATTGATAACCTTAGCATGCAAGAAATTGTATTGTGTTAACTATAAATTTTACGAACTACCCATTGTTGGTTTTTTTAGAAGCTTGTTTGTTTGGAACCTGTCTTTCAACCTTCAGGTTCTCAGTTGGAGGCTAGCAACCCAGTTACCGAAAAGATGCAGAACGATCTATTCTAAAATACCTTTTTTATCTTCAAAAATACACTCATGCTTAACTCTTCGTCTACTTCCACCTGGTGCTTCATCTCTCACACTCTTACCACATTGTAGAATGGGTTTCACAACTTAATCTACTATTGCACGGTTACATCCCCAAATCAAAGGATTTTACACTATAATGTTGCTATAGAAAATATGAACACGGTGTTCCGCCTTTGTTTTTTCACGTTACAACTTACAATACGTGAAAGTAGGGGTGTTCATTAGTTTTGTTCGACACAATGAACCCGAAAACTCAAATCGAACCAATTAACTTGGTTAGATTTGTTTGGTCTTCGGAACCGAGCTGAACTGAATCAAATCAAATCCGATGATAATTGGTTCGATTATCAGATTCATAGATTCTAGAACCGAACCAAACCAATTACTATATTTGAGTGTTTGTATATAATTATTAATATTTAAATATTTAATATCTGAAAAGAAAACCATTGAGATGTTAAATCCTTTGATTTGGTGTTGAAAATGTGAGGTAGAAGATTAAACCGTGAAACCCGTTCTACACTGTGGGCAGAGAGTGGGAGATGAAGTATTAGATGGGAGTAGGCCAAGAGTCAAGTATGGGTGTAACTTTGAAAAAAAAAGGTATTTTGTAATACCTCATTTTTATTACCTTTTTTTTTCTGTGAGTGGGCTGCCAGCCTCGAATTGAGTACCTGATGGTTGAAAGACAAGTTTCAAACTAACAGACTACTCAAGAACCCAGCTGTAGGTAGTTCGAAAAAAATTACACTTAACATAATACATACAATTTCTTGCACGCGGAGGTTATCAAGCAATAGATACCTCTTTCTGATATAGATATTAGGGGAGACGCCATGGCCAATGTATGAAGCTCAATGCAATTTTTGAAATGATTCCAATGTCATATTTATCAATTTCTTACAAAAGATGAAGTTGGAATCATTTGAAATATTGCATTGAGCTTCATACACGGGCCATGGCGTCTGCCCTAATATTTATATCAGCAAGGGGCCTATCTATTGCTTGATAACCTTAGCATTCAAGAAATTGTATTGTGTTAAATATAAATTTTTCGAACTACCCACTGCTGGTTCTCAGAAGCTTCTTGGTTTTTTTCAACCTTTAGGTACCCAGTTCGAGGTTGGTATCCACAGTTGCAGAAAAAGGCACTCAAAATGAGGTATTGTAAAAAGCCACACCCATCCTTAACTCTCAGTCTACTCCTATAAACTCAAATCGAACCAATTAAATTGGTTCAGGTTTTTTGGTTTTCGGATCCGAACCAAACCAAACCCGATGATAATTGGTTCGGAAATCGGATTCAAGGATTCTAGAACCGAACAATTACTATATTTTAGCGTTTTATATAATTTTTAATATTTAAATATTTATTATATGTTAATATTTACATGTATTTTTATTTTCAAAGGATTCAATAATTTAATGTTTACTATATTTTCCTTTTATATATATGATTTAATATTTAATATTTTAAATATTTATATGTATTTAATATTTAATATTTCTCAGGTCTGATTCGAACTAACCCGTTCTTTAATGATTTTGGTTGGTTTGGATTTTCTGACTAGAATATTGCAAATCCAATCTGAACTGAACCAATTGATTTTGATTGGTTCAGATTTGTTTTTCATGCTAATCCGAACCAATCCAACTCATGAACACCCCTATGTGAAAGTAAAAATGTAAAAGAAACACTTCACAAAAAAAAGTATTAGAAACACACTAACAACAAAAGAAAAATAAAGATCTAACCTCTAACCCCACCGACGGTGACCAACGGGGATGTTTTGTTGATATAAATTATGCTGGTCATACCAAACAATGACTAATAATCTCCTCCCTCTTTCCTCTCCTTTTCATACAAAATGTGCATAACGATGGTTCAATAAACTTTTTGGTCTCTAGGTGAGTTTCAATTTTATTCCTTGCATTTTTTCTCTTTCTAGGTTTTGGTTCCACTAAGTTTAAAACATTTGATTTTAGTCTCTGTCGTTAGCGACTCGCTATTAAGTGTGACATGGCTAACGAAATGTCATGTTAGTTATGTCTTGTCACTAAATTTTATTATTTAAAGCCATGTGGGGTATTATTTAATTTATTTTCATTATAAAAAAATTAACATTAATCATTACTACGTGGCAGTCTATCTTACTTAAATAATAATATTTAGGTTGATGTGGCAGTGCTGACATGACGCTCAGTGGGTCACTCGCATCAGGGACTAAAAGCAAAAGTTTTAATCTTACAAGGACCAAAATCAACAATTTGTTTTGTTGCAGGAACTGAAATCAAAACTCGATCACTTTGTAAGGACCAAAAACTACATTAAATCTTTTAAGCTTTTAAATAATATTTTTTTCAAATTGATAACCATAAACACCTAAAAAGGAGGGTTTTCTGTTTATTATAAATATATTTCAGTATAGTCTAGCTTGATGGAAAAACAATACTCTTAATAGAGTTGTAAGAGTCATTGTAGCAAAATTTATTTTTAGTTTATTCCTAGCTATTGCATGCAAATATCTGGTAGGATTGCTAGAGTCTTCATATAGAAAGACGCTTCTAATATTAGGATCATTTAGTGGGTTGGAATAAAATTGTAAAACCCAATAAGTAGGGTGAGCTTGGAATTCACACTGCTCTATTTTGCAATATTTACTTGCTTGGAAAATTGGCGTGAGATTTAACCAACTATCCTCATAAGCTCTGGATTCAATCAATGACTGCTAGATATGTTGGAAAATAAGGCTTTCTATACTTTAAAAGAAATGAAGTTTCTAAATTCTAATACTTGGCTTCCAATGAGAAAGGTTATAGATTAATTGAGAGGGGGTACATGCAACTTATTATTTTGGTATGATCATTTGCTTGATGGAGGAGTCCTCGCTTCTCACCTTCCTTATGTTGATATTCATGATACTAATCTTTTGGTGAAGGATCTTTGGAATGTTGTGGAGTGAGAATTTGGTAACATTGCAACCCTTTTGACATAGAGGCTGCTCAAGACACTTGGATTTGATCTTCAGACACGAATGGTACACTATAAAGACAGACTATAAATGGCCTCTTGATGCTAACCTAACTGTCATTTCTATTGGTATTGATCACTGTGGTTGGACCTACATATGGAAATTACGTTGTCATGACAAAATCAAGATCTTGGTTTGGCTTATTAGCCATAAAGCCTTGCTTACTAATGGATTGATGGGTTCAAGAGGATTGACATCCTCGCCTGTTTGTGAGGGATGCAACTGTTCTAGTGAATCAATACTTTATTGCCTTAGGGAATGCCCTTGGGCTTTTCGTCCTTAACTTGTTATGCATAGCTGGGATGAGTATTTCTTCTCTAGTTAAAACCCTATAAATTAGATAAGGACTCAATCTGATAACAACAATGGAAGTTTTTTGGATACTTTATGGTGGGTATGAAGGGACCGAAATGTTCACTGCATTTTGAGTCAACTAGAATGGACTTGGAAGCTAAATTTATCAGCAAATAAACTAATTATTCTAATAAACATGCAATTGTATGTCAATTCCAAAATCAGGGCTCCAATCAGGTTCTTCAAATAGAACCCTCCCTTAAGGTTCAATTTCATAACCAACATAGATGTAAACTCCCTTTGTTGGTTTTGGAGCTATTGTTAGGAATAGTGAAGGCAATTGGTAAATGAAGTTTGTGTACCTGTGCTGTTTGAATAACCTCGATGTCGAGCTACGCATGATCTTTAATGGGCCGCGACTCACTTGGGATGAGGGAGTTCGTTCTTGGGTGTGTCTTAAAAATCCTTGGATGCTCTGGACTTGGTCTGAAAGGCTCCTCTTCCTTTCCAGAAATACACGAGGATTCTGTAGGAGATTGATAACCTTGTATGGCGAGATTGGACATTGGTCCTGAAAAACACGTCGAGAAAGGGTACTCAATATGCAGATTTTCTTGCTAAAATCGGATATCAAAGCCTGAAAGGGTTTACCTATTCGGTTTCTTGGATCGCCTCCTCTCGACATGGATCTTCTCCCTCGCGCTAATGTCGCAGCTGTGGTGTTCCTATGTTAACCTAGGGCTCCGTTTAGTTGGTTTTCGGTTTTTTTCTTGCTTTTCTTTTCCTCTCTTTCCGTGTGTGATACACACACACACACACACACACACACACACACACACACACACACACACACATATATATATATATATTAATAATTTTAAGTTGATTATTTACAAAATTAAAATCATCAGATTATTTGGCAAATGAAATATATTTATTAACACAAGCAATATTAACACTACAATAAATCTCATTCTTCTTCTCCTATATTATATGATCTATCAATTGCTGATAAATCTCATTCTTCTTATCTTAGTTTTTCAATTTAGATATATAATTTGAGCAATACTAGCATCACACTCCTCTTAACATCTATATTATTGGGTGTATTTCATGTGGGACCATGTTTTTTGGTGGGTCTCATATGAAATCCACCAAATAATAGAGAATGTGTTAAGAATGACTGTGATAAAGAATGTGTTCTTAACATTTTTTCATATAATTTTATTGAATTTAGGTTAAAGTAATTGTTTGGTCCCTATACTTGACATGAATTCTCAATTTGGTCCCTATATATTAAAAATTATTAAAATGTTTCATATACGTACAAAAAGTACCCGTTTGATCTCTATACAAAGCAAAAAAATTATTAAATCGGTTATTAACATGGTGTACGACAGGGACCAAACAATTACTTTTTGTACGTATATGGATCATTTTAATAATTTTTTTAAATATAGGGACCAAATCGAGAATTCGTGTCAAGTATAGGGATCAAATATTATTTTAACCTTGATTTATCCTTTAATTCAATATATATCTTTTATAATCTCAATCACGATTAATTACACTAGTATTCTTCTAAACAAAAGTAAAGGAGATTACATAATAGAGTCAAAATTAATCAATTTAGTTTGTTTTTCAAATTCTTATTGTTTGTTTTTTAATTTCAAATATCTTGATATATTTCAATATTTTTTGTTGGATAAACAATTACTGTTCCGTTTGGCACCAAACAAGAGTAATGATATTTGGATATAAAAATGGTATCCAACACCGTATAAAAATACTCATCCTTGTTTATTTACTATTTTTTTCTCTCATAATATATTTCATTACTTTCAAAATATTCATAAGTTCTGTGATATCTATACAAAATATCTAAATTGTTTATTTAAATGTCTTTATCCACAGGCAAAGTTTAAAACTCAAAATGGAAAAGATGACATGGCATCTTAACAGAAGCCAAACCACGTAGCAGATTTCCATTGGATTGAGTTTTGCAGCAGTGGCCACTAGCGGTGTAGGTGTTTGCATAAAGCCGACGTGTTTAACGGTGATTGGCTAAAACTACGTGGGATGATATGTATAACGTTGTAACTTGTACGTTCCCTGGTTCCAAGTTCCAACCCGAACTGTGAAAATAATTAGCTATAATATTTACACACGAAATAAATAATTTTGTGTGAAAATATATCCTTTAATTAAATTGCGTGCGTGTGGTAACAGTAGCGAACAGTGCCCTCTTCTTCTTCTTCATCATCATTCATCATCTTCTGTTTCTGCGAATGTTTATGTGACGCACCAAAAAAGAGGAAGATCCAAATGCTTAACCTTGTTGGTTTCTCGTTACCAATGGAGGGATTGCTGTGTGCAATCTTCATACTCAATTTCGTTTTGGTCTGCCAATTCATTCTCCTTCAACCTCTCGTTTCTGCTTCAGGTACTCTCTGATCTGTTTCTACCCATTCATTTGTTTTCATTATTTCTCTCCCCATTTTAATTTAACCTTCGTTTTCACTTTTTATCCCATTAAATTTCATAACTTTAATGCTTTCATCCAGCTTTGTTTCGTGGGTCGTTGTTGTTGTTTTTTTTTTTTTTTTTTTTTTTTGTATTGGTTTAAATTTCGGGTCTTTAAATATTGGATCATGTAAGGAACTCATCTATGCGACGGTAGAAATGAGCATATTTAGTATGCTGCCGATGGGGATTTGAATTTTGTAAGGAAGAGA
Source organism: Sophora flavescens (assembly GCA_030762895.1). Lineage (NCBI taxonomy): Eukaryota > Viridiplantae > Streptophyta > Magnoliopsida > Fabales > Fabaceae > Sophora > Sophora flavescens. The sequence goes on along the minus strand of CM061070.1, from coordinate 128,797,535 downwards.
AGTGCGTTTGATATAGTAGATTGCTATTAACCAAAATACACATTTTTTGCTAAGTTATATATCAATGTCATCTATAAACGTTGTGCTATGCAACAAGGCATGGTTAATCTAGTATGAATTATTCAGGGTGCCTTTTATTGTATTCTGATAGTGCTCATTAGAAACTAAGGAAACATTAACAAGATGGCAAGACCTCTCTCTGATGTTGCTGCTATAAGTTTGTGTGTCTGGCAAACCAAACTTAGTCAAAACTCAGTTTGGAATTTTTCTAACATGTTTGGCAACCTGTTTTGTCACCTATAGCCCTTACTGGGTTTAGAGCTCAAACCTTGTTCTAAGAAGGTGTGAAAAAAAATTCACTTTTCTTTGTCAAAACTCAGTTTGTAATTGTATTTTCAACTACTACTATAATACCCTTAGAAAATTGACTACCCCTATCCTTTTTCATGGTTTATATCATCAGTTTGGCAATTACAACAATATCTATTCTACCCAAATCACTTTTAACAATAAAGTATCTAAACATTTATTACAAACTTATTTTTTTTTAATCAAAACCAAGTTTGTAAAACCTAATTCATCAAGATTTAGTTTTACTAACGGGTTCCCGAATGCACCCTTAATTTAATGGTACAAAAGAATTTTAATTACACCAAAGCCCAAATGATTTTGCCCTGACTCCCTTGTGTATTAGTATTACCCACAGTTACATGTTTTTCAAACAGCACTGTTGAAGGCCATGCTCGCCATGTGTGTTAATTCTTTTCATAGTAACTAGACAGATTTATGTCAGAACAGCTTCTTTCTGACAGGAAGAGGATTGCCTTTGCATCTTTCCTTTCTATCAATTTTTTTTTCCTGATCATCTGGATTGTTTTTTTGTTGTTTTCTTTTATTCCATGGTTTGTTCTTTGTATCTCTCCGTTAGTCCATCATTGCTATGTTTACATTTATTTATCAGCAAAAGAAAAAGGGTAAACAGCATTACATGATGGTGTACCAATCAAAATACGTATTTTGTTTATACTTACTATAGTATAATTTCATCAAAAAGAGGACGGAAGGCTGAGTTAAATCTTTTGGCAACATATTTTAGTGGACCATAGTGAGAAAGTGGGAAACTAAGAAAGTAGCACTCTAAAGTGAAATTTTGGTTACCATACATTATCAAGTTGCACGTACAAGTTTGTTAATTCTGCTATGTGGTGGTACATGGTAGTTCCTCTAATTTTGTTTTCAACTTAATGAGGAAACCACATTTCTCAACCAGGGTAGATTAAATAAAATTTAAGTGCACAATCCCACTGAAAAATACCATTCCTCTATTTTTTTTACCCCTCTAGAAGTTCTGTAATGTTTCAACATCCCATTGCCGTCTGTAGTCTGAACAGTCTTTGCTTTGTATTTTGATGTGACCAGGTGGAAAACCTGGAAATGATGCTGAGTTGTTTGAGAGGGTATCACAAAGTATAAAAGTGAAACATTATACCGAGGCACTTGATGATCTCAATGCTGCAATAGAAGCAGATCCAAACCTCTCAGAAGCATACCGTTTCCGTGCATCAGTTCTTCGTCAGTTATGCAGGTGTGGTTGATATGCAAGTATTTAACCTCCCCTTCTCATATTCTCGAACATTAGATAATATTGCTTGTTAAATGCTGGGTCAAGCTTTTGAAAGTGTTATATAATATACATAAAGCACATCTTATCTTGGCTTGCATTATCTTTTCTAAGGACAGGTGATACTGTCAAAAGTCAAAACCAATAGAATGTGATGCTTACTAAAGTGTATTCCTCTTGAGCATCTCTTTATGCACAATCAAATTGCTTTTAGAATATCCTGTTGTTGATGTAATACTGACTAGTTCAAAATTGTTTATATTTGGAAATTTTCCACCTTTTTTCCTCTGTGAGGGACGGAATATCCCAAGCCATCCTTCAATAAATGAAGCATTATGAAAACAGCAGCTCCTTTTTATTCTTTCCAATCTTTCTTAAAGTGAACAAAGAAATAACGGGAACCCCTGATTTTTGAGATTTTGCTATCATGCCCCCCACAACAAACACCAAAAAAAGTTTCTCAAACTCCTAATTGGAAAGTTATATCATTCAGGTGCTTTTTGGCTAATGTAGATATGATCAATCTGAGAGGAACTACAAAAAGTTTCTAGAGTTGAAACCTGGAGATTCGACTGCAGAAAAGGAGCTCTCTCAGCTGTTGCAGGCTCAAAGTGCCCTAGAAACAGCTCAGTCCCTACATGATTCGGGCAACTTCACAAAATCTTTGGAATATATTGATAAAGTTGTTCTCGTTTTTTCTCCAGCATGCACTAAGGTATCATTTTTATGCTCTTTCAGTTCCATTAATATCACTTCACTTTCGTGTCTCAGTAGTTCATGCTATGTAGTCTGAAAGTAAATGCTTAAGCATTGTGTTTGGGCTGGGCAGTGGCATGTGCAACCAGCATGTAACTCTATATGCATTATTTTCCACAGGCCAAGCTTTTTAAAGTGAAGTTGTTGATAGCTGATAAAGAGTATGAGGGTGCCATTGCTGAGTCTGGGTTTATTCTCAAGGAAGATGAAAATAATTTAGAAGCATTGTTGCTACGTGGTCGTGCATATTACTATTTAGCTGATCATGATGTTGCCACAAGGTTTGTCTTGTGGAAAATGTTGTTGAATTTTCGTAGCATTCTTATAATTTTTTTTTTGTTGATATAATGCATCTTATATGTGGACATATATTCAGGCATTTCCAGAAAGGTCTCCGTCTAGATCCAGAGCACAGTGAACTGAAAAAAGCATATTTTGGATTGAAAAATCTACTCAAAAAGAGTAAAAGTGTAAGCCCTGATCTATTGTTGTAGTTTCTTTTCGCATTCCATCTCAACTCTATTTTCCTTTTTTCTTTCTTTTGGATGTTGAAGAATCTGTGTTTTTAATTATATGTTCTGCATAAAGGCTGAAGATAATGCAAGTAAGGGTAAGTTACGTGTGGCAGTGGAGGAATTCAAAGGCGCACTTGCAGTTGACCCTGACCATCTTGCACATAATGTACACCTCCATCTTGGCTTATGTAAAGTGCTAGTCAAGCTCGGCAGAGGAAAAGATGCCTTGAACAGTTGTAGTGAAGCTCTTAAGATCAATGAGGAGCTTATTGAAGCTCTTGTTCAGGTTTGCTATAATTTTCAACATCATTTTGCTTGCTTTTCATGTCAGTAAATTATCTCTTCATTTATTAATGTTTTGTTGAGTGATACGGGACAAATACAATATTGCAATATCATATCCTGTAGACTGCACTCAGTTACTTATCTAGTGTTCTATGTTGCACTGTTGCAGAGAGGGGAAGCTAAACTCTTAACAGAGGATTGGGAGGGAGCTGTGGAGGATCTGAAATCAGCTTTTCAAAAATCTCAGGTTTGTTAATATTTTAAACTCAGCATTTTCCAAATGAATACGATAAATTAGAATTTAGAAGCTGTTGTGTGACAGTGTGAGGATCAAGTATCCGAAGTTCCATATTGAATTCTTCTTCCTCTGGATATGAAATCCTTGGAAAAAAAGAGAGTAGTTGAGTACATTAATTGAGGATAAGGAATCCTTCAAAAAGAGACAAGAACACACACATGCACACCACACACCACACAATCACACAAACATGCACACAAAAACACACACACACACACACACACACACACACAGAGGCACACACACAGAGGGAGTCTCTTCATATATGTGATTATATCTTTTTTTTGCTCTATACTTTTCTCAACAGTATTGTACCTATATTCATTTGGGTTAATCCCTTAGTTCATCATCAGTTGTCAATTTATTAAATTTTTTAGAATAAAGTCTCCTGACCTTTCTTGGTCTTAGTTGATTTGGATTAATTTAATTTTTTGGATAAAAAGCCTCTTATTTATTAATTGTATTTATATGAGTCTATGAGAGTTTTGCCTTTTCTCCCTGTTTCATGCACTTAGCTGTTATTCTTTAAGAGTTCAAATTTGATCATAGCCATTATAAAACTTTAGTTTTTACATTATCAGTAAACAAAAAAGTGCATCATTAACATACTACTAAAGTTTTTAACTTGCAGTAAAAGTTTCTTAAGTTTTCAGAATATGTAGTATCATATGATTCACTAAATACTGCACAAAATTTATAAGCTTAATATTTTTGTTGTTTGAGTAGCAGTTTGTCTGTAACTGCAGGATATGAATATCCGTGAAGCATTAATGCGGGCTGAGAAAGCCTTAAAGATGAGCAAACGCAAGGATTTCTACAAGATCTTGGGAATTTCAAAATCTGCTTCCGCATCTGAGATAAAACGTGCCTACAAGAAACTTGCCTTGCAATGGCACCCAGATAAGAATGTGGACAATAGGGAAGAAGCAGAAGCTAAATTCCGAGAAATTGCTGCTGCATATGAGGTCTTAGTCATGAATAAAATCCCATTTTCCTTTATTCGTTTTTTCCCCTTTTGTCTCTGACCTGTATTTTCTACTTCAGTCTTTACTAGACATGCCTGTATCAGTGTGATTGTTGGATATATTTATTGTGGTCACTGCTCACACATTCAATTTTTGCTTGTTTCGGCTTAAACAAAATCTGGGGTGTGAACTGATCAGTGCATTGTGTTTTTTTAGGTTCTCAGCGACGAAGACAAACGCGTGAGATACGACAGAGGGGAGGACCTTGAGGAGATGGGAATGGGCGGTGGCGGTGGAGGTTTCAATCCCTTCGGTGGTGGAGGGCAGCAGTATACTTTCACTTTTGATGGCGGCTTCCCTGGTGGTGGTGGTTTTGGTGGGGGCTTTCCTGGTGGATTTGGAGGAGGCTTTCCTGGTGGGTACGAATTTCATTTTTGATTGGTGAAGAAGTGAAAGGCCCTACTTCTGATATTTTCTTAGTGAAAGTTACAGACTTCATTGATTTCTTGAAGGGACCACAGCAATAATATTGACTAATCACTTGCTAACGGTTGTTGAGGTAGATACATAGGTCATCCCCAGATGCTTGTAAGATAAGAAATGTGCTTTATAGAAATCTTTTGCTTTGTGCAGAAGTGATGGGGATAGGGTGGGGTGTTAGTTAAGAAGGCACACTCTGATTTAGCCTCATTTCGGTTTTATGTGGTGGTTGTAACGATGACTTTAAATTCCAGGCAACCATAACACTGTTTTGGACGTATTTAAATCAATTGAATTGCTTCATAGTTTCAACCATGGAAATTAGTTACTATTGATTGATACCCATTTAGCTGCAACGGGCACGCTTGAGATTGAAAATTTATTTGCATTACCCTGTGTGGTTCTACAATCATCTACATATGAAACTCTTGCCGTAAGAAATGGACGTAGCTGAATTTGCCACTCTCAGTTTGCCTGACTTTTATTTATTCTCTGAATTTATTTGCCATCAACCGTTGATATTTTATTTTTGCCATCCATGTTGGTCTATTTGCAAAAAAGTCCCTGCAAAACATTAAATTATTTCTTTTCTTGTCTCTCCTCTCTTCCCTCCTTTCCCTCCGCCAACTGCCGGAAGCTAAATCACCAAAACCCAGAAGCCAAATCTCCTCAACATCTTAACCCTCTTCCTAAAGTTTCCTCCTTTGACCCTTCTTTGCAATATCTCCAACACCAAAACTCTAAGGCACTGTTTGCAAGTTTAGAGGGGAAGGGGAGGGAGTGGATCAAAGGTGAGGGAGGAGAGGAGAATGAGAGTATATCCCTCTCCTTGTTTGAGAGTGAAATGAAAAAAGTGGGTTGAGGAGGAGAATGGGGGGATTAATTAAAATACCCCCAAAATCTTTCATTCCAATAAATAGAACTCACAAACAAGAGTGGGAGAAAATTAACCTCTCCTTTCCTTCCCTTCCCCTAAAAAAACAACTCATAAAATTCCTTCCTTTGCCACACTGTAACAGCAGCATCAGTTGCTTCTCTTTCTGGGATTTTGTAAAATGATGGGTTTATCAACGAGTCAATAACCACAATGTCCTCTATAGTTTTCCATTCAAGCATTGTATGAGAAGACCAACCTTGAAGAGTTTCTGGGGGGCAAATAAGATAATGTTGAAACTATTCTGCACTTGTTCAAACCACCTTGACTGTTCTCCTAAATGAAAGCCATTAAGCTCAATGTTTGATTGATTTAATGTTTTGCAGAGGTTCAATACTAGAAACTTTCAGAGTTTTTGTGATGAGCAAACGCATCATTACAAAAAAGAAATAACTTCACAGTTCTCAATAACTGATTTGAATGATAAAAAAACCATTTATATGGAAGCCAAAAAAAATTTCTTTGTATCAACACATTACACGAGATCTCGATCATCAATCAACTAAACACTTGCTCGCAGAGGGAGAATAGGAAGAGAAAGGAAAATACAAGAAAAATGAGACAACCCAAACAATAAACAGTTAAACAGTCATTGCAACAATAACTGCAACAGTGAAGGTGACACCTTTCATTGAAAGGCTATTCAGACCCACAGCACTGGAATCATCAACCGACTTATCGGACGCTGATGGTGAATCCGATGCCCGGACATTCTTCTCAGGCTTGGTCGGTGCCGGAGCCTCAGCTGGTGCTGCCGTAGGCGGTGCACCAAAAAGTGCCAAAGGAAGCAGCACCTGATCTACCTGATACACAGCAAGCTGGTTATCACTAAATATAGTGTTGGACACAGTTGTGTCCACCACCCCAGTTGTTATATTCACTTGGTTCCCTGAGGTGGTAACATTTAAGGGATACTCTCCATCATCACTGTTCCCAGCTTGCGTGTGCAAGGGGTTACTGGCAGTTTGGAACTGTGACATGGTATAAAGAGTTGGGAGTATATGGAACTGCACCAGCTGCAGTTGTTCTTGGGTGTTGATAGAGTTGAGTGTCCCTGGTTTGAGACTCGAGAATGCATTATCAGTTGGTGCAAAGATTGTGAGGCCTTGGTTTGAGTTGTTGAGCTGTGCATTGATACGATCAGCTACTTGAGTTGCTTTGAGAAGCTTGATGAATGTTGTGAATTGGCCTGCTTTTTCTAGGACTTGGGTGATGTTGGTTGGTCCTGCTGGTGCTGGAGCCACTTGAGCAGAGATTGTTTGGAAGAAGAAGATCATGATGAGCATGTTATGAAAAAAGAGAGGGAGGGAATGGAATTGCTTTGTCATTGTTGCTCTGGTTTTGTGTGGAAGCTTGAAGAAGGAGACTTGTATATATAAAGCTAGTTTGTTAGAAATGGAAGGATGAGATGTGGTCTATATATATATGATGTATATGCATAAGGAGAGGGTGAATGGAAATTGATTTGGTAAAAGTTAGGTAAAAGGTTACAATTAGTATAAGGTGGCAAGAGGCCCTCAAACAATCACTTTTCTTTCTAAAGGCAAGGCATTACAGAGAGGGAGGAGGAGGGAGAATTGCTTTGGGAGGCAGGAAAAACAGCAGGATAGAGAGATTGAAATTAATGTGCATGAGTGTTGGTGGAATGATGTATGTGTTATTTTTGCTTATTTATTGGATAAAACATTATTTTCACAAAAAAAAGGACAAAACATTAGTTCTAGTACTCCTTTTTTTATATAAATATTAGTACCCTCTTACTAGTTAAATATTTATATGGTTTACTTAATTTGTAGGTTCCTGAACTATTTGAAAATTTTCAAATAGGTCTATAAACTATAAATATTTATAATTGAGTTCCTAAAATTTTAAAAAAGATTTAATTGAGTCCCCCGTGCACATTCCATTAGGGTTTCTTAAGTTTTCGTTGGGTTACAATAAGTGACATTTCTATTTGTATTTTTGTGGATCTCTGAATTTTTTGAAAAAATTCAAATACATCTATGTATTTAAATAGGTGTAAATACATTAATAGAGCATTGGAGTTAAACTATACAATTATATAATACTTTTTTTGCCTTTTTTTGTGTGTAAATGTTGTTAGTTTTGCTTCAAATTCAAGTTCATGAACTTTATTGGCTTTTTTTTTTTTGACAGAAACTTTATTGGTAGTTAAAGAGTAGTGACCAGTGGCGATGGTTGTTATGACTGGAACATTGATAATCAATTAGGAAAATGTTTTTACATCTTTGTGTCATTGTGTGCGTGGGTATGGACTACGGATGTTAGTGGGATTCACAAATCACAAGCGAGTTGTTTTTGTTTTGTTTTGGTGAATACATGCCAGGCAATTGTGTCGCTATCATCTGCTTCCTTGGAATAAGGCCCAGACAAGTCAATGGGCTAACACGGGGGCCCTTTAATCAAATCTACAAACAATCTCTGTCAGTGTGTGATTAGACACTAGGCCAGGCCAGCCAATGGGCATTTGCGATATAAAGAAAAAATTAAAGGAACAGGGTGGCAAGATCAATTTATGGGGTACCAAAATTAAAAGCCCTGTTACAAACGAACGAGCATTGACTGGACCCATTCCAACACCCCACCTCATTTTCTTTTACTCTTCGGATTCGTTTGGGTTGATGGAATATAATGGAACGGAATAGAATGAAACATAATGGAATGGAGCGGAATGAAACAGAACAGAATAAAAATATCACTCCATTGTTTGGATATTTTATGATGGAATGGAACAAAGTTCACATTCCATCGTTTGGAAAGTGGACGGAACAAAATGGGTTATAAATTTTTTGTTCCTATATTACCCTCATTTTAAAAACACTTTTTTTTATAAGTTAAATGGTTGATTGATAAAAGTCCAACCCTCTAACCAAGTACCCTCCTACCGAAAAAGCTATGCAGATAATTACAAAGTACAGGGACAATACATGGCACTTCCAGAGTCTTTCATCACAGCTTTTACATCAGCAAAATCCACATTTACACAAGTCCAGGTATCTTTAAAATACAGAATTACATATCAGCCTTGAAAACTGACATGGCTCGTGACTGGGGAGAAAGGAGATGAAAACTGATTCAGGCCTCAATGTCCCCTCTTTTGATTTCAAAATAGTCAAACAACTTTTTTATCACTTCTCTAAAAACCATTTTTGTTCCATAAAAATTATTTTTTCGTAATTTAATAAGTTTGCCAAACATGTCGAATTAAACCTAAAATAGCGTTTTATTTTGAGAAAAAACTGTTTCGGTACAACTATAATCTTTACCAAACGAGCTCAGTGGGATCATATCAACTATGAACTTTTTCATTTTTATTAACCAAATAGGAAATATTAATAAAAAATTGTTTGAGAATCAACTCACTGTTATGATATCCGATATTCCCTGTACTCCTTGACGTAGAACATCATCTACAAGACGGAAAGCATACTGAAGAGGTGTCTGCTCAACAGTTATGTCAAGCAGACGATCATTTGGAATCACTATAAGTGTATCCAGATTTTTCTACAGCTTTTCAATGGCTTCCGGTGCCTGAAAGGATGACATCTGAATTTTAACCTCTCCAAGTATGGTTGAATGGAAGAAGAGGTGAAGAGGTCAGAAAGATATATCAGGTAAGGATAAGACAGTAAATTAATAATTTTATAAAGCATCTAATCTTCCATTCCATCCCATTCCGTCCAAATTGGAGGGGAAGAAAAATGAGTATAAGTGATGGAATAAAATGGAATGGGTTCCATTGAGTTTCATTTCATTCCATCCTCTTTTACACCATCCAAACAATGGAACACCATTCCATTCCATCCCATCCCCCTTTATTCCATTGCCCTCCATCAATCCAAACATACCCTTCAGCCCCTAAATACAGATTAATCAGGCCAACTCAAATTTGTTTTTTATTTTTTACTTGAATATTTATGTTTTTTATAAGCAAAAATTTAGATGAGTTAAGTGCCGGGGACTCATCAGGGTCAGTGCTGCAGACCTCACGATTCAAAGATCGGTTACAGAGGTACTTACAGATTATCCACCAAGTCTTCATATCGGTAGTGAGATTCGAACTCACGACCTTATGGATTATAAGTCTTATTCTTACCAACCGGACCAACCTTTGTTGGTTAGATTTTTTTTATCAATGCTTTTGGTTACAATTTTTTTTATAGCTTGAGGGTCATGAGCCTTACCAATATTTGTTGGCTAGAATTTTTTATCAATACTCTTGGAATAAATCAACAATATATACGTTGCCTAATATTCGTACACTTTTATTATTTGTATTGAAAATACGAACTGCTGTTCCTAACTTCCTACATATTTAATTTCAATTTGCAACAACACTATTAATGAATACGAACACAGTGCAGTGGGCTTCGGTGAGCAGTTACTTGGGCCTTTATCCTTATGGACCTGGCCTCTAAATTCTTGTGCAAAAATACCAGAATAGTGTGTGCAATGCATCATCAACTGTTTGTGCTAAATCTAATCTAATCTATTCCTAGCTTTGGCTCGTAGGAGTTAGCGCATCGAGCTTATCTGCTGCTTCGGTTGTGTTTGATTATAATCGATCTTCTTGTTTTGTCTCTGTAAACTCATATATATAGGTAGCACTATCAGATAAGATAAGAAAAGAAGAAAAAGAGAGAAAAAAGAGTAACAAGTTAATTACGAAAGTGTAATCGTGGCCGTCCATTTCGTTGACTTACGAGATCAACATAACAATTGAATTGGATTGCAACAAGTTTGAAAACAAACCCTAGGTAGCAATAGAGAGAGAGTAGCATATTGATATTGATAGTGATGTGATTGTGATGTGATCGTTTGTTGTTATGGCGACGATGATGAACAGTAGTAGTGCGAACGGAATGATGTCACCGTCGTCTGCAGCGTCAGGTACGGCGGCACAGTCTCCGGGGTTGAAGACGTATTTCAAAACCCCCGAAGGCCGATATAAGCTTCAATACGAGAAGACTCATCCTTCTGCTCTTCTTCATTACGCTCATGGCAAAACCGTCACTCAGGTTTTTTTTTTTTTTGCCTTTCATTTTTTAGGTTTATCAGAGTAACTCGCTTTTTCATCGCAATCGACACTTTTTCTGCATTCTTTGGATTCATTCCTGGGGTTTTCCTTTTCATTCATATGCTAATTTTAGTCGCGATCATTTCTAATTTTGCCTTAATTAAGTTTATGATTTTTTGTTTTTGTATCTTGTTTAGTTCAACCTGTTTATTTTGTTGTCTTCTAGCTATTTTATAGCTTCAATTTTATGGAAGGACTGTTTTTTTGAATCCAAATGAAATTTATCTCTGTGTGTTGTTGGTTTGATTGAATGATCAGGTAACCCTGGCTTATCTAAAGGACAGGCCGGCACCTTCAACCCCGACTGCTTCGTCGTCTTCGAGTTTCAGTGCCAGCAGTGGGGTACGGTCGGCGGCAGCTAGGTTGTTGGGTGGAAGCAATGGAAGCCGGGCACTTAGTTTTGTTGGAGTTAATGGTAGCAGTAAGAGCAATGGAGGAACCGGTAGGATTGGTTCAATGAGTGCCTCGACTTCAAGTAATTCGATGGTGAATCCAAATTTTGACGGGAAAGGAACTTACTTGATCTTCAATGTTGGGGATGCAATTTTCATAAGTGATTTGAATTCTCAAGACAAGGTATACTAGTTGGGTTTTTATGGGTTTGTATTTTATGTACTTTAGATTTCTACATGAGAGCTTTCTTGTTTTGTGTAGGACCCCATAAAGTCTATTCACTTCAGTAATTCAAATCCGGTGTGCCACGCATTTGATCAGGATGCTAAGGATGGGCATGATTTGCTCATTGGCTTGAGCTCCGGCGATGGTAAAAAAGTGTTAAGAAAAATTTTATTTTCCATTTTGTAAGGAAAAATTAATCTTTATGAATTTATTGTTCCTCTGTGTATTATTGTAGTCTACTCAGTGTCACTGAGACAGCAATTACAGGATGTTGGCAAAAAGCTTGTGGGGGCCCAGCATTACAATAAAGATGGTTCTGTCAATAACAGGCAAGGTTCCCTTGTAAAGGTTTTCCCACAAGTTTTATCATTTCTGAAATTGTTACATGACATGATTTGCTGTTTTTCTTTTCTCCATGCAATGAATTTTAGGAATTACGTTCACTTTGATTGCTACAAGCAATTGCTTTGGCACCTGGCTTAGAAGCTAAGTTATTTGGTATATTATAGATATAGAGATTCAGTCTCTGAATGTTGATCTTAAAGCAATCTTATAAGCTATGGAAAAAGGAGTTTAATTTTATGCTAGTATATAACTGGTTTCAGTGTATATCACTGAGTAATAAGTATGTGGTGTTGATATGTAGTTGATTTCAGTGGTTTTAATTATTAGCATTGAGTGATAGATTAGTTGTAGGCTATTTCTACAATTTGTAATTGTTATTTAAATTGTCCAAGCTACCTTCTAGAACTTTAATGTAATGCAATATTATTTCAAAGACACTGATTAGAAACTATTTTGATTAATGCGTTTTGATATGAACAGTCGGTGTGCTTGTATTGCTTGGGTGCCAGGAGGTGATGGTGCTTTTGTTGTTGCTCATGCTGATGGGAATTTGTATGTATATGAAAAGGCAAGGCTCAATTATCAAGAGAGATGCTAGATTTATGGTTCACTTATTTTGATATTTCTTATGGTGAGTTGGGGAGATATTTAGCTTTTTTTCCCCATTTCAGAACAAAGACGGTGCTGGTGATTCTTCATTCCCAGTTATTAAAGATCAAACTCAGTTTTCTGTTGCCCATGCACGTTACAGTAAGGTATGGAGTTTGATGTTCTTTTGGTTTCTTGACGAAATATGGATATTCAACTTATATTTACGTTTTTTTATTTTGGCCTATCTATTTTAGTATAGTTCAATTCAGCTTGTATTAGTAACAATATGATATTATGATTAAGCAGTTCTTCTAGAATGTTGCAGCTTTCTCACTGAATGTTTGATTGACCACACATTTAATTCATTTAAGGCTTAATTTGTTTTGGATGAAATGATGAATTCTAGGGTTTGCACTTCTGGAAAATTTCTTGTGTTATATCTTAATTTTTTTTAAAATAGATATTGACCTGTGCAGAGTAATCCAATTGCCAGATGGCATATTTGCCAGGGTTCAATTAACAGTATTTCTTTCTCGACTGATGGGGCATACTTAGCAACTGTTGGAAGAGATGGTATATGTTTAATCTAATGCCATCAGCATTTTGTGTTAATTCTACTTCTTATTTCATTTTCCTTACAAAAATGACAACAATTTATTTTACTTACTGCATTCAGGTTACTTACGAGTATTTGATTACTCAAAAGAACAACTTATATGTGGTGGAAAAAGTTATTACGGGGCTTTGTTATGTTGTGCTTGGAGGTGAGATACATGTTTGGTTTAGTCAATTAATTAGTGGAATGCCATCTTTGGATTTGTTTCCTATTTTATTATTAACACTTGTACTCTAGATTGTAATTCTGTTTATTTTATTTTATTTTTTGTTTCTTCGTAATTTAATTCATGCTTTGGGAATACAATACCATAATGAACATTTTGCTTTAATAGCATGGATGGAAAATATATTTTGACGGGAGGAGAAGACGATTTAGTTCAAGTTTGGAGCATGGAAGATCGCAAGATTGTGGCATGGGGTGAGGGACATAATTCATGGGTAAGTTGCCCGGTAATTTTGAGTTGGTAAAACTTTTCTACCATTATACTCAATTTCCATCAAATGATCAGGTAAGTGGAGTGGCTTTTGATTCATATTGGACATCACCGAATTCAAGTGACAATGGAGAAACCATCATGTATCGGTTCGGTTCTGTTGGGCAGGTACAAAGTAAATTGTTTTCATTATAATTTTCATGTGCCTTTGTGCAGCTTTGGTTCTCTACTTTCCAAAAAATTTCTCATAATTTTTCCTTCTTGGCCCATGTTACAACTGACAGTTTCAAAAATAAATTGCTGTATCTGCTTGCATAGATATTGGCTGATTTCTAGATGGTTTTGGTTCCAAATGTGTCGATAGAGTGACATCCTAGGAAATTTTATGCTTCAGCCATGGTTCTAAGTATTGAATCTTTGGCTTCTAAGAATTAAGTAGACACTGATATCAACTATATGCTTAGTTAAAGCTACTATAAAAGATGAGGCAAAAAAAATTAAGTATGGAGACTTCTTTAGATATTTTATGGACAAGGTTATTGAATACAAGGGTTTAGTAGCTTTCAGGTTTCATGTGAAGGTGTTCGGCAGTGCTAATTCCTCAGTGTACATCTGTCAAAATCAAAACTAGTTAATGTAAAAACATATTGCAGTATGCTTGGTAAGAAGATAGTTATTTATTTTTATTGAAACATGCTCCTATTATTTATGAAACTGTGTAAGACAATAACTCCACTCATCCCCCGTAATGATTTAGAGGGAAAAGGTTTAACAGGGGCTTCATTTAAATATCAGATCGTGAAATTAGGAAGAAATACGGTTGTGTAATCGGTTGCCAGTGACTGCAATTTTATGGGAAGAAATATGTTGTTTCGTTCAGAATTTTGAAAATAGCTTTTGACTGAAATTTCCTTACTTATTGTCTCTGGATATGCATACTGCCTTACCCTAGCTCTTACATTTGCACAAATGTTGAAACTTAAGATGTTTTGGTTGTCAGGATACACAATTGCTTCTATGGGACCTGGAAATGGATGAGATTGTAGTGCCCTTGCGACGTCCTCCTGGTGGGTCCCCAACTTACAGTACCGGAAGCCAGTCATCCCACTGGGACAGTGTGGTCCCCTTGGGTACCTTGCAACCTGCTCCAAGTATGCGGGATGTTCCAAAAATCTCTCCATTGGTTACTCACCGTGTGCATACCGAACCACTGTCAGGCTTGATATTTACTCCGGAATCTGTACTTACTGCCTGCCGAGAGGGGCACATAAAAATCTGGGTGAGACCTGGGGTTGCTGAGAGCCAATCAAGCAACTCTGAAACCTTGTTAGCTACCAGCCTTAAGGAGAAGCCTCCACTGTCAAGCAAGATCAGCAATTCTAGCTACAAACAATGACTAAACCTTGAAGGGAATTTCAAGCAATTTTTTTTACATGGTTTGTTTATCTTTTATCCGGTTGGTTTCCTAGTTATAACATGTTAACTCTAGTAAAGATGAACCAACTGGTTCTATTGTATATTCACGGAATAGCATGCCATTGATGGCACTGAGAGGATGTGCAGGAGAGTTCTCTTTGGCCGCCTCCTGTAAATTACAAAATGGCTGTTATTAGGATGTCTGATTAGTGATTACGGGAATAATGTGAAATTGGTCCGTGGAGAGCGGTACTTTGGAAATGCATACAAGCCATTATTTATTCTGTTGGATTTAATTTGTGGGTTTTACAGTTTCACTACACCAACGTGAATTGCATAAAGCTAGGGAGCGGTAATGCACCTGTAAAGTTTAACCTGCTTAGTGAAACTCTTTCTGTACCGAATGTGATGGATGTATTGATTGGCATTAATCGGCACTAAAATTGAAAGTAAGAGCCCTAACCAGGGGTGAACTTTGACGGTCCTTAATGGACTTTTGAATGAAAAAAAATACGATGGTAATCGAACCAACAAAACTGCTGGACGTTATAATTGTCACGGGCTGCTTTGCATAGCTATGGCTTTATTATCAAGCAACAAGTTCCACCATGTTGCTAAGGCACTAAAGAATTTCAAATTTTTCCCAAATCTACAGACAACGTTATCTCAAAGATTATTGTTCGAGTTCTATGAAAAGCTCTAAAATACATAGTAGTAGCAGTGGAACGGAATGCAATTTTAAAGTACAGCCTATACAATGCCAAGACTAACAAAAGAATGTATAGTTGTATAAACCCCTTTAACCACTGTTGCAGTATAAAAACAACAGTCCTTCAATTTTTTACTTGAGACCTGCTCAGAAGTTTCATGGAGGTCCAGAGACAATGGCTCCACAATTTCTGTTAAAAGAATTGGCTTGTGTATTTCTATGTACTGCCAGACAGCGTTGAAGGAAATAATATGAAACTATATTCCATGTCAGCTCACAGGCGATGCAGTGTCTCCCATATTACTTTCTTGATGTTGAGAATCAGTTTGTGCTTGATGAGTGGTTGTAGATGTTTGACCAGGAGAAGGAACCAACTCTTGGGAACCATGCTGTTGATTCAACTGAGCAGCCCTTCGTCTCCTCCACTTCAAAAACTCCATAACAATAGTAGCTCCACACATTACAGCTCCAAAGCCAGTGAATGTAGCAAGTAGGATAGATAGAATAACAGCTTGCTTAGGAAGCTGTCATGCCACAAATGTACGAAAATACGTGATATTAGAAGGTTACAATTTTACAAAATATGACTTGTGCTTATCAGGGGGACAAGGATCATCTACTTAGCAGGTCCGAAGCTCAGTTGGACTCTCATTTTCCAAAAACACACATAAGATTTCCTTACCAGTGAGTAGAAAAGACGTCCCGCGATAACCACCATAACAAACTGGACAGTTGCATAAACCCAAACATGTTTTCTCCTCACTAAGAACAAATTTGGAGGAATCAATGTAATAACCAAGGCAGAATTCAGGTATATAGTGCTGTCTAAAAGTAGAAAAAGGCCTACCCATTGTTGTGGATGTCATGGTAGAAAGAAGACCCAGTATACAAGAAAATGGGAGAGATATGGCAATGGCACCAGATGCCATACTTGAAACCTGTTCAATGACATCATTAGGAATTCATATGGACTAAAGGGAACATTTACAAGAGTAGTTATACTTACAAGAAGCTGTTGAAGAAAACAAAAGTAAGCCAGCATGTTGATAATGACAAGAACAGGAACATTTTGCCAAACCCTGTAAAAGTTTTGCTGATTAGCTCTGCTGTTCTATATTGGAAAACAATACTGGAAGATACTTGGGTCAAATGAAGGGTTTAGAAAGTTCATCTCTCTTTAAATCTTTAAAGAATTATACCACCACTAAAATTGACTTGAAGTTGTAGGGGCCTCTTGCAAGTCATGACAAACTTGAGACCTTTTGCCTAATCAAATTGATGCTAGTCTCATTAGTCTGATCAGTTTGACAAATCATCAGTAGTTATTTATTTATGTATTGAGCTTACAATCCCTACCCAAATTCCAGCAGCTTATTAGTGAAACAAGGCCAAAGGTAGTGAACCATAAATTCATCATTAAATAATCTAGAAACAAAACTCAAGGAAGGCAGTAGTTTCCCCTTGCCTGGATTGCTGACCTCTGCTCCCTATCAAGTTAAGTGCCTGGGCTCGTAAGAGAGTGACAGGTAGGTTCTCAACTTCCTGCTTGCACACATCACATGTTCTATTGCCTTTAATGCTAAACCATTTAACTGCACACTCTTGGTGCGCCAGTGCAAGTTCACCTTTGCAGCTGCACTCCATTTTAAGGGTATCAGAACCTTCTCCCAATTCGCTCAGACAAATTCTGCAGACAGCTTCTTCTTCAGTAATATCTTCTCCATCCTCATTTTCAACTGAACCAGAATACTCAGATGCACAAGATTGGTTATTGAAGGAACTTAATCCAAAGGTCCTAGCCAATATTTTCAAATTTTTAAATTAACATTGTTATCAAAGCTACTGTACTGGTTAATTATGTCAAAGAAGTTAGTTTAGACTGAACCAAAGAGAGGATAGTGAAATTCAAACACAAGAGAACGCAATAAATTTTACTTTTTAGTCATGTAAACAGATGAAACACAACAATGTTCATTCCATCTTAACAATGTTCTTAAGTTAAATAGAACTTCATTATACAAACATGAAAAATAAATTTACCAGTATCGTCAGGTGGAGACTTCATATATGCTTTGGCAATACTCCCAGCAAGCCGTGGTGTGGTAGGAACTACACGAAACATGCCACCTACTGATGTGTTCCCGTATTTGGTAAGCGCTGGAACTGAGCGGGAGCGATGAATCGGTAATTGCTGTCCTTTTTTCTGAAAAAAGAGGAAGGCATGAATAAGATAAAAGTGGATAGCAAATTATCTTGCAGTCATCAAAAAGTCCAATTATGATTCGGAAAGGCACAAAGTTATCGCCAAAATTCAAATTATCACTAGCAAACATTTGAAACTGAAAATGTGGAGGAAAACCAGGGCTGAGAGAACCATTTCTATAATGATGCCACAGCTGCGTCTGTTTTTGACAGATTCAAGTTCAGGTAGTTTCTTGGCCCTTACATAGACAAATATTTTGAAATAAAAGCAAGATGCAAGGCAGCAAACAAGTCTTACAGTTTGAGAAATCAATGCATATTTCTGTAAGGTCAAAATTTAGTAATCTGCAGATTTACAGCGAATAAAACATGCATCCCATACAATTTCATCAGAAAAACCTGGTCAAGTGTATATAAGCCATGCATAGAAATATCCCAAGTAAAAAAGTTAACTTTTTCATGATTTTTCCACTCTACTGTCAAATTCAATTTATATTAAATAACTAAAAACGGCCATTACAATGCAACAAATTGTAAAAGTTACAAAGGTACTCACAATAGATGCTGCTGGATAAGCTGTGTTCCCTCCATGTGCAGACTCTGGATTTGACTGAACAATTTGGGTTACAGATAAGCATGACACTTTCTTCCCATTAGGGGTAAGAGATAATGTCCTTGAAATCATAGTGTGTTTGGGTGCCACTGCGGGTGAACCTCCAAGTGCTAGGATGGAAGCCTTTTCAACATCTGAAGTCATGTTGCGAAATTTAAAACTGAGTTTCGGAATAAGAGTTTTAACTTTTAATAGTTGATTTATTTTTGGTTGATGAGGGACCTGGGAACTCATTGATTCTGGAGAGACCAGGGCTTGTACAGGGGGAAAAGTTGTGTCTTCTGGGTGGTGGAGTTAGAGGCATGTTTATTCTCAAAAAATCCTCTCTTGCTTCATCCAGATTTCTGATGGGTATCTCTAACCTAAGATTCTTCCATCTCCCAGGTTGTCTACTAGGGAGTTCTTCAGTTATTTCAGTTGACTCTGCACCCTATAAATGAATGAAGAAGCAAACAAAACTTTCTTAAAAATAAAGGAGATACTTTCTCATAAAATCTGGAAAATAATATATCCTATAGTGGTACACAAATGTTTCACAATCATGCATTTCAGCTGAGAATAAATCAAGTCAGTTTTGTCAATTGAATTTATCACCTCAATGAAATATTTACATTGCTGACAGTCCCCCCCACGCCTTTCATAGAATGCTTATGTATGTGATAAGATGTTTTTACCAGCATAGTGTAACTCATGTTAGTTTTGCACATGTCACTGCATATGTAAAAGGGCTATGTGTGGCAGAACCAGATAAGTCACCAATCAATTGGCATCCAATAAAACTATAGAAGCTTTCACTATTCTAGTTTGGAAATCCAATCAACCATAGTCACATGCACTATAACCAAGAAAATCTTTAGAAGATGCTAAGTATGCTTTGCTTATGATCAATGGGATGCTTTGATTGGCCAAATTCCCAACCTGGACTACAGAACTAGAACTGAAATTCCTATCCCTTCTACAAATTCAATTGAAACTCTTAAGAACCAACATGTAATTGGCCAAGTGTAGCAGGTTTGTGTATATATGTATGCCAGAGTAAGCCTTAAAAACTAAAGACAAAAAGAAGACAGGAAAAAAAAACCATTACTCAGAAACAAAGACAGTGGAGATGATGATCCTCAACAAAGGCAACTGATGACACTATAAACTTTTGAAATAATATAACACAAAAAAAAAGTGTTAGCTTAAAGAAATAAAATGGGGATAACCAAAAAGAGGCAATTGAGGAAAGTGGGAACAATGGAACATAGTAAAGTTTGTACCTTTGGAATTGGGGTATCAGTATTAATAGTAGTGGCAGTGGTGCTTGTAGAAGCGCCTTTGGGGAAGCCTTCTGCTTCAGATGCCATAGATGAAGGGAGTTCAGTGAAAAGAGAAATTCCCACAAAAGTGAACAATGGAAATTCAGACAACTATGTATTTCTATTTTGGAGGAAAGAAACAAAGGTGAAGTGTTGCAGCTTTTATTGGAGCTGGAAAGAAGCAGAGAAAGAATTTAGAGACAACAAGTGGCACTATAACAACTCCGTTATTTGGTATAACTATAACCAAGGTCTCTACTTACCTTACTTCATGTTATCCTTGTACCTCTCTTTTTAAGTTCTTTTACGATATTGTCCTACTACATGAAAGTAATAAATGTTTTTCATATTTTAAAGATATTCGATATATTTATTTTTATTTAATATTTTTTTACTTAATATTAGAAAGATTTTTAGTAAGAAATTATAAGTTTTTTTTGTATATATTATAATTGTGTTTATTCCAGTAAAAAAAAATTATGTTTATTTTAATAAAAAATTAAGGTATGTTAATGCTCCCAGTCCCACTTATATGAAGGTAGAATATTTATACGGGACAATGTTTATCATTCCACAAAATTTTGCTATGATCTGCAACTTTATCAAAAAAAATAAATAATTGCTATGATCTTTAATTGATTACTTGATTTAAATATTCAATAATTAATGATAAGAGATTACAAAAAATGAGGTTTCTTCAACCATTAGAATCTATAGAATAAGATTATAGTACACTTTGACAGCAGATGAACATATCCCTGTTTATTCAGGGTGTCTCCTCCGTTTCTTGAGAAAACGTTTCCCGCAAACAAAGATACGGGTTGCTTTCCTGAAAAAACTTCAAAAAATACAAATCTCTATATATATTAAGATTAGGTGGCTTTTGAAGTTAAAAAAAATATCGGTGGTACTACTGTGCTAACTAACTTCATTTTTTCCTTCTTTCTTTATTGTTTATAGATAACTTCAAACTTTTTTTTTAATCATAATTGAGGTGTGACATTAAGATCGTTCAGCAAAAAAATTTAATTCTTATCTTATATATCACAAATATTACAATACTAAGTACTGCTTGGATCATATATTAGTATATTTGTTAATAATACTTTTTAGTATTGTACACTCCAATTTAATACTATGTGAGATATTATATATTTATCAATTTTATGTAAACAGAATTAAATATTATCATATACTATACATATAAGTTTAAAGTAAATCTATAATCAATAATCTATAATATATACAAATATAAATAAAGTATTACATATATTCAAATAACAAAATCTTTTACCTACCTGTACAAGCAACTTTCAAGTTGGACGAGGGGTGTACCAACCTACAGAAAAGAAAAACGCTGAAATAGATTGACATTGACTTTTTTTTTAATAAAAAAATATTCATTCATTCAAATCGATAAAATACATCGAAAATAACACAAATTTATCATCGTTAAAAATCGAAAATGATGAATTTACGAACAAACTCACAGTATTTAGATTAATAGTATAATACGGCAAAATGCCTACAAATATGACGAAATCAAAGTGACTGGAATGCACATATCTCCGGATCTGTAACGTTGACGCCCAAGTATTGATTGAATCTGTAATGGATCGAAGCTGGTTTGTCAATTTGAACCAAACGAACATCGCAATAAGACAGGAAACAAACAACGCCGCAACAAGATGATGAACAAAATACCGTCGCACGCAGACGATGAAAACATGAAAAAACACGAAACAAAAACCAGATCTATGTGGAACAACCACTTATTTAGATAAAAGGAGAAAAAAATGATGTAAATGGATGATTCCAGACTAAAAGATGGGCCAAAACCATCCTTTTTATGAATGAGGAGGAAGAAAAAAAGAAGAATAGAGAGAAGGTTGAGAAAGAGTTCTAGATTTTTTAAATAGATTGACATTGACGCAAATATTATTTTTGGGCTTTTGGTCATTCCATTCCTGCGCGGATATTGCCAGAACCAGGCACTTAATATTAATTTTTTTGGTGAAGAAGGTACTTAGAATTATTAATATATTGATGGAAGGAGAAGATCAAAAGAACGTCAATCGTTGAAAGGTATTGTAAAATATTTTTATTATATGGGACAACTGTAAAATGATATTTATGCTAAAGCTTTGCTGTAATTTTTTTTTAATATATATATATATATATATAAGCAGATTTGCTGTATCTATTTCTAATTGGTTACATTTTAAAATTATGTTTTGCCTTTTAGTTTTGATGTTTTTTATTATTAAAACTTTTTTTTTGACTAATATTATTAAAACTTGTATCATGCTTTTATAGTATTTTAAGAATCTGTGGACGCTTTTTTAACATTTTTAATTTTTTAAAAATAATAATAAAGTATGAATTTATCCCTTTAGGGTTGAAATCAACCGTTTCTATCAATTTTACATTGTTTGATTTAGTAAAAAAAATGTGAGAAAGCAAGATTGGGAATAATATGGCCTTTGATGATAAACCATGAACTATTTGAATTTGATACGTTGTCGAGCAATTTGTCCTCTCTTTCAAGTGTCTAATTTGGTGGGACCTCCAACAAACTCAACAACGATCAGTATTGATTGGAGCGTCACGGTATGTCAAATGAGTATGAGATATCTACCCATTATGGAGAAGTAGATATCTTGCTGAGTTGATGCCATGAGAAGGAGCAGGCTTGATTATGTGCGAGACTAAGGCCATAGGTGCGATTCATCTAGAGAAAGCGTAGAAGGTTTGTTAGGAGAGATTGTATCCATGTCGCTTCAGATCCGAAGTGATAGCTTATTCGCTACCAATTTTTCACTCACAAGAAGAAAAAAAATGGACAGACCAAAGATTTCATATACATGCTGCAATTGAAGAAGATATCATGAATGTTGAATAGGTTGTGCCCCATAGAAGTTAATCATATTCATAGAGAAGCATTTTTCTTTTTGCTGCTTTCCTTGCCAAACTCAGGGCTAGCAAATGCCATAGGAACATTGTAACTTTATTAATTGGTTAAAGAAATTTTTTGGTCCCTATACGTGACACTGATTTTCAATGTGGTCTCTATAAGTAAAAAGTTATTAATTTGATTTCTATACATGACACTGGTTTTCAATTTGGTCATACCGCTAATTGGTCCCTATGTAAGAGGATCAAATTGCAAATTATTGTCACATGTAGGGACCAATTCAACAAAAAAAAATGAAATTGATCCCTACATGTGACAATTATATGTGATAATAATTTACAATTAGGTCGCTCTTATATAGGGACCAATTAGCGGTGAGGACCAAATTGAAAACCAGTGTCACATATAGAAACCAAATTGATAGCTTTTTACGTATATGGACCAAATTGAAAATATCACGTATAGGACCAAAAGATTACTTTAACCTTTTTTTTTTCTTTCTTTCCTTCCTTTTATTTTCTTTCCAATACACTGAAGAAGAAAAAAAAGACTTATATTTTTTAATGTCAAATGTTTATCGGAGAGAATGGCCCCCTTTTATTGTATTATCTTTTTTTTTTTTACACAATTTTATTGTATTATCTAGTACTAGTCATCTGACCCATACAACCCATGGGTTATGTATAACATTCTGCTGATAGATAAATTGTAAATAAGAGCGGAAGAAAATAATAATGTTCATAAAATTTTATATAACATATTCAAACTTATCATATTAATAGAAAATGAATATTTTTGTATATAAATTTATTCATGGGTTTATATTTTTGTTGATAACATAAACATCTGAAAAAATCAATCAAAACCAAACAAAAATAAAATCTATTCATTATTTTATTTTTTTGGTTTCCCAGATTGTTTCCCTCACCCGATATGTGAGAGATTAATCTCTCGGGTACTGTGACGCGTCTAAGCAGCCGATCCCTCTCAAGAATGTTTTTTTTTTCTCCATACACATAGATCCAGGGATCGAACCCAGAATCACATACTTAAGACCCAGGCCGCCTCACAACTTGGACCAACACCACATTAGTCTATTCATTACTAGTTGAATATGTTAATATTATTATCTTAATTTTAAAATACAATTAGCTTGGTGTATTGCTTGATCAAGAAAAGATGCCATTTGGGGTTGCATAAAGTTGCAAGTGCAAAGAATTAGGAATGTTTTGGCTGTTAGTGATCACCAAGTTCCAAGTTATTGGTTGCTGCTAAGATTTCCTTGTTACTGACATTGCTGCCTAAGCTAATTCTCTTCCAGTAAGTTATTGGTATTGGTTAATTTTGTTATCTTCAATAAATTAAAATACCAATATACAAATTTATATTTTATGAATTTGATTCTTCAAAATTAATTATTTTTATTTCATTCAATTAATTTATTAATTAATTAAATTACATAATTAATTTATTTTTTTAGTAATTTGATTAATTAGAAAATAGAAAGAAAGAAAGAAAATGAATTTTTTAAGAGACAATTATGTTATGTCCCTGTTATATTTGTATAATATTTTTTTAAAATATTATATTAATATTAATAAAGGAGCTGATACTAATTTAAATGAAAAATTAAAATAAAATTTAATTAAATAAAAAAATTCAAAAACGACAAATAAAAATAAAATAAGACATGATTGATGTGTGTGTTTTGTTACATCCCCTGGTTGCTCTAGGGATTGACGATCGACCCCACAAACCAATACTGGTCTTTCAGGCGTCTTTGTCCTCATTCACACGCTTCCTGGGAAAACTTCTGAGGAGGTCACCCATTCCAGAATTGCTCCAAGTCAAGGAAGCTTAACTGTAGAGTTCTTAAGTGATGGGTTACCGAAAAGAAGATGCATCTTGTTGGTATAGGTAGTACCGATCAATTCATATAAGTCATCCCCAACTGTATAGTCTCACACCTACACAGTCTAAGGATCCCTCTTATTCGGGTGTGTAATCGGTTCATTCATGTGTCCCTCCGCCTAGAAGCCTGCCAGGAGTCGCTCCTAGTCCGTGCCTTCTTGCACCGGCGATCACTCCCCGCCCTCGTCGGCACCCGGGTGTTACATGCCCACCAGCTTCCTCTTGGTTCGTCCCCGAACCACACCGTACTGGGAGAGGTGCCGCTCTGATACCATTTGTAACATCCCTGGCTGCTCTATGGATTGACGACTGACCCCACAGACCTGTTGGAACCAAAGTGGTTCTGGTTTCTTTAATCTCTAGGTTTTGATGTTAACAAAATGATTAAATTTTCTAGGCAAAGTGTTAGTTGAGATCTAACAAGTGATTTCAGTTTATGCAGGAATATCCAAAATAATATAAGGTATACAATACTTGGACTCTTGCAAAGAATTACCCGTCCAAAGGTTATTTAAGCTGTTTATATTTTAATCGTTAAGTAGACGGCTAACTATATCTCAGTAGACGTCCATAGTAGCCCTGTCAGCAGACGAGTGCTCTCCTTAAAACTCAAGTAGACATCCTTAGTGCCCAACTAAAATTCAGTAGACGTCCATAGTGCCACGTCATTGGACAGAGTTTCTCTAAAGACTTAGCAAGTCCAAAGACTTGTGTGGACGAACGCTTCTGCCACATCAGTGGACGAGCAGAATAAAACCTTGTGTAGACGCGTTCTAAAACTGAGTGCCTGTAGACGGTTCTACATCTTCTATATCTTTACTACCTTGGATGTGATTTAATGCAATCTGGACCACATTGAATTTATTTCAAATGATTGATATTTATTTCAAAGAAATATATGTTCTTTATAATTGTTTTATCTGGTTAATGCCTTGTTCCTTTGTGAGAAAATTCATAGTACTATCAAGGAAATACAAAAAGCCTATAGTACAATCGGAATTGCAAAACGATCTGTACGATGACAACTTTATTGCCGGACAAAAGCTGGGTTATACACAAAGGAGGAAAGAAAGTTTTAAGGTACAATTACTCAGGACAGTGAGCCTCCATTTTGTGCTTTTCTGATGACCAATGATGCTTTTCAACACGGCCAAAATCAAGCTATCAGTCTCAAAAGATATCATGCATTTAATTCTAGCTCTATAACGGGACTATTCAAATAACTGTTGAAGATTTTCAAGAGAAGCTGAAGACCACTATATATATAGAAGGTCTAAAGCACTGAAGTAAACTTTTGTCATCTGAACATTTGAAAGATATTAAAAGCTCATATTCCCTTTGTAAAGCAAAAGTCTGTAATTCTTAAGGTTGAATGTTTGAAAAAATATTCAGTAGATCTTAAACCTTCATACCCTCACATATAGTGAGTTAAAAGATTTTAGAAAAATCCCTGTGATTGAATTAGAGCCTGAAGAGGCTTGACAAGAAAGCAATACTTGTAGCTTGGAGAGGTGTAGAATACTTGTTGTAGAAACTATTTGAAAATAGTGGAGAGAATCCTTCAATTAGAAGGGACTGGACGTAGCTCTTGGTTGGAAGAGAGTGAACCAGGATAAAATACCTAAGTAAATTTTCTATCCCTTATCTTTTACAGTTTTATTTATTTATACTAACTGTGGGATTTGATTTTGATTTGTTAATCTTTTAAAAAGGATTTCTTGTGTGCTTAAACTTTTTATTTTCTGCTTGTAAAAGGTTTCTAAAAAAGGGTTTTGCGAAAATAATTAACAAACACAATTCAACCCCCCTTCTTATGTTTGCCTGTGCCAACTTCAGTTGGTATCAGAGCTCAGCCTTGACAGGGTTGAGCATCTAATAAGTGTTAAGGCAGTACGATCCTACTATCATGGATGCAGAAGGACAAGCTATCAATAGACCTCCTCTCTTTGATGGAACTGATTATGATTATTGGAAAAAGAGGATGATGACATTCTTAGATGCATAGAGTGATGACATCTGGGAACTGATAGAAAATGGCTACATTGAACTAAACTTGAAAGCTAAGCACTATCCCATGTGTGCTATCACCAGATCTTAGCATTACAAGGTTCATAGTTGCAACACTGCTAAAGAAATCTAGGATACTCTTGCACTAGCTCATGAAGGTTCCTCACAAGTGAATGAATCAAAGATAAGCATGCTGGTTCACCAGTATGAGCTATTCAAGATGGCTGATCATGAAACTATAGACCAGATGTTTGGAAGATTCCAAACAATCACCAACAGTATCAGGTCTCTTAGAAAGGTCTATGAGAATAGAGATCATGTGAGAAAAATTTTGAGAAGTCTCTCAAAGCAGTGGAGACCTAAGGTAACTGCTATCCAGGAAGCAAAAAATCTGAATACTCTTTCTCTGGAAGAGCTTCTGGGTTCATTAAAAGTTCATGAACTTGAACTTAATGAAGAGGAAAACTCCAGAAAAATAAAATCCATTGCCAAGAAAGCTAGTTCCTCAAAGGTGCTTAAAGCTGCTGAGTCCTCAGATGAAGCTGATTCATCAAATAGTGAAAGTGACTCAGATGAGGATGAACTATCTTTCATCTCCAGAAAAATCCAACACATGTGGAGAAAGAAAAGTGGATTTAGAAAGAAGCAGTTCAACAAAAAATTCTCCAAGGAGAAGTCAGATTCCAAGGAGAAAGGCCCGCCCTTGTGCTTTGAATGTAAGAAACCTGTACACTTCAAAGCTGACTGCCCGGAGCTGAAGGAAAAAAAGAAATTATTCAAAAAGAAGAAAGGCTTGATGGCTACATGGGAGGATCCTGGCCTGTCTTCTTCAGATGAAGAAGATGAAGCAGGAGAATAAGCAAACATTTACTTCATGGCTGCCACTGCTTCAGAAAGTGAATTCACTGATGTTGAGGTAATGGACTCTGATTCATCTACTCTTCAAACTGTTTTTGATGAATTACTGCATGAATCATGCATACTGTCTAAAGAGTATAAGAGTCTCAAAAAGAAGTTTATTAAACTCTCTAGAGATTATGATAAGGTCTGCACAGTGAATCAAAACCTTAAGGATGAAAATGAAACATTAAAATCAAACAATGTTAGTCTGGCTGACAGGACGAAGTGTAAGTCTAATAGCTCTTGTGAAGTTGAACAACTGAAACAAGATGTGACATGCTTGACAGACTCTCTGTCAAAACTGGCTGGTAACTCAGATAAATTAAACCTTATTTTAAGGTACTCTAGATCACCACGTGACAAATCTGGCATTGCTTATAATAAAGAGAAGCGAGATGCATCTCTGAATAAACCAAAGGTTCATACACAATATAAGGCTTCTAAAGTCCGTCCACAACACACTAAGTCAAAATCAAGCCCTTCCAATACTTACTGCAAGGTATGTGGAAAAAGTGGGTATGTGTCATCTAGATGTATACATAACAAGCATGCAAAGCATTCACGACCTATGTTCACTAACAATAAAGGACCCAAGTCAATTTGGGTACCTAAAGATAAGATAATCCATGTTGCAGATCTGCTTAACAACAGGAAAGAAACAAAAGTCCTGGTACTAGGACAGCGGGTGCTCACGACACATGACAGGAGAAAGGTGTATATTCCAAGACCTTAGACCCAAAGATGGTGACTGGGTCACTTTTGGAGGAAACCAAAAAGGACAGATCATTGGTATAGGTAAAATTGGTAAACATCATTTTCCCTCCATTGATAATGTTCTGTTAGTAAATGGTCTTAAACACAATCTGCTTAGCATTAGTCAATTATGTGATAGTGGGTTTGTTATTTCATTTGAGAAGAATATGTGTACTGTGTCAAGAAAGCTGATGGATCACTCCTATTCACTGCCCAGAGGCAAAACAATCTGTATAAGATTGACTTAAAGGACCTCTCAAATCAAAGTGTCTCATGTCTATTGTGCATTGAGGATGAGGGATGGATTTGGCACAAAAGGTTGGGTCATGCAAGTTTGAGATTAATCTCAAATCTGAAAAATCATAACTTTGTAAGAGGTCTACCAAACCTTAGTTTCAAATATGATGCTCTCTGATGCATGTCAGAAGGGAAAACAAGTCAAAGGTTCATTTGAATCTAAGAATGTTGTTAGTACCAACAGACCACTAGAATTGCTACACCTTGATATCTTTGGTCCAACAAGGACTGCCTCTGTCAGTGGTAGGAAATATGGTATTGTCATAGTATACGACTACACTAGATGGACATGGGTTATGTTCCTTGCTCACAAGGATGAGTCATTCAAAGTCTTTTTCGTGATCTCGCAAGCGTGTACAGAATGAAAAAGGCATGTGTATAACTTCAATTAGAAGTTATCATGGGGGAGAATTTGTCAATGAGTTATTCCATGAGTTTTGTGAAGAAAGTGGTATTCAACACAACTTCTCAATACCAAGAACACCACAACAAAATGGTGTGGTAGAGAGAAAGAACGGATCTCTTCAAGAGATGGCTAGCACTATGCTCAATGACAATTCTGTCCTTAAGCACTTCTGGGCTGAAGCTGTGAACACTGCCTGCTACATTCAGAATAGAATATACATTAGACCTATTCTGAATAAGACTCCTTATGAATTGTGGAAAGGTAGAAAACCCAACATTTCATACTTTCACCATTTTGGTTGTAAATGTTATATTCTTAATACTAAAGATCAACTGGGAAAATTTGATACTAAAGTAGATAATGGAATCCTTTTAAGATTTTTCTGAAACTTCAAAAGGTTTTAGAGTTTAAAATTCTAGAACTTTAGTTGTAGAAGAATGTATTCATGTAAAAATTGATGACAAACAGTCTAATAAGAAACTATCAGAGCTAGATGAAGCTTTTGAAGATCTTGATTGATGTGTGGATTAACACAAGTGTCCTAGGATTAGTCGCCAAGTAATAAAAAGATCTATCCCTCAGAGACCGTGATCTCAAATAACAATTAATTATTAAATCAATTAAACTGGACTATATAGAAAAAAAGATTTTGAAAATATTTGATTTTTGTAATAAGAATTAACTTAGAAAATCAGATATTTAAGAACGCAATCAATTAAAAGAGGAAAGTAAATCAATTTGGGGTTTTTCAAATCTAAAGAGATTCCTAGGAATTGGGTTACCAACAAGATTGTTCATGTTACCAAATTGACTACCCCTTGTTAATCATCAAAATTGCTTTGAAGGCGAATTTATCCTAAATAAGTTAATGCTCTCTCTCGGGTTACAAAAACCGTGCCCAATTAAACCAACCCCTACTCTCGTGGTAATTGAATTTAAATTGAACCCTTTAAGTTTTGTGACAATTCGTGAACCCTCGAAGGACCGCTTCTAACTCTCATTATTTAAGTCCTAAGTTTGATTCCTATAGATCCAATACCTAAGTTCACTGCTAGGTTCCTCCTTAGAGTATTTATGACATGCAAATAAGTGCGCACCAGATTCACAAGTAATTCATGCGATAGGAACCAAATCGAAAGCAAATTGAAATTAACAAAGGGAAAACATCAATTCATAACAACAAAACAAATCTTGGGCATAGCCCCAATCCCTAGAAATAAAACTACTACTCAAGCATTGCCATGGTGATGGCAAGCTTGATTAACAAAAACATGAATGAAATCCTAAGAGAAGAGAAGAAGAAGAAGAGAACTCCTAATTTTGCCTAAGGTAGCAGCCCAAAAGTCCCTCAGAGTCCCTCTATTTTCGAGCCTAAGTGCTCTATTTATAGATTATGGTAACTTGAATCCCAATCAATCACAAATCCAGATCAAATCAGTTTCTAAAGATCCATATATTGCACGTCACGGTCGTGATGCCTGTCACGGCTAGGCCGTGACGAATTCTGACATGGAAGTTGCTTCGTTGGTTGGTCTGTCACGGTCGTGACCACCATCACGGCTAGGCCGTGATCAGTTCTGCCTGTGAGGGTCTGATTCAGTTGGCATGTCACGGCCGTGATGGACATCACGGGCTGGTCGTGACCAGTTCTGACTTTTCCATTCTTTCTTTTCAGCTCTACTCGATCATAGCCGTGATGGTTGTCACGGCTAGGCCGTGATGGGCTCTATTTGGCTCATTTTCTTGCTTTTCAAGCTCCATCTTCATGCAAGCTCCATCATGGTTAATCTCGAGCATTTTAATCCTCAATTCCTGCACAACAACACCACAAAACCGCCTTACCCGTTCCAAGGTAAAAACTAACCAAAATCAAATTAGAAATGCCTAAACTATATGAAAATGCATGCAAAATGTCAATGAAATATGAGGTGAAATCACACTCATCAAACTACCCCAAGCTTAGGATTTTGCTTGTCCTCAAGCAATCACTAAGACCAGTCAAGATAAACAATCAGAGCATGGATAGTGAACCAAGAACCCGAGTAACTAATCCAAGTGACAGTCATATTCAAATAAGTACCCAAGAGACAAAAAATTTCAAGTTCAATTCGAAGCTTAGGTTCCCTAAATTCATATCTCTCACTAATTCGGTCACTCTTCTCATCTCACTCAAGTGTTTAAGGGTATATGACAATTCGCTCAATTTCCTCAAGGAAGGTATTCTACCATAAGCTTGACTATTAACAAAATCTCTACTTTATTAATGAAAACATATAAGAATCAAGAGGTATTTTGTTTTGATTGTAATGGGGCCATGGGATTACTTGTTAGGTGGGGAAATCAAGAAAAGGAAAATTCAAGAAGGCTAAACAAAATATCAAACATTGCAAAGCATGATAACCTTCTAAAATACCTTTTTGGGCTTTAGTTCACTTTTCCACCTTTCTTTCTTTTTTTCTTTTTTTTTTTTTTATTTTATTTCTCACTTTCTTTTTCTCATCCCCTTCTCCATTTTTATTTATTTTATTTTATTTTATTTATTTGGAGAAGGGGAGATTTTCAATTCAAGAGAAATATTTCTCTAACTTTCTCATCCCACAATTTATTTTTCAACCTAACTTTTTACCCTTTTTGCCATACTTTAAAAGGTGTCATACCAAGCATAATTCATCAAAACAAATCAAGGTACCCAGAAAAGTATTTTATTCTTTTAGGCTCAAAATTGGGCAACTAAGGGGTAGCGTTTAATCAATCAAAGCTCAGAAGGCCAGAAAAATACCTAGTGCCTCAATCATTTTCAAATATGCTTTCAAAAATTTTTAAGTTTCAAAACGGTTTCAAGTCAAGTTCTAGATAATACAATCCTAGAGGAATAAAACACTCAATCACAAAGAATGAGGTAGATTTAGTGATTACCCCTTTTAGGCTCAAAAATCTCACATTTAGTAGTTTAAAATCAATGAGAAACACAAATCTAAGGAACCACATGCTAATTATCAACTATCAAAGATCATCTCAAGCATTTTTATTTTTTACCTATCACAAGAATACAAAAATTGGGTTCAAAAATTCACTGTCTCAATTTATTTGGCACCAAGTTTTCACAATTGGATGCATACTCTAAGCGATGGGCAATCTAATCATGTGATCATGCAAAACTATGCCTATATGAATGCAACATGAAAATTGCAAAAATGCAAAAATACCCCTACCCCAAGCTTAAAAACTTACATTGTCCCCAATGTAAATAATCAAGTCGGAGAGAGGAGAAAAATGGAACAACTCACCGAGGTGATAGAGGGTGCTGGCTCACATGCCAGTCAAAGAGATGCTGTAAAATGTGTCACGGCCGTGATGCTCATCACGGCTAGACCGTGATCAATTCTGGTCTATAGGAGTTGGCCTGTCACGTCCGTGAGTTCCATCACAGCTAGGCCGTGATACATTCTGATATTTAGGGTCCTTCTCATCACGCCCGTGATGGATATCACGGTTGGGCCGTGATCCTTTCTGATCTTCTTTGGTTAGCTAATCACGGTCGTGACCACTGTCACGGCCTGGGCGCGATCAATTCTGACTTTATTTTTCCTTGCCTTTTTGCTCTTACTACTTTCATAACCTGAAAATACCTGGAAAAACCATCAATTAATGATCTTATTCTCTTAATCTTCTCAAATTATTCAAAAACAAAATTCAAAAACAAATGGAAAAGGGAAAGGAAACTCGGGTTGCCTCCCAATAAGCGCTTATTTACGGTCTTTAGCTTGACCATACTCCCTTCAATCAACCGGGATCAGTTGGGCTTGGAAGTGCAAGAACATCTCTCTTCCAAGGAAGTCCTTCAAAGAGCCTATTCTGTTCATATGGCCAATTGCGCTTTCGCTTTGCTCTTTTCACTCTGAGTTTAATGGCCTTACTTCCTTCCGGCGGAAGTTTTAACTCCACATGATGAGCAACTCCCACTTCATCACCTTTTGGTGCATCATTCGTCATGCAAAGTTTGGGAGTTGCTTCCATATTAGGCTCTTCCTTCACCTCTGGAGGCATTATCTCAATCCTGCACACATGACTCTCAAAAGGAGGGTTGTTATATGAGTTAGTCAAATCAAAATCCACCCTACCTTCCTCTACATTTAAGGAGAGCTTACCATTTTTTACATCTATTATTGCTCCAGCTGTGGCCAAGAATGGCCTTCCTAGAATGATAGGGAATTTAGAATTCCCGTTCATATCCAACACCATAAAATCGGTAGGAATGAAAAATTTCCCTACCTTTATGGGAACATTCTCTAGTATTCCTAGAGGAGTTTTAGTTGAGCCATCCGCAAATTGTAAAGAGGATTTGGGTGGACTCAATTTCTTGGTTCCTAACCTCTCAAAGATAGTTAGCGGCATCAAACTCGCACTAGCCCCTAAGTCACATAAAGCTTGGTCTATTTTCTCCTCTCCAATTGAGCAAGAAATAGAGAAGCTTCCCGGATCTTTTAGTTTATGAGGCATATTAGTTTTTATCATGGCATTTTGCTCCTTAATTAAGCTCTTAGTTTCTATTTCTACTTGCTTTCTCTTGACCAACATTTGTGGGAAAGGTATTGGGGGTTGGAAGGTGGTGGAGGGACATACTTTGGCTCTATCTCTTCATCTTCGCTCATGTCCTCCTCACATTACACATCCTTCTCAACTACCCCAAGCTTAACATCCCTTAAGTATATAGCATTACAGTGCTCATTGGGATTAACTTCGGGTTGTCCTGGAAACGTACCCTTAGTTCTGGTATATGTACTAGCTTGTTGGGCAATCTGAGTTTCTAACATTTTATTATGGATGGCTAAGTTATCTATCTTAGATGCTAACTCTTTTATTGCCTCATTGACTGCCCTACCTTGTTGCCTAAACTCTTCATTTTGTTTTGTTTGAGTTTCAACAAAATTTTCCAAGAGAGACTCAAGTCTAGACTTTTGTACCTGAGGATACCCTGACGCGGGTTTCCTATTACCTTGGCCTTCCTGGAATTCGTGGTTCAACGTGTTGTTGTAGTTCCCGTAGGAGAGGTAAGGGCTATTCTTCCTTCCTTGGTTGTAAGAATTTAGGGGAACATAGTTTGGCAACTTCGGGTTCGTGTCATAGATGTTGTGACAAGAGTTCACTTGTTCCCCCGAAGCACCGGATCCAGGAGCAATACCACGTGGGCACTCCATTATGTCATGTCCCTGCATTCCACAAATCTCACAAACAATATTAGTAGCACCTATTGAACTCACATTATCCTTTTCGAGCTGATCAAAGCGTTTATTCAATGAGACAAATTTAGACATAATAAGATCAGTGCTATTCATTTCAAACTTACCCCCCGAAAGCTTTTTCGGGTTATTACCTCTTTCTGAACCCCATTGGTGGTAGTTGGTGGCTACGTTTTCAATGATGTTGAATGCTTCGGTCAGAGGTCTATTCATAAAGGCTCCACCAGCTGCGGAGTCAAGTGACACCTTCGAATATGTGGGCAAGACTCCTGCAATCTCTTGTAACGATCCCATTATGTGGGCAAGACTCCTGCAATCCCTTGTAACGATCTCAAGCTTCGGATAAGCATTCTCCATCCTTTTGGAAGAAGCCGATGATCTGAGTTCATAGGTAGGCAGTCTTAGATGGAGGGAAGAATTTCTCCAAGAATGCCTGCTCCAGTTGATCCCAAGTTGACAACGTATTAGCGGGCACTTGCTTCAATCAGGCTTTTGCCTTTCCAGTCAGAGAGGAGGGGAATAGCCTCAAGCGTATAGCATCAATCGGGGAACCATGAATTCTAATTGCATCGGTGAACTCCAAGAATGTCTCCACATGATTAGTCGGGTCCTCCGAGGGTAATCCTCCGAATTGATGTTGCCTAATCATGCTAATTAGTATAGGCGGTATAGTGTAGTTCTCCGCCTCGATTTCTGGCCTAGCAATCCCAGTTCGCAAACCCCTAGCATTTGGGGCTGCGTAGTCCTTCAGTGGTTTGGTATCCGGTAGATTCGCCATGAGTGGAATGAGAATCAACCTCTCCCTCTCTCTTTGTAGTCTCCTATGTCTAGGAAATGTCCTTTCGATTTCGGGGTCAACTTCAATAAGGTTTCCAAGACTTAGGGATCTTTGCATAAAAGAGAAAAACACCTATAAGAGAGAGAGAGATACTCTAGAAAGAAAAAGAGATAAATGAAAAAAAGAATTTTATTTTTTATTTTTTTAAAAGGAAATAATTAAAAGGAAAAGTCCAGAAAAATCAATTTAAAAATTAAATTGAGATTCAAGAAAGCACAGTCCCAAGCAACGACACCAAAAACTTGATGTGTGGATTCAGACAAGTGTACCAGATTCGTCGCCAAGTAATAAAAAGATCGATCCCTCAGAGACCGTGATCTCAAATAACAATTAATTATTAAATCAATTAAACTGGAATATATAGAAAAAAGGATTTTGAAAATATTTGATTTTTGTAATAAGAATTAACTTAGAAAATTGGATATTTAAGAACGCAATCAATTAAAAGAGGAAAGTAAATCAATTTGGGGTTTTCAAATCTAAAGAGATTCCTAGGAATTGGGTTACCAACAAGATTGTTCATGTTACCAAATTGACTACCCCTTGTTAATCATCAAAATTGCTTTGAAGGCGAATTTATCCTAAATAAGTTAATGCTCCCTCTCAGGTTACAAAAACCGTGCCCAATTAAACCAACCCCTACTCTCGTGGTAATTGAATTTAAATTGAACCCTTTAAGTTTTGTGACAATTCGTGAACCCTCGAAGGACCGCTTCTAACTCTCGTGATTTAAGTCCTAAGTTTTATTCCTATAGATCCAATACCTAAGTTCACCTCTACATTCCTCCTTAGAGTATTTATGACATGCAAATAAGTGCGCACCAGATTCATAAGTAATTCATGCGATAGGAACCAAATCGAAAGCAAATTGAAATTAACAAAGGGAAAACATCAAAAGCAAATTGAAATTAACAAAGGGGAAACATCAATTCATAACAACAAAACAAATCTTGGGCATAGCCCCAATCCCTAGAAATAAAACTACTACTCAAGCATTGCCATGGTGATGGCAAGCTTGATTAACAAAAACATGAATGAAATCCTAAGAGAAGAGAAGAAGAAGAAGAGAACTCCTAATTTTGCTTAAGGTAGCAGCCCAAAAGTCCCTCAGAGTCCCTCTATTTTCGAGCCTAAGTGCTCTATTTATAGATTAGGGTAACTTGAATCACAATCGATCATAAATTCAGATCAAATCAGTTTCTAAAGATCCATATATTGCGCGTCACGACCGTGATGCCTGTCACGGCTAGGCCGTGACGGATTCTGACTTGGAAGTTGCTTCGCTGGTTGGTCTGCCACGGCCGTGATCAGTTCTGCCTGTGAGGGTGTGGTTCAGTTGGCATGTCACAGCCGTGATGGACAACACGGGCTAGCCGTGACCAGTTCTGACTTTTCCGTTCTTTCAGCTCTACTCGATCATGACCGTGATGGCTGTCACAGCTAGGCCGTGATGGGCTCTGTTTGGCTCATTTTATTTCTTTTCAATCTCCATCTTCATGCAAGCTCCATCATGGTTAATCTCGAGCATTTTAATCCTCAATTCCTGCACAACAACACCACAAAACCGCCTTACCCGTTCCAAGGTAAAAACTAACCAAAATCAAATTAGAAATGCCTAAACTATATGAAAATGCATGCAAAATGTCAATGAAATATGAGGTGAAATTACACTCATCATTGATCTAAATATATCAGGAGAGAAACCAGAAATCAAGACTGATATTCAAGTAGACGACACTTATCAACAACAACCATAAACGTCTACCTCTCAACAGGAAAATGCTCAGAAATCTTAGTATTTCAAAAACTAACATCCTCAAGATCAAATCATTGGTGACCCCAATGACAAGCTAAGAAGTAGGTCAACCTTCAGAGAACAAAGTGATTATGCTCTAGTCTCTAAATGTGAACCGAAGACAGTGGATGAAGCTCTACTGGACGAAGGATGGATTCTGGCTATGCAAGAAGAGCTTAATCAGTTTGAGAGAAGTGAAGTTTGGACTCTTGTACCCCTGCCTAAAGACAAGTCAGTCATTGGAACAAAGTGGGTCTGCAGAAACAAGCTTGATGAAGATGGTAAGGTTCTGAGAAACAAGGCAAGACTTGTTGCTTAAGGCTACTCTCAAGAAGAAGGTATAGACTACACTGAAACTTTTGCACCAGTTGCTAAGCTAGAAGCTATTAGAATTTTAATATCGTTTGCTGCACATCATAGCATTATGTATTTTCAAATGGATGTTAAAAGTGCCTTTTTAAATGGCTTTATTAATGAAGAGGTATATGTCATGCAACCTCCTGGCTTTGAAAGTACAAATCACCCTGAACATGTTTATAAGCTTAAGAAAGCACTATATGGACTTAAACAAGCTCCTAGAGCTTGGTATGATAGGTTAAGTTCGTTTATAATGGAAAGTGGTTTTAACAGAAGAAAAGTAGACACAACTTTATTTAGAAAATCTATTAAGTTAGATTTCATTATAGTACAGATTTATGTTGATGATATCATTTTCGGTGCTACTAATGAATCTCTGTGCAAGGAATTTTCTAAGCTAATGCAGAAAGAATTTGAAATGAGCATGATGGGAGAACTCAAATTCTTCCTTGGACTTCAAGTTAAACAGTCTATGGACGAGGTGTACATCCTTCAGACTAAGTATACAAAAGAACTTCTAAAGAGGTTTAATATGGATGATTGCAAACCAATGAATACTCCTATGCACCCCACTTCAATACTGAACAAAGATGATAAAGAGAAAAAGGTAGACCAAAAGGTATATAGAGGTATGATAGGATCTCTTTTATATCTGATGAGTGTGATTTTACCTCATTTTTCATGTACATTTCGGCATGCATTTTGCATATAGTTAGGCCAATTTAGTGTTGATTTTGTATAGTTTTTCCTTTGGAACGGATGAGGTGGTTTCTGGTGTTGTTTTGCAGGATTTAATGGAAAATTGCCCAGATATCAGCCTTGGTGGAGCTTGGATGAAAAAAGAGATTAAAAGTGAAGATTATGAGCCAAGCAGAGAGTATCACGGCCTGGCCGTGATGGCCCTCACGGCCGTGAGGAGCAAGAGTGAAGAAAGATTGAGCCGAAAGTCGGAAGTTACATCACGGCCTGGCCGTGATGGCTATCACGGCCGTGACCTGCTAGTTGGAAAAGTCGAAACGATCACGGCCTAGCGTGATGGATATCACGGCCGTGATGAATAAGTGAATGAAGAGGCGCCCACGTCAGAGACCCTCACGGCCTGGCCGTGATGGCTGTCACGGCCGTGACGGGCGACGGACCTATAAATGAACCTGCACTGAACAGAAAAGGAACGAACTTTTAACCTAAAACAAGCTGCACTTGGAGGCGGTGAGGCCGAGGGGGTGGTGGAGAGGGTCTCTACCCAAAAAGGGGGCGTTTCTCTGCTCTTGGATGGAGAGAAGATTGGAGGAAGCTTGTCTATGAGTGTTCTTCATCCCTTCTCTTTTTCCTTTTTGTATTTCCTTATCATGAGTAGTTAAATCCCCATTGTTGGGGTTAGATGTAACTTTTCCGAACTTGTGTAATTGATTTGGTATTTTAATACAAGTTTCTATTTCGTATGAGTATGTGATTCTGTGTTTAATGCTTTCCTTGGATTAGCTACCCATAGGAATGATTTGTTGCTTTGATAGATGACTGGAAGGTTGGTATTAAGGCATGCTCATGAATCATATGTCAAGTAGGTCAAGAATCTAGACATAGGTGTTGGCTGCTTGCAATCTTATAAGTCTTAACTTAATGCAAAATCTCAAGTTATTCCACCTAAGACATTAGGGTTTAATTTGGGGTTTTAGGCTCAATGCACCTAAGACATTAGGCTTGAGTAATTTAGAAAAGGCTTGATTGGCATAATTGAATTAGGACTTGTGTTAGAAGCCATTTCATTGCAACTAAGGGAGGATTAGTGTAGTCTAACCCCGACAATTCTAACCACATCCCTGTTTGCATACCAAGTGTTTGACAAAATTACAAAAAGACAAAAATATTTTATTTCTTTAGTTTTAATCCCTCATATTTTAGATTAGTCTAAATAGTTGTTGAATTTGCGAATTGGTAATTGACATCCAATCCCTGTGGATACGATAACCGGTCTCACCACCGTATTACTTGATTGCGACGAGGTGCACTTGCCTTTAATTATATATCTTTAAAATAACACCGCAACAAGTTTTTGGCGCCGTTGCCGGGGATTGGTTTTGTCAATATCAGTAGTAACAAACGAGACAACTAGTTTAGACATTTTTTTATTGCCTGTGTATATTTGATATTTTTCTGTATATATTTGAATTTTTTGTTTTGAATTCTGTTTTGTAAGGTGGACAAAAGTCATGGAAAATTTTTATTGTCCACCTGATAAGGAAGCTTCCAGTCATGTTTTGGAGGACAACTTGTGGTGGGATGGCGATATAAATTTGGGAGAATTCTTTGAGGAGTTTTCTCTATCTCATAACATCCCATCACGAGTCGATCCTATGACTGGTGAGCTTATATATGTATACTCCAAGGAGGATTGGGAAACCTTTTGGGCATATTTACCACCTCCACCACCATGTATGATTCCCATAGAGCCACATGAGAAAAATCTGGTTCTGGGAACGAATGAAATTGAAAATGAAGTGGTGGTGGTGAGTGAACCACAACAAGAGGAATTACCTTCCACAAATCCTTGGGAAACAACAAATGAGGAGGCAGGGCATCTAGATAGCACTCCTTCCACCATGCATGTTGAGCAATCTGATTTTACTGCACTAGATAAATATGTTGGCTTGCATGCATGTGTGGACATTGGAAAGTTAGCCCCTCCCACTTGTCTGTCACACTTCCTTTTGTTAATTCCACTTGACCCGAGAGGAAGTGAATTTATAATTGTAAAGGTCAATGGAATTTCCACCCAATGGCTGGGTGGAATTGAAAATAAAGTTATTTTACTGTTACAATCACCATCCCAATTTCCATTTGATCCGGGAGGAGGATTCAGGTGATGATTTTTAATAAGTCAAGCTAGTGACGTTAAAGAAGCACTTATTGGGAGGCAACCCAACTTTTCTTAACCCTCCTCTTTAGTTAATTTTGTGTTTGCTTTAACCTCTTGAATAATTTGAGAAGCTCAAGAGGTTTGTTAATAATTTTTGTTAAGTGTCTTCAGATTTTGAATAAAGGAAGGAGAAAAAGAGCAGGGAGAAACAAAGCCAAAAAGTATGTGAGCCAACACCCGCTACCGCCTCGGTAAGCCGTTCCATTTTTCTTTTGTTTTATTTAATTTTTCTTTCCTCTCTCCAACTTGATTGTTTACATTGGGGACAATGTAAATCTTTAAGCTTGGGGTAGGGGTAATCTTTTTGCTTGCATTGTAAATGTTGCATTCATATAGGTTTAGTTTTGCATGATCACATGAATTGATTGCCCTTGCTTTGATTGAGCTTATGATTGTGAGAGCTAAGTGCCAATTAAATTGTGATAGTGGATTTTTGAACCCAATTCTGTTTATTCTTGTGATATGGCTGCAAATTAAATATGCTTGAGATGATTTCGGATAGTTGATGATTAGCATATGTTTCTTTAAACTTGTGTTTCTCACTGGTTCTTGAACTGATAAATGTGAGCTTTTGAGCCATTAGGGGGTACTCACAAAATCTGCCCCCATTCTTTGTGTAGAGTGTTATTCCTCTTGGTTGTTTTCTCTAGAACTTGACTTAAAACCATTTTAAAACTTAAAAAAATTTTGGAAACATTTTTGAAAATGATTGAGGCAATAGGTATTCTTCGGGCCTTCTGAGCTTTGAATGTGTAAATGCTACCCTTAGTTGCCCAATTTTGAGCCAAAATGAATAAAATGCTTTTCTTGGTACCCTGAAAATTTTTGATACATATACTTGATAAGGGACCTTCTAAAGTATCACAAAAAGGGTGAAAAAGGTAGTTGAAAGTTTGGGATGAAAGAATCAGTAAAAAAAATAAATAAATAAATAAAAAAATATTTCTCCCCTTCTCAAAATAAAAAGAAAAAAAAAAGAAAAGAAAAATAAATAGAGAAGGGGATGACAAAAAAATAATAAAAAGAAAAAGAAAGAAAAGAAGGGTGGAAAAATGTATTGAAAATCCAAGATGGTATTTTAGAAGGTCATGTTTGCAAAGCTTTATGTTTATGTAGCCTTTTGAAATATCCCTTTCTTGTTATCCCCACCTAAAGATTAATCCCATGGCCACGTTACAACCAAATAAAGACCTCTTGATTCTTAGGTGTTTTCATAAATAAAGTGGAGATTTGGTTGATAGTCAAGCATATGGTAGGAATCATTCCTTGAGGAAAATGGAGCGAATTGTTATATATACTTGAACACTTGAGTGAGTGAGGCAAGAAAGAGAGCCAAGCAAATAAACAAGCTTGGGGTGAGCTTCAAGTGAGCAAGAGTGCCCGAATCAGTGAGAATGTGAGTCTAGGAAACTTAAGCCCCTAATTGGACTTGAATTGATTGTCTCTTGCTGAATTGTTTGAATTGCCTATTGCTTGGATCATTTTACTCGGGTTCTTAGTTCACTATCCATGCTTTGACTGTTTATCTCTTCTGGCCTTAGTTTTTGCTTGAGGACAAGCAAAGTCTTAAGCTTGGGGTGATTTGATGAGTGTGATTTTACCTCATTTTTCATGTACATTTCGGCATGCATTTTGCATATAGTTAGGCCAATTTAGTGTTGATTTTGTATAGTTTTTCCTTTGGAACGGATGAGGTGGTTTCTGGTGTTGTTTTGCAGGATTTAATGGAAAATTGCCCAGATATCAGCCTTGGTGGAGCTTGGATGAAAAAGAGATTAAAAGTGAAGATTATGAGCCAAGCAGAGAGTATCACGGCCTGGCCGTGATGGCCCTCACGGCCGTGAGGGAGCAGTAGCTGAAGAAAGATTGAGCCGAAAGTCAGAAGCTGTCACGGCCTGGCCGTGATGGCTATCACGGCCGTGACCTGCTAGTTGGAAAAGTCAGAAACGATCACGGCCTAGCCGTGATGGATATCACGGCCGTGATGAATAAGTGAATGAAGAGGCGCCCAAGTCAGAGACCATCACGGCCTGGCCGTGATGGCTGTCACGGCCGTGACGGGCGACGGACCTATAAATGAACCTGCACTGAACAGAAAAGGAACGAACTTTTAACCTAAAACAAGCTGCACTTGGAGGCAGGCTGAGGCTGGTGGCTGGAGAGGGTCTCTACCCAAAAAGGGGGGCGTTTTCTCTGCTCTTGGATGGAGAGAAGATTGGAGGAAGCTTGTCTATGAGTGTTCTTCATCCCTTCTCTTTTTCCTTTTTGTATTTCCTTATCATGAGTAGTTAAATCCCCATTGTTGGGGTTAGATGTAACTTTTCTGAACTTGTGTAATTGATTTGGTATTTTAATACAAGTTTCTATTTCGTATGAGTATGTGATTCTGTGTTTAATGCTTTCCTTGGATTAGCTACCCATAGGAATGATTTGTTGCTTTGATAGATGACTGGAAGATTGGTATTAAGGCATGCTCAAGAATCATATGCCAAGTAGGTCAAGAATCTAGACATAGGTGTTGGCTGCTTGCAATCTTATAAGTCTTAACTTAATGCAAAATCTCAAGTTATTCCACCTAAGACATTAGGGTTTAATTTGGGGTTTTAGGCTCAATGCACCTAAGACATTAGGCTTGAGTAATTTAGAAAAGGCTTGATTGGCATAATTGAATTATGACTTGTGTTAGAAGCCATTTCATTGCAACTAAGGGAGGATTAGTGTAGTCTAACCCCGACAATTCTAACCACATCCCTGTTTGCATACCAAGTGTTTGACAAAATTACAAAAAGACAAAAATATTTTATTTCTTTAGTTTTAATCCCTCATATTTTAGATTAGTCTAAATAGTTGTTGAATTTGCGAATTGGTAATTGACATCCAATCCCTGTGGATACGATAACCGGTCTCACCACCGTATTACTTGATTGCGACGAGGTGCACTTGCCTTTAATTATATATCTTTAAAATAACACCGCAACAATATCTGACTGCATCTAGGCCTGATATAATGTTCAGTGTTTGCTTATGTGCTCGTTTTCAATCTGATCCTAGAGAGTCTCATCTCTCAGCGGTTAAGAGAATATTTAGGTATTTAAAAGGTACTACTAATCTGGGTTTGTGCTTTAAGAAAAATGATGATTACAGATTAGTTGGTTTTTGTGATGCTGACTATGCTGGAGATAGAATTGAAAGAAAAAGTACCGGTGGAGGATGTCACTTCATTGGAGCCAATCTTGTCTCATGGTCAAGCAAAAGACAAAGTACCATTGCACTATCTACCGTTGAAGCAGAGTATATATCAGCTGCAAGCTGCTCCTCTCAACTTCTATGGATCAAACACCAATTGGAGGACTACAATGTATTTATAAGTAGCATTCCACTTATGTGTGATAATATTGCTGCAATTAATCTTTCAAAGAATCCAATTTTGCATTCTAGGGCCAAACACATTGAGATAAAACATCACTTTATTAGAGATTATGTGCAGAAAGGTGTAATTGATACAATTTATAGATACTGACCATCAATGGGCAGATATCTTTACTAAATCTCTTGCTGAGGACATATTCCTTTTTATAAGGAATTTTTGAACATGTTATATGTGGATTAATTTAGGCGTCTAGCCTTATGTATGATTGTTTTGATGAGAATGCGCGTCCAATTGCTAGTTATGCACGTCCATTGCTTTTGGCGTCCAAAGCATAGTGAGAAAAAAAAATACGCATCCACTACTATAGTGAACCGCATCCATTGCTTGTCACACTACACGTCCACACATGCTTTTATTTGGACTCGTCCATTTTTTTTGGCTTATTTGTTTGACTCTTAAAAAAATTAATTTAATTTATTTTCTGTACTGAGTCAGAATCTCTAATCAATCCCATCATGACCTTTTTAGAGTTTCAAAATACCAAAGCTGTCTTACATTAAGTGCATGTCCTATCAGTTATTCTTTTTCTTTTTGATTTATTTTCAAAAGAAAAACTCTTGGCATTCAATAACTCTTTCATCTTGTACCTTCTTCCCTCCGAAAAACTTTTTCACAACTCATCTTCTCTAAACTTCATCTCTCTCGAGCCCTCTGTTTTCTTTCTCATATTCTAATCTCAAATTCACAACAATGGACTCAATCACTCCTCCTGCTTCTGTCTATGCAACTGACTCAATGAGTATCATCACTGAGTATCACTTCAAGTTCGAAGTATTGGAGGAATACAATCTT
Organism: Sophora flavescens; assembly: GCA_030762895.1. Lineage (NCBI taxonomy): Eukaryota > Viridiplantae > Streptophyta > Magnoliopsida > Fabales > Fabaceae > Sophora > Sophora flavescens. The sequence continues at coordinate 128,753,179 of CM061070.1, read as the reverse complement.
GATGTGAGTAAGTACGTAAATGCTGCTGGTGGGACGGTCCTTTCTTGGAGAAGGTTCCTATTAACCCAAATCTAATAAAAACCTTATGGAGGAAACCTGTTATTAGAGACACCGAGATTACTTCATTTGTTTTAGGAAAGAATATGATGGTGTCTGAGAAGACCATCTCTGAAGCAATTGCTTGTGCACAAGAAGGCTTAATCTTTAATGAGAACTGGGAGATGGACCTGGGTGGTTCTGAAACAATTGCTGTGACTTTAATGAAGTCTGATACAGTAAGGACTCACTCTTGAAGTCATCAGAGATGAAGGATGAAATCAGGATTCTTCATCAAATCTTGAACAAGACAGTGCTTCACAAAATTGGTTCTAAGGACAACCTCTCTGCCTTGCACAAGTTCTGTTTGAGCCATATGTTCTTAGAGACCAAAATCAACCTGCCCCACATCCTTTTCTCAAGGTTCAAGGATGCTGTGGAGAATAGGGAAACCATGTCTTCTATCACCTTCACACATCTCCTATCCAAAATCTTCAGACATCAAGGAGTTTATAAAGCCTTGGTTGAAAAGTCTGAACAAGAACAGAGTGCCCTACTTACTGAGGGATACATCTGGTCCGTGGATTTTGGAAGGAACAATCTGGGTGGCGTGCAACTTAGCACATACAAGCAAGTGGAGTTGGCCAAGCTTGAGGAGAAAATGAAGATTAAAGAAGAATCACTTGAGGCCAACGATGCTGCAATCCTTGTTCTAAAGAAAAGAACCAAGAGGAAGACTGTGGCTGTGAGACAACCTATCCCTAAGAGGACTACTAGAGGATCTGTCCTCTCTGTATCTTCTGGTCCTACTCTTCCACCTGCACCCAAAAGGACAAGGCAAGTAATCATGTCTGAAGAAGAAGAAGATGATGATGAAATACCTATTGCTGCCATTTTAGAAAAACAAACTGTTGTTGCTACTGTTGCTGGTCCTATTGCCAAGAAGAAGAGGCAACTAGCAAAAAGGGATAAAAACAACTATGGCTTGAGGTAATAACCTCTGCTGATGACCATGTTAGGTTAGCAGTAGATGAATTAGTGTCCAATTTGGAAACTCGGGCTGATAATATCTCTGCTCCACATGATGTGGATGATGATGTTTATGTCCCTATCCTGCCACAATCACCACTAACACAAATAGACAATAGCATTACCATTGGATCCCCCTTTCCTAAACCTTTAAAATCCTTGTTTCCAACCATAATTCCCACTTTCACTCTCTATAATGGAAAATCTTAAAACTGGGCCAAAGTCAAAGAGAATGGAAAATACTATTCCACACTATTCCACAAGAACCAGAATATATTCTAATAAAGTGGTATCCCTTGGCTGAGTATGGGTATGAACCCCTCAACATCTATCCATACTGGGTCAACCCTGAACCCCACACTCCAACTGACCCATTCCCTTCCCAAATGTTTAATGAACATGGACCTCTCCTTACCCACCTTCCCCAACAGAGATTCTCTGCCAGAAAAATCTACCCCAATCTAGTGAAACTTCCACCCCTTAAACCATTCACTGATGGAGTAGAGAGAATTATAATATCTGACTGGCACACTGATCCCAGCAAGAAGGATCTTGGGAGTATTCTCGAGAAAAGAGCCAGATCCTTCAGTCAAATTTCTTTTGTGATGGACAAGACTACCAAGTGGATTACTTTCAAACATCCAAGGGTATATGGAGCTGTTGTTGATCAGTTTGTGGACACTCTTATGTATGAGATTCTAAAATGGGAATTCAGTCACTTTAGAGTAGACAGAGCTGCATGGTTTGTCCCTCCAACATGGTTAAAGCATTCTTCTTCCACAAATGTTGGAGTCAAGCCTACCAAGATTTGTCCTAGGTTGTCAATGATAGATCTGAACAAGGACAAGGATCGGAAGCATCCAAGGCACAAAGGAAAGATGCCAGTAGTTCAAGAAATTATGCTAGATCTTAGTTCTGAACCCTTTGACCACTCACAGATGGATTACATTCAATCTTTGCCAATTGAGATGGTCACTGAGGCTAATTATGCAGGAGCGTTCTGGCAATCCCACTTAATTCACTGCACCAGAGAAGCCTCCACTTTTGGCCTAACTGCTGAAGAGAAGAAGAAAACTCCAAAATTTAGAGGCAAGCGTGGACTCTCTCGTGTCAGATATCTGAACTTCAAGTATCTTTGGGGTCTGCCAATTACAAACCGTGATGTAAAAAATTCTAATCCTATTCACTGGGCTAGGGATCTGCCTCCAAGAAAGAAGAAATCCTCTCCACCCTCTGCACCAACACCTTCTTCTCTTGCTAAGAAAGTTGTTGATGACACAGTGGTTGAAGAATCTGAGAGATAAGCACCTGCTCCAACTCCAACTATTGCTGTTGAGCAATCTGCTGGGATAGAGAAACAAATGTCTCAACCTCTAGCCTTGGCTGTGGTTCAACCCCAAGACACTTACTCTGATACTGTAGAAAGTTCAAGACAACTATCTATGCCCCCAAATTTGGAAGAAATGATTAACAAGATAGTTGAGGAGATTGGAAAGATTATGGAAGAAAAGACTGCTCGGTAGGAGGAAAGGGTCACTCAGAATTCAGACTGAGATGGCTCCAGCAGTTGTTGTTGTAAACAAGATGATGGATCTGCTGCAGGAATTCAAGCTAGCTCAAACTCAAAAACCACAACATCAACCCCCTCCTCCTTCTTAAACTTTTCTCTTTAGTTTTCTTTTCTTTCTCTCTTTATTCTGACAGTGATGGTCCATTCTCTTTACCTTTTTGTCTGATGATAAAAAAGGGGGAGAAATGGAAAGAAATTAAATTATTTGTTTTTATATAAAGTCAGTTTTGAAAAAGATCTTATTTGTTTGCATATGCATGTCTTACTCTCTGATTCATAACTGCTTTTGATTATTGCTATGATATGGTTATTCTCTGATTGATAACTTATATTTTATCTGACTATGCTTTATCTGATTGAATGCTATGTCTTAGGGGAAGCTTTGCAAGCTCTCTTAGACTTTGCTACTTAAATTTAATCAGTTTTTGTCATCATCAAAAAGGGGGAGATTTTTGGAATCAAAGTGGTTCTGGTTTCTTTAATCTCTAGGTTTTGATGTTAACAAAAGGATTAAATTTGCTAGGCAAAGTGTTAGTTGAGATCTAACAAGTGATTTCAGTTTATGCAGGAATATCCAAAATAATATAAGGTATAAAATGCTTGGACTCTTGTAAAGAATCACCCGTCCAAAGGTTATTTAAACTGTTTATATTTTAATCGTTAAGTAGACGGCTAACTATATCGCAGTAGACGTCCATAGTAGCCACGTCAGCAAACGAGTACTCTCCTTAAAACTCAAGTAGATTTCCTTAGTGCCTAACTAAAATTCAGTAGACGTCCATAGTGTCACGTCATTGGACGGAGTTTCTCTAAAGACTTAGCAAGTCCAAAGACTTGTGTGGACGAGCGCTTCTACCACATCAGTGGACGAGCAAAATAAAACCTTGTGTAGACGCGTTCTAAAACTGAGTGCCTGTAGACGGTTCTACATCTTCTATATCTTTACTACATTGAATGTGATTTAATGCAATTTGGACCACATTGAATTTATTTCAAATAATTGATATTTATTTCAAAGGAATATATGTTCTTTATAATTGTTTTATCTGGTTAATGCCTTGTTCCTTTGTGAGAAAATTCATAGTACTATCAAGGAAATACAAAAAGCCTATAGTACACTTGGAATTGCAAAACGATCTGTACGATGACAACTTTATTGCTGGACAAAAGCTGGGTTATACACAAAGGAGGAAAGAAAGTTTTTAAGGTATAATTACTCAGGACAGTGAGACTCCATTTTGTGCTTTTCTGATAACCAATGATGCTTTTCAACACGGCCAAAATCAAGCTATCAGTCTCAAAAGATATCATGCATTTAATTCTAGCTCTATAACGGGACTATTCAAATAACCGTTGAAGATTTGCAAGAGAAGATGAAGACCACTATATATATAGAAGGTCTAAAGCACTGAAGTAAACTTTTGTCATCTGAACATTTGAAAGATATTAAAAGCTCATATTCCCTTTGTAAAGCAAAAGTCTGTAATTCTTAAGGTTGAATGTTTGAAAAAATATTCAGTAGATCTTTAACCTTCATACCCTCACATATAGTGAGTTAAAAGATCTTAGAAAAATCCCCGTGATTGAATTAGAGCCTGAAGAGGCTTGACAAGAAAACAATACTTGTAGCCTGGAGAGGTGTAGAATACTTGTTGTAGAAACTATTTGAAAATAGTGGAGAGAATCCTTCAAGTAGAAGGGACTGGACGTAGATCTTGGTTGGAAGAGAGTGAACCATGATAAAATACCTGAGTGAATTTTCTATCCCTTATCTTTTACAGTTTTATTTATTTATACTAACTGTGGGATTTGATTTTGGTTTTGTTAATCTTTTAAAAAGGATTTCTTATGTGCTTAATCTTTTTATCTTCTACTTGTGAAAAAGTTTCTCAAAAAGGATTTTTGCGAAAATAATTAACAAACACAATTCAACCCTCCCTTCTTGTGTTTGCCTATGCCAACTAAGTCTTTGGAGAAACTCCGTCCAATGACGTGACACTATGGACGTCTACTGAATTCTAGTTAGGCACTAAAGAAGTCTACTTGAGTTTTAAGGAGAGCACTCGTCTGCTGACGTGGCTACTATGGACGTCTACTGAGATATAGTTAGCTGTCTACTTAACGATTAAAATATAAACAGTTTAAATAACCTTTGGACGTGTAATTCTTTGCAAGAGTCCAAGTATTGTATATCTTATATTATTTAGGATATTCCTGCATAAACTGAAATCACTTGTTAGATCTCCACTAACACTTTGCCTAGCAAATTTAATCATTTTGTTAACATCAAAACCTAGAGATTAAAGAAACCAGAACCACTTTGGTTCCAACAATCTCCCCCTTTTTGATGATGACAAAAACTGATTAAATTTAAGTAGTAAAGTCTAAGAGAGCTTGCAAAGCTCCCCCTAAGACATAGCATTCAAGCAGATAAACACGGGTCTTTTCAGTGTGCTTTGTCCTCACTCACACGCTTCCCGGGAAAACTTCCCTGGAGGTCACCCATCCCAGAATTGCTCCAAGTCAAGCATGCTTAACTGTGGAGTTCTTAAGTGATGGGCTACCGAAAAGAAGATGCATCTTGTTGGTATAGGTAGTATCAATCAATTCATATAAGTCATCCCCAACTGTATAGTCTCATACCTACACGGTCTTAGGATCCCTCTCATTCGAGTGTGTACAAGGACGGAGCCAGACTTCGAGGATGGGGAGGGCCAACTATAAAATCAAAGTTCATTAAAAAAAATGCATTAAGTTTCATATAAAATATTAATTACATCAATAATCTATCAAAATACAGAACAACTTTCTTGCATATCACGAAAATCATCTACAATTGAATCTACACTAAATTTTTCAACAATCTTCTTTTCAATGTATACTAACAGACAATATGTTAAAAATTCATCTTCCATCTTATTGCGAAGTGTTTCATATAAAAGATTGCTTTTGTGGCTATGGGGAATGTACTGGATAACTTTTAAATAGTTTTAAAATTAAACAAATAATAACTTTTGATAAATGATAGGGATCACTTCACTAGATAAAGTTACTTCTTTATATATACACATATATTCATTAATGAATAACTGTTAACGCAAATTTTTTTTTTTTGACCAAGAATAACTTTTAACGCTAATCCTTTAAAAAAAAAAAAGATTTTAACGCTGACCATCTATAAGATGGTTATTAGATAGTGCACCTACACTTCGAAATTTTGCATGATAATTGACATGGTACGGTTACTTTTTAGTGTGTATATGTATATGTTAAAAAAAGAGAGAAAAAAGCCCGGGCGGGCCATGACCCTCCTTGCTTAACACACAGTTTCGTCCATGAATGTGTAATCGGTTCGTTGATGTGTCCCTTCTTGCATCGGTGATTGCTCCTCGTCCTCGTCGGTATCCGGGTGTTACATGTTTGGTTCAGCTTTTCCCCCACATCAAATATGCATCTAGGGGTCAGACGTGATTTCTCTCTTGTGACCCAGATGTTTGGCTGCATGTGGGAACGTGATTTCTCCACATCAAAAGCACGTAGGAGTTGAAGCAGCACATAAGAGTTGAAGTGTTATGGAGAATCGATTTTGAATCAGAGGGAGGGATGTGTTATCTTATTTGCCCTTGTTTGTAGTTCAACAAAAACCTTCCTCTTAGCTGCATCTGTGTCATTTGAAGCTTAGTGTTTTTTTTAATCTTTGTCAATGCTTCTTCCCTTAATCGAAATTATGAGAGTAAGGGTATGAATCATAAGGGACCTGCAAGGGTGTGGTCTTTTAAATGGAGAAGAAATCTGTTTATTTGGGAGAAAGAATTGCTTGATAAGTTCCATGGGTTACTACAATCTGTGTGCCTGCTTAAGGATAAAGGTGATGATGGTGAGTTTGATTGCATTTTTGCTGCACTTTCTTGGTTTCCTACTGCTGTGCTGTTTGCTGATATGTGGATGTGACTTGGTTTTCCTGGTAATTGCTGGTGGTACGTGTGGTTCAAAGTGGTGTGGGTGGTTTTTTTTTTTTTTTTTTTTTTTTTCCCTGGGTGTACGTAATAGTTATATAGAAGTGTTGCAGCTGCAATTAGGGGCATGCTAAAGTGCAGGGGACATGAATTTGGATCTTTTAGATTGTAAATTAAAATAATTATCTTTATATATTTATCTTATTTGTTAATATATAATAATTAATTATTAAAATGGCAAAGAAATCTAGTTGAACCATATGTATATATACACACTAAAACCCATTTTGGTAATTACATACCTAAAAACAATTTTGATCCAAGTTATTCAAACAACAAGAATTGATAAAAATCACTTTTTTCTAAAAGGATATCCAAACATAAATCATTTTACTCTCAACTCACTTTCAACCAAAATCAATTCATTTCAAAATCATGTTTTTCAAAAGCAATTCCAAGACTGGTAGCAGGTTTAAACATTTTATAATGTATTGCCATCTCTCTGCCAACCGTTCCATCGTTGATGCAGCTGCTATTGGGTTGGGACTAGTTGAAGAAAAACACCATCCCAACCTTATGATCTTTATGGAGGAAATTAATTGCTTCCAATAACTATCAATGGCATAATGATAGGCATGTGGTGAAGAAACATGCTAAATTCCTTGCTGTTAGACACCAAGATTTAATGCCATCTTAGGAAAACTTGAGTCTTCGAAGAAGAACATATGAGCTCCGCCTTTGAAGTAGGACATATGGCTCTAACTTCCAAGAAGGAAACCTATTCACATTTAAGGAACCCAAGTCGGCTCCTTTCCTTTGGACTAACATATATTTGTTACCACTTTTTTACTTTGAAATGCATATTATCTCCCATTTGAATGTCTACAGAGTATAGAGTGTAGTGTAGCTGGTATGAGACTCTATTTTTCTTACTATTACCGTATTATATTTTGGTTACAAATAGTAATATATATGTTTGGTAAATTACTATTTTGATCCCTTATTTGTTTTAAAATATTCAATTTGGTCCCTCAATTTTTAAAATGTGTTCAAATTGATCTTTCATTTATTTAAAATATTTATTTTGGTCCCTCATTTGTGTTAATTTATTCAACTTGGTCCCTCATTTGTTGTAATTTATTCAACTTGGTTCCGATATTTTATTCAATTTGGTCCCTCATTTGTTTTATTTTATTCAACTTAATCCTTTATTTGTTTTAATTTATTCAACTTAATGGTGAAACTTAACGGAAATGACTTTTTTGCTCAACATTTGACAATTGAAGGACTGAATTGAATATTTTAAAACAAATAAGAGACCAATTTAAACATTTTAAAAACTCCATGATCAAATTGATTATTTTAAAACAAATAAGAGATCAAAATAGTAATTTAGCATATATGTTTTGGATACAAGACTATATATTATGTTTGTTTGTTTATTAAATTTCTTTTGTCACCGTGACCTTATTGACATAGGTGCGAAGTATCTATTAATTTCGTCGATGATTAATTTTCGTCGGGGAACCTGATTGGTTATCGTTAGTGGTCTTCCCACCCAACCATATTTTTTTATTCAAAAAATTTGAACCTAAGACCTTATTAAAGGGATCCGACCCAATTTCACTCCAACCAACATAAGGTTGATTACTTATGTTTGAGTCTTCAAAACGGCCACCCACATGTGTACCTACATGTACAGTTGTGATTCTGGTTGCAAATGATATTATAAAATTTTTAAAATTAGATAGAAGGCAGAAAATAAAATACAAAAATATCAATTGTGGATGATCATATGATTCATATCCTTTCAAGGCGGAACAAGTCATGTTTATTACGCATTTGCTTCCCTTTGAATGGTGAGGCTAACCTCTAAAAAAGTGACCATGCAGTCTAAAGCATCAATTTAGGCACATCACCTGCTCAGCCTTTCCCCATGAGTGTCTCACTGTCTCTACTCTGAAGCTAAGCACTTTTGCTCTCTAATCACATGGATATCGTTATTATCTACAGTAATTAATCTTTATTATTTGTTAAAACGGTGGAACTCTTTTCGAAGTTCCGTGTAACATCTTTTTCTCTCCTCTAATTTTCCTCCGTTTCAGTTTTTTTCATAACCAAGCATAGTGTATATGAGGGTAAAGACTGGGCCTCAACTTTGGTGATAGACTGATAGTTGCTTTACCATTATATATACAACAACAATAATGCATTATCTTCGTTAGGTGGGATCGACTATTTTACCATTATATATAAGTAGAAAAAATAATTAAAAAATTAAAAACTTTTCCTAATGGAGGAACATTATAGCTAGCACAAAATATTATAATTATATAAAATAAGCTATTATATAAAAAATATCACGACTTCATTTTTACAAATTTCTGGTAGATATTCATGCAGTCTTTATGATAATTTTCAACTAATAATTCAAAGAGTATGTTAGTGCTGTTAGGTGTTTGGAATTGTATGGAATTGAGGTTTAAATTTGGAATTGGATCTTCAAATTCTAATTTTTTTTTTTTGGAGGTCCTTTTTTAAAAATTAGAAAAATAATTCTATAAATCAATTTTTTTGAATTAAAATACAATTAACTTAAACCCTTTTTAATTTTCAGCATTCATTCTAATTTTTAAGAATTGTCAATTTCACACACATCTATAGACAATACAAGCAGAACAATATAGTAAAACCGCTGCAATTGCCATCTCCACCATCTCCACTGCCATGTTGTTCCTGTCTCCAATACCATTATTGTCAATTTAGAGAATTGAATTTAGAATTATAATTTTGTGTCCAAATATTTGCACCACCCAAATATAGAAATTATGATTTTAAACCAATTTTAATTTGGACATAATTGAAATTAATAATTGTAAACTACAATTCCAATTGTATGTAAAAGTATCTTTTAAAATATAATATTAATATAAGAGATTAATTTTGATATATTGTTAGGATAAAGTTTTCTCTACATTGTTGATCAATCATATATCATTCTAGTTATATGTGACTTTTAAGATAATTTTTTTTAAAAGGAAATATGGTCTTATGTCACCATAATTTATTGAAAAGAAGAAAAACGGTTTATCAAAAAAAGAAGAAGAAAAACAAAAGAAAACAAAATCATTGGGGGGACATAAACGAAAATCCATGCAAAATAAACAAGAGTCATCTTAACCTAACATTACGTTTTCTATTCTTCCTCAAGCTATAATTCTGAAATTTATACATAAGCACCGTGAAATCAAAATCAACTTCAATGGTATTATCACCATTAAACTGCTGTGCTGAGAAAGTCGTCATCTAGGTCATCTTCATTCATATTTCCTAAAAACTTGGCAAGTATTTTCATATCGTGAGCAACATTAGGATGCATAGGGGTTGAATTAGTCTCAGGAGTCTCAAGATTCTTATCACTAACTGTTAAATCACATGTAGTCAAATATTTTTAAGATAGTTATCATAAGAGTTAAATATTTTTAAAGATGTGTCAGTATATAATTAATCAGTGGTATAAATATTTACATTGATAATATATTTGAATCAAGAGGCTTGCTACCATAGGAGAATTGATCAAAGACAATGGTTAAGGAATATAAAAAAAACAACTTTATATGAGAACACTTGTATTACTTCTCAAAATAATAAGAGTTTAGTTTTTATGTAATGTCAGTGTAAAGTTTTTTACAATGTCAATCAATCGGAAATCATGGTATGAGTGAATTTTAAGGTAGTTAGGATAAGAGTCAAACATTTTAACTTATGTGACAATTTCTGATTAGTTGACTGTGTAAAAATTCTTTACACTGACAGTGCATACCTCGGTGTAAAAATTCTTTATACTGTGTAAACATTTCGTAAAACACATTTTCCTTCATTCCTTAATTCTCCTATGATTAATTCATTACTGTAATCATACTATGATACATAAAATTCAAAAATAATGTGATAGGATATGGATATAGTAGGGTGATTCCCAATTGGAGAAGGGAATGAGTCTCCTAAGAAATGGGGATTAAGAGGAACTTTTGATCTATTTTCTTCTTACTTCATTCATAACAGTATGGGTTATATATACCACTTTCTTGTACACATTTCAATTCCTAATATGTAGGATCTACTATCATCTGTCATAACAAACTTCCTCACATGACCATGCTCTACTAGCTAGCCCCTATTTTAGAATATTCTCTTATGTAATATTATTTTGCTGATTTCATATATAATCCTTGAAGTGAATGGGCCTTTGCTTGGTAAGTTTGGATCTGTCAAATATTCCTTGGACTGAGCCATTTCCAGATGTTGCTGATATCGAACTTTGTAGTGTATCATTACCGACCCCTTCAAATTGATCTTGTCCTCAAGATCATAGTGTCTGAAAACCCCATCAATGTCAAATTTCAATATTGGGAATTTTTGCTTCACAAACAAGTTGTCCAGTGTGGCACCCCAACAAACCAGTTGTTCCAAGAATTTAAGCTGAGGCATTGTGTAGATAATTGCATATCTGCCATCATCTTGTAAAGTCCATTTGCTACAGTAAGGCCCATTTTTGGTGTTAGCCCATGATTGACATACCCTGCTGTGAATTTCAGTAACTCTCTTAATCAGGCAAGCTTCTATGGGAAAAAAATAGTCGACTTTCTCTTTAGCATTCTTTCCCTTCAGTAAAACCGAGGCCCAATTTGTAATTGAAGGTTAGCAAGCAATATTCCTTCAATAGTAGTGAGACCCAATCTTTGAGTTGGCCCAAATATGTAGTGAAGCCCAAAGAGGTGCCCTCCATCAATGCAAATCTGCTCACTGAAAACCTAAAATTGTGTTGGCTGTTGAAGTTGATTCTCCATGGAACCCATGGCGCAAAGAGGTGATGCCGGTTGGCGGCACCATCGTCGGGGAGGAGATCGTTCTTGGCGGGCAGCTGGACTGAGACATCAAGAAGGCAGAGTTGGAGACACACGTGACGGAGGCGCACTTGACGGAAGCAGAGATGACGGATTGGAAACGTGACGAGTTGTAAACCTTCGACCATGACGAAGGTCGCACACGACGGAGCGGTGAGCCTCTAGGATAGCACCGCCGAGGTCAAAACAGAAGAGGCCCAACGATGTCCCTGTCGGTGATTCACCCATTGCCTGCAAAACCCTTCCTCTGTTCTGTGATTTCTTTCTCGAGGGGGCTCGTGGTGGCCATGGCAGAGAGGGTTCTTGAGGCAGAAAACACAAAGTAGATGGCGGTGCCGGAAAGGGAGTTGAAGATCGCTGCCTCGGCAACAAAAACGAAGGAAGAAGCCGTGGATCCGACGTCGGCACCGCCGTGAAGGCAAAGCCCTCACCGGAGTCTCGCAGTTGCTTTTCTGGCCCCAATTTGGTTGTGAACCCCTTCTGGTGCAATTTCAAGGGAATCGCGAAAATCGGGTTTAAATCTGTCTTCGCTGTCGAGTTGGTCGCGGGTACAACAATGTCATCCTTCACAAGGATTGGTTCGGCCATGGTGACTGTCCCACCAATCTTGAGGGCGGTGTTGTCGGTTGCTGGTGTGCGTGAAAGTAACGGAGCCAAAGAGAACACGGCGAGATTTGAGTGGCTCGAGTGCAGAGGTGGAGAAGGTGGGGAGCTTTGGGTTTGGCGTGACATGATTTGAGCTTGGATGCTTTGAGAGGAAGCAAGGTGGGAAGCATGGTGAAGATCCTGGGTGAGCTTGAATTCATGGAAGGCAGTGGTAAGGGCACTGATGGAGGCATGGAGCTGGGTGAGGTTTGCTGTTATGATCTGCATTTTTTTTTTTTGATGAATGAGGTTGAGTTACAAGGATGAAAGCACCAATGATGGGATATGTACATAGTAGAGTTATTCCCAGTTGGAGAAGGGAATGGGTCTCCTAAGAAATGGGGATTAAGAGGAACTTTTGATCTATTTTCTTCTTACTTCATTCATAACAATATGGGTATATATATACCACTTTCTTTTACATATTTCAAATCCTAATATGTAGGATCTACTTCCATCTGTCATAACAAACTTCCTCACATGACAATGCTCTACTAGCTAGCCCCTGTTATAGAATATTCTCTTATGTAATATTATTTTGCTGATTTCATATATAGGTGGTATTTGGAAGAGCTTATTTAAGTTTCTTTTGACTTATCTGATGACATAAGCTCTTATGCAGTGTGTTTGGCAGAGCTTATAAAAATAACTTATGTCATCCCATAAGGAGTTTTTGACTTATTTTCATAAGTCACTAGGATAAGCTTGTGGAATTATCATAAGATTTTATGCACTAAACACCCTCTCCGTGTTTTTCACTATTCGAATCCTCTCATGCCCCTTTCATTCTTTTTCTTTCTTTAAGCGTTTATGGCATAAGCTCTCATGCGATAAAGACTTATGTGATAAGCTTTTAATTAAGTTGTTTACCCAAACACACCCATAATCCATGAGGTGAATGGGCCTTTACTTTTTTTTTTTGTTGATAAAAGGGCCTATACTTGAGAAGTTTGGATCTATCAAATATTTATTGGACTGGGCCATTTCCAGAAGTTGCTGATATTGAACTTTGTAGTGTATCATGATGTATCAATGAAAATAGACGAGAATAGTTGGGCATCATAGACATTAGTCAACTATCGCCTTGCCATTCGGTTAAGCAAAGAACATCTGCTCCACTCTTCCATTGGTTCAATCTGTCGGTGCATTATGCTTGGACAGTATAGTAGCTACAGCATTCAATTTTTCTATAATTTTCAATAATGATGATATAGAATTATAGATATATAAGCATGTGATTTTATATCAAGATCTTCTCATATATTTCATCAAAAAAAAAAAAAAAGGATCTTCTCATATATTAATTATATATTCCCTTACTATTAATATAAATATAATATATTATCTTTGATTATGTATTTCCCACCAAATTATTTAATTTTTTTAAAGGAATTATTTATTTTTATTTGCAGTGAGTATTATGAACTATTTCATATGGTTTTTTTTTTGCCTTGAGAGGTTTCGTTGTGAAATTATTTTTTGCTTGGAATATTAAATTTTTATTTTTCTAGATTTGTCAACTTATTGCTTGAAGTTGATGCATCAAGCACAAAGATATCTAAATTTTAAAGTTTTGTTTCTCCTGTTAGATTAATGTCTTAAAAAAGGATTTCAATGATACAAAAGTATAAGCAAAAGCTATTATTAGAAGTTGAAGCAAAAGTTAATATTAGAAGCAGAAGCTATTTTATGTTTGGATGAGCTTTAAAAAATTGACTTTTATGATATTTGTTGTAAGAACATTATTGTCCAATAAAATATGTCGTATCCTCATTATCTTTGTTCTATTGCATCTACTTTTTTTAGAAGTTAGAAATTGTAGCTTTTTAAAAAACACAAAAATGTGTTTTTTCACTTCTTTTGCTTTTTTCCCATCCAAACACTCATTTTTTTTTTTTGTAAAAGCACTTATATTTTCTGAAAAATAAGCCATCCAAACTCCAAAGCATCAGAAGTTCAGAACTCAGAAGGTCTATCGAGCACCTGACTTAAATTGAGATTTGAATATTCAGGGGCTGTTATTCTTCTTGTCTCTTATTTTTATATTAGGTTTTAAATTAACCTCTTTTTTATTTTTTGTTTCATTTTGGTTTCTTATCTTTATTTTAGATTTTAATGTGATCACTTCCATTTAAATTGTGGTAAGAAGAGAGTCAAATTGATATAAATTTTACAAAATAAGGGATCATTTCGGACCATAAAAAATAAAAGGGGGGCATTTCGAAACAAAAAAGAGGACCACATTGATTTAACTTTTGCAAAATCGGTGACCATTTCGGAATAAAAAATAAAAGAAGGACCACACTGATATAACTTTATAAAATAATGGACCATTTTGAAACAAAAAATAAAAGGAGAACCAAATTGAAACTTAAAATAAAGATAAGGACCAAAAGAATTATTTAGTCAATATTTATCATAATTCATAAGCCAGTTTGGAATAAAGGTTTCTTGGATAAAAGCAGAACTGCTACGTTGTGTTTTCCTTTGTTTAACTTACCAAATAATGACTCTTATTAGAATGGAATGGAACTAGAATGAAATTATATTCTATTGCTGGGATGTCTAATTTTTTTTTTTTTTTTTTTGGATATAAATGGGGCCAAAGCCCAAAAAAGCGATTACAAAGAAATAAATCGGGGAGTAGAAACTCCCATTCGATCATCATGTAAAACCAAAAACCTGCAATAATCTAGATGGAGGCTCCTCTAGTAGGATAAGTTGGGCCCCACCACCACAACCCATGGTCGCTAATAAATCTTGATATTTAGGGTGCGTTTGGGTAAATAACTTAACTAAGCACTTATAGCATAAGGTCTTATTGTACAAGAGCTTATGCCATAAGAGCTTGAATTCAATAAGTCATGTGCGTTTAGATGCATATTTCCAAAAGCATTTATACAAAATTAAGGCGTTTGGATACATTATAAGTGCTTAATTGAGCGCTGGGCGCTACATCACCAAAGCCTGGGGCGCCACGGCTTCTGTTTCCACACTCGCGAGGCGAGCCAAGGTTCATGGGGCGAATCTCTAAAATCACTTCCGCAGAGAGAGGCGGCGGTGGCTGGCAACACAATATTAGGCGTTAGTCCGCATAAGAGCTTATGAAATGCCATAAGCTAGTTTTCCTAACTTATGAGAATAAGTTAAAAGCAACTTATGAAATGCCATAAGTTCTTTTCATAAGTTGTGGCAAACACGTGGCATAAGAACTTATGGCATCAGATAAGTCATAAGGAGCTTATTTAAGCTCTCACAAACGGGGCCTTAGTGGATGTTTGGAAACAAGTTGGTTGTTCCCGAAAGCACTTTTATAATAAAACAACTATTTGTAGTTTTTATATCTTAAAAGCAATTCTACTCAAAATTAATGTTAATCCAAACACACTATGATTAGCTTCCCGATAAACATGGTTGAATCAAACTGGAGGAGATTGTATATCTGCTCCACAATACTTGTTCTTCCCATCTTCTTGGCTTTCAAAATCTGCACTGGCAAGAGGGAATCCATCTGCACCTCCACGTTCCTGAAGCCTCTGGTTCTGGCTAGCTTCAATCCTTCAAAAACTCCCCACAATTCCGCTAATTTAGAATGAATGAAACATCCCATTTCATCCAAAACCCCTTGTTGCAACACAATGTTGCTGCCTCTTTGCTAGTCACAGGTTGACACCACAATACAAAACCGGTTCACATTTCAATACAAACCACGACGCCTTGGAAATTAAGATTTTTCATAGCATTCCTTTTATTTTTACATATAAATGTAGAAATGCTTCAGAATAATAAACAAAATACAGTTAGTGAATAAACTATAATTTTTTAATATTATTTTCAGGGGTATATCAACGATTCTTGATCCAATATAAAAATGGTTTTTCTAATGTTAACAGTAGATCTCTATCCCTGCTCCACTCTTCAATTGGCTCGATCTGTCGGTGCATTGTGCTTGGACAATATCCTGTCTAAACCATTCAATTTTTCTATAATTTTATATAATTGATACAGATATAGATATATAAGCATGTGATTTTAGATCAAAATCTTTGAAGATAAAATCACATATAATTAAATAATTTCATATATTAATTATACTCCCTTACTATTAATATAAATATATAGTAGAATATATTATCTTGATTATGTCTTTCCCACCAAATTATATATTTTTAGTTGCAGTGAGTATCATGAACTATTTTATATTAAGTTTTTTTTTTTTTTTGTCTTGAGAGGTTTCGTTGTGAAATTAATTTTTGCTTGGAATATTAAATTTTTATTTTCTATATTTCTCAATTTATTGCTTGAGCCAGACCATCCGTCATGGATATTTATGTGATAATTAATAATCTTATAATGAATTTGAAATTTAAATAACAATATAAAACAAATTATAAAGTGACGCATCAAGCGCAAAGATATCTAAATTTTTAAGTTTTGTTTCTCCTGTTACCCTGTTAGAACTTAGATCAGAAGTTCTATTGATTACAAGACTTAAATTAACATTTGAATATTTATCATAAGCCAATTTGGAATAAAGGTCCCTTTAATAAAAGCAGCACTTGTACGTACGGTGTGATTCCTTTTCCTTTAATAACTCTCAGAACAACTTTTTTTTTCCTAAAAAAAATATTCATTCATTGATAAAATACAACGAAAACAACACAAATTTAACATCGCTAAAAATCGAAAATGATGAATTTGCCACCAAACTCACAACACCCAAATTAATAGTATAACATGGCAAAATACCTACAAATGTGACAAAATCAAAGTGACCGGAATACCCATGCCTCCGGATCTGTAATGTTGACGTCCAAGTCTTGATTGAATCTGTAATGGATCGAAGCTGGTCTGCCAATCTGTACCAAATGAACACCGCAACAAGACTGGAAACCAAACGACGCCGCAACAAGATGACGAACAAAACACCACCGCACACAGACGACGAAAACATGGAAAAACACGAAAGAAAAACCAGATCTATATGGAAAAAACACTTATTTAGATAAAAAGAGAGAAAAAATAATGTAGATGGGTGATTTCGGGCCAAAAAATGCCCAAAATCACCCCTTCCGATGGATGGGGAAGAAGGAAAAGAGAAGTAGAGGGAAGGTTGAGAGAGAAATGCGGCTCTAGGGTTTTGTTTTTATGACGACAATAATGTACAACAACTCTCAATACACCTAACAACCACTAATAATAATAATAATAAATAGTGTAAAGGCCCAAATTGGTCCCTGCAAAATTTTTTGGGATTCACTTTTAGTCCCTGAAAAAAATAAAATAATTATTTAGTTTTTCAAATTTTTAACTATCATTCATTAATTTTATTCACGAGCATCTTTTATATATGAAAATAATTTTTTAAAACTTATACTAAATATATGAAACTTTTATTCTCATTTCAATATTCTTGAGAATATTTTTTTAAAAATTTATACCAACTCGATTTTTTTTAATGTCGTTTTTATTATTAAGTGAAAATATGCTAAATTTAATTTTAAAATCAATCGGGTGAAAATATACCAAATTTAATTTTAACGGTTGAATCAGGCAGAATTAATTTCAAACAACACTTCAACACTCCACAAGAGGTAACCGTGTAAACAAATAGAAAGAACAGGTCTGGTAAACAGACACGAAAATTTTGACATAAATACGAC
Source organism: Sophora flavescens (assembly GCA_030762895.1). NCBI lineage: Eukaryota > Viridiplantae > Streptophyta > Magnoliopsida > Fabales > Fabaceae > Sophora > Sophora flavescens. Next base: position 128,735,373 of record CM061070.1, on the reverse strand, counting down.
ACCTGCTACAGTAGCGTTATTGTAGCACCTTTTTTTAAAAAATTTTTGACTTTTTTAAAAAAATAAAAATTTTATTTCTAAAAAAACCCATTCACCAGATAATGAACTGAATTCATCAGATATTTGTACATGATTCACCAAAAAATTTATTTATAAAAAAAAACACATTCACCAAATAATGAACTGAATTCACCAGATATTTATACCTGATTCACCATATATTTGCACATACTTAACCAAAATTTACTTTTCAAAAAACCCATTCAACAGATAATGAACTGAATTCACCATATATTTATACCTGATTCACCATATATTTGCACATACTTAACCAAAATTTATTTCTCAAAAAAACCTATTCACCAGATAATGAACCGAATTCACCATATATTTGTACATGATTCACCAGATATTTGTACATACTTAACCAAAAAATTTATTTCTCAAAAAAACCAATTCACCAGATAATGAACTGAATTCACCAGATATTTGTACATGATTCACCAGATATTTACACATACTTAACCAAAAAATTTATTTCTAAAAAAACCTATTCACCAGATAATGAACTGAATTCACCAGATATTTATACCAGATTCACCAGATATTTGCACATACTTAATCAAAAAAATTATTTATCAAAAAAACCCATTCACCAGATAATGAACTGAATTCACCAGATATTTGTACCCCGTTCACCAGATATTGACACATACTTAATCAAAAAATTTATTTACAAAAAAAATTTAAATTAAAAAAAAAGCGTAGCTCTGATCATGACAAAGTCTTATTCTACATCACATGCAGACTTGTTCATACGGTGTACCGTATGTTGTCTGCCAAACTGTGTCATTTTAGCATTTTTCTTAGAAAGAAAATGATTGGGGTAATGCTAGGGCATTGATTCAAGGATTAAAAAAAACTTTATTAGTAAGTGTTGTATTTAGTATTTTTAGAAGTGATATAGTTAATTTTTCAATAAAATCTTACTCTTTTTAAATTTCTTAATTTGTAACCTTAGGATACTTGTCAGTGAGATTCGTTAAAAAAAAAAAACATACAAAGAACTAAAAGTTAATTAAACCAAGAGTCCCATATCCCAATCGGACCATTGCAAACATTTTTAGGCTCGGGATGGAACATAATGTATCTCATAATTGGTAGCCGTAAGACTAATTTTTCAAGGACGTAGAGTATCAGATAAGGGATAACTCATCTATCTATAGATGTAACACTATTCTCATCATCAGGATTCGAATCCTGAACATATGATTAAAAGAACCGAGCTACTAGTCACTTGGATCACACTTTGTGAGTGGACCATTGCAAACTTATTGTGAAGGTTGCAAAAAGCAGCATTACTATTTAAATTAGTTCGAAATTGTCGTTAATAATTTATATAATTAAGGTTTAATTGTACTTTTGTTCTTCTCATTATTGGTTATGTGTAATTTTGATCCTTATTGTTTTTTTTAGCAAATTTGACCCTTCTATTTTTTAATATTGCAAATTTGATATTCTCTCCAATGTCCATCAATTTTCAACGATCAGTAGAGAGCGACCACCGCTTTAAGTGCATAAACCTTTAGTTAAGCTTCTGTGATAAAGGATCTCGATATGGAACCAAAAAAAAGTTTCGAAAAGGACGGACGAAATCGATATATGATAGCGATGAACAATTGAATTACGTTGAAGCGGAAAGACACGGGAGGGAGAAGCTAAACTAGATGTTCAATGCGATTAGAAAAACGATTCCTATGTGTTTATCATTGGATAAGAATTAACAAATATTGAACGGACCAACTGAAGTTACAATATCCAAAAAAAAGAACCAAATGTGCTCAAAAATATTATAGGACGGGAAAATCGCATATGATGATGAAAAGTATTACTAAGCCTATAATTAATTTGATATACGAAAATATTATAAATAAAGTGAATTAATCATACAAACCTTCTATATGATATATTTTTCAAAAAAAAAAGTTTAATTATTGAGTTGGTCCCTGAATTATTTGGGAATTTTCAATTAGGTCCCTAAACTAAAAAATTTCTAATTAGGTCCCTGAACTTATATAAAATTTTCAATTGGGTCCCTGAACTAAAAATTTTCTAATTGGGTCCATGAATTTATATAAAATTTTCAATTTGGTCCCTAAATTAAAAAGGTGAATATATAAAATGAAAAATAATAAAATGATAGATGATAAATTTTTTTAAAAAAATTATATTGTTTGACATAATAATAAAATGACAAAAGATAAATATGAGAAAAACTCACTATTTAAAATATAATAATAAAAAATAAAACTTAGTGAGAAAAACTATTGTTTAGCATAATAATTAAATAAAAATAAATAAATTTGAGAGACAAAATTTAATTCTTGAAATGATAATAACAAAATAATAAAATATGAAATTATGCTAGAAAATTCATGTTTTATATCAAATATTAAGAAAATAAACTGACTCAAATATTTAATATTTGAAATAACATTAAAATAATAACAATAGACATAACAAGCAAAAATATTATTTAAGAAATATTAAAATAATTTAAGAAAAACCTCAATTAAAATATAAAATGACATAATAAATAATAAAATAAATTAAATAACTCAAAATAAAATTGACAATCAAACTAAGATGTGATATTTACTTAACTAGATTCTCTATTTATTTATTATTTCAAACAATAACTTTGTTTTTAATTGAGACTTATTTTATTTTATTTATATTTTTTAATTGAGGCTTATTAGTTTAATTTCTTAAGATTTTGTTATAAAACATTATTTTCTAGCACAATTTCATATTTCATAATTTTATTATTATCATTTCAAGAACTAAATTTTGCCTATCGTATTTATCTATTTTTATTTAATCATTATGCTAAACAATAATTTTTCTCATTAAGTTTAATTTTTCATTTAATTATTATTATTATTTTAAATAGTGATTTTTTTTTGTCATATTCATCTTTTGTCATTTTATTATAATGTGAAACAATATTTTTTTTTCTAAACTTCATCCTTCATCGATTTATTACTTTTTATTTTATATAGTCACATTTTTATTTTAGGAATCAAATTGAATATTTTATATAAGTTCAGGGATTCAATTAAAATGTTTTTAGTTTAGTAACCCAAATAAAAATTTTATATAAGTTGATAGACCTAATTAATTTTTTTTTAAATTTAAGGATCTAATTGAAAATTTTCAAATAGTTAAAGGACTCAATAATTAAAAAAAAAAAAATTGTTTGTTATGATTAGAGGGTGACAAGGACAGGAGCTTCCATGTGATGCCGCGTAAGAGAAGACAAGGAAGCGACACGTCACAGATCCCACCTTCACTGGTTACGCAGCCTGATGTCTTATATGTTCCCTTAGTTAGATCTACTCTCATTCATTCCACAGCCCTCACTCCCATCTTCTTCTTCTTCTGCAACCTTCATCCTCAAATTCTGCTTCAGATCTAATCTAAGGTTCTCAGACCAGAAAGCTCTCAACATTTATCATAGATTGAAGGCTGAATTTGGAGGATGAGGTAATCTTTTGGGGCCAAATGATGGGTTTAAACCCATCCAACAAGATGGGTAGTGGTAAAGGGTGGTTCGAGCCATCACCAAAGAGGGTTCCAAGAAGGGTCTGGTTAAGCTTCCAAAATTCAATGGGTGTCCTCGTGGGTGGAAATCACACTTCATCCAGGTTTTGCACTCGCTAATTCCTCTCCCCCCTCTTCCCCTTTTCAATCTTTCAACCCGAAGTTCTTGTCTTTTTGACAAAAATACTCAAACTTTCTGTTCAATTTCAACTCCCAACTCGTGAATTTCATGGATACGAAAGCCCTGAAATTCCAGATCCTTAATGGGTCCATAGCGAGACGCGTGTTCTTTCGCTCAATCGTGCTTGCCTCTGCTATTTCCATCGTTACATTGCTCCGAGCAATGTCTAGCTTCGATTTGGTATCATTGGCTCCCATGTCGTATTTCGATTGTGCTAAGGTTTCAGATTCGCATGTTGAAAACGTTACTTTGAGCCCCGGTTCCTACTTGTTTCAGAGCAGGGTGCTTAGCACCTTCTGGGGCTCCTTTGATTGCAAGAAAGATGCAAACTTGACCGTGAATGTGGTCAATGAGTTAATGGGTAAGCAACTATTGAACATCGGAGCAAAAAGCCTCTGCATTGGAGAAGGGTCTTCAATGGCCATCACGGCAATGAAACAGTTAGGATTCTCCAGTGTTAGTGGTGTTCAAAGACACAGCTTTTTCTCCCTCATGCAGAAGAAGATCGTGTGTGAGCTTGATTACCAGGACTGTTCATTCGATTTCGTGTTATCTAGGGACCTTGATAAGGTTTCAGTACCTGCTTTGCTTGTGCTTGAGGTTGAACGCATCCTTAAGCCTGGTGGAATTGGTGCCCTTCTTGTTGGTGCCACTGGTTCCAACCCCAATGACTTGATAAGGTCTGCTACACCAGTTTCTTCACTGCTGAGATCTTCTAGTGTTGTGCATGTGGGTTCTGTTGATCAACTTAACCTTGTTGTGTTCAAGAAAAGATCTGAGAATGCAACTTCTTTCTATCAGTATAGCCTTCCAGCAGATTGTCCAAGTCTCACTATGACCAAACCTCTCATTGAGCTTATGGAACCTCTTAGTGAAAGTCCACCTCCTGAGTATGAGAAAAGGATTCCATATTTGCCCAAGTTTGTGGATGTTTCTGCTAGGAAGAGGCTTGTGTATATTGATATTGGGGTAGGAGAGCTCCTGAATGCTAATGTTAGTAGTGATTGGTTCTTCCCATCTTATCCCACTGATCAGAATAAGTTCAATGTCTATTTTGTTCACTACAACACTTCCATCTTGTTGTCCTATGTGAAGAGGCCTGGTATCACCTTTGTTTATCACCCTGGATTGGCTGGTAAGGGCACGACCAAGATTGATAATGATGGAGACTTAGATCCATATGTGGGGGAGGATGAGTTTGATTTCCTTTCCTGGTTCAAAGAAACTGTGCAATATGCAGATTTTGTGGTTCTGAAAATGAATGCAGGAAAAGTTGAACTCAAGTTCCTCTCGGATGTATTTGACAGTGGAGCTATATGCTTTGTTGATGAGTTGTTTCTAAGATGCCCAGGGAATGGAGGTGATGATAGAACTGTGATCAGTAAGGAAAGCTGCATGGATATTTACAAGGGTCTTAGAAGCAACGGTGTCTATGTCCATCAATGGTGGGGAGACTAAATTGCATCAAGGACGATGTTGACCTCGTGTTAAATCTTTGATGATTATGGTGTGAGAGAATTTGTGTGTTTGCAAATAACTTCTCTCTGTTTATGTATTTGGACTATGCTCCAACTATGTTGTGTGTTTGTTGTGTGTCAAGTATGTAGGATGCTATGAACATCCGAGTGCTTTGTGGTTGGGCGCTTAATCCTAAATAAGCAACCATTATCGTTGTTCTGTTTGCTAATAATTTTTGTTGTTTTTGTTTCTTTTAAAAGTTCGGGGGGATGTGGAATGGGTTTTTGACGACAAGTAGAAATTGCATGGATCATGATAGACTCCAAAACAACAAATTTAAAAATGAACGAACCAAATTTTATATTGGATCAAGAATCGTTGATATACCCATCAGCCATTATGATGCCGTGGAGAGTTTTCACCTTTATTAGTTACACGACAATTTCCCTGGCGAGTGGATGATGAAGCTGTCAATGTCAGCCTACCCACAACAACCCAGCTCTTGCCCCCCACAAATTGCAAACAAAAAATAGCTGCAAGTTACAAATGCTGCCAAACATTGACATCATCCGTAACACGTAACTGAAAAGCCCACCGGAAACAAGAAACTGGATGTAAAAAGCGAAATCAAAGCATCCGGTTTTTTTTGAAACGAGAAAGCTGGTTATATGAGGAAAGACAACCTGCTGGCAGGGGTACAAGTATTATAGACAATGAGAACTTTCATCCAGTTCACATTTTGACATGTAACAACTATCACGTCCTAAACTAATCCAGGTTTCAAAAATGGCTTATTTGTCTAAAAGTAAATAGAGAGGTAATTCCCAATCACAGAAACAGCACCTTCACACTCACAGAAACAGAAAACAAAAGATAGAGAACTGCAGAACTTGTAGAGTCTGCTCCCCCAAGCCCAAGGCCCCAAATCCCCGCCCAACATGCTACCAAACGTTCACCCCAATGCCACACAATGAAGGTAACATGTTACAGCCTAATTCCCTTTTCTTCCCCTTGTTTTCTCTTCCCCTGCCACACTTTCCATTTACCTTCAGCGACCCTGGCATACCTACCACACCCACCTTATTCGGTACTATTTAAGACTAGAAACTATTCCATATATAACAGCCGTGAGAAAATACTGGTAACGAAATCAACCTTTTAAAAGTCATAAAACATAAAAGGTGACCCAACGTACGAGGCTTCCACCTCGTAGTATCTAGGATGGGTAGATGTATGCAAACTTACCCTCACTGCGAAGAGTGTTTTCTGGATCTGAACCTGTGACCTCCAGGATACAAGATCACAACTTTAATGTTGCACCAAAGCTCGCCCTCAAAAAGTTAGAAAACATATAAGTTTTAAAAAAGTGTCATTATATTTAGAAGCGACGACAAACAAGCTCGGCGGAGGCATTGTCTTACACAATCAGGTGCAATGCCAGCCTGCTGTTCATGTTAAACCCCGTGTCATATTCCATTTTTTTTATGATCATTGGAATAACAGAAAAATGAGGGGGAAACCATGAAGAGAAGAAGAAAACAGGAAGAAGTATTAAATTATAACAGTTGGACTGTACAGGAAGCTTGAGGCTCTAACAAAGTATCTTCTTCACTCCTCAGGCCCTACCTTTATTTCCAAAAGCCTCTCAACTGGTTGTCTGCAAATTGGGCATCTATTTGTCTGGAACCTCAAAACCTTTGCACATCCGCTGCACATGCACTGCAAAAGGAAAAGGAATCCAGCCAAAGTGTATCAAGCACTGAAGGACTGATTAAGTAGCTTTCAACAGTTAAATTTGGCTAAATCGTCATCAGTTTGCAAAGAGTTTAAGACTGACTGGCGATAGACTAACTCAAGTGTCTGAAATAGAAGGGAGATTTAAGTAATAAAACCTGTTTGTTACTAAGATTGATCATAATATTGATGACTGACATCAGCACCATTCTAAATCTATCAACTAATCAAAGAAAATTCCATTCAAGAAAGCGAAAACAATACCATATGTCGGCAGGGATGGACGATTGTGTCCCGGGGCTCTGACAAGCAGATGACGCACTCCTTTCCTCGGTCATTCTCGTCCACGTCACTCTCCATCGAATTCTCAATACCATATATCTCTTGCAGCTCATACCTCATTCCATTCACCCACAAGATCTGCTTAATAACTTTCACCCTGAATTCTCCTTTCTCCTTCTCAAACACTGCTTGGGTTATCTGAGAGTTTGTGCCACCAGATGTTGGAGTTTCGTTTGATCCATCATGATCCCCAGATGATGCATCTGCCTTCACTGCTAGAGGGTAGACATCCATGTCACCCACTTTCAATAACTCTAACTCCTCAAACATTGAAAAATCAATACCAGTTCCAGCTTGCTGTCTAAACTTCTGGCCAAGACCTTGCTGGAAATGCACAGTCACAGGTGCAAGATGGTTATCCTTCATTGGTTTGAGATTACAGCCTTCACCTTCTTTTGCAAAGAAAAATATGGTGATGCTGTTAAAGAGATAAAAAGAAACAAAACCTTTAGAAGAAGTAAATGAAGAACTCAGTATAAAATGTCCACGCTTAGCATCTTAAAGTACTAAAGTAACGGACATGCAACCAAAATGATACACATTAAGCTGCTTACTGCTTACATAAGGCTCCTCAATATAGGAACGCAATAAGTACTTCAAATTACTCTGAGTAATTTAGTGACATTTTCAAAATCAGTTTCTTTGCAGTATTGGCGCTTGGCAAAAAGCACAAGTAAAACATGCATTGAACCATCTATTCAGAAACTTAATAGGGAGAGAGTAAGTATTGCTTCTACATATACCTTGCAATAAAGAAGCCACTTTTTTATTTTCTTTTGCTACTATCTTAGCCATGATTTTTAGAATAGTGATAAATGGAAGTAGCACTACTTCCACCGCGAAACACTGATTCTCTTCCAACTATTCTATTCCCCAAATTGCCAAATTAGAATTTCAATTAAATGAATAAAATATAAAATATACTGATGGCAGAAATGAAATATTTTTCAAAATAAAGAAGATTGTGCTAGTAATTGTAAACCAGCCCCCAACAGCACAAAAACCTCCCAGTCAAACTATTGAGGAGCTACCAGTATGACTTTTCCATTGATATGGCATTCGTTCCGTTCTTAAACAAAACCTAACATTTTATAAGCATTTCTTGAATAAAAAAAAAACAGAAAAAAGGATTAAAAAGCCCCTCGAAAGAATACATCAAATGGAAAAAAGGTAAAAAAATAGTGTTAATAAGCAATATTGATTGACAGATGAAGATATATTTTCACTCTAGTAATCTACAACAACAACAACCAAGCCTTATCCCACTAGGTGGGGTCGGTTACATGGATCATACGGCATCATAATGTTCTATTATGAATCATGTTAATAGTTAAATCATTGGCCTCTAAATCTTTCTTAACAGTTTCTCCTATAGTTTTTTTTGACCTACCTCTGCCTCTAGCGATTGGATTGCCCTCCACCTGGTCCACTTTCCTTACTATAGAATCTAAAGGTCTCCACCATACATGTCCAAACCACCTAAGTCGAGATTCAACCATCTTTTCTACAATAGGTGCTACCCCAACTCTCTCTCTAATGCTATCATTCATAATCCTATCACGTCTAGTTTTTCCGCGAATCCAGCGCAACATTCTCATCTCTGCTACATTGATTTTACTCGTGTTAATTTTTTACCGCTCAACACTTCGTCCCATACAACAACGCCGGTCTAATAGCTGTACGGTAAAATTTTCCCTTTAGCTGAAGAGGTACCTTTTTATCACACAAAAAACCCGAAGCCTTCCTCCATTTCGACCACCCTGATTGAATCCAATGGTTTACATCTCCCTCAATTTCTCCGTCATTTTGTATAATAGACCCAAGATATTTAAACCGTGTGACTTGTGGTATGTTGTGGTCTTCAACTTTCACCTCTAAGCTAGAAGTGTTTCACCTTTTGCTAAACTTACATTCCATATAATCCGTCTTGCTTCTACTCAAACGGAAGTCATGTGCCTCTAAAGCTTGTCTCCAAGTCTCCAACCTTCCATCTATATCCTTTCTCGACTCTCTAACTAGAACTATATCATCTGTGAAAAGCATGCATCGCGGTGCTGCCTCTTGAATGTGCTCCGTAAGTACATCCAAGACCAGTAGCGGAGCTTGACCCAATCTTTTGAGGGAGCCAATTAATAAATAGTAAATACATACATATAAATTTCACATGTTCAATAAATTGGTTTAAGTTGTAGTGGTTAACTCCAATAGATTTACGCTCAACATAGGGGTTCGAATCTCACTGGTGGCTTTTTTGGCATTATTTTTATGTAAAATGCAATAATAATAAAATAGAAAAACGTTTAGCATTGGAATGGAATCGAACCGGGATCATTTACATATGCGGGAATGTAGCTTGGCCGCTGCGCTAACATGTACATCTGGTTTCTATATGGCAAAAAATTATATATAATATAACTTTGTTACTATAATATGTATATATATCAACAAAGAATTTTTTTTTTTGGGGAGCTGTCCTTTAGAAGATCCACCTCTGTCCAAGACCAAGGTAAAAAGATAGAGACTTAAAGCTGACCCTTGGTGCAGACCTATGGTTATTGAGAAATCTTTTGTGGCTCCACCCTGCGTTCTCACACTAGTCGTGGCCCCCTCATACATATTTTTGATAGCTCGAATATAGGCAATCCGAACACCTTTCTTTTCTAGGGCTTTCCACAAAACCTCTCTTGACACCCTATCATACGCTTTCTCCAAATCAATGAAGGTCGTGTGTAAATCTTTTTTATCCCTTCGATATTGTTCCATCACTCGTCGAAGCAAGTAAATTGCTTCCATGGTCGACCTCCCGGGCATAAAACCAAATTGGTTGTCGGTTATTTTGGTTTCTTTTCTCAGTCTCCATTCAAGCACCCTTTCCCATAGCTTCATAGTATGACTCATAAGCTTAATCCCCTATAATTTGCGCAATTTTGTATATCTCCCTTGTTCTTGTAAATCGGAACTAAAGTGCTTCTCCTCCATTCGTCCGACATTTTCTTTGACCTCATAATCTCGTTAAAAACCTTCGTGAGCCAACTAATGCCTTGATAGGAACCAACTGCTATTACTGTGGAAATTAGGGAAATTCCCTTACAAAATGTGTAATCCTAGAGTATTTGAGAGACTCTAGACTCTCCCAACGCCCAAAGGGCCCAACTATTCCCAAAATACAAGATATCCCCCTCTCAACTTCTACTCTTCTATTTATAGGCAACATGCCTTATTCCCTTAACCAACTTCCTAACTAACCCCACTAACCAATTAACTAACTACTTAACTAACAATATCTAACAATACTCCCCCCCTAACTTTCACCTTGTCCTCAAGGTGAAGGACTTGTCTCCCACCAGGGTCCCATGGAACTAGTGCACATAGAGGTGGTTCTCTTTTGACGGACCATTGCCATGTTAGTGTCATGATGATTCTGGTTGCTACAAGTCCTTGAATACTCTCGAATCCTTGCTCTGCACTATTGCCCCCTGGGTCAAATAACAACAAGATCTTTTTGAACGTCCCCTCATGCATATGCCCTCTCCGTCCACAAACTGTAGATTCAGCATCTATTAAACATTTGGGCTGTGACCCAATATCAAAAGAATTCTGGTACATGGGCTCGATAATGAATGAATTTGCATCAACCAATACACACCAAACCTTCATTTTATTAACACACTGACTATCTACCTTCTGAACCAATTCAGTTTTGGGTTGTAGCCCAACAATGAAGGAATTTTCATTAATGGGCCTATTAGTTAATGCCAGCTGATGAACTATAGCACCCCCAACAGTACATCTAATAGCCCATTGCTGCATCACAAATAATTGGGCCTCCCCCATTAAGTCAACACAGCCCCGATTTCAAGTGCCGGTCTTACCCTAATGCCCTTGTCTCTCGTATGTGCGCTTTTGCCTCCTCCTCTTCCCCACCCGTCCACCTTGACGACCCACCAATGAGTGCCACGGTCCGGGAGGATTCCGTGTGGTAGCGACTGATCGGACCTCTGTACCTTAGCATCCTTGCTCCCATCCATGCGGCGGTGCTACTGGCTCGGTGTTGCGATGCGCGTGTGCTCTCCGCCCTTGCCGTAACCGCGAGTGCACGATCCGCCTTCGCAAGAGTATCCCGGTCCGGCGATTCTGGCGGTGACCTGACCGGAGAAGTGCTACTGGTCACCGTCTCAGTTCTTGTCGGCGACGCAAGCGAACCACCCATAGCCGTATGTTGTTTCCTATCCGGAGGTTTAGGTGGCGGTTTCTGCACTCCGCCTTTGTAGTTGCCAAGCGAGGCGCCCTTTTTGTATGTCTTCTCTCTCTGTTGCACCACTGTCAATGGCCCATCGCCCTCTGTCGAAGAACTCGCGTCTGGTGGTTTCGGCGGTGGTAAGAGGCTGACCCGCCTACGTGCACCTCGTAGTCTCCTTTGAATCTTGCTCTCCAACCTCTGCTTCACCCTTTGCCGCCTTGTGACAATCTTTTCTGCCTTTCTCCTTGGCTGAATGTATCTCATCGACCCACCCATCTTGTGGAATTTTCCCTTCCTCTCGTTCTCCACCTTGAAAGACTTCTTTGCTTCCATTTCTTGATTCTCCTTACGGTTTCAAGATGCCAGCTCTCCCATTCTTGCTCTTTTTCTTTATCACTTTCGACCTCGGCTCCATTGGTTCTTGGCTCTCCTCTTGGACCCCGGATATCTGAATCGGTTCTGGTTGAAACCGCTTGAGAATCGCCTCCCTAAAATCCTCCCAAGTGGCATTTGGATTGACCCAAACCCATAATCGGTACCATGTGAGAGCACTACCACTCGTCCACTGTGGAACCATTGGTATCTGATCTTCTTCTTTACATACCCCCCCTGCATCAAAATATTTCTCCACTTTGATCAGCCACCCCTCAGCATCTTCTCCTTCAAAGATTGGTATCGCTAGTCGTAACTCCTTCAATTCTCTTCTCCAATCTGCAAGTTCTTTTATCATTTTATCATAAACGTCAAGAACTGGATCCATCATTCCTGTTGAACTCTGAACAGCCTCTGAATTCATTTGTGCAAACCCCACAGCTTCAAGATCGGAGCTCTAATGATGACCCTCATTACGCGATTTTCGATCAAGAATTTCTAGAATCTCGTTGAAAAACCTCCGCTTTTCCGCCATACCCTCTTCACGAATCTGCCTCAAATCGTCGCAGCTTCTCCTCCAGTCATCAAACCCATGTTCAAGCGTTTCATTTCTTGCATCCATCCTTCGCGTATGGACCATGTACCATTCCCAGAAAAGAGAGCTTTGATACCAGTTGATAGGAACCAACTGCTATTACTGTAGAAATTGGGGAAATTCCCTTACAAAATGTGTAATCCTAGAGTATTTGAGAGACTCTAGACTCCAGTTGATAGGAACCAACTGCTATTACTGTAGAAATTAGGGAAATTCCCTTACAAAATGTGTAATCCTAGAGTATTTGAGAGACTCTGGACTCTCCCAATGCCCAAAGGGCCCAACTATTCCCAAAATACAAGATATCCCCCTCTCAACTTTTACTCTTCTATTTATAGGCAACATGCTTTATTCCCTTAACTAACTTCCTAACTAACCCCACTAACCAATTAACTAACTACTTAACTAACAATATCTAACATGCCTCTATTTCCTAGACTATTCCATACCTCCACAGGTATATCGTCCGGTCCAACTGCCTTGCCATTATCCATCCTTCTCAAAGCTTCTTTTACCTTATGCTCTTGGATTCTACGATAAAAGGTGTAATTTTGGTCCTCCTCTCTGATGTCAAGCACCCGTGAGCATGATAAAACTTCAAATCCTTCATTAAATAACTTGTGGAAATAATTCTTCCATCTATATTTAATATCTTGTTCCTTAACCAAAACTCTATCTTCTTCATCCTTAATACACATCACTTGGTCCAAGTCTCTTGTCTTTCTTTCCCTATTTTTAGCAAGCCTATAAATAGATTTCTCACCATCTTTGGTGCCTAAGGATTGGTACAATCTGTCAAAAGCTTTAGTTCTAGCTTCGCTCACTGCCTTCTTGGTCTCTTTTTTGGCCACCTTATAATTTTCCCAATTTTCAGCATTTTTACATAAAGACAAAGCTTTAAAACATTCCCTTTTAACCCGAACCTTAGCTTGCATACTTTCATCCCACCACCAGGCTTCTTTACCCCTAAGTCCGAATCCTCTTGATTCACCAAGCATCTTTATAGCTACCTTCCTAACCCCCTTAGCCATCTTGTCCCACATATCATTTGTACTTCCGTTTGCCTCCCAAAACCCTCCCTCCAAAACCTTGTGTTGGAAGATCCTTTGTTTTTCACCCTTCAGTTGCCACCACTTGATCCTTGAAACCTTTTCGTGACCTCTTCTCTTCACACTACTCTTAACTCTTACATCCATAACCAAGACTCTATGTTGGGTAGTCAAGCTCTCTCCAGGTATGACTTTATAGTCCAAACAAATCTTTCTATCCGATCTCCTAATAAGAAAGAAATCTATTTGAGAGCTTGTCACGCCACTTTTGTACGTGATAAGATGCTCCTCACGTTTCCTAAAACACGTATTGGCTATAGTAATATCGCAAGCAGATTCACTCTAGTAATCTATAGCAGCAATTTTGGTATTCAAATTGACTCCCTATATTATCAAGGGAAATCGAACCCTACAAACACAGATTTGCTTGTCCGGTAAATCACAACTACGTACAAAACAAAAGGCTCATTCAAGGACACTTACCTACTCTGCTGAAGAAAGAAGGCCAAGGAGCTATGTAAAGAATCAACTAATGTAATGCAGTTAACTCTCACATCTATATTTTTCCTTTGGACAATGCTAATTGTACACCTCTATGTCACACGACTGTTTTAAGCCCTACAATGCTAACCGGAGCAACATATATTATGCTGACTAGTAATCCACACAATCACATGTTGTTAAGTCATAAAAAGTTGCCATAACATAACGGCCCAAAAAGTCAAGTTACTATCACAGCTTAAAAGATTGAGTGTGATAATACAGAATAACACAACTAGCAAGCCGCCAAGTAGCTCTATCCGTTTTCTTTCTTGAATCAAATTAAGTAATTAAATCCTGCACAGCCCCAACAAGTAAGCACTAACAGCAACCCATTCAAGGGGAGCCAGTTGTCTAGCAAGCTGCCGTAAACCTTACACCCAACAATCTCCTACTTGTGCAAAAAGGAGTTCATAAAATAACTGGTCATATTTCAAAGAAAACAGGTCCCAAAATTTTCGGTTTCCCATGGTATCTTCACACCCTATAGGCCTATATGCATGACACCAATCCTTTCAGGTGGGAACCAATCCGGGACTCAAACCTTTATCCTTCCCGAGCAGAGCAGTCCACTTACCACCTCACATCCCCAATTCAAACCCTGCAACTACCCTTCACAATTCTCATACAACAACAATCAAAACCATTTCTCACTAGGCAGGACCGACTACGTGAATTAAAATGACACCAATGTGCTATATAAAAAACTAAATATCGTTAGTCTCTTGCTCCCGGCCGGAGGATAACCGGGTCAACATAAAAATCTAAATATCCTTTCAACCCAAAGCTTTTCTTGATCTTTCTATCCCTCTAGTTACGGGTTATCCTCAACTCTTTTAACTAGGTCTCCTATTAATTTTCTTCTCACATATTCACTTCACAATCCACATGATGCATTATATAACCACAATATTACACACAATTATATCAGATTTATTTATTTACTTACAATATCATGGTAGATAAGCAATAGAAGGGTGTAAACAGCAAAACTAACCTCCCAGAAACGGTGGCATCAAATGTAAAAGACACAAGGAAGCAACCAGAGTTTTCCTCATCCGGTTCGATCTTAAGGCTCTCCTTCTTTATATTCACATCGTTCCTTATGGTAACCGCTCTTTGATGCTCCACATAAGGTGCAGGAGGATTCATGGCCGGTCCACAAGGGTAATGATACTGCGGATGATGATGATGTGGCAGAGGCACCGCCGGTGGATAGTAACCGGGGTAATGATACTGCGTCTGCGGGTAATGATGATGCATTGGAGGAGGGTATTGGGGCGGGTACGGTGAAGGGCCCGGATACACAAATTGATGATGGGCCGTGATTTCTGGCTGCGGCGTCACCGGGGGAGGAGGCGGTGGATGACTCCGTCTGGAACCTCCGGTGAGACGGCGACGGTTGGTGCCGCCGCTGCTTGAGATGTTACCCATCACGGAATCAGAGGGTTTTGTTATTTTTAATATTTTTTGTGTTGCGAAAAAACCTTAACTAAAAGAGAAGGAAAGAAAATGAATGGGAGATTTAGAGAAGAACAGTTAGAGGGTGGTTGTTGTTGTTGTTAATTGTTTATTATGGAATGAATGCGTAGAGAGCATTTGAAGAGATAGGGAATAGAATAGAGAGAGAGAGGTTGGATGGCGGGCAGGGGCATAATGGGATTGCGTAAAGCTCCACCAAGGAGGAACACCATTGATGAGAATGGGGAAGATTATGCTAAAGTTTACCGCTTTTTCTTTTTTCCTTTTTCTTTTTAAATTATATTGAAAATATTATATATTTTAGGCTTGATGATTCTTTTGTTCCTTCTACGGTTGGTGATGTTCAATTTTGATCTATGTAATTTTTGTGTGTATTTGATCTTTATTTTGTTCAGTGTTAAAAATTTGATTCTTCTGTCTAATATCCATCATTTTTTTAATGATTAAAAGAAATGAACCACTACTCTAACCTCCAAGTACATAAAACTTATAGTTAAGGTTTTACCTCAGTTGTCTCTTCAATTCAATGAAAAATTGACAGACATTAAATGGTAACATTGGAAAATAAAGAAGTCAAATATGCATACCCAAAAAATTATGAAAATCGGAATCGCACATAACTGGGAGGAGGAGGACTAAAAATATAATTAAGATTATATTTTAATTTTAATGACATTTAATTTATTTACCTATCGAGACAGAATTTTAGTTTTAGTTTTTTATTGTCATTTTATGACACTTGATTTGCTTTAAGCGGACATTTGTCACGAAACCATCAATATTTGGTTTTTTTTCAAACTGTTTTGTAAAGTGATTTTTAAGAACTAATTAAAAAAAAATGTTATTCGGTAACACTATTTCTTAAAAGAGTTTTAAAAATGGTTACATCTAATATGAGGGAGTTATGAAGTGTGAAAGACCTTAAATGACGGGGCATTGTAAGTAAAAATAGGTTACTTACGTTTACGAACTATGTTCCTATGAATCACATTTTCGGACATAGAGTTTTCTCACATTCACATATGAGAAAATAGTTTTCCCAAATTGTTAACTATTATTCCTGGAATCTTTTATGTTTGAGAATAAATTTTTAAAACTTGCACGAAACAGAGAAATTTTTATTCCCGTTCCAACATTCTCGAGAATTTTTTTTTAAAATTTCTAACAAACACTACCTTAGTATAATTTTAAAGTGTTAGTATCCACCTTTACAAATTACGAACATCAGAAGGAGGAGGTGGTTGCAATCTGCACATCCAAAACATCAAAATGCTGCCATTGTCTCTGCCCAAAAGGGCTCTGTCTACAATACTCCTTGGTAAACTCGGAGTTTACATCCTCCTTCAATTTCAGCCATGGATATATTATTAAAAAAAATCTACGGTCCATATGAAAAAGGGTAATATGGTAAACTCCCACTTCTCCCTCCCTTCTCTCCTCCCCTTTCATTACTCTCTCTCCCCCTCTCAATGATTTCCAACTACAGTATCATCCTGGGAAGGCAAATGTAGTGGCTGATGTTCTAAGCAGAAAGACAATACATGCATCAATGATGATGGCCAGAGAGCAGGAATTGTTGGGACAATTCCGGGATCTGAGTTTGTCAGTTAAGATGTTTCCAGGAAAGCTTTGTTCAGGAAGGATCACGGTGTCCAATGAATAGATGGATCAAATAAGAAAAAAGCAAGGGAGCGATCAGTACCTACAAGGAGAAAAAGAACTAGTGCGACAAGGAGCATTGTCAGAGTTCAAGGAAGGAACAGATGGAATTTTGAGGTTCGGTGAAAGGATTTGTGTACCAGATGATGCTGAGCTTAGCAAGTTGATTCTGGAGGAGGCTTACGAGAGTAAGTTGAGTTTGCATCCAGGAGCCACAAAGATGTATCAAGACCTCAAGAAGTTATACTGGTGGTATGGAATGGAGAGGGACGTAATGGAATACATTGCTTCGTGTCTAGTATGCCAGAAGGCTAAGATTGAACACCAAAGGCCAGCCAGGATGCTACAATCTTTAGACATTCCAGAATGGAAATGGGATGATATTTTAATGGACTTTGTGACCAGCTTGCCAAGGACTCGGAAGGGACATGAGGCTATATGGGTAATAGTGGATTGACTGACCAAGTCAGCTCACTTCTTGCCTATTAGTATGAAGTACCCGATAAAAAGGTTGACTTAGTTGTACATTGATGAGATTGTCAGATTGCATGATATACCTTCGAGTATCATTTCGGATCGTGATCCAAGGTTTACGTCAGAGTTCTGGAAAGGACTATAAAACTCATTGGGAACAAACTCAAACTGAGTTCTGCCCATCATCCACAAACCGATGGACAATCCGAAAGGACGATTCAATCACTGGAAGATTTGCTGAGAGCATGTGTGATGGAAGACACTAGGAACTGGGATGAATTTCTACCATTGATAGAGTTCACTTACAACAACAGTTTCCATTCAAGCATAGGAATGGTGCCTTACGAAGCACTATATGGTAGACGGTGCAGAACACCTCTATGTTGGTACCAGGATGGGGAAAGTTTGTTGTTAGGACCAGAGATTGTGCAGCAGAAACCAGAAAAGGTGAAGATGATTCAGGAGAAAATGCGGACAACTCAAAGTCGACAAAATAGTTATGCTGACAAGAGACGACGACCTCTTGAGTTTGAGGAAGGCGAGCATGTGTTTTTGAGAGTCACGCCTACGACTGGGATTGACAGAGTAATTAAATCCAGAAAACTCACTCCCAAATTCATTGGACCCTACCAAATACTTCGTCGTGTAGGTCCAGTAGCCTATAAAATTTCCTTGCCACCTTTTCTTTCCAATATTCACGATGTTTTCCATGTTTCACAACTGAGAAAATATGTTCATGATCCATCTCATATAATTGAGCCCAATAATGTACAATTAAAAGAGAACTTGTCTTTTGAGACGTCACATGTACGAATCACGGATAAGATGACGAAGCAACTCAAAGGTAAACAAATTCTGTTAGTCAAGGTCATCTGGAATGGTGCAACCAGAGAAGCTACATGGGAAATCGAGGACAAGATGAAATTGCAATACCCTGAGTTATTTCAAGGTACGTAATTTCGAGGACGAAATTCTTTTTAGAGGAGTAGTATTGTAACGTCCTGATTTGTGTCCTTATGTAGCAGTAAATACATGTGTATATGTGTTTATTTTTTATAAAATCCAAAGAGTGATTTTAAATAAACTAAAATCATTTTATTATGTTGTTTTATCATATGAAGTCAAGGTTAAATTTTCGGTTGAAAATTCAGATGAAAGTCGATCTGCGTTTTCACTACCAGTACAAGTTTACTGAGCAGAAAACCTAATTTTGAACCGTGAACAAAATGGTTAGTGTTTTTGTGATGTTTTGTGTGATATTGGAAATTTTAAAAAATTTGAGTTCGGAAATAAAATATAATATTTATTCCGAGCGAAATACGATCGGAAACTTGAACCGGATACACAATGGAGCAGAAAAGGGAGCCCAAAAGAAGTGAAGTGACTTGATGGGATGTGATGGACATGGGTTATGACACACTCCAAAAGTTGAATCATCACACTTTTCAAATTATATCATATTATATTCTATAACTCCATTTTTCTCTCTCTTCTTCAACCAAACAAGGCATAAGCCAAAACTTGGCCATCAAGACTTGCCCTCCCTTCTCTTTCACGCCAATCTCACCCCTCCCTCTATAAATACCCATTTCGTTTTCTCTTCACCACTTTCCTACTTCTTCACTTTCTTATTTTTAAGTTTCTAACACTTAAAGTTTCCATTTTTTACTTAGTTTCAAGCTTCAAGTTCTTCATACTTTTTCTTTCTAGTTTCAAAGGTAACACTCTCATACTCTTCATATTTCAAGTTTTGCACTTATTTAATGAGTTTACTTTATGTCTTCTTAAAATTTCTTAAAACTCTTTTAACTTGTAAAATCTCTAGAAAATGGTAGAAAACTCCGTTTGAGTTAAAACCAATTTCTATGAACTTCTATTAATTTCTACTTTCATATTCTAAGAGCTTGTATCAAAACAAACATCTCTAACCTATTTTTCCAAGGATGGCCGAAACTATGTATTAGTAGCCTATGAAGTTTTGTTTCAACATTTTGAAAGATGATCATGTATTTGAGCTTCTAGATACCTCTTGATCTTAAATCTAAAGTCTTGGAAAGTTTCAAAATTCCTAGCTTGTTGATCCCATGATGACCGAACCTAGTAGGTTGTGGACCTAGGATGTTTTGTTTTCATTTTCCAATTTGATCATGGACTTGAGCTCCTTAATACATTTGGATGCTAAGTCTAAGAGATTGGAAAGTTTAAAGATTTCTAGCCTATTTATCCTATGATGGTTGTGAACCTAGGATGTTTTGTTTTCATTTTCCAATATGATCATGGACTTGAGCTCCTTAATACATTTGGATGCTAAGTCTAAGAGATTGGAAATTTTAAAGATTTCTAGCCTATTTATCCTATGATGGTTGTGAACCTAGAATGTTTTGTTTTCATTTTCCAATATGATCACGGACTTGAGCTCCTTAATACATTTGGATGCTAAGTCTAAAGAGATTGGAAAGTTTAAAGATTTCTAGCCTATCTATCCTATGATGGTTGTGAACCTAGGATGTTTTGTCTTCATTTTCCAACATAATCATGAATTTAGACTTCTTGGTATCTTTTAATGCTAAATCTAAAGAGCTTAGAAGGGTTGGAAATTTCTAGCCTACTTATACTAAAGTGGATCTAGTGGGATTTTGTTCTATCTTTGTAAAGTGAACCTTGGTTATGAACTCCTAACATTTAAGGATCATTAATCCATGAGTTGTATTCTCTTTTGAAAACCTTTAACCTTATTTTATGCCATGGACGAACCTATACCTTCTTGGTTTAGTGTTCTTTGTTAACTTTTAACTTGTGGTTCTGTGTTCATAAACCTAGACTTTCGTTGCGGAGTAGACGAGGACTTTCGTATTACACTTCCTCAAGAATCACGTACCTTTACCTTCACAAAAGGTAAGAGGGGACAGCCTGAGGGATATTCAATAGCTATGTGCATGTGTGTATGTGGTTTACTCGATTTATTTGAATATTGTTATTATATTGAATCAAAGTTTGAATGATTTGTATACTTGAACCGTTGTGATAACTGTTTGAAGTTGATCCTTACTTGATTTAATGTGTTGTGAATCATATATGTTATGAACTGTCATTAACTGTTATATTTTTGACTGAGATTATGATGATATTGATTGATGTCCGAAGAGATTGACGTTAGTCGGTGCTCAACTAATTATATGATTAAAAGCCTAAATAATCTTCAAAGAGAACTTTGAAAGCAATGGTGTTCATTTTAAAATGTTCTTTCGAAAAGTATGTGCTTTGGAAAGTAAGTGATCTGACTTGTATTTATTCTGGAAGGATCAAACTTTGGAACTTGTGTTAAATAATTTCAAGTTAAAGGAAATTATTTTCTTATGAACTAAGTTTTTGTAAAAGAAAAATCATTTAGAAAATCAGGTTGTTGTGGGTGAGTGTCCTAATTACGTTGTTGTGGACTGTGTGTCCTATTCACGTTGTTATGGACCGTGTGTCCTAATCACGTTGTGATAAACGTTATTAAAGGCTAATGTTGTTTTCTATAACCACAAGTCTTGACTGGTGCATCGGTCTAAGGTGTTGTGATTGAGCACTCGGACTGCGTGTCCTGTGTTGATGTTGAGTAATTTCAAGTGATGAAAATTATGAATGGTCGTTAGCTTTGAGCTTTGACAACGAATGAGATTGAACATAAATAAAACATCTTGAACTAATGTTTTTCTTCATGCATTTAGGCAGACGTGCCTCATAGATTAGTCACTTCGGTAATGCCCAAGCAGGGGCTATCAGTCATTTCGGTGATGTCCAAACAGGGACTTTTAGTCACTTCGGTGATGCCCAAGCAGGGGCTGTTATATAGGTCATGACGGTGATGTCCAAACAGGGACTTTAGTCATGACGGTGATGCCCAAGTAGGGGCTTGAGTTTGATCAACTCTTAGAAAGATGAAAGGATCTCATGAGATTAAGTTTATAGAGCCGGAATATTGAAGTGTCATGCATAATCTTTATAAAAGCTGATTGTATGGGTATGACACCCATTGATATGATACTTGTTGTTTTTGTTAAGTCTCTAAAATGTCCGATGTGCATTTCCCTAAGTTTTGATGAGAACTAAACATTGATTAATGATTTAATTGACCTTCATATTGGTTGCTAACCTGTCTATCTAGTGTGCAGATTAGAACTGTAAGAATCATCTATCTGCTCATAAGTGACTACCTGTCTAGATAAGCGAAAGTCAACCTGTCTGTTGACTATGGTTATTGACTTCTTTCAAGATACGTCTTCAACCTGTCTTCCCACGAGTTCCTACACTTGTCTGAGGTTACTCATTAAAGAATCAAGGACCAAACAAGCTTTTGTTGGTTGTCCCATCAGAAAGAGACTTGAAGCCTTCTCTCTTACTCAGTCTCACACCTATCAAGAAAAGTTAGAAGTTACTCTCTCAAGCAACCTCGGTTATCAGAACCAAAGACCAGTTAAAGAATGCTTCCAACATGCTTTTTTCCCTAGTACCTTTGGTCCTTACACGAAAAAGGAATTGTACTCAGCAAAGTACAAAAAGCTCTCTGCACAACTCTAATATGACTGTATCACGATGCATAAAGCCATGATCCTTCATGTTAGAGTACAACCAACATTCCTATTGCATTAATGGCTGCTCAGAACGACTCTATTGTATTTAATGGAGTTCTGCTTGAAGCCAACATCTGAGGGAATGTCTCTAACGGATCCCGAATGCTTGAAGACTAAATACAGAAGTCATTGAAGATGAAGTATAGAGAATACACATAGCATTAAAGAGCCATTACTCTGTGCATTAATATCTATTGTTTTGGCTTCAACGACTCAAGAGGGGGGGGGGGGTGGGGGGTGGGGTGAGTTTTCAAAAAATATTTCCCTCTTAAAAACTTTTTCACAAAACTTTACTTTTCAGAGTTACGGATTTGTGGCCTCAGGATCTTCTACAAAACCGATGAAGGGTTTATATAAAATCTTGAATTGGAAGATGATGAAGATAAGAAAGATCAATTCAGAATAGGTTCGGTTCCAAAATTCAATAATAGCAAAATGCAGAAACTGATTAAGCCTTTAAAGATTAATAACAAGTTACGTGAGTTTCATATACAAGCATTAACAATCAAGAATAAACTTGCAAGTTTCAGTTTCAGTATTAGTTCAGTTTCAGCAATCAAGAATGGTTTTTAGTTTTGAACGCAGATAGCACAGACTTGATTGCAATCAGACTCAGGTTTCAATACAGTTTATACAGATCAAGAACAGAAATTATATTGAACTTTAAACATCAAAATCACAGGTTCTTGATCATAAACAGAAAGTAAAAGAGTTTGAGTTTAGGGAAACTACACAACCAGATTTATCCTGGTTCAGTCACCTCCACCGTGACCTACATCCAGTCCCCACTCCACCCGTGGGATTTCACAAACTAACACACAAGCTTTGCCAGGTAGCTTGGAAAACCTTTACACCACAGAGCACTCCTTCACCTCGAGATACCACACTCTTGTTAAGAGCCTCAATGTTCAACCTTAAGGATACCTCACCCTAATCACTCAGAGAGACTCCCTCTCGCTTTACAATCAAAAGTAAAACAAAAGTTGATTCCTAACTCTCAATAGTCAGATAAACAAATTGAAGCACTTATGAGTATTGAAACACTCTTTTCACAATAAGCTCAAGAAAGATGAAGAATGATTTGTTATGATATTCTAATATATATCAAAGTGTTCCTTTGATCCCTCTTTATATAGAAAACAAGTTATAGTCGTTGGGATCAATCAAAACAGATTTGGATCTGATTTAACATAATCTATTTTCTTGACTCTGGTTCTTGAAATAAGGTTCTTATAGCATTCGCGTCTATCTTGAAAATAACTGCATCCATCTAGCCATTTTGAATTTAAGATTTTACATTCGGACGTGCTAGTAGACGAGCTCCATATGCCACGTCATTGGACGGATACTCCTTAAGGACTTAGCAAGTCCAAGGACTTATGTAGACGAGCGCTTCTGTCACTTTAGTGGACGAGCACTTCTGTTACTTTAGTGGACGAGCACTTGTATCACTTCCGGTGGACGTGCACTTCTGTCACTTGTTGGACGAGCGCTTCTGTCACTTATTGGACGAGCGCTTGTATTACTTGTTGGACGAGCGCTTGTATTACTTCAGTGGACGAGCGCTTTGGACGAGCACTTCTTATTTCCAAAAAATCATTTTCATTAACGAAAACTTATTCCTTTTAATGCAGGTTATGAAAATTGATTTTCTTCATGCATCTTCTTAATTGAGCTTCTTTGTGACTAAGAGATTTCTTTCTCTTACAAATCATCTAAGACTTAAATTTAATTTTTCCTTTAAGCTATTGTCTTGATGATTCCTTGTTCTTTCTCTTTTCTCTTTGATTCCTCCATGTGGCTCTTTTGATTTCTTCAAGTTCTTCCTTGTCTTTGCTCACTGAACTTGTTGATTACTGCTTGATACCTGTTTTTGCAATTTGACACTAAAACACTTGCATACACATTAAGTTGTATTTGTCATATATCAAAATCTCTAAGTCATTGAATCTAACAATCTCCCCCTTTTCGATTATGACAAACATTTTAACAAATTATAAGATCAGTGTATAAGTGTAGCAGACACTAAGTGTTTTTTTTGACAGATTTATATCATGGTATCAGAGCAGAAGTATATCATAGCAAAAAAATATTAACAGAGCAGAATTTGATTTACTCTTCATTAATCATGTAAGCTTTTAAGCTCCCCCTCAACATATGCATGTATAATTCGTTATTATCTCTTTTCTCTATATCATACTTTTTTTTTCATGTATAATTTGTTATTATCCCCTTTCTCTATATCATACTTTTTCGTCCCCTTTTTGGCATCATTAAAAAGGTAAAGAAAAAAAACATTCAAAGCAATAAAGAAGGTAAGTATTTAAACATTCAAACATAGCATATAAAATTGTTCATGATAGAGGGATAGATGCAAGGACAAATCAAAGAATAAGTGCGTCCTCTAATTTTCCTCCCCTTTTTGATTTTCTTCTGTTTCTTTAGAGATTAGATATATGATTGATCAATTATGCCCAATTCTCTTCTAATGAAAAAGAATATTTCCTTGTTCAAGGGCTTGGTAAAAATATCTGCAAGTTGTTTAGTTGTATCGACATATTCAATCTCAATTTCTCTACTTTGAATATGGTCCCTAATGAAATGATGTCTGATTTCTATGTGTTTAGTTCGAGAGTGCATTATGGGATTCTTAGTTAAGTTAATTGCACTCGTATTGTCACATCTAATGAGAACTTGGTTTAGTTGCACACCATAATCAACTAATTGTTGTTTCATCCATAAAACCTGTGTACAACAGCTACCAGCTGCTACATATTCAGTCTCCGCAGTGGATAAAGCCACACTAGATTGTTTCTTACTGAACCATGATACTAATGAGTTTCCTAGTAAATTGTAAGTTCCACTAGTACTTTTTCTGTCTAGTTTACAACCAGCAAAATCAGAGTCTGAATAGCTAATTAAAGTACATGTAGCTCCCTTGGGATACCATAATCCCATGTCTTTTGTTCCTAACAGATACTTAATTATCCTTTTAACTGCTGTTAAGTGTGATTCTTTTGGATTTGCTTGATACCTAGCACACATACATACACTAAACATGATATCTAGCCTACTAGCAGTGGGATAAAGTAGTGAGCCTATCATACCTCTGAATTTAGAAACATCAACAGGTTTACCTTGCTCATCCTTGTCCAGATAACAGGAGGTACTCATTGGAGTAGCCATATCCTTAGCATTTTCCATGCCAAACTTCTTGATCAACTCATTGCAGTACTTGGTTTGGCTAACAAAGATTCCATTTTCAGTTTGCTTTATTTACAGTCCAAGGAAAAAGTTCAGCTCACCCATCATTGACATTTCAAACTCACTCTGCATAAGACTTGCAAACTCATTGCACAAATTCTCATTAGTGGCACCAAAAATTATATCATCCACATATATTTGTACAAGTAAAATGTTGTGTGCCTTTTTCTTAGTGAACAAAATTGTGTCAACTTTACCTCTTTTAAATCCTTTTTCAATGAGAAAATTACTTAACCTTTCATACCAAGCTCTAGGAGCTTGCTTTAAGTCATATAGTGCTTTAGACAGTTTATAAACATTGTTAGGCAATTCATTATTCTCAAAATCAGGTGGTTGACCAACATACACTTTCTCTTGTATAAATCCATTTAAGAAAGCACTCTTAACATCCATTTGATACAATTTAAATCCCATTATGCAAGCATAAGCAAGTAGCATTCTTATAGCTTCTAATCTTGCTACTGGTGCATATGTTTCATCATAATCTATGCTTTCTTCTTGGTTATACCCTTTGGCTACCAATCTAGCCTTGTTTCTTATAATTATACCATTTTCATCTAGTTTATTCCTAAAAACCCATTTTGTACCTATTACTTGACATTTCTTGGGTTTAGGCACTAGTTTCCAAACTTGGTTTCTTTCAAACTGGTTTAACTCATCTTGCATAGCCATCATTCAATGTTCATAATTTATAGCATTATCTATGTTCTTAGTTTCTACTTGAGACACAAATGCCATATGATTACAAGCATTTCTAAGAGATTGTCTAGTAGTTACCCCCTTTGTAATTTCACCGATGATGTTATCGTTTGGATGATTTCTGACAGTCCTCCATTCCTTTGGTAGGTCAGGCTGTTGTTCTGTTTGCTCCTACTGCAGCAATTCATTCTTTAAGCTTTCATCTTGGTCATTGTCCTGTTTCTCTTCTAGGAGAGTTTTCTCAATTGAATCTACAAGATCATCAATAACAAAATCCTTTCCCAACCTTTTGGGGTTAGACTCATCAAATGTCACATGCACAGATTCCTCAATAGTTTATGTTCTCTTATTATATATTCTAAATGCTTTAGTAGATAGAGAGTAACCTAGAAAAATTCATTCATCAGCCTTTGCATCAAATTTTCCAAGATTATTCTTTCCATTGTTAAGAACAAAGCATTTGCAACCAAAAACATGTAAATGTGCTATATTTGGTTTTCTTCCTTTGTAAAGCTCATAAAGGGTTTTCTTTAAGATTGGTCTTATCAAGACTCTATTTAGCACATAGCAGGCTGTATTGACAGCATTTGCCCAAAAATGTTTTGGCAAGCTAGAGTCGTTCAAAATAGTTCTTGCTATTTCCTCTAATGATCTATTCTTTCTTTCCACTACTCCATTTTGTCGTGGAGTTCTAGGAGCAAAAAAATTATGTTGAATCCCATGCTCATCACAAAAGTTTTCAAACACTTCATTTTGAAATTCTCCCCCATGATAACTTCTTATAGAAACAATTTTCACGTCCTTTTCATTTTGTACAATTTTTGCCATTTTCTTAAATGCAGCAAATGAATCACTCTTATGAGATAGAAAATATGTCCATGTATATCTAGAGTAATCATCTACTATTACCAATGCATACGAGTTACCACCAAAGCTTTTGGTTCTAGATGGACCAAATAAATCCATGTGTAAAAGTTGCAACGGTCTAGTTGTTGAAACAATGTTCTTTGGTTTAAAAAAGACCTTAACTTGCTTTCCTTTTTGACATGCATCACATAGTCCATCTTTCACAAATTTTAGTTTAGGCAAGCCAACTACAAGATCTTTACGAATCATTTTATTCAAGTGGTTCATGTGAATGTGTGCAATTCTTCTATGCCAAAGCCAATTATCTTCTTCTTTTGAAATAAGACAACATGCAGTATTTGAAGATATATTATCTAAATCAAGCATATAGATGTTATCTGACCTATGTCCAATTAATTTCAAATTTTCATCATGCTGATTTTCTATTAAGCAACTATTGGAATTGAATTTTACCTTGAAGCCTTTGTCACCTAGTTGACTGATACTTAATAGGTTGTGTTTCAGTCCCTCAACATATAGTACATCCTCAATGATTGTTGTTGAGTCACTTCCAATGTTGCCAATGCCAAGTATTCTCCCTTTATTGTTGTCTCCATAGGTAACACTGCCACTTGACTTAGGGGTAAAGGAAATGAACTTGGTTTTGTCTCCAGTCATGTGCTTAGAACACCCCTTTGTCAAGATACCATTTCACATTCTTGGCTTTCCAACACACCTGCAAAACAGAATCATGTTTTTGTTTTAGGTACCTGATAATCAGCTGGCTTATGATATTTTATCTATTATTTTAGAGCGGATTTCATCAATTAAATTTTGTTAAATGCTTGATTTAACCCAAATTAGACTTTGTTTTCTTATTTTGGTTATTTTTGAGTCAATGAGAACATTTAATTAGATTTTTATTAATTTTCTGATATTTTCTTATTCTTATTTTTAGGAGAGGACAAAGAAGGAGGATTGAAATTAAATTGAAGATTGCCAAGTAAATTGCAAGGGCCCACATGATGGATTTGAATCCAAATCAATTTGGATTTGAATTATTATGATTAAAAGATAATTCAATTGGCATTGAGATAAAAGATTGGATCTAAATTAATCAATTTGGATTTGGATAATAATTGCCTATCACAACGATAAAGATATGATAAGATTTGGCAATTAATTTGGAGATATTGATTTGGATATGAAGATTAAAATGCTCAGGACCAATTATGATGGAGCTTGCATGAAGATGGGGCTTAAAAAGTGAAGAAAATGAGCCAAACAGTGCCCATCACGGCCTAGCCGTGACAGCCATCACGACCATGATCGAGCAAGGCTGAAGAAGAAAGTACACAAAAGTCAGAACCTGTCACGGCCAGGCCGCGATGAGCATCACGGCCGTGACAGAACAACCAGTGAAGCAACTTCCAAGTCAGAATCCGTCACGGCCTGGCCGTGATGGCCATCACGGCCGTGACGTGCAATATATGGATCTTTAGAAAATGATTTGATCTGGAT
Organism: Sophora flavescens; assembly: GCA_030762895.1. Classification (NCBI taxonomy): domain Eukaryota; kingdom Viridiplantae; phylum Streptophyta; class Magnoliopsida; order Fabales; family Fabaceae; genus Sophora; species Sophora flavescens. The sequence continues at coordinate 128,706,698 of CM061070.1, read as the reverse complement.
TTGAGATTGCTTGGGATTCAAGTTACCCTAATATATAAATAGAGCACTTAGGCTCGAAAATAGGGAGGGTTTTTTGGAGGGATTTTTGGGCTGCTATCCATAGGCAAAATTAGGATTTTCTCTCTTCTTCTTCTTCTTCTTCTCCTCCTCCTCCTCCTCCTCCTCCTCCTCCTCCTCCTCCTCCTCTCTTAGGTTTTAATTCATGTTTTTGTTAATCAAGCTTGCCATGACCATGGCAATGCTTGAGTAGTAGTTTTACTTCTTCTTCTTCTTCTTCTTCTTCTTCTTCTTCTTCTTCTTCTTCTTCTTCTTCTTCTTCTTCTTCTTCTTCTTCTTCTTCTTCTTCTTCTTCTTCTTCTTCTTCTTCTTCTCCTCCTCCTCCTCCTCCTCCTCCTCCTCCTCCTCCTCCTCCTCCTCCTCCTCCTCCTCCTCCTCCTCCTCCTCCTCCTCCTCCTTCTCCTCCTCCTCCTCCTCCTTCTCCTCCTCCTCCTCCTCCTCCTCCTTCTCGTCTCTTAGGTTTTGATTCATGTTTTTGTTAATCATGCTTGACATGACCATGGCAATGCTTGAGTAGTAGTCTTATTTCTAGGGATTGGGGCTATACCCAAGATCTGTTTTATGTTATGATTTGATGTTTTCGATTTGTTAATTTTGATTTCGCTTTCGATTTGGTTTCTATCGCATGAATTACTTGTGAATCTGGCGCGTGCTTATTTGCATGTCATAGATACTCTAAGGAGGAACCTAGCGGTGAACTTAGGTATTGGATCTACAGGAATCAAACTTAGGACTTAAATCACGAGAGTTAGAAGCGGTCCTTCGAGGGTTCACGAATTGTCACAAAGCGTAAAGGGGTCAATCTAAATTCAATTACCACGAGAGTAGGGGTTGGTTTAATTGGGCACGGTTTTTGTAACCCGAGAGGGAGCATTAACTTATTTAGGATATGTTCGCCTTCAAAACAAATTTTGATAATTAACAAGGGGTAGTCAATTTGGTAACATGAACAATCTTGTTGGTAACCCAATTCCTAGGAAATCTTTTTTCATATTTAAAAACCCGAAAAATATTTTATTTCTTTTATTGTTTCTTTTATTTTCTTAAAATCTTTTCAAACCTATTTCTCAGTCTAAATAGTTGTTTAATTTGTGAAGTGACGCTTGGTTTCCCAATCCCTGAGTTCAATACTCGGTTTCTCACCGTTTTATTATTACTTGCTTCAATCTGATACGCTTGCCGGACCCCATCAAGTTTTTGGCGCCGTTGCCGGGGATTGGCAATACCAATATCATTAGTAACAAAGGAGGCAACTACTTTAGTTTTTTTAATTTTTATTTGTATATATTTGACCTTTTCTTTTGAGTTTTGTTTGTGCAAGGTTGATGAAACACATGGACTATCGTTACTATCCAACTTGGGAATATCAACTTGATTGGATCGTGTTTGATGGTATCACTGATAAGCACGTGAAGATATACTCCAAAGAGGAATGGAGATCCTATTTGTCATCCCTACAACCACCACCAGACATTAAGCTGGATCCCGATGTGTTGGAATCACTTTGGGATATAGATGCTCAACATTTGATCCAGAGCATAGAGCGTTGCAAGGAGGAATTTAGTGGCATGATTCAAAGGCATAAAATGCGTAAGAAACGTTCTCAACTGGTAACGGAGATGCTAAGTAACAAATTTCAAAAGTTAGAAGAACAAGCTAGTGAATTTTCTAAATTGCTAGTAGAAAAGCAACATGGAATTCAAATTGAAGAGAATCTATTTGCTAGCATGGACGTGAATGAAGATGAAGTGGTGGTGGAAGATGATTCAAGAGGAGAGGATCATGAAGAGGAGTGCAAGGAAGGAATATCTCCTATTGTTCCTTTGCAAGGACAAAAGAGACCAATCATGTGGAAAATACTTCCCTCACCATTCCTATTGAGGAGCCTAAAAATTCTGAGTTGGATAAATATGTTGGTTTGCATGCATGTGTGGATACTACAAAGTTGGTTCCTACAATTTTTCTATCACATTACTTAGTAAAAATACCAACTTTGGAGTTCAAGTCATTGCCTGAGAATTGGGAGTTTTCATCAATAGTGGCAAAGGCTCTAAGATCGCCTCAAAAAGTTATGGTTCTAGTGCTTCATGGAGAAACTAATTACATAAAGGCCATTCTTGGAGTAGGTGACTTACCATATGACCCAGGAAGAAGTGATCTCATCATATCACTTAAAGAAGTCAATGAAATCTCATCACACTTGTTTCTTCCATCTCCACTCCACAAGCCATGGGACCCCGGTGGAAGGTCTTACATCTTGGGCATCTCTTGGTCTTTTTACCATAGGCTATGGCATCCGGGTGGAAGCATCTTCAATGAGTTTTTCTAAACCCTTCTCTTTTTAATTATTTTGCTTTTCTTTACTTGAGTCATAGTTGTATGAGTCTTGTGTTGGTAATCTTGAAGGAATTTAATTGAATTTAGCATAGATGGATTGCATGATATATGTTGATTTTTGATGAATTCCCCCTAGGTTTAGAAAATCTGAAAATTGATCCCCATGTGAAAAATTGAAAATTGAACTTTGAGAAATTTTATTGTGATTGCATAATTTATGATAAGTTTGGGGTGAAGGGATGCACACATTAGGGATTGTATCTTGGTCAAACAGTTTGCAAAAAATGTCCAGGCGAGGAATTTGAGCCTCCAACAATGTTTTTGAATTGTGTGAATCACTTTTAAGTTACACTTTCCCGGATTTGCTTGAATCTCTTCATGATTTGCATGTTTATATGTTTGCATCAAATGATTTAGGCAATTTTCTTTGAAATAGCTACTTGGCCTAAAAAGAACCATCCCTCATGCATGTTCCCTAGTTAGCCACATTGAGCCTAATAGCCTATTGTTTCTTGATGACCTTATGTTGTAAGGCAAAAATCGGGAAAAACCATGTTAACCCAATCTTAGGATTTAGGAGAGCATGGATGCTTAGCAAGACAAGGGTTGAAGGAAACTAAGTTTGGGGTGGCTACAAGGATATGATATGTTGTTTTGGATTGAGAAAAAGAAAAAATATAGGTTGACGCCAAAGGCAAAGGGAAAAAGAAAAAAAAAAGCCAAAAAAAGGGGAAAATAAAAGGGTGTCAAAGGAAATAGGTTGTAGCCACCCAAAGCGTCAAAAAGAAAAATGGAAAAAAGAATTAGAGTGAAAATAAAAGTGTAAAAAGTTTCATGCTCTCTTAGTTCCCAGGGACTTAAGCCTAGTACCTTTGAATATCATACCTTTAGCCAACCCCATTACGACCTATGAAAGACCTTTTGATGATGCATGCATGTTTTCGTGGGAACTATTTTTGAGATGAAAATCAAATTCACGGAAAGTGCTCTTGAAATGTGAAATTGAGTGAAAGTTGATATCCTAGACAAATTGAGCGAATGAGTGAATTATTAAATGCCCTTGTGAGGAAGGCAAATGTTTGAAATTGGTGATCTCCCTTTTGTGTGTAACTCGAACCTTTTGCTTAGATTAATAATTTCATGAATGATGGAATTCTCTTTGTTTGAAGTAAATGAATGTGGGGATTAAATAATGAAATAGGGGGAAACATTGATTGGAATTGTTTTGGTAAAATTGCATGAAGATTATGTGAAGTTTGATTGAGTCCATTGTGCTTGCCAAGTTTTGAGTCTTTTTGAGCTTTAGTTTGCTTGAGGACAAGAAAAGTTTAAGTTTGGGGTGTTTGATAATCCGCTGGCTTATGATATTTTATCTATTATTTTAGAGCAGATTTCATCAATTAAATTTTTTTAAATGCTTGATTTAGCCCAAATTAGACTTTGTTTTCCTATTTTGGTTATTTTAGAGTCAATGAGAACATTTAATTAGATTTTTATTAATTTTCTGATATTTTCTTATTCTTATTTTTAGGAGAGGACAAAGAAGAAGGATTGAAATTAAATTGAAGATTGCCAAGTAAATTGCAAGGGCCCACATGATGGATTTGAATCCAAATCAATTTGGATTTGAATTATTATGATTAAAAGATAATTCAATTGGCATTGAGATAAAATATTGGATCTAAATTAATCAATTTGGATTTGGATAATAATTGCCTATCACAACGATAAAGATATGATAAGATTTGGCAATTAATTTGGAGATATTGATTTGGATATGAAGATTAAAATGCTCAGGACCAATTATGATGGAGCTTGCATGAAGATGGGGCTTGAAAAGTGAAGAAAATGAGCCAAACAGTGCCCATCACGGCCTCGCCGTGGCAGCCATCACGACCATCATCGAGCAAGGCTGAAGAAGAAAGTACACAAAAGTCAGAACCTGTCACGTCCAGGTCGTGATGAGCATCACGGCCGTGACAGAACAACCAGTGAAGCAACTTTCAAGTCAGAATCCGTCATGGCCTGGCCGTGATGGCCATCACAGCCGTGACGCACAATATATGGATCTTTAGAAACTGATTTGATCTGGATTTGAGATTTCTTGGGATTCAAGTTATCCTAATCTATAAATAGAGCATTTAGGCTCGAAATTAGGGAGGTTTTTTTGGAGGGATTTTTGGGCTGCTATCCATAGGCAAAATTAGGATTTTCTCTCTTCTTCTTCTTCTTCTCTTCTCTTAGGTTTTAATTCATGTTTTTGTTAATCAAGCTTGCCATGACCATGGCAATGCTTGAGTAGTAGTTTTATTTCTAGGGATTGGGGCTATGCCCAAGATCTGTTTTATGTTATGATTTGATGTTTTCCCTTTGTTAATTTCGATTTCGCTTTCGATTTGGTTTCTATCGCATGAATTACTTGTGAATCTGGCGCGCGCTTATTTGCATGTCATAGATACTCTAAGGAGGAACCTAGTGGTGAACTTAGGTATTGGATCTATAGGAATCAAACTTAAGACTTAAATCACGAGAGTTAGAAGCGGTCCTTCGAGGGTTCACGAATTGTCACAAAGCGTAAAGGGTTCAATCTAAATTCAATTACCACGAGAGTAGGGGTTGGTTTAATTGGGCACGATTTTTGTAACCCGAGAGGGAGCATTAACTTATTTAGGATAAATTCGCCTTCAAAGCAAATTTTGATAATTAACAAGGGGTAGTCAATTTGGTAACATGAACAATCTTGTTGGTAACCCAATTCCTAGGAAATCTCTTTTCATATTTTAAAACCCGAAAAATATTTTATTTCTTTTATTGTTTCTTTTATTTTCTTAAAATCTTTTCAAACCTATTTGTCAGTCTAAATAGTTGTTTAATTTGTGAAGTGACGCTTAGTTTCCCAATCCCTGAGTTCGATACTCGGTTTCTCACCATTTTATTATTACTTGCTTCGATCCGGTACGCTTGCCGGACAATTTCTAATTTTCATCATGCTGATTTTCTATTAAGCAACTATTGGAATTGAATTTTACCTTGAAGCCTTTGTCACCTAGTTGAATGATACTTAATAGGTTGTGTTTCAGCCCCTCAACATATAGTACATCCTCACTGATTGTTGTTGAGTCACTTCCAATGTTGCCAATGCCAAGTATTCTCCCTTTATTGTTGTCTCCATAGGTAACACTACCACTTGAATTAGGGTTAAAGGAAATGAACTTGGTTTTGTCTCCAGTCATGTGCTTAGAACAACCACTGTCAAGATACCATTTCACATTCTTGGCTTTCCAACACACCTGCAAAACAGAATCATGTTTTTTGTTTTAGGTACCCAAATCTGTTTGGGTCCTTTTGAGTTAGTTGCAGCAATAGTTCCTTTAGGAACCCATATATACTTAGATTTATTGTAAGCTGATTTTCTATAATGACATGTAGAAGCTGTGTGACCTTTTCTAGCACAAAAGTTGCATTTAACAAATGGTGTGTTTGATGTCTTAGGTGCAATAAAAAATTTATTGAAATATTTCTCATGTATCTTAGGTTCATAGCCTATTCCAGCCTTATCATAAGCACACTTTTGCTGTCCTAATGAAGCATTCAAGTTATCTCTACCATTTGTGAACTTGGCTAAGTCATTTTTTAGTTTTTCAACTTCTTTAGTCAATGTACAATTAGATGCATTCAAGATTTCTTTATCATTAGTAATTCTAGATTGATCACCATTCAAATGATTTATATGTTTCTCCAACTTAGGACATTTATCACATATAGATACATCTAAAACAGTAGCTAGTTTTTCTTTTAAGACACAATTTTCTGTTTTTAATTCATCTACCTCTTTGTTTAAAACATAATTTTTCTCTTCTAGGCATGTGTTGGTTTTCTTAGACTTAGTTAGCAATCTAGCAAGTATAATGGATTCTTTATGAAGTTCTTCAAAAGCATTTTGCAATTCATCATAAGAAGGTTGATAATTAGAACTTACTTCACTTTCTGAATCACTGTTATTGCTGGCCATCAAGCACAAGTTTGCCTCCTCAGATTCATATTCTTCAGTGGAATCTAGATCATTATCATCCCAAGCAATGTAGGCCTTTCTTGGCTTTCTCCTCTTCTTGTCCTTTGAGTCAAACTTTTCAGTTTTGTCCTTCCTTTGCAGTTTTGGATAGTCAAGCTTCATGTGGCCAATCTTTCCACATTCATAGCATGTGATGTTGTTGGAAGAGTTGTCACCTTTGCTGAAATTTCTTTTAGGAAAAGTGGACGGCTTTCTTTTGAAGTTGACTTTCTTCTTGAGGTACTTCTTGAATTTTCTAACTAGCAATTCCATCTCTTCTTCAGATTATGCCTCTTGTGCTGAATCATCATCATCACTGTCTTCTACTTCTCTGGCTTGTGATTTCAGAGGCAATCCCTTTTTTCTTCAGTTTCTTCACTCTCATTCAGTCTGTTCAACTCCAATTCATGTTCTTACAGTTTTCCAAACAATGTGGCAATGGTCATTGATGAGAGGTCTCTGGATTCTGAGATTGCAGTGACTTTATGTTGCCATTCTCTGCTCAAGCATCTCATTACTTTGTTAATTTGACCCTCATTTGAGATTGTCTTTCCAAGACCAGCCAATTGATTTACAATGTGTGTGAATCTCTTTTGCATTTCAGTCATAGGTTCTCCTCGATTCATTCTGAACAACTCATACTCATGTGTGAGGGTGTTCATTCTTGTTCTTTTGACGTCTGTGGTTCCTTCATGTGTTACTTGCAATGTATCCCACATCTTCTTTGCTGATTTGCAATTTGAAACCCTGAAAAACTCATCACGGCTTAAAGCAGATGTTATAATATTCTTAGCACGTGCATTATATTGAACTCTTTTCTTATCATCCTCATTCCATTCAGTTTTAGGCTTATTTCTTGGAGCACCATTAGCATCTACAGTAGAGGGGACAAATGGTCCATTTTCTACTGCATCCTATATGTCAACACCTGCTGCCTCAAGAGATTACCATTCCTTCCTTCCAATAGATATACTCAGATCCATTGAAGGCAGGAGGGCGTGCAAGGGAAGCCCCTTCATTCAAACAGTCATTGGAAGCCATACTCTAATAGCTGTTAAGCCAAACTGAAGAGTTTAGCTCTGATGCCAATTGTTGTTTTGGCTTCAACGAATCAAGAGGGGGGGGGGGGGGGGGGGGGGGAATTGAGTCTTCAAAAAATATTTCCCTCTTTAAAACTTTTTCACAAAACTTTACTTTTCAGAGTTGCGGATTTGTGGCCTCAGGATCTTTTACAAAATCGATGAAGGGTTTATATAAAATCTTGAATTGGAAGTTGATGAAGATAAGAAAGATTAATTCAGAATAGGTTCGGGTTCAAGATTCAATAATAACAAAATGCAGAAACTGATTAAGCCTTAAAGATTAATAACAAGTTACGCAAGTTTCAGATACAAGCATTAGCAATCAAGAATAAACTTGCAGGTTTCAGTTTCAGTAATCAAGAATGGTTTTGATCAACTCAGTTTTGAATGCAGATAACACAGACTTTATTGCAATCAGACTCAGGTTTCAATACAGTTTATACAGATCAAGAACAGAAATTATATTGAACTTTAAACATCAAAATCACAGGTTCTTGATCATAAACAGAAAGTAAAAGAGTTTGAGTTTAGGGAAACCACACAACCAGATTTATCCTGGTTCAGTCACCTCCACCGTGACTTACATCCAGTCCCCACTCCACCTGTGGGATTTCACACACTAACACACAAGCTTTGCCAGGTAGCTTGGAAAACCTTTACACCACAGAGCACTCCTTTACCTCGAGATACTACACTCTTGTGAAGAGCCTCAATGTTCAACCTTAGGTATACCTCACCCTAATCACTCAGAGAGACTCCCTCTCTCTTTACAATCAAAAGTAAAACAAAAGTTGATTCCTAACTCTCAATAGTCAGATAAACAAATTGAAGCACTTATGAGTATTGAAACACTCTTTTCACAATAAGCTCAAGAAAGATGAAGAATGATTTGTTATGATATTCTAATATATATCAAAGTGTTCCTTTGATCCCTCATTATATAGAAAACAAGTTATAGTCGTTGGGATCAATCAAAACAGATTTGGATCTGATTTAACAGAATATGTTTTCTTGATTCTGGTTCTTGAAATAAGGTTCTTATAGCATTCGCGTCCATCTTGAAAATAACCATGTCCATCTAGCCATTTTGAATTTAAGATTTTACATTCAGACGGGCTAGTAGACGAGCTCCATATGCCACGTCATTGGACGGATACTCCTTAAGGACTTAGCAAGTCCAAGGACTTATGTAGACGAGTGCTTCTGTCACTTTAGTGGATGAGCATTTCTGTCACTTTAGTGGACGAGCGCTTGTATCACTTCAGTGGAGGTGCGCTTCTATCACTTGTTGGACGAGCGCTTCTGTCACTTATTGGACGAGCGCTTGTATTATTTCAGTGGACGAGTGCTTTGGACAAGCACTTCTTATTTCCAAAAAATCATTTTCATTAACAAAAACTTATTCCTTTTAATCCAGGTTATGAAAATTGATTTTCTTCACGCATCTTCTTAATTGAGCTTCTTTGTGACAAAGAGATTTCTTTCTCTTACAAATCATCTAAGACTTAAATCTAATTTCTCCTTTAAGCTCTTGTCTTGATGATTCCTTGTTCTTTGTCTTTGCTCTTTGATTCCTCCATGTGGCTCTTTTGAGTTCTTCAAGTTCTTCCTTGTCTTTGCTCACTGAACTTGTCGATTACTGCTTGATACCTGTCTTTGCAATTTGACACTAAAACACTTGCATACACATTAAGTTGTATTTGTCATATATCAAAATCTCTAATTCATTGAATCTAACAATATCTTCATTCTTTCATTCTGTATTCTTCAATCATTTGAAGTTATTACGCAGAGTTTCCTAAGCTTTACATTTAAACCACTCTTTGAGTGTTAGTGAAAGATCTGTCTGTCTGAAGTTGTATTTATTACAAACCAAATCTCTCAAACAAATATGAGTGAGCCTGAAGAGGCTAGGTGTGCAAAGAATACTTGTCTTGGAGCCTGAAGAGGCTAGGTGTGCAAACAATACTTGGAGTCTATAACCTGATCAGTTATAGTGGATAAAACTTGGTGCTGCCAAGGACTGGACGTAGCTCTTTGCTTTGAAGAATGATCCAGGATAAATAGTTGTGTCAATCTCTCCTTCCTTATAAACTCTTTAGTTGCCTTAGTTTTCTTATCCGTTTTTCAAGTGGTGTGTTTGTCTAATTCACTGTTAAAATTTCATCAGACAGGTCACCTGTCTGTCCTTTATCTTTCCACGTGTCTGAACCAAGCTTCTGTATGCGAAAGGATTTCAACTTTGGTTAAATTCTGATAAACACAATTCAACCCCCCTTCTCGTGTTTATAGTTGTCTATTTCCGTTGGTATCAGAGCTCAACCTCTGGATTGAGCATCTAACAGTGTAGAGGTAAAAGGTCATGAAGAATAGAGATGACTTCTGGAGCTAGTTCAAGTGGAAGTCGCCAGACTGAAGGAGCTTCCTTAACCAGACCTCTTTACTTCAATGGAGAAAACTATAACTATTGGAAAGATAGATTTCAATGGTTCATTCTATCTACAAACTCTGATCTTTGGGATGTCATTATAGATGGTCCATTCATTCCCAATAATGATGATGATACTGACAAACCAAAATCTCAGTGGACTACTATAGAAAAGACAAAATGGGAGCTGAACCACAAAGCTAGATATAACATCATTTGTGCTCTCAGTCCCGAGGAGTTTGAGAAGGTATGTGCTTGTGACTCTGCCAAAGAAATATGGGACATTTTAACTGTCACACATGAAGGAACAGCCAAAGTCAAAGAGTCAAAGATTGCCATACTTGTCAGAAAGTATGAACTGTTTGTCATGGAGGAAGGAGAATCTGTTGCTCATATGATAGGAAGATTTCAAACTATAGTCAACAGTTTAAAATCTCTTGGCAAAGTCTATACCAATGCTGAGAAGGTTGGAAAGATTCTGAGAAGTCTACCTAAACAGTGGAGACCTTTGGTCATTGCTATCTCTCAAGCCAAGGATCTCACTACCTTGACTATGGATGAACTTCTTGAAATACTCACTGTTCACGAGCAAGAACTTGGAGATGAAGTTTCACCAAAGAAGGGAAAGTCAATTGCTCTGAAAGCTGATCAAAAGTCAGCAAAAGTTTCCAAGGCTCTAAAGGCAGACGAGTCATCCAGTGATGCTGACCTGTCTGAACACGGGGATTCTGAGAGTGATGAAGAATTGTCTCTCCTGACCAGGAAGATAAAGCTTCTCCTACAGAAAAAGAAGTTCAAGAGGGATAAGCCATTCAGAAGGTTCAACAAGGACAAGAACTTCAAAGAATCCACTCCAACAGACAAAAGTCCAATTGTCTGCTGTGAGTGCAAGAAGCCTGGTCACATCAAGGCTGAATGTCCTCAACTCAAGAAGGCCCCTTTTAAGAAATTTTTCAAGAAGAAGAAGAAAGGAATGATGGCTACTTGGGAGGATCTGGAGTCAACATCTTCTGATGAAGAAACAGAGGAAGAAGCCAATCTCTGTCTGATGGGCAACACTGACTCAGACTCAGACGATGAGGTACATCCTGACTATGAGGAATTACTTGATGCCTATGAGGAGTTGCTGGAGGAATGCAACTGCTTATCTAAGGCTTTCAAATCTCTCAAGAGAGAGCATGTAAAGCTCACCAGTGAGCATATACAGAAATCTCAAGAGTGTGAGAAGTTGGCTAAAGAGAACAGTGAGCTAAAGACTGAAAAGTCTAATGAAGCTAAGATCTCAAGTGAAACATCACCATCTGAAGAAGTTGAAAAAATTCAACAGAAAGTGGAAGAGCTTACTTTTGATCTTGCCAAATTTGTTAATGGTAGAGACAATCTGACTAAGCTACTTGGCAGTCAGAGGCACTCTCTTAACCAAGAAGGTATTGGATATGTCCATCAGACACAACATAAAGTATCAACTAAAGCTTCTACAGTATCTGTTAAGTCGACTGTAACCAAATCTACACCTATCTGTAACTTCTATGGAAAAACTGGACAAGTTATGTCTAAGTGTATCCATAATAAGAGAAGGAAGTCTTCACAGACTCCTAGAACTAACAGAAAAAGACCCAGAAAAATACGGGTACCGAAAAATCAAATAATTTTTGTTGCAGATGTCCTCAAGCAGACAAAGAAAACACCACTGTTGGTACCTGGACAGTTGTTGCTCGTGTCATATGACAGGAGAAAGGTCTATGTTCCTAGACCTCCAACTTAAGAAAGGAGGACATGTTGCCTTCGGAGGGAATCAGAAAGGGAAAGTTATAGAAATTGGTACTATTGGTGGTAAACCCCCTCTTCCTTCTATATCTAATGTTCTTATGGTTAAAGGATTAAGACACAATTTTCTTAGCATAAGTCAATTATGTGATAGTGGTTTTGATGTTTCCTTTACCAATGATGTATGCATAGTTAAAGACTGTTGTGGCAAAACCCTCTTTTCAGCTAAAATGCAACAAAATCTTTATAAGATTGAACTGTCTGATCTCTCAGATCAAAGTGTAATCTGTCTGATGTCTAAAGAGGATGAGAGATGGTTATGGCATAAGAAACTAGGACATGCTAGTATGAAACTAATTTCTGAATTAAAAAGGAATAATCTTGTGAGAGGATTGCCTGATATTATTTTAAGAAATATGTCTTGTGTGATGCATGTCAGTGAGGTAAACATATAAAATCAAGTTTCAAATCTAAAAACCAAGTATCAACCTCTAGACCTCTTCAGTTGTTACACATGGATCTGTTTGGACCAGTTAGTGTTGCCAGCCTGGCTGGAAGAAAATATGGATTTGTCATAGTTGATGACTATTCTATATACACATGGGTACTCTTCCTAACACACAAGGACGAGTCTTTTAGGGCTTTCTCAATATTCTGCAAAAGAGTACAAAATGAGCAGGGTTTTTGTATTTCTACCCTTAGAAGTGATCATGGGGGAGAATTTGAAAATGAGCAGTTTAGACAGTTCTGTGAGGAGAATGAAATCTCTCACAATTTCTCTGCACCTAGAACTCCACATCAAAATGGAGTGGTTGAGAGAAAGAACAGATCTCTCTAAGAGATGGCTAGATCTATACTAAATGAAAATAATGTCCCTAAGTACTTCTGGGCAGAAGTTGTAAACACTGCTTGTTATGTACAAAACAGAATACTTATTAGGCCTTTTCGAAAAAGGACTCCTTATGAATTGTGGAATGGAAAAAGCCCCAACATATCTTATTTTCATGCTTTTGGATGTGAATGTTTTATTCTGAATACCAGAGATAATCTTGGAAATTTTGATTCTAAGGTAGATAAAGGTATTTTCGTAGGATATTCTGAAATGTCTCAGGTTTTTAGAGTTTACAATTCAAGAACTTGTATTATTGAAGAATCTGTTCATGTTAAATTCAATGATGAATTAAAGACTGATAAAGAACTATCAAATCTAGAAGATGATCTTGCAAGTCTTGATATAAACAATCCATAAATTCAACAACCCGATCTAACCAAGACAGAACCTATGCCTGAGGCTGACAAACAAGTGGAACAGACAAGTCAGCAGACGAGTCAACAAACGAGTTAGCAGACAAGTCAAGATCTTCATGATAATCTCAAAAGGGATTGAAAGTTCAACACTCATCACCCTAAGGATCTTATTATTGGAAATCCTTCTGAAGGAGTAAGAACCAGATCCACATTAAGAGAATTAAGCAAGGTGGCCTTTATTTCAGATTTGGAGCCTAAACGCATTGAAGAAGCTCTTGAGGATGAAAGATGGATTCTTGCTATGCAAGAAGAATTTAACCAGTTCACCAGAAATGATGTCTGGATTCTTGTCTCTAAGCCTAAAAACAAGTCGGTTATTGGAACAAGATAGGTCTTCAGAAACAAATTGGATGAAGATGGTAAAGTTGTCAGAAATAAGGCAAGGTTAGTAGCTCAAGGCTATAACCAACAATAAGGTATTTATTATACTGAAACCTTTGCACCTGTAGATAGAATAGAAGCCATGCACATTTTAATGTCATATGCTGCACAACATCAAATTACCCTGTTTCAAATGGATGTAAAAAGTGCTTTTCTAAATGGTATAATTGAGGAAGAAGTGTATGTTAAACAACCCCCTGATTTTGAGGATACTGATAAACCAGATCATGTTTTCAAACTTAAAGAAGCATTATATGGTTTGAAACAAGCACCTAGAGCATGGTATAATAGACTCAGTTCTTTTCTCATACATAATGGTTTTACTAGAGGACAAGTAGACACTACTCTGTTCAAGAAGTGCTCTAAAAAGAACTTTATTATAGTTCAAATATATGTTGGTGATATTATTTTTGGAGCAACTAATGAAAAGCTGTGCAAGGAATTTTCAAATCTAATGCAAGTTGAATTTGAGATGAGCATGATGGGAGAATTGAAGTTCTTCCTTGAATTACAAATCAAGCAGACAAGTGATGGAATTTACATTCATCAACAAAAATATACCAAGGAGATACTCAAGAAATACAAAATGGAAAATGCAAAGCTCATGAAAACCCCTATGCAACCTAATGCAAAACTAAGCAAATATGATGAAGGTAAAAAGGTAGATCAAACTGTCTACAGAGGTATGATTGGCTCTCTACTGTACTTAACTTCAAGCAGACCGACATTCAATTTAGTGTTTGTATGTGTGCTAGATTCCAATCTTACCCTATAGAATCTCATCTTAAGGTTGTTAAAAGAATATTTAGATATTTGCTTGGAACTACTAATCTTGGTTTGCTATATTTAAGATCATAAGAATACATATTAGTGGGATATTGTGATGCTGATTTTGCTGGAGATAGAATAGAAAGAAAAAGCATCAGTGCAGGATGTCACTTCATTGAGCAAGTTTAGTCTCATGGTCAAGCAAAAGGCAGACAACCATTGCCCTGTCTACTGCTAAAGCAGAATACATCTCTGCTGCTAGTTGCTGCTCTCAACTCTTATGGGTAAAACATCAACTTGAGGATTACTCTATTTATGAACATAACATATCTGTATGGTGTGATAATTTCAGTACTATATGCTTAACTAAAAATCCAGTTCAACATTCTAAGGCTAAGCATATTGAAATCAAACATCATTTTATTAGGGATTATGTTCAGAAAGGCATGTTTGATATTAAGTTTGTTAAAACTGAAAATCAATGGGCTGATATTTTCATTAAACCCCTCGCAGAAGAAATGTTTTTATTTATTAGAGATAATCTAAACATGCATTGCATTGTTGAATGACATGTCTGAATGTTAACCTGTCTGTTCTTTATCACCTGTCCATGCTTACCTGTCTGACTTTGTCGAGTCACTATGCTAGAATTCATCAGTTTTGTTGAAATGGTTATTATTTAATTAATGCCATTCCCTTACAAATCGTGCCATTTTTGAATTAAAAATGTCATTTTTCTCTCTCCTACTTTTATGACTATAAAAGACAATAGATCAGAAAGGTTGAACCTTTACGTTTCAATATTCCAAAATCTCTTTGTCTTCTCATCTTTCAAACCCTCTGATGAGCCTCTGTTTGACTGGTTTATTAACTAGTAAAGACCTTGGCTTTGTGCTTATTTTATATCATTTTTTACCCAAATTAGATTTGATTGTCTCTAAGTAATATTTTGAGTCTGTAAATTGTTTTTAAGTTAATTTAGTTGATTTAGAGTTAAATAAAATACTTATTATATTTTCTTATTTTCAGGTTAATAAAAGGAATAAATCTGGAGTCTTTCGCCCCGCGAGAAGACTGTTCGCCCCGCGAACCAGAAGGTGACTGTTCCTGAAAATTGCAAAACTTTCTGTCTCGCCCCGCGAAGACCGTACTCGCCTCGCGAGTAATGCTACCTTGGAAAAGTCAGAGACGATCACGGTTTGGGCATGCTGGAGGTCACGGGCGTTACAGTTGGGAATTTGAAGAGTTCGCCTCGCGAAGATATGCTCGCCTCGCGAGAAGACCAAGAGTTGCAGACCTTTCGCATAATTCGCCTCGCGAGGACTTGGATTCCAGAAACGTGTATATAAGTAGTCTTAGGCAGAACTGAAGAGGGGAGTCAGAATTAGCCAGTTTTGGCTAGTTTCTGAACTTGTTAGTCTTTTGTTTTTCTCTTAGTTTAATGTTTATTTCTGTAATGGAGAATTAGTCTCCTAGATTAATCTACTGTAATTGGTTTCTGTTATCACTTGAGGTTCTGTGATTCCTGTTTCATTTGCCTTTCTCTTTTCAATGCCATATTATATGTTTCTGTTTGTTATTTCAGTAATGTATAGTGTGGTATTGTTTCATTTCGGTGATGCTATGTTCCTATATATAATCGCGTTTGTTATTTCGCGTGTGTTCATTCATGTTCGTTTGTTCATGAGAGCTTAACCCCGTTTGTTATTTCGGGAATAGGAACATACATCTGTAGTAGCGGTTTTCGTTTGTTAATTGTTGCTACAACCGGGAGGGGATTAGTATCTGCTTAGGATTTGCATGAATCAATGATAGTGGGAAACCGAGAACAGTAGGTTAATCGTCTTTTGTTTATTTGTTATTCTTTTTAACTACTTTGTTTTCATTATTTTGTTTTCTTAATTTAGTTTCAAATCTCAAAACCCCCAGTTCTAACTTTTACTAATTTTCTGTTAATAATAACAACACCTAAAGAGTCCTTGAGAGACGATCCGAGTTGTCGCTCTATACTGCATTATTTTTATAATCGCTCGTTCTTTTTGGCGCGTGGCGACAGCGCGGTCACCCTCCTCTCTCTCGAAACCCTAGAATCATTTTCTCTCAAAAAAATGGCATCATCCAAGCGTCTCTCTACAAAAGAAATCGCTGAGAAATACAATATCAAGGTTACTGACATAGAAAAGATCATTCCGGGAAAGGCTGTTAGTCTTCAACAGATGAAGAAACTAGGAATGGATGTCACTGAAGAGTTGGAGTACTCCAAGTGGACTCATTTCTTCAACATCAAGGAGCTTGTTCACCCTAAGCTCATTCAAACGTTCTGGAGAAATGTTGTGGTTGTCACCAACCGACTCAACGGAATCAAAAGCTTTGAGGCTGAAATGGGGGATAAAACCCTTCTTTTCCCCATTAGCTCTCTATAGCTTGTCACAAAATGTCCGAGAATCGGAGCTGGCTTCACACCCAACTGGGAAGATGAAGTGGGAGCTGACAATGTCAACATTGCCATCTATGGTGTTCCCAAACCAGTGAACCCTAAGCCTGTCAACATGGTGGTCAAGTGCAGATTCCTGCACAAATTGTTGTTGGAGTGCGTGATGCCAAGGAAAGACTCACGAGACAGTGTGACCAAGATGGACAGATTTGCCCTGTACCACTTGATCCAAAAAATCAAGGTTGACATCAATGACCTTATCTACATGTACCTTGAGATTCTGATCAAGAGAACCAATATGCAGACTATCCTTATGGGATCTTGCTAACAAGGGTATTCATGAACAAGTTGTTTGTTCCTAGTGATGTTCACTTTGTGGACATGGCATTGCCTATAGATAGGAAGATACTGTCTATGAAGGACATCAAGGGAATCCCTCTTGCCGATGAGGAGGAAGACAAGAAGAAGAAGCGACTCTTTGTTGAGCGAGAAGGAGGAAGAACCAGTGGTTTCCAGCGATGAATCAAGTCCCCATTTACGAAAGATTGTTCACTTGTCTCCTCCTTTCAAACTCAAAAATCTTCTTTCACTATTGTACCCGATGATTTGTCGATACACAATTTGTTGATAAGCCTCCGGCTCATCTAGTTTTATGGCTAGTATGACCAGGGTTTTGTGCAAATTATATCCTATTTTCACCCAAATTAGATTAGATTGTCCTCAAGCAAGGTTTTGAGTCTCTAAAGTAGTTTTAGGTTAATTTAGCCAGTTTTGAGTCAAATAAAGCACTTATGGCTATTTTGTTGTTTTCAGGTTAAGTAGAAGTTGAGGGAATAAAGAAACAGGGGATTCGCCTCGCGAGAGTCTTCTCGCCTCACGAACCCCGAAAGCCACCGAAAGCGATAAAAAAGTCATCCTCTCTGGTTCGCCCCGCGAACATCACCTCGCCTCGCGACCCTGAAGGATGACTGTTCCAGAAATATGCAAGCTCTCGGGGTCGCCTCGCGAATAACTTCTTCGCCTCGCGATCATGGAAGTCAGAAAGCATCACGGTTGGCCCCTGATGTTCATAACGGGCGTAATAAGAAGACTCTT
The DNA here is from genome assembly GCA_030762895.1 of Sophora flavescens. Classification (NCBI taxonomy): domain Eukaryota; kingdom Viridiplantae; phylum Streptophyta; class Magnoliopsida; order Fabales; family Fabaceae; genus Sophora; species Sophora flavescens. Next base: position 128,688,990 of record CM061070.1, on the reverse strand, counting down.
CAATTCTTCGCCCCGCGAGACGTTCTTCGCCTCGCGAGAATGCCAAAGGTTGCTGACTCTTCATAACATTCACCTCGCGAGAGAACATTCGCCTCGCGAGTGGGCTAAAATTCTGAATAGTATAAAAGGCTGTTCTGGGCAGATTGGAAGGACTTTTGCTTCTCCATTATTTTTACATTTTTCTGTGTGTTTTCGTTTTTCCATGGAGAACTAATTTTCTAGGATTAATCTATTGTAATCGATTTCCACTACACTTGAGGTTCTTGTATTTCCTGTTTTGTATGCTTTTCCCTTTTCAATGCCATGCTATATATTTCTATTTGCTTAATTCAGGAGTATATTGTGTTGTGTTGATTTATTTTCGGTGATATCATGTTTCTATAATTAATCGCGTTTGCTTAATTCGCGTGTGTTCGTTTCGTGTTCACTTAGTTCACGAAGGGCTTAACCCCGTTTGCTTAATTCGGGAATAGGGACATATAACTGTAGTAGTGGTTTCGCTTGTAAATTGTTGCTACAACCGGGAGGGGATTAGAATCTTCTTAGGGCTTGGAAATTGCATGAACCTATGATAGTTGGGAAATCGAGAACAATAGATTAATCGTCTTTAGCTATTGGATAATCTTTTCAACTGCTCTGTTTCATTGCTTTGTTTTGCTTTGTTTCTTTATTTACATCCCAATCCAAACCCCCCCAAAAAATGATTTTTGTGATAAATAACACTTCAAGAGTCCTTGTGAGACGACATCCGAGTTGTCGCCCTAAACTACAGTTTTAAAAACCGCTCGTTCTTTTTGGCGCGTGCGCGATAGCGCGACCAGCTGTTCACAGGGACTCTGCTCCCAAAGAACAAACAGGCATATCATCGAGACTCTCTGTGTCTAATCTGCAATCTCTTTTATTTGCAAGTATCTCACATGTCTCTTTCATCCCTTCTCCCCCACCTCATATTCTTAACCCCTGTAGAGAACTTTTCTTCTACCCACCTATTATTATCTTCATTAGAACATTAGCTGGAACTCACTATCCTGCTTCTGTTGTAATGCTACCACATAGGTCTAGGTATTTCTTTATGTTAGTCACAGGATCTAATTCCTTTTTCTGCCATATTAATTCTTTATTACCTATCCCTCCCTCTGTTTTAGCTCAAACACCTCTTCCCCCACCTACTCAAATAACAATCATCAGACTGTCTATGTCCGAGAGACTTTCCTGTGTGTTTCCTTCACCTGATACTGACTGTGTCAGAATCAGTCTTATCTTCAAATTCGTCTTTCTTCCTTTCTATGCCTTTCAAACTCTCCATTAACTTTTCTTCCTTTCCATCACCTCTCCCCTATCTCTACTTAAGGCACCCCCAGTTGGCACTCTTCTCTGTCTATCTCTTCTCAAACAGTGGTCTTACAAGACTTTCATCTGCTTCAAGGACAAGTAGAAGACTTAAGAAGACAGCTAGATGAAGAAAGGCGGCCTAGGCTGCTCTTAGAGCAAAGGGTTGCTGCTTTATTTTTGTTAATTAGTCAATCTAGGTAGTTTTTAGGTATATAGACTACCTTGTACTTGTAAATGTTCATGATGAATAAAATAAATTTCTCCTTTATTTCTTTGATGCTTTCATAGTTTATTCCTTTTTGATGTTGACAAAAGGGGGAGAATTGGAGAAATGTGATATAGGAGAATGGGAGAATGAATATGATCTGATCTTAAATAATACATGGACATGAGTATGTTCTGATAGTTGCTATAATTACTCAGATAAATCTTTAAGGAGATTGCTCTGATAATAATTTCAAAGTAAAACAAGTCAAACGTATGTGTGACTAAGTTAAACGGATTATATAATTAATCTTAATGTCTGATCAAGAATCTGCATGACCTGTCCGCTTAAGAAAATTTCAACCTGTATGATATATGCTATTTTCTTTGTTGATATTTTCTGAGGTTCATTAAATCATCTCAATGTAACAAAAAGGGGGAATTGTTAAGTCTCTAAAATGTCTGATGTGCATTTCCCTAAGTTTTGATGAGAACTAAACATTGGTTAATGATTTAATTAACCTTCATATTGGTTGCTAACCTGTCTATCTAGTGTGCAGATTAAAACTGTAAGAATCATCTATCTGGTTATAAGTGACTACCTGTCTGGATAAGCGAAAGTCAACCTATCTGTTGACTATGATTATTGACTTCTTTCAAGGTACGTCTTCAACCTGTCTCCCAACGAGTTCCTTCACTTGTCTGAGGTTACTCGTTGAAGAATCAAGGACCAAACAAGCTTTTGTTGGTTGTCCTATCAGAAAGAGACTTGAAGCATTCTCTCCTACTCAGTTTCACGCCTATCAAGAAAAGTCAGAAGTTACTCTCTCAAGCAACCTCGGTTATCAGAACCAAAGACCAGTTAAAGAATGCTTCCAACATGCTTTTTTCCCTAGTACCTCTGGTCCTTGCACGAAAAGGGAATTGTACTCAGCAAAGTACAAAAATCTCTCTGCACAACTCTGATATGGCTGTATCACAATGCATAAAGCCATGATCCTTCATGTTAGAGTACAACCAACATTCCTATTACATTAATGGCTGCCCAGAACGACTCTATTGCATTTAATGAAGTTCTGCTTGAAGCCAACATATGAGTGAATGTCTCTAACGGATTCTAAATGCTTGAAGACTATAAATACAAAAGTTATTGAAGATGAAGTATAGATAATACACATAGAACTAGAGAGCCATTACTCTGCACATTAATATCTTCATTCTTTCATTCTGTATTCTTCAATCATTTGAATTTATTATGCATACTTTCCTAAGCTTTACATTTAAACCACTATGAGTGTTAGTGAAAGATCTGTCTGTCTGAAGTTGTATTTATTACAAACCAAATCTATCAAACAAACCTGAGTGAGACTGAAGAGGCTAGGTGTGCAAAGAATACTTGTCTTGGAGCCTGAAGAGGCTAGGTGTGCAAACAATACTTGGAGTCTGTAAGCTGATCAGTTATAGTGGATAAAACTTGGTGCTGCCAAGGACTGGACGTAGCTCTTTGCTTTGAAGAGTGAACCAGGATAAATAGCTGTGTCAATCTCTCATTCCTTATAAACTCTTTAGTTGCCATAGTTTTCTTATCCGTTTTTCAGGTGGTGTGTTTGTCTAAGTCACTGTTAAAATTTCATCAGACATGTCACCTGTCTGTCCTGTATCTTTCCACTCGTCTGAACCAAGCTTCTGTATGCGAAAAGATTTCAACTTTGTTGAAATTATGATAAACACAATTCAACCCTCCTTCTCGTGTTTATAGTTGTCTATTTCAGTTTTATCGATTAATATTTGGTAAATGTTAATATGTTGATGTGATGCATGTATCATGCATATGGTTATTGTAATCTATCCATATATTGGTATCTCACTCTTGTATATTTTCTTGTTATTTCTCTTTGCTTTTTGGCATCGCTCTATATCTATGAGTTTAGATGGATCCGAACATCCTATTGGTACCGTCGGAATCAAAGACTGAGATGTTCGATGATGCGGGGAATGCTGGGGTGTGGCAGAGTCACCCCGGATCTTCATCGGCTACCTATCATGGACCGATAACCACGCTGGAGAAGAATGCCGAGGGCGAACCATGTCGCAGAGTTTAGACAGTTGAGACTAGGATGATTGCTCTCCCACCACCTTGGTACTACTTACACGTGCTACAGATGAATGGACAACTACATGAGCACCCGCCTCTAGGGGTACCATTACCTGGAGTCGAGCCGGCTTCACCGATTGAGGAGGACCAGGAGGAGGACCCGGAGGAGTACCTGGAGGATGAGCCCGTGTACCACGTCTTGGATCACGATGACGATCTTGATGAAGTGCTGGAGTACGTGCTTGATGACGATCCGGATTTTTATGATTCCGACTCTCCTGATGAGGGCAGAGACGTCGTGGAGCCATCACCCGGGGTCTTTTCTCGTGGGAGTATTTGTGGCGAGTCTTCCTTTAGTCGTAAGTAGTGGCCAGCTTAGGGGTGTATATTTTGTGGTTAGTCTGTCTCTGTCCCACTGTTTTTGGCTTCTTAGAGCCACCCTTTTGATGTGTGGTTCCGGACCCTCCCCCTATTTTGCTTTACTTAGTTTATAGCTGTTAATAGTATGTTCTATAACTCTGTTATTAATGGGCATCCTGATCAGACCCTAGTTTTTGTACTAAACGCTAAATTCCACTGGGATAGATTATATATATATATATGATGTTTACATTTCATGTTCTGAGTGTTCATCACTTACCCTGGTTTTAAAAAAATAAAAAAATATCACCATTTTGAGAATACTCACTTATTAAGAAAATGTCATTTACCGGAAGCAACTAGCAATTTAAAAATTTTATTTTCCGCAACGACTAACAAAGTGACCCCTAAGTTTTGGGTGTTACAGCTACCTTTGAACTTGACCCCGCAAATTGCTTGATTGCCAAAAAATCCACACCTCCCTTGTTAGCATTGTCCTTATCTCTTGGGCGTGCCTTCACTCCACTTCTCAAGCACAGGGAAGTGATCAATGAAGGGAAAAACAAAAGCCCTTTTGGCTTACCCAAATTGATATTATTCCCCTTGAGGATGCAGTAGAGGAGAACGAGCCTCTCTTTATTCACTGTTTCCAAGTGATCAGTGGGGAGTATCTTGTGCCTGATGATGTGATACCAAACCTTGGCTAAGGGAGTGAGGTCAGGCCATGCAATCTTCCAGTTATCATCCTACTTGATCCATTCATCACCCTCTACTGTGACTTCCTTCATCATATCATTTAGGGCAGTTTTCTCAATTCCTACTAGCTCGATGTTGTACTCATCTTCAACCTCCTTAAACCCCCAGCGTCTATTCAGAGTAGGAGTAGAGAACGAGACCTTGGTCCCCCTCACCATGACATGTTTCTGTTGGGGTGAGATGAGGTTGGCATAGAACTCCCTCACAAATGGAGCTATGGGGTCCTTGGGGTGAGCAATAAACTTCTTCCATTCGTGGGTGTCAATCACCTTAGTCACCTCCTCAGTGAGACCGTAGTGGTCATCATCGAGGAGGAAGAAGCCCTTCGCCAAATGGAACCTCCGCTTGACAATTTCTTTTTCATATTTCAACCTGCTCTCCTCATTAACAAAGGTGTTGGTGGGGTCCTCTGAGGATTCAGAGGTGGGGACAGTGGCCTTGGTTCTCGTGATTTGGGTCTTGGTCTTCTTCATTGTACCTTGTGGGTTGAAAGGTTGCAGGTGGGGTTACTAGAGGGTGAAAGTGACAAGTACAGCAGAAAGGTTTCCGGTGGTAGGGACGAGTGAGGAGAAATGGACATGACAGGGTTGCTTTAATAGAGGAGAGGGGGTTGAGGTGAAGGGTTGAGAGTGGATGTGTGGTGGAGAGAGTGATGGGTATTAAATGGGTGGTTAGGGTACGTTTTATTCCCCACATTTTCCCTTAAATCCTCCCCCCAAAACCTTTCAGCTTTTGAGTTTAAATTTCAAATCAACTCAAGTCCAGCCCTTTTCACGTGCTGTCCCCACCAACACCACCCAAAGCTCTTTCTAAATGGGCTTGAATTGACCACATCGACCCACCTTTTCCAGCACAAACTTTGGGCTTAAAACTGCTTCAGTCTGCACTCACATGTTAGCAGCATATATTTATTCAAAAATAATACTAACTAAAATTAAGTAGAATTAAAAACAACTAGTTAACTAAAATTAACTGATAAAGTAAAGGATATAAAGCTGGGCTGCCCCCCAGTAGCGCTTGGTTTAACGTCCTCATCCTGACTCCACACTTGTGACTAAGGGTCTGAAAGATGGATGGTGGCCTTCATTCTGGTACAAGGCTCACCCCAATATTGCTTCACCATTTTGGCCATTGACTTTGAACTCCCTTCCAGAGATTTCATCACGCAAGTCCAAACCCATGAGGGTAAACCTTGATCAATTTAAATGGTCCAGACCATCTTGACTTCAATTTCCCAGGGAACAATTTTAATCTGGAATTGAACAAGAGAACTTGCATGCCTTCATCTAGTTACCTGGGTTGGATCTTCTGATCATTCCAGGCCTTGACCTTGCTCTTGTATGCTTCAACATTTTCATAAGCAAACAACCTAAACTCTTCAAGTTCATTCAGCTACATCAGTCTTGCTTCCCCAGCTGCTTGTGCATCAAAATTCAAGTTCTTTATGGCCCAAAATGCCTTGTGTTTCATCTTTATTGGTAAATGGAAAGCCTTTACATAAACCAATATATAAGGAGACATGCCAATTGGAGTTTTAAAAGCAGTTCTGTAAGACCAAAGAGCATCATATAAATGTAAGGGCCAATCCTTCCTTGAAGGATTCACCATTTTTTCAAGGATCCTTTTGATCTCTCTGTTGGAGACTTCAACTTGGCCACTGGTTTGAGGGTGATAGGAAGTAGCCACCTTGTGTTTAACTCCATACTTTGCAAGCAAATTGGCAAACAACTTGTTGTAGAAATGAGAGCCTTCATCGCTGATTATGGCTAGTGCCAAACCTGGTGAAGATATTCTTGTGCAAAAATTTTGTGACTACTCTAGCATCATTAGAAGCCAAAGCTACTGCTTCTACTCATTTGGAAACATAATACACTTCCACTAGGATGTAGGCATTTCCGTAAGAGACAGGGAAGGGGCCTATGAAATATATGCCCCACACATCAAACAATTCAATCTCCAAAATAGTGTTGAGTGGCATTTCTTGTCTATTGGAAATATTTCACCCTCTGACATATATCACAATTCTTGGCATACTCCTGGGAATCTTTGAATAAAGTGGGCCAAAAATACCCTGATTGTAGGACCTTTGCAGCAGTTCATTTCCCTCCAAAGTGACCACCATAAGGGGCAGCATGGCAATCACTCAGGATGTCTTGCATTTCTTCTTCAGTTGCACATCTCCTCATGATCTGCTCTTGACATCTTTTGTACACGAAGGGTTCATCCTAGTAACCAGCAAGGCCTAGGAAACTTCTGATGCCTTTAATAGAATTAGGTGGAGGAAGTTTTTCAATCACCTCAATTTTTGTTTTATCCACCTCTAATCCTTTCTTTGACACTTTATGGCCTAGCACAATGCCTTCCTTGACCATGAAATGATATTTCTCCCAATTCAAAACTAAGTTGGTCTCTTCACATCTTTCTAGAACCTGCTCTAAGTTGTTCAAGTATCCCATGAATGAATCCCCAAATACTAAAAAATCATCCATAGTTTTCTCAATGAAATCAGGAAAAACAGTTATCATGCATCTCTAGAAAGTTGTTGGAGCATTGCAGAGCATAAAAGGCATTCTTCTGAAAGCAAATGTACCATATGGACAAGTGAAAGTGGTCTTCTACTGATCTTTTGGTGCTACTACTATCTGATTGTAGACTGAATAACCATCTAGAAAGCAATAAAATTATCTACCAGACAACCTATCAAGCATCTGATCAATGAATGGTAGTGGGAAGTGATCCTTCCTTGTGGCCTTGTTCAGCTTTCTGTAATCCATGCATATTCTCCACCCTGTGACCGTTCTTGTGGGAATAAGTTCATTCCTCTCATTCTTTACCACAGTGACTACACCTTTCTTTGGGACACACTGCACAGTGCTAACCCATACACTGTCTGAGATGGGATAAACGATTCATTCATAAATCCATTTGATAATTTCTTTCTTCACCACTTTTTTCATTATTGGATTCAGTCTTCTCTGACCTTCAATGTTATTCTTAGCATTCTCTTCTAAGAGAATTCTGTGCATACAAAGACTATGACTGATTCCTCTAATATCTGCCATTTGCCATCCAATAGCCTTCTTGTGCTTCTCCAAAACTAAAATGAGATTATTTTCCTAATCAAAAGTGAGGAAAGAAGATATAATGATGGGAAGGGTATCCTGTTCTCCCAGATAAGCATATTTGAGATGAGTAGTGCAACACCCCGCTTTTCGTTAAGTGCATCTATGTGTGCTTGTTTGCTTGTTTAAACCTTCAGTGTTAGCTTAGGGTTGTTGGCTGAGAGCTAAGTGGGATTTTAAGCTCAAAGATCTCGTTCTGGAACATAAGCACGACCGTGCTTATGTCCAGCACGCCCGTGCTTGGTCATGTGTCTTTTGATCAGTTGGATCACAAGCACGGTCGTGCTTGTTAGGCAGCATGACCGTGCTTAAGTGTGGACTACGTCTCGCAGACACTAAGTCCAGCACGGCCGTACATAAGATGAGCACGACCGTGCTTCGTGTGTAGCCTATATATGTTGGCACAAAAATCGAGGGTTACGATTCTAAACTCTATTTTGGCAACAGTAGCCTCCCTAGTGCGGCTACCTTTCGTCTTTTCCCTGTTTTCTTTAAACCCATCTCTTCCTTGGAGTTTTGGAGATCCTTTGTGGAGTTTTGTTGATCTGTGCCAATCTCTGTAGGTAATGGTCTCTCCTTTTAGGGTTTCCTTTTCTTGTTTTATGATTTGGGAACTAACTGGTTAACGTTTTGGTTTGGTCAAGGCTTAGAGGTTGATCGAGCAGCTTAAGGGAACATGATCGGTTTACCGTTGGGAGTCTTGTGGTGGAATCTTCATACCAGGTATGGGGAGGAGAATAGTATGATCATTAGGCAAGGGGTAGCATAAGATGAGGGGTTCCCATGACCCCGTAGTTGTTTGTATGATAGATACCATGCATTAACTTGTTTATGGTTATCAATGTTGATCTGTTTATTTGATTATTTGGCATGCCAATCATGTGTACCTTGTTGTTATGATGATGCCATGTTTATTTGGTTGCATTGGTCTGAATGATTATGTCATGATAATATTGGTTGATTTGGTATGTTTTATATACCCTGCTGGTTGAATATTTGTTGCTAAAGCCAACACATTTAAATAACCTGTAATTTGTTAACATAGGGCTGTTGTTAATAAAATTGGATAAAGGGATAATTTCCCTAAAACGTCATAAAACATGGATTGCTAGTGCGAGTGTGGTTTTTATGCCAATGGTTTAGTTCATAATACTAGGAATGAATCAAGAGAGTTTTTAGGATGTTCTTGGATAAAAAACCCAACCAAAAATCTACCCAAAACAATACAGCCTAACCAGGAGCACGACCGTGCTGAACAGGGAGCACGCCCTTGCTCTTAGTTTGAATTATGGAAGGCCGTGCATTATTCACGGCCGTGCAAAGTGGAAGCACGACCGTGCAGCCAAGCACGGTAGTGCATAAACAGAAGTACGACCGTGCTTCACTTACAGGGAAGCACGCCCGTGCACAGGATGAGTACGCCCATGCTCCCCCTCCAGAACAGTCTTTGAGATTAAAGGTTTTAAAAGGGTTTTAACCCCAATTGTTCCCGATAACGTTATGATAATGTGCTAATCAAATGATGAAGACTAGATAACTTAATTAAATATTAATTAAGACAATGAAAGACGATGGGTTGGTTAAGCCGGTGCCGAATGAGTCACCGCACGTTGATGAACTTTGGTGCATTTCGGCTAAAGTGGCCTCGATTCTTTTCGGTCGAGGTGTTGATGAGTTGTACCTTGGTGCTTTTTGTCCAAGGAGGCCTTGACCCCATGGGGTATAAGGTGTTGACGTTGATGATGATATACTTGGGTGCCTTTAGTGGCCCAAGCGGAGGTGGCGGGTGCCGTTGTTTGTTGTTGTGTTCATGCATCGCATTGGAGATGTTAGTTGGGGGAAGTTCAACATAGGGGAGGTCGTCCGAGAGTTAGGTAATTGATAAGTTGCAAATGTACATGCTTTTGATATGTTAATTTGATTGATTTTAAAACTCCTTTAATGCTTAAAGAGTTGTTTTTGCCCTATTTTAGTGTGTTTCTATAGAGTCCTTAGGATTGATTGTTCTTTTAGTTTGTTTGGTTAATTTAGTGATTTTTATTGTCTCTTTTGTGTGTTTTAGGTAGCAAGAGGAAATCATGACAAAAAGGGTAGAGATTGGGTCCAGATGGAATTTGTTAAGCCAAAGTTTTCCTTGGCTGGGCGCAACTAAGGCTGAAATTGTTGTGCATTTTGGAGGTTATGCTCTCAACCAAGCAAATATTTCGCTCAGCCAAGGTGTGCCAGAGAGCAAAACATATAAGGATTATCTGAGCTCAGCCAATTTATTTTGTGCGCTGAGCCAAGGCGTATCCGTGAATCAACTTAAGTGAGAGTTGCGTTGAGCCAAGAAAGTGGTGCGCTCAGCCAAAATCCTGATGATAGCATGGACTATAAATTTATCTTTTAGTAAAACTCGAGCGAGAATAGTACACCTGCGATTTTTACCCTAAAAGTGACGTTTTCTCTGAACTGGGGCTGCTGTGACTGCTGTGGAGAGCTTCCATGGAGGTTCTTCTTTCCTTTGATTTTATTGCTTTGATTTTGGCTTTCTCTATGAATATGAGAAACTAAATTCCATTTTTGTTGGGATTAGATGTAGCTAAACTGAATCTCATGTATTTGCCTTGATTTATTAATCTATGTTTATGCTTCTTTATTAGTGTTTGATTCCTATGCTTAATGCTTTTTGTGGTTTGATCATCCATAAATTGTTCTAAGATTTGATTTGCAATTGGGAAGTTTTTATTATTTCTTGATCTGAAATTAATCACCCAATAAACCTTGCATCTATGAATGGATTTTGGTTTATTAGTAATCGTGTAATCCCTAATCTTAATGCAAATTCGTTAATGAAGCCACCTAAGGAATTAGGTTCTAATTAGGGGATTTAGGCTCTTGTCATCTAAGGAATTAGGACTTGAGTAATATTGTGGGTTGATTTTAATATTTGAAGCATAAATTGGATTGGTGGTCTTAGTATTGCATGAGGCAAAGGTTTAGTGAAGTTTAATCCCAACATCTTTCATCGTATTTGAAAAATCCCCTTTTTGCCTTCCAAGTGTTTGATAAAAATCCAAAAAGAACTTGTTCCTTTTTATTTATTTATTTTAAATTTTAACACTTGTTGGGCTTGGTTTTTAATATTGAGCTCCCTTCCTTCCAAATATTCGCTTAGATAGTAGTTGATTTGTTACGTGCTAGTACTTGTCGCAGTCCTCGTGGGAACGATCCCTCTTACCTCTTTACTACTCATATGACTTGGTATACTTGCCGAAATCGCATCAAGTTTTTGGCGCCGTTGCCGAGGACTTGTGTTTCAATATTAGCATACCCATTTCGATTACTAATTTAAGCACGATTTTATTTTTCTGTTTTATTATCTGTTTCTCTTTGCTATCATTTAGTGCTAACAATCTTGGTCTCTAGACTCTTGTGCATGGTAGGTAGTATCCCAGTTGACCAACTTCTCTACAATCCTGAAATAGAGAAAACAGCTAGGAAGAATTGGAGTCAAGCAAGACAGCGGAAGTTATTAGCACAACAAGAGAGAGAACAAGATACCTCCACTTCACAAGTTCATCAAGAACCACTTGAGATGGCAGGCAATGGTGAGGGTGTTCCATGGAGGACACTTGGGGATTATACCAGTACAAATGTCAATCGGCATGTTACTAGCATAGTGAGGCCTCCAGTGAATTCCAACAATTTTAAGATCAAGCCGGCTCTCTTGAATATTATGAAACAAAATCAATTTGCCGGGATGGAGAAGGAGGATCCTAATAATCATATCTCCAACTTCATTGAGTTATGTGATATGAAGATAAATGGTGCTACCGATGATGCAATTCGCCTAAGGTTGTTTCCTTTCTCTCTAAGAGATATTGCCAAGGTAACAACCAATATTCTAACAATTACAACCAAGGGTGGAGGAATCAAACAAGTTTTGGTTGGAAATAAGATGCCGGACAAGCAAGTAAGCTTCTTCCCACACCACCGCCTCAAGACCGGACTTGTATCTTGGAGAACACCCTCAATCAATTCATGAAAATGTCCATGTCAAACCAGAAAAACACCGATGCTTCCATAAAAAACTTGGAGTTTCAAGTTTGACAAATTGCAAAACACCTAGCGGAACAATCTAGCGGCAGTTTTTTAGGTAATACTCAAATTAATCCTGAAGAGCATTGTAAGGCTGTTGTTTTGAGGAGTGGTAAAAGTCTTGAGAAAGTGAGCGGTGAGCCTTTGTTGAAAAATAAGAGAGTTACTGAAAAAACTGAGTTGAGTGCTAAAAAAAGAGCGAAAAATGAGGAAAAAGGCAAAGAGGTTGTAATAGAGGAAGAAGAAAAAGAGAGTGAAAAGACAAGAGAGAAAAGTTAGTGGATGAAGATTCAATTTTGAGGAAGAGTAAAATTCAGATTTTGAAAGATGGAGACAAGCCTCAAGAGGTCCCTTCTTATGTAAAATTACCATATCCTAACTTAAGCAAGAAGAAGGAGAAGGAAGAGCAATTTGCCAAATTTGTTGACATCTTTAAGAGGTCATAAATCAACATACCCTTTGCTGAAGCACTAAGGCAAATGCCAACTTATGTAAAGTTCATGAAGGAGTTGCTTACAAAGAAAAGAAGGTTTAAAGAAGATGAGACTGTTGCCTTGACGGGAGAATGTAGTGCGATACTTCAAAGGAAGCTACCTCCAAAGCTTAAAGATCCCGGTAGTTTTACAATCCCTTGTACAATTGGGAGTGTTGCTATTGGGAAGGCCTTGTGTGACTTGGGGGCGAGTATCAATTTGATGCCGCTTTCAAATCTTGAACAAGCTTGGTGGTGGTGAAGTGAAACCAACAAGGACGGCATTGTAACTAGTCGATAGATCAATCAAGCATCCTCTTGGTATTATGGAAGATGTTTTGGTTAAAGTGGATAAGTTTATCTTCCCAGCGGATTTTGTGATATTAGACATGGAGGAGGATGCAGAAGTTCCACTTATATTAGGGAGACCTTTTCTAGCAACTGGTCGTGCTTTGATAGATGTACAAAAAGGCCAACTTCGACTTAGAGTGCAAGATGAAGAGGTTATTTTCAATGTATTTGAAGCTATGCATCATCCGAGTGATGAAGAGAATTGTTTCCGCATGGATATTGTGGATGTAATGGCTAAAGAAGTCTCTGCACATCAGCACCACTCCTCTACTCTTGAGAAGGTAATTGTGAATTCTATTGAAAATCTTGATGAGAAAGAGAAAAAGGAAATAGAGGAGTGTTTGTGTGATTTGGAAGCTCAACCCAACCAACTTGCTGTCAATACTAAGAAAGAAGAGCTCAAAAAGGATGAAGTCCAAGAGAACCTCAAGTTAGAGCTTAAACCTCTACCTTCCCACTTGAAATATGTGTTTCTTGGTGAGAATGATGAAAATCCTGTCATAGTGAGCAATGCATTGTCCAAATTGGAAGAGGAGAAACTTATAAGGGTGCTTAGAGAGCATAAAACAGCTATTGGATGGTCCATCTTAGATCTACATTTTGTATGCACACGATTATGATGGAGGTTGAATTTAAACCGGTGGTCCAACCACAAAGGAGGCTCAATCCTACAATGAAAAAAGTGGTAAGGGAGGAGGTACTGAAACTCCTTGAAGCCGGAATGATCTATCCGATTTCCGATAGTGCATGGGTGAGTCCGGTACAAGTGGTTCCCAAGAAAAGGTGGCATGGTTGTTGTGAAAAACGAGAAGAATGAGTTAATCCCAACGAGAATGGTCACCGGTTGGCGAATGTGTATAGATTACCGGAAGCTAAATCAAGCTACTAGGAAAGATCACTTCCCACTTCCATTCATGGACCAAATGTTGGAGAGGTTGGCCGGGCAAGCTTATTATTGTTTCTTGGATGGTTATTCGAGTTATAACCAAATTGCGGTTAACCCAGAAGACCAAGAGAAAACTGCCTTCACATGTCCTTTTGGAGTTTTTGCCTATCGGAAGATGCCTTTCAGTCTTTGTAATGCGCCCGCAACATTTAAAAGGTGCATGCTTTCCATTTTCTCTGATATGGTAGAAAAATAGATTGAAGTTTTTATGGATGATTTTTATGTTTTCGGTTCCTCTTATGATAATTGCTTGTCTAACCTTGCTGCTGTGTTAAAGAGGTGCATGGACACCAATTTAGTCTTAAATTAGGAGAAGTGTCATTTTATGGTGCAGGAGGGTATTGTGCTTGGGCACAAGATTTCAGCTAAGGGGATCGAAGTGGATAGATCCAAGATTGATGTAATTGAGAAACTACTTCCACCGGTGAATGTCAAGGGTGTGAGGAGTTTTCTTGGTCATGCAGGCTTTTATCGGCGGTTCATCAAAGACTTCTCAAAGATAGCCAAGCCGTTGTGTAGCCTTTTGAACAAGGACACACCATTTGTGTTTGATACTGCTTGTCTTACTTTTTTTTTCAGATTTTGAAAAAAAAGTTGACCACCGCTCCCATTCTTGTTGCACCCAACTGGGAGTCACCAGAATTAATGTGTGATGCCAGTGACTACGCAGTTAGGGCAGTTCTGGGACAGCGATGGGAGAAGTTTTTCCATGCCATTTATTATGCTAGCAAGGTTCTCAATGAGAACCAAGTAAATTATGCAACAACTGAAAAAGAGTTGCTAGCCATAGTGTTTGCATTGGAAAAATTTTGTCCATACTTGATTGGGTCCCAAGTCACTATTTTTACTGATCATGCTGCAATTAAATATTTGTTAACTAAGTTAGATTCAAAACCAAGACTCATAAGGTGGATTTTATTGTTGCAGGAATTTGACTTAGTCATTAAGGACAAAAAGGGCAGCGAAAATGTGGTGGCTGACCACTTATCTCGGTTAGTGAATGAAGAGGTTACTGCAAAAGAAAAGGACATTCGGGATGAGTTCCCGGATGAGGCTTTATTTCTAGTGCATGAAAGACCATGGTTTGCCGACATGGCAAATTTCAAGGCAGCCAACATTGTTCCAGAGCACCTCACTTGGCAACAAAAGAAAAAAATTCTTCCGGGATGCCAACCATTTCATGTGGGATGACCCATTTTTGTTCAAGGTTGGACCGGATGGCTTATGGAGGAGGTGTGTTAGTCAAGAGGAAGCGAAGAGTATTTTGTGGCATTGCCATAACTCTCCATATGGTGGTCATTACAATGGGGATAGGACAGCTGCAAAGGTCCTCCAATATGTGCTCTTTTGGCCCTCAATCTTCAAGGACTCTTACAATCATGTGAAGGGTTGTGACAAGTGCCAAAGGACCGGGAACATATCTAAAAGGGATGAGATGCCACTTCAAAACATATTGGAGGTTGAAGTATTTGATTGTTGGGGCATAGATTTTATAGGTCCACTTCCACCTTCACTCTCCAATCAATATAGCTTGGTGGTGGTGGACTATGTTTCTAAATGGGTGGAGGCCGTTGCAACACCGAAGAATGATGTGTAAACAGTGATTAAGTTCATCAAAAAGAACATTTTTACACGGGTCGGTGTCCCAAGGGTCCTTATGGGGGATCTCACTTCTGCAACTCACAACTATAAAATGTGTTGACCAAGTATAATGTGAGGCATAAGGTGGCATCTCCATATCATCCGCAAACAAATGGGCAAGCAGAGGTCTTTAACTGGGAGATTAAGTGAATTCTGGAAAAAACTATGGCCACTTCAAGAAAAGATTGGCAAAGAAGCTTGACGATGCCTTGTGGGCTTACCGGAGTGCATTTAAAACTTCTTTGGGGTTATCTCCATTTGAAAAGGTCTATGGCAAGACATGTCATCCACCCGTAGAGTTGGAGCATCGAGTCTTTCGGGCATTGAAGTTCTTGAATTTTTATGCCACTTTGGCGGGTGAGAAAAGAGTCCATCAGCTGCATGAATTAGAGGAGATGTGGCATGATTAATTTGATATCATTGAGTGTTGAATTGCCATGATAGATGTAGCAAATATCTCCATGATGTGATCTCTCTGGCTTTTAAAGTGATGTGATTCATTGTTAAGGTGAGTGGATAGATAGAAATGTGCCCTGTTATGAAGATCCGTAAAGTTTTGAGAGAAGTCAGATTTTTGGCTAAGCGCAAATTCCTTTGGGCTGAGCCAAAATGATGAAAAATATTACTGGAGCTCTCAGGTGTACTTTGGCCGAGCGCAGTTTAACTTTCGCTAAGCCAATTTTGCATCGGGACAATTTTGGGTCATTTTGGCTTTGCCATTTTTTATCTTGGCTTAGCGCATGAAGTGTAACAATTGGGCTCATTTCGGAAGATGTGTCTTGAGCCAATATTTATTTAGGGTGAGCCATGCCAATTTCTGAGATCGGGGTGCTTACTGTCTAAACTAGGCTGAGCGCATGAGACTTTTGGCTCAGCCAAGATTAAAATAAAATACTTAAATAAAAAAAGAAAGAGAAAAAGAAATATATTTCTTGAAACAAAATAAAAAATAGAATGTTACTCTTACCCTTAGCCAAAATTTTCTCCACCTAGGTCAATTTTTTTTCCTTTTCACCCATATTCTCATTTCCCCACCGTAACACCCAAACGCACCTGGACACGGTTAAGCTCTTCACTCCTAACTCACCATCACAAGACACATGTCTCCACTCATCCCAAATTTGGTCTTCTTTTGTGTTAACTCAAGTAAGTCCCTTTCAGTGTTTTGTTCTTCATTTTGGTGGGTATTTTGATGAATTCGAATTTTCGATGATTTCCCAATGCTTACTGCTTTGTATAAGCTTTGGAAGCTTGGGTAATGTTATGAGGTTTTTGGATTCTGATGTTCATTTTGGGGGTTTTGGAATTTTGAAAAGAATTTTTCATTTTCTCCCTTTTGGACTGTTGTATATAACTGATTGGGGTTTAGAATTTTCTTTGTGAATTTTGGAATATTATGTTTGTTGGGAGTGATTTCTGGATTCGAGAATGTGAATGTTAGTGTGAATTTGAGCTTATATTTTTTAATCTATTATCATGTGCTGTGGTTAAGTGTGATTGTCTGAGAGAATTGATTTACAAATTGGGGCTTTGGGTCTAATTGCCCTTTTGAAGTATTGAGTCAACTTAGAGTAAATTCTTGGGACTGAAATGTGAGGTGAGAGATTTAATTATGTGTTAACTGAGCCTTCATGTGTTTATTGCAAACTAATGTTGTTGCCTACTCATGTTAATGCCTGATATGTTGCAGTGATTAATCTTGCCCACCATGTTCACTTTGTGACTCCATATGTTTGAATTGCTAAACTGTTCATGTTCCATGGTTGATTATTAGGCATTCACTGGTCATACTTTTAGTGGGTTGCAATTTAGTGATCTTAAGGGCTGCATCCAACATTGAATGATCTGTTTATTGCATAAATCACGAGTTGGGTTGGTCTTTTTCATGATTTGTGAGGGGGGATTTAATTTTCGAATCAATTACACAATGTGGGTGGTTGGTAACTGAGATGCTTTTGTTAACTGATGCTTCTTGTCGTGCATTGCTGTCCTGTTATGTCTTCTCTGTGCTCGTTTTATTTTATTTTGAGTTGTGTTTCTGTTTTGTTGACAAATAATCTGCTTGTTGGATGCTTCTCTATTCTTCAGCAATGGCTCCCCAAAAAGCAAGTCCTGTTAACTCTAAAAAGAGAAAGTGTGTAGCTGAAGGCTCATCAAGCCCTAAAAAGAAAAAATCAGCAACTGAAGGTTCCTCCAGACCTTCTCCTTTTAATGCAAAGAAGTTTCGCTCCGCAAAGCATAAAAAGCATCATGAGTTGATTGAGAAGCGGAACAATATCACTGAGCGAAGAGTTGAGTTGGATGATAGGGAATGTACTGCTTTTCAATCTGAATTTAGGAGACGGCAATGGGTCACTTTTGCCACCTACCCTGTAAGAGCTAACCATGAGATTGTCAAAGAGTTTTATGCCAATGCCCTGACCACTGAGGGAGAGGATGACAAGTATGTTAGCTTTGTACGAGGCAAGAAGGTGTATTTTGATTCTGCTACCACTAACCAATTGCTAGGGACTCCTAGTGACAGTCAGAATGCTTGTGGTTATGTTCTTCTTTCTAAAAGGGGATGTGATTATGAGAAGGTCCTCACCACTATTTGCAGGCCAGGAGCACGCTGGGTCTTGAGTAGGACCGGGAAGCGTCAAAAGATACATCGGGGTGATTTTCTTCCATTAGCAAAGGTTTGGACATCTTTTATTCATTCCAACTTATCGCCCTGCTCACACACTTCTGATATTCTAATCAAGAGGGCAATCATGTTATATGCCATCATGGACAAGTTGAGTATGGATGTGGGGTGCATAATTTCTGTAGAGATTCAAGCAACAGCCAATTCTGAGAGTAAGCATGGGCAACTTGGCCATCCATTTCCGATCACAGAGTTATGCCGTGGGGTTGGAGTTGATGTGAAGGATGGTGCACAGGTTGTTCCACGGCTTCCTATAGCTGCAGCCTACATCAGAAAAAATTGTTCAGCAGCTGCATCAGACCCGTCGGTAGACCAGCCAGCTATTTCTGGCCCTATTGCCGATCCTCATACCACAAAACAGCGGCTTGCTTCCTTGGAGACAGCGGTGACTAGCATGAGAAGCGATCTCCGGATCTTAGCTCATCAAACTTCGGCAAACCATCGCTCCAATCAAATTATCATGACTTGCTTAGGGAAATGGCAGCTCATCTTCCTCCAGGTCCTAGTGGCCCTATTTGTTTTTCCTCGGATGATGAGGTTAGGTCCTTTGTGGATTGGAGGGAGCATCCTGGGGACCAGGATAATGTTGATGGGAGGAGAGAGGAGCAAGCTGTCGCTGCAGATGATGATGATCATCATGGAGATTGAGCCTTTGCTGAAACTTTTTGTTGTTAATATATATATATATATATATATATATATATATATATATATATATATTTGAGCCTTTCTTGAGGCTTTTATTTGCTGTTTTGACTATGTGTGTTCTTTTAGGTTGTCAGACTGTTTTAGTGTGTCATCTTGTGTTTTCAATGTTTTTAAGTTTGTGTGTGTTTGAATACCTTTAGTTGAACAAATTTCAAATGTTTGGATGACTCCTACTCTTGACTGGTCATTGTTTTGTGCACCCCCATGGATGTTTTCCTTTAATGTGAAGTAGGCATATTTGTGGTTAGTTTTCCATCTTTAATTTGTTCTTAAGTAGGTTTCATACTTTTGATGCGTTATTTTGAACCTTGTTGATTAAAGTCCATGGCAATGAAATTTTGGTGAGAACTAATTGGATTTCTTAACTTTACCCTTGTGACTCATTTGGGCCTTCAACTGTTAAATTCTTTCTTGAGTGTCACCATTGAAATTCATGCTCTTGAGTTTGCTTGATTCTTGTTTGAAATTCATGGTTTGCATGCATGTCATAAAAATGATTAGGGCAATTCATTTCACATAGCCACTTTGACCAAATAGGCAACCTTATATTTTTCCCCTTTGCTTAACCCTTTGAGCTTGAAATATAAATATTTTTTTTCTCACACCCATGAAGCCTTAACCCGAAAAAACAATGTTTTTACCCAAACCTTAGTGGATAGGAGAGCATTGCATTCTTGTGAGTGAGTTTGATATAAGTTCGGGGGAATCTATCTTGGGAATTTATGTTAATGAAAGTAAAGAGTTGTTATCGGAAAAAAAAATAAATAAAGAAAGAAAAAAGTTATTCCAAAATAAATTTGAAAAATGAAAACAAACAAAAAAATATCAAGGAAGAAGAAAGTGGTGAATCAATATGAAAAGAGTTAAAAAAAAAGGTGAAAGGAAAAGGAAGTCAAAAAGAAAGAAGTGGAAAAAGTTTGCATAAATGCATGTCTCTTTAAACATAATTTTGCTCTCCTATTCCCTTTGGTGCTAGCTTGTTTATCTTTTCTTATCCTTCCCATTTACATTGGCCATATTACATCCTAAATAAAGTCCCTTTGATTTATGCATGTTGTGAATTATGGATGAATGATTGAGATGAAAATCAAACCTGAAGTTGCTTGTTTTTGATGTGTGAATTTGAGTGATACACTTACCCACATAAATTTGAGTGATTGAGTGATTTTGTACTTCCTATGAGAAGTTGGGTGTCTAATGGTTCTTCCTTAATTGAATTAGCCATGTTCTTTAGTTTTTCAAGTTGAAAAAAAAAACTTATGCATCATTGTTATGATCCCTTATATTTATCATTTTTGGGTGTAGACTTGCTTTGAGTTGATACTTCTATTTGAGAATCTCATTCATTGTGGGGTGTGCATTACTTTGTTATGGTCGAATTGTGAGCATCATTTAAGCAATTTGGTTCTTATTCAATCATGGTTGAGTTATGTTGTCGTGTTGGGTTTCTCTTTATCTTAGTGTTATTTGCTTTAGCTTGGGGGCAAGCAAAGTCTTAAGTTTGTGGGAGTTGATAAGTTGCAAATGTACATGCTTTTAATATGTTAATTTGATTGATTTTAAAACTCCTTTAATGCTTAAAGAGTTGTTTTTGCCCTATTTTAGTGTGTTTCTATAGAGTCCTTAGGATTGATTGTTGTTTTAGTTTGTTTGATTAATTTAGTGATTTTTATTGTCTCTTTTGTGTGTTTTGGGTAGCAAGAGGAAATCATGACAAAAAGGGTAGAGATTGGGTCCAGATGCAATTTGCTAAGCCAAAGTTTTCCTTGGCTGGGCGCAACTAAGGCTGAAATTGTTGTGCATTCTGGAGGTTATGCTCTCAGTCAAGCAAATATTTCACTCAGCCAAGATGTGCCAGAGAGCAAAACATATCAGGATTATCTAGGCTCAGCCAATTTATTTTGGGCACTGAGCTAAGGCGTATCCGTGAATCAACTTAAGTGAGAGTTGCGTTGAGCCAAGAAAGTGGTGCGCTCAGCCAAAATCCTGATGACAACATGGACTATAAATTCCTCTTCTAGTAAAACCCGAGTAAGAATAGTACACCTGCGATTTTTACCCTAAAAGTGACGTTTTCTCTGAACTGGGGCTGCTGTGACTGCTGTGGAGAGCTTCCATGAAGTTTCTTCTTTCCTTTGATTTTATTGCTTTGATTTTGGCTTTCTCTATGACTATGAGTAGCTAAATTCCCTTTTTGTTGGGATTAGATGTAGCTAAACCGAATCTCATGTATTTGCTTTGATTCATTAATTTATGTTTATGCTTCTTTATTAGTGTTTGATTCCTATGCTTAATGCTTTTTGTGGTTTGATCATCCATAAATTGCTCTAAGATGTGATTTGCAATTGGGAAGTTCTTATCATTTCTTGATCTGAAATTAATCACCTAGTAAACCTTACATCTAGGAATGGATTTTGGTTTATTAGTAATCGTGTAATCCCTAATCTTAATGCAAATTCGTTAATTAAGCCACCTAAGGAATTAGGGTCTAATTAGGGGATTTAGGCTCTTGTCATCTAAGGAATTAGGACTTGAGTAATCTTGGGGGTTGATTTTAATATTTGAAGCATAAATTGGATTGGTGGTCTTAGTATTGCATGAGGCAAATGTTTAGTGAAGTTTAATCCCAACATCTTTCATCGTATATGAAAAATCCCCTTTTTGCATTTCATGTGTTTGATAAAAATCCAAAAAGAACTTGTTCCTTTTAATTTGTTTATTTTAAATTTTAACTCTTGTTGGGCTTGGTTTTTAATATTGAGCTCCCTTCCTTGCAAATATTCGCTTAGATAGTAGTTGATTTGTTACGTGCTAGTACTTGTTGCAGTCCTCGTGGGAACGATATCCCTCTTACCTCTTTACTACTTGTACGACTTGGTATACTTGCCGAAATCGTATCAGCGATCTGACCATCCATGGTTGGTTCACCCAAGGTTTGGTGGACCATGGCCCCCCGTGATGATGCATCCAAGGTTTGATGTGTTGGCTATCCAAGGGGTTCACCCATGGTTTGGCGAACTGCCGGTGTTGGTGCTTTTTGGCGAATGTGGATATGTAACTCTGAAGTTGCTCTTCCTGAGATAGTTTGGATCCACATGCATAATGGAGTAGCGGAGTAGTGTTGCACTGCATAGCATACCTTGGTTGTTGTTTTTTTATTTTTTATGTTGAGATAATTATATATACATGACGATGATATATATTATATGTTGTTGCTATGCCAAGATATATGCTCATCTTGCTTCCTATATCCATGCCGTTGTGAATTTTTGTTTTCTTACTCATCGTTTCTCTGTTTTCCTTGTTTGGCACATATGGTTTCGTGCAGAGGATGGCGAGCAGCCAGGAGATGAGTGACTCTAAAGAGCCGCCACTCATAGTTAGGACTTTGTAGTTTAGTTGTTCAATTTGTTTAGTTCAGTTGTAATATCGAGGATGTTTTTCCGGAATGGTTATACCAGCTCTGTATGAAACATCGGGGTTGGGTCTTTTTTTATGTTTTGTCATGGTTTTGGATCTATGTCTTTTTTTCTTTTAAAATTGGTTTTATTTTCGTGTTTGTTGAACTAGTTTATGTGGGACCTTTCTACCCATGAACCTTTTTAATAAAGGTCGTATGTTTTATGTTTTAACTTTATCTTTTATGCTTTATATCATGCGAGGTAGTTGGGTGTCACATTTATTGGTATACGATCAGGCTATCACTGTCGCATTGGCACTCCTTGCTAATGTGATAGGGCAAGTCAACAACAGTAATCATGGTGGACCAGCAGAGTTTCAGGGTCTCGACAAGTTCCAGCGGAATAATCCCCCATCTTTAAGAGGAGCTTATGACCCCGAGGGAGCTTTGCTGTGGTTGAGGGAGACAAAAGATCTTCCGAGCTATGGACTGTAATGGTCAGCAACGACTTATCTTTTCTACTTTCATGCTCACTGAGGAGGCTGAGCACTGGTGGGAGAACTACCGCCGGAGGATGCAGGCTGAGGGTACCGCGGTTACCCGGTCCGTGTTCAGACAGAGGTTCTTGGAGAAGTATTTCCCCGCTGATATTCGTGATAAGAAGGAAATGGAATTTCTGGGGCTGAAGCAAGGAAATATGTCAGTTGGAGACTATGCAGCAAAGTTCGAGGAATTGGCTAGGTACTATACACCGTATCAGCATACAGTCGATAAGCGCTCCAAGTGTGTTAAGTTTGAAGATGGACTCCACCTAGAGATCAAGCAGGCGATTAGCTATCAGGAGATCAGAGTTTTCCCAACATTGGTGAACAAGTGTAGGATTTTCGAGGATGCCTACAAGTCCAAAGTGGCCAGTTTTAGAGGTTCGTATAGCCAGAGCAGCAAGATGACTGAGCAGAAGGATAAAGGCAAGCAGCGTCATGCTCCTATCGATCGAAATTTCAAACGGAGCGGCGGGAAGCCACAATTTTCTTATGATAGGTCCAGGGATGGTAATTCCAACGCCTCTAGGCCCATGAAGTGCGGCAAGTGCGGCGTACCAGATCACTTCACCAGCCAGTGCAAGGAGTCAGAAGTCATCTGCTTTAAGTGTGGCAAGCTAGCCCACATCAGTCAGGATTATGGAGGAGCTAAGTTAGAGCCTCCAAGTGCTAACAAGAGTCAGCAGTCTCAGGCCAATCGACTGAAGACCACTGGGAGAGTCTTTACCCTTAGTGGAGTTGAAGCCTGAGTCTGACGACTTGATCCAAGGTATGTGCTTGATTGATGGAACCCCCTTGACTGTATTGTATGATTCGGGTGCTACTCACTCGTTTATATCGCATGATAGGGTCAAGAGTCTAAATTTGCTTGTTACTTTTCTGGAGTTTGATTTGATTGTTTCCACACCTACAAACAAGCCCGTTCTTACTTCTTATGCATGCAAGAACTGCCATACTGTTATTGATAGTATAACTTTTACTGTTGATCTTGTATGCCTACCTTTAAAACAACTTGATGTTATTCTTGGCATGGACTGGTTATTTTCCAACCACTTCCTTATAAATTGTTTTGATAAGACCTTAGTTTTTGGTACTCCTATGGAGTCTAAGGATCCTAGGTTTCTATCTTCCAACCAAGTGAAAGCTTCAATAAGAGACGAAGCCCAAGTATACATGATGTTGTCTTCCCTGGAAGTAGAGAGCCTTCCTGATGTTGGAAGTATGCCTATTGTGCGGGACTTTCCTGAAGTGTTTCCGGGGAATGTTTATAACTTGCCCCCTGATAGAGATGTTGAGTTCACCATAGATTTAGTGCCTGGCACTCGACCAATCTCCATATCACCCTATAGAATGTCTCCTCTAAAACTAGCTGAGTTGAAGAAACAGATAGAGGACCTGATACAGAAGCAGTTTATTAGGTCTAGTGTGTCTCCGTGGGGAGCACCAGTGTTGTTGGTGAAGAAGAAGGATGACAGTATGAGGTTGTGTGTCGACTATCGGCAACTCAACAAGGTGACCATTAAGAATCGGTATCCCCTCCCTAGGATTGATGATATTATGGACCAGTTGATAGGTGCTTGCGTCTTTTCTAAGATAGATTTGAGGTCAGGGTACCATCAGATTTGGGTTAAGTTCGGGGACATCCCTAAGACAGAGTTCAGGACGCGTTATGGTCACTACGAGTTCTTAGTTATGCCCTTTGGTGTGACCAATGCTCCTACAGTGTTCATGGATTATATGAACAAGACCTTTCACCCTTACTTGGATAAGTTTGTGGTGGTTTTAATAGATGACATCTTAGTGTACTCCAAGACCAAGGAGGATCATGAGGAACACCCGAGGGTTGTCTTGCAGACCTTTAGGGAAAAGCAGCTGTATGCTAAGTTGTCTCAATGTGAGTTTTGGTTAGAGGAGGTGAGCTTCTTATGACATGTCATCTCTATGGGTGGCATAGCCGTGGATCCGACTAAGGTAGAGGCGGTGCTCCAGTGGAGAGCGTCGAAGTCAGTGACCGAGATTAGGAGTTTCTTGGGTTTAGCCGGGTACTATAGGTTGTTCATAGAAGGTTTCTCTAAGTTAGACCTACCCTTAACCCGTCTCACCAAGAAGGGACAGTTGTTTGTGTGGGACTCTAAGTGTGAGGAAAGTTTCCAAACCCTTAAGGATAGGTTAACATCAGCACCAATGTTAGTTTTGCCAGATCCTAGTAAACCTTTTGTAGTGTACTGTGATACATCGAAGCATGGTTTAGGTGGAATGTTGATGCAAGATGGTAAGGTAGTAGCTTATGCCTCCAGGCAGTTAAAAACCCATGAGAAGAACTACCCTACCCATGACCTAGAATTAGGAGCTGTGGTATTTGCCTTAAAGATTTGGAGGCATTACCTTTATGGAGCAAAGTTTGAGGTCTTTAGTGATCATAAGAGTTTGAAGTATCTCTTTGATTAGAAAGAGTTGAATATGAGGTAGCGTAGGTGGATGGAATTTTTGAAGGATTATGAGTTTGATCTAACCTACCCCCCAGAAAAGCCAATGTTGTGGCAGATGCTCTAAGTAGGAAAACCTTGCACGTCTCCTCTTTGATGGTTAGGGAGATGGATCTGATCGAGGAGTTTAGAGACTTGAGGGGAAGTTACCCCTAAGAGCATTAGGCTTGGAACCTTGAAGGTTACCAACGGTTTGATGGAGCAGGTTAGAGAGGGCCAAAAGTTGGATAAGTTTCTCTTGGACCAGAGAGAGTTGCTCGCTCAAGGTAGAAACCTTAGTTTCCAGGATGGAAGCGACAGAGTTTTGAGGTTCAAAGATAGAGTTTGTATGCCAAACGTCCCGGAGCTTAGAAAGTTGATCCTTGAAGAAGGACATAGGAGTGAACTGAGTGTGCACCCAGGTGCCACTAAGATGTATCAGGATCTTAAGCGGATGTTTTGGTGGCCTAGTGATTAGCCTCTGGCTCATCTAGTTTTATGGCTAGTATGACCTGGGTTTTGTGCTAACTATATCTCATTTTCACCCAAATTAGACTTGATTGTCCTTAAGCAACATTTTGAGTCATTTAAGTAGTTTTAGGTTAATTTAGCCAGTTTTGAGTCAAATAAAGCACTTATGGCTATTTTATTGATTTCAGGTTAACTTAGTATTCAAGGGAATAAAGAAGCAGGGGAAATTTCAATCCTGGAGGTATTCGCCTCGCGAGAGTCTTCTCGCCACGCGAACCTGAAACCAGCCTGAGCAGCAGAATGTCATCCTCTCCGGTTCACCCCGCGAATCCACACTCGCCTCGCGACCCTGAAGGCCGACTGTTCCAGAAATTGCAAACCTTTTGGGGTCGCCTCGCGAACCATGTCTCGCCTCGCGAGATTGAAGACCAGAAGCCATGACTCTTCCATTCCTCGCCACGCGAGCCGTACTTTGCCCCGCGAGAAGACCAAACGTTGCAGATTCTTCATAACATTCGCCTCGCGAATGGGTGTTCGTCTCGCGAGAGGGCGCAGTTCCTGAATGCTATAAATTACTGTTCTGGGCAGATTAGAGGAGACTTTTGATTATCCATTATTTTCTTTACATATTTTCTGTGTGCTACGTTTTTATGGAGAACTAATCTTCTTGGATTAGTCTACTGTAATTGATTTCCACCACACTTGAGGTTATGTAATTCCTGTTTTGTTTGCTTTTCCCTTTTCAATGCTATGCTATATATTTCTGTTTGCTTAATTAAGGAGTGTATAGTGTTGTTGATTTATTTCGGTGATGTTATGTTCCTATATCAAATCGCGTTTGCTTAATTCGCATGTGTTCATTCATGTTCGCTTAGTTCATGAGTACTTCACCCCGTTTGCTTAATTCGGGAATTAGGAACATATATCTGTAGTAGTGATTTCGCTTGTTAATTGTTGCTACAACCGAAAGGGGATTAGAATCTGCTTAGGGCTTGGAATTTGCATGAACCGATGATAGTTGGGAAATCGAGAACAGTAGATTAATCATCTTTAGTTTATTTGATAATCTCTTCAACTGCTTTGTTTTTATTGCTCTATTTCTGTTTTGTTTCTTTATTTTATTTCATATCCAAAACCCCCCAAAATCTGACTTTTCTGTTAACAACAACCCGAGAGTCCTTGTGAGACGATATCCGAGTTGTCGCTCCCTAACTACATTTTTACAAACCGCTCGCTTTTTGGTGCGTGCGCGACAGCACGTTCAAAAATTGGCGCCGTTGCCGGGGACTCTTGTTTGTTATTTTCGCATTTTTTGTTTCCTTTATTTTCGTTTTTTGTTTTGAATTAGTCTGGCTACTAGGTCTACTTGCCCTGAATTGTGTGATTTTGATCCTGAAATTGAAAGAACACTACACACACGCCGTAGAGCAATTCGGGCTAGTACTAGTAGTGATTCTAATTCTGAAACTGTTTTTGATAACATGGGTGGCCAAAGGACATTAAGGCAGCTTGCTGCCCCTGATGTTAATTATAATGGCTTGTGTATTGAATATGCCGGTGCTGTTACTCCCTTTGAATTAAAATCTGGTTTAATTCACTTGTTGCCATGGTTTAGTGGTCTTGCAGGTGAGGATCCACATAAGCATCTCAATGAATTCCAGGTTGTCTGCTCTACACCCTTGAGGCCAGAAGGAATAACTGAAGATCACATCAAGCTGAGAGCCTTCCCGTTTTCACTACAGGGAGCTGCAAAGGATTGGCTGTTATATCTTGAGCCAAACTCTGTTACCACCTGGAACGATTTGAAGAAGGTTTTCTTAGAGAAATTTTTTCCTGCCTCCAGAGCTGCATCAATCAGGAAGGAAATATGTGGCATCAGACAAGGCAATGAGTCATTGGCTGAGTATTGGGAGAGATTCAAGCAGTTGGTATCCAGTTGCCCTCAGCATCAGATTTCCGAGCAGCTCCTTATTTAGTATTTTTATGAGGGGTTACTACCGATGGATAGAAATATTTTGGATGCTGCTAGTGGGGAAGCACTTGTTGATAAGACTCCAGCTGCTGCCAAGCAATTGATTGAAAATATGTCACTGAACTCCCAAAGAGTTTACAACCGTAAGAAAATTTCATTGAGACAAGGGGTGTGAATGAGGTCCATAGTTCTTCTTCCAACCAGGCCCTTGAGAATAGAATTGATAGGCTCACTTCTTTGGTGGAGCAATTGGCAATGGATAAGGTTCAGTCGGCAATGTTGTGTGGCATGTGCAACTCTCCTGAGCACCCGTATGATGCATGCCCCATTCTGAAGGAAGGGTCAGTTACTGATTTGTCTCAAGCTTATGCAGTCCATCCTTACAATCAAGGCAACAATCAGAACCCCAGACATCATTCCCGACCTCTCCACAAATAAGTACCATCCAAATTGGAGGAATCATCCCAACCTTCGGTATGGAAACTCATCCCAACAACAACCGAGATGGCACCACCAGGAATCCTCCTCAAGTGACCACTTTCGCACCTTTTGGACCTTCACTAGAGGACATGTTCAAGCAAATGATCGAACAAAATCTCCCATTTGCAGCAGCAATTTGGACAGATTCCAGCACGATTCCGGGCCTCACGAGCACGCGATTTGATGAGCGAAGCAGATGCTAGCATTCACAATTTGCAGACACAGTGTGGTCAATCTCAGCAGCGAACGGATGGTAGCATTCAAAATTTAGAGACACGGGTTGGACAACTTGCCACATCCATAAATAACATACAGCAAGCTCAAAGATCAAACCAACTACCTGCACAAACAGTGGTGAATCCCAATGTCTCCAATCCTAATGTGAGTGCCATTTCTTTGAGATCTGGGAAAGTTGTAGAGGCAGCCTTGGGAAAAGATGAAGAAACTGTTGAGGTAACTCCTGAACCTTCTGTAAGTGTTGAAGCTGAGAGAGTATATGTGCCACCAATCCCCTTCCCACACAGAGTGCAGAAAAATAAGAAGATTGGTGGTGAAGACAAGGAGAGGGAAATTCTAGATGTATTCAGAAGGGTGGCGGTGAATGGCCTCTGGCTTATCTAGTTTTATGACTAGATGAACTAGGGTTTATGTGCCAATTTATTCGAGTTCACTCTCGTTTTCGCCCAAATTTGCCTTGTTTTGTTCCTAAGTTGGACTTTGACTTGTTTTGCGTCTTTTGTGTAGTTTTTAGGTTATTTTGAATAGAGTTACGCTTGTGGGTGCTTTTGTTGTTTCAGATTAAATAAGTGAAGCTCCGGGAGTCAAGGAAAGTCAAAAGCAAAGTGGAAATTACAAGATCGGAGACACTCGCGCCCGCGAGTGTATTCTCGCCCGCGAGACCGAAGGTCAACTAAGCAAGAAAAGTCAACATTTCTGTCTCGCCACGCGAGACTCTTCTCGCCCCGCGAATCATGAAGACCTGCAAGACAGAGACCATCACGGCCAAGCCGTGATGAAGACCACGCCCGTGAACAGTTTGAGGTTTGAAGACTCGCCCCGCGAGAGACATCTCGCCTCGCGAGTGAATGAAGACTTGGAAGTCAGAGGCCATCACGGCCCAGCCATGATGAAGGTCACAGCCTGAAATTGAAGACTCGCCCCGCGAACACACTTTCGTCTCGCGAGAGTTCAAATTGAAAGCGTGCCAATTTTAATTCTCGCCTCGCGAAAGGCTGCTCGCCTCGCGAGCGAGCGCAGATCAGGAATCCTATTTAAAGGCTTTTGCAGATCAGAAGGGGATCGTAGGGAACTTTAGGATCCAGTTTTCCACTTAGGTTAGGGCAGTAGTTTCGAATCCTTATTTCTCCTTGGAGCTGCGTCTCCTTTTCTGGTTTCTTTTTATTTTACGATGGTGATTATGTCCGAGTGTTTGTCTATGAGCATGAGGAACTAATCTCCTCGTCCGAGGGAACGATGAAGCCACCCATGGGGATGTAAATCCGATTTGATGTATGTCTTTCTCCTTTAATTCAATTCTTGTTTTCTAATTCTGATTTGATTGTGTTAATCATATGTGTTGCGTGATTGACTTGTTAACGTTGATGAGGCTTAGTCAGCGATTCACGTTTAGAACTTGAATTAGGATCATCAATCGAATATTGCACGAGAGTGAGTAGGAGATCGGTGCGACCTTATAGGGAACATGAATTAACAGAATTCGAGATTAGGATTATGAGACCTAGTAAGTAATTAATCCAATCGTCGAATACGTCCTAATGAGCACGAGAGTGGATTTAGGAGAATTTAGGGGTCCCGGTTGACATTGTAATTGAACTTAGGGAGGAATTCATCATCACTTGGGTGTACATATTGGGTAGGTGGATTTGTGACCTTGGACAATTTTAGTTTTCATATTTTAGGTTAATTATTTCATTAGATTTGTTAATTGAATTTTAGATATTAATCTCTCTCTACCACCTTCTGTAACTTGACCGAACGTATCTGACTTCCCGCGGATTAGTCGAATTGGTATCCCAATCCTTGAGTTCGACCTCGGTAATTACTTACCGTGTTATTTTTATTACTTGCGACGACCCGGTACACTTGCCGGAGTCACAACAAGTTTTTGGCGCCGTTGCCGGGGATTGGCACAACCAATTTTTCTGATTCTAGGGGAGTTTGATTATTTGGTTAAGTTATTTTTGTTCTTATTTTTATTTTTATTATTTTCTTTTTATTTTCTACTATCTCTCTACTTCTTTGATTCCACTTGGTCTTGCCTTGTTTTGTATGCGAGGTACACGAAGGAATGCTTCAGGGTTGCGAGTATTGTGATGGGAACCATGACACTTGGAGTAGTCCGTTCTACTACCCTCAAGTATTTGAGGAACCCTGTCATAATGACAGCGTGCCCCATAACAACTATCAGAATCAGAATCAGTATTGGGGTGATATGAGTAGAGACCATCCGGATTTCGCTTGGAGTAATGCTGACGATGGTCTAGCCTGGCAGCCACAACCTCAACAGAGTTGGCAACCACAACCTTGGGAGTTGGCTCTTGAGAAGTTGAGTGCGACACTTGAGAAAGTGTCAATCAATACAAACACAGCCATTGACAAGTTGGCAACTCATACAGGGATGGCACTTCAGAATCTAGAGATGCAGATTGCCCAGCTGTCAAAACAACTAAATGAGCCTCTCCTAGACACTCACCCAGGTGAAACCGAGAACCACCCTAAGAACCTATGCGATGCCACAACAACTAGAAGCAGTGGGGTGTTGGGATATGACTGGGATGTAACTAGTTCTCGGGGAGTTGAGGAAGAACTACCACATGTTGAGGAAGAGCAACCTAAGGAAGATGAGTTGGCAAAGGACAAGGCGCCGGAGCAAGGGGGTAGAGAACAAAATGCGGATAAAGTGGTAGAGGATTCCACCATGCTTGCTAAGCAACCTGAAAATAATGCATTGGATAAATATGTTGGCTTGCATGCATGTGTGGACACCGGTAAGATAGACCCTCCCACTTGTCTGGCACACTTCCTCGTGAAGACACCATTTGACCCGAGAGGAAGTGAGTTCATCAGTACGGAGGTCAATGGAGTTTTCACACTCAGGCTTGGTGGAATAATGAATAGAGTGGTATTGCTCCTGCGAGGGCCACTTCACAAACCATGGGATCCAGGTGGAGGATTTGATATGATGAGCATCTCTTGGCCTCTGTACCACAGACTATGGGATCCAGGTGGATGCTTCTTAATAAGTCAAGCTCGGGACGTTAAACAAGCGCTTCTTGGGAGGCAACCCAAGCTAGGTATCTCTTTTCCTAACTTTTGTTTTGTTTTTGTGTTTTTTTTTTTTGTGTTCTGTTTTTGTTTGTCGCTCTTGAATAATTTGAGAAGATCAAGAGTTTTTGTATGAAATGTTGTGTCGGCAAGCTTGTTGGATTTTGATTAGATTGAGCGTAGATTGATTGCATGAATTATTTGACCATCGATGATTTCCCCCTAGGTTCTAATAATAGAAAAGTTTATCCCCACTTAAAAATTGAAAACTGAACTTTGAGAACTTTGTTGTGATTACTTGATTTATGATAAGTTTGGGGTGAGGGGGGTGCACACACTAGGAATCGTATCTCGGTCAAACAATTTGCAAAATGTCCAGGTGAGGATTTGAGCCTCCAACTCTGTTTTTGAATGTGTGAATCACTGTTAAGTTGCACTTTCCCGAATTTGCTTGAATCTTTATATGGTTTGCATGTTTATGTGTTGCATCAAATGATTTAGGCAATTTTCTTTGAATTAACTACTTGGCCTAAAATGAACCATCCCTCATGCATGTTCCCTAGTTAGACAAATTGAGCCCAATTGACTTATTGTTTCTTGATGACCCTACATTACGAGCCAAAATCTGAAAAAAAAAACCATGTTAACCCAATCTTAGGATTAGGAGAGCATGGAAATGAGCAAGAGAAAGGTTGTGAGAAACTAAGTTTGGGGTGGCTACAAGGAGGTATGTCATTTTGGGGTGAGAAAAAGAAAAATAAAGGTTGAAACCCAAGGTAAAAAAAAAAAAACAAAAAAGAAAAGAAAAGAAGAAAAAAAAAAAAAAAAAAAAATTTGCCAAAGGAAAATGGGAGAACAAAAAGATTAGCAAGTAAAAGGCTGTAGACACCCGAGTCCAAATGAAAAATGGAAAAAGGAATTTGAGTGGAAAAAGTGCCAAAATGCTCATGCTCTCTTAGTTCCTAGGGACTTAAGCCTAAATATCCTTCATTATCCTACCCTGAGCCAGGCCCCATTACAACCTTTAAAAGACCTTCTGATGTTGCATATATGTTTTCGTGGGAACTACTTTTGAGATGAAAATCAAATTCATGGGAAGTGCTCTTGATATGTGAAATTGAGTGAAAAGTTGACAACCTTGACAAACCTGAGCGAATGAGTGAAATTTTAAATGCCCTTGTGAGGAAGGAAATTGTTTGAGATAGGTGATCTTCCTTTGTGTGTATCTCTGATCCTCAACTGAGAATAATGATGGAATGAATGATGAGTTCTCAATGGTTTAAAGTAAATGAATGTGGGGATTACATTTATGTAGGGGGGAGATCATTGGAGAAAAACTGTTTTGATTGCATTAAATTTGTGCGAAATCGATTGATTCCTTTAGGCTTGCCAAGTCTTGAGTCGTTTTTGAGTTTTAAGCTTGCTTGGGGACAAGCAAGGTTTAAGTTTGGGGTATTTGATAAGCCTCTGGCTTATCTAGTTTTATGACTAGATGAACTAGGGTTTATGTGCCAATTTATTCGAGTTCACTCTCGTTTTCGCCCAAATTTGCCTTGTTTTGTTCCTAAGTTGGACTTTGACTTGTTTTGCGTCTTTTGTGTAGTTTTTAGGTTATTTTGAATAGAGTTACGCTTGTGGGTGCTTTTGTTGTTTCAGATTAAATAAGTGAAGCTCCGGGAGTCAAGGAAAGTCGAAAAGCAGTGGAAATTACAAGACTGGAGACACTCGCCCCGCGAGTGTATTCTCGCCTCGCGAGACTGAAGGTCAACTAAGCAGCAAAAGTCAACATTTCTGTCTCGCCACGCGAGACTCTTCTCGCCCCGCGAATCATGAAGACCTGCAAGACAGAGACCATCACGGCCAAGCCGTGATGAAGACCACGCCCGTGAACAGTTTGAGGTTTGAAGACTCGCCCCGCGAGAGACATCTCGCCTCGCGAGTGAATGAAGACTTGGAAGTCAGAGGCCATCACGGCCCAGCCGTGATGAAGGTCACAGCCTGAAATTGAAGACTCGCCCCGCGAACACACTTTCGTCTCGCGAGAGTTCAAATTGAAAGCGCGCCAATTTTAATTCTCGCCTCGCGAATGGCTGCTCGCCTCGCGAGCGAGCGCAGATCAGGAATCCTATTTAAAGGCTTTTGCAGATCAGAAGGGGATCGTAGGGAACTTTAGGATCCAGTTTTCCACTTAGGTTAGGGCAGTAGTTTCGAATCCTTATTTCTCCTTGGAGCTGCGTCTCCTTTTCTGGTTTCTTTTTATTTTACGATGGTGATTATGTCCGAGTGTTTGTCTATGAGCATGAGGAACTAATCTCCTCGTCCGAGGGAACGATGAAGCCACCCATGGGGATGTAAATCCGATTTGATGTATGTCTTTCTCCTTTAATTCAATTCTTGTTTTCTAATTCTGATTTGATTGTGTTAATCATATGTGTTGCGTGATTGACTTGTTAACGTTGATGAGGCTTAGTCAGCGATTCACGTTTAGAACTTGAATTAGGATCATCAATCGAATATTGCACGAGAGTGAGTAGGAGATCGGTGCGACCTTATAGGGAACATGAATTAACAGAATTCGAGATTAGGATTATGAGACCTAGTAAGTAATTAATCCAATCGTCGAATACGTCCTAATGAGCACGAGAGTGGATTTAGGAGAATTTAGGGGTCCCGGTTGACATTGTAATTGAACTTAGGGAGGAATTCATCATCACTTGGGTGTACATATTGGGTAGGTGGATTTGTGACCTTGGACAATTTTAGTTTTCATATTTTAGGTTAATTATTTCATTAGATTTGTTAATTGAATTTTAGATATTAATCTCTCTCTCTACCACCTTCTGTAACTTGACCGAACGTATCTGAGTTCCCGCGGATTAGTCGAATTGGTAGCCCAATCCCTGAGTTCGACCTCGGTAATTACTTACCGTGTATTTTTATTACTTGCGACGACCCGGTACACTTGCCGGAGTCACAACAGTGAACATTCCCCTTCTGGATGTGATCAAGCAGGTTCCTAAGTATGCTAAATTTCTGAAGGATTTATGCACCAACAAGAGGAGGTTGAAGGGTAATGAGAGAGTTAATTTGGGAAGAAATGTTTTAGCTCTTATCCAGTCTAAGCCCGCACTTGAAAGAGTTACTGTTTCAACCCCCACTTAGGCACTACCACAGAAGTGCAAGGATCCGGGCACTTTTACTATTCCATGCGCTATTGGGGACAACAAATTTGAAAATTGCATGTTGGATTTGGGAGCCTCCATAAATGTCATGCCCACCTCTGTTTTCAATAACCTTGATCTTGGTCCCTTGCAGTATACAGGTCTCTCTATCCAGTTGGCCAACAGGACCAGTGCCCGCCCCATGGGAATGGTAGAAGATGTGCTGGTACAAGTTGATGAGTTGATTTTCCCTACTGACTTTTACATCCTGGACATGGCAGGGGAAACAAATTCAAGTAGATCACTAATCATCTTGGGCAGACCGTTCATGAAGACGGCAAAGACTAAGATTGATGTTGATGATGGGACCATGTCTATGGAGTTAGGTGACATTGTGGCAAAGTTTAACATCTTTGATGCTATGAAACATCCATTGGAAGAGCACTCTGTTTTCCAATTAGAGTTGCTCTCTGACATTATTGATGACACCCATGAGGACCTTGTTTCTGATTTTCCATTTATTTCTAGCTTTGATGATATATATTCATGTACTGATTGTACTGACACTAACCCGTGTGTCTTTGTTTGGCTGAGTTTCTTGATTCAACTTTGCGGGGTGATAGTGTGAGTGAAGTCGTCTGTTGCCGAAGTTCTTGACATCATGGCTACTCCAAATGTACCATCCATTGAGCAGCCACCCTCCTTAGAGCTCAAGCCACTTCCTGGGAACCTGAAGTATGCTTACTTGGAGACGAATGAAAAACTTCCAGTCATTATCTCTTCCAAACTTGACTCTGACCAGGAAGCTAAACTATTGGAGGTTCTGAAGAAGCACAAGAAGGCGATTGGGTGGACCTTGGGCGACATCCCAGGAATTAGCCCCCCGGATGTATGCATAGAATTCTGTTGGAGGATGGGGCTAAACCAGATTAGGCAGCCCAAAGGCGGCTCAATCCATTGATTTCGGATGTGGTGAAGAAAGAGGTGACTAAACTTCTGCATGCGGGTATCATATACCCCATCTCCGATAGTACTTGGGTAAGTCCAAGTGCAAGTTGTACCCAAGAAGTCCGCCTCACAGTGGTAAGAAATGATTATAATGAGCTTGTACCCACTAGAGTCCAGAATAGTCAAGTAGTCCGTATAGATTATAGGAAGTTGAACCAGGCCACCGAAAGGATCACTTTCCTTTGCCATTCATCGATCGGATGCTCGAACGGCTGGGCTGGTAAATCTCATTCTTTTTTCTTGATGGCTTTTCCGGGTACTTCCGGATCCATATTGCCCCGGAGGATCGAGGAAAGACCACTTTCACGTGCCCCTTCGGCACGTTTGCGTATAGGAGGATGCCATTTGGCCTTTGTAATGCTCCTGGCACTTTCCAAAGATGCATGCTTAGCATTTTTACTGAATTTATTGAAAACTGCATGGAAGTGTTCATGGATGATTTCACTGTATATGGTTCCTCATTTGATGCATGCTTGCATAGTCTGAGTTTGATTCTAGAAAGATGCATTGAAACTGACTTGGTTTTGAACTATAAAAAGTGTCACTTTATGGTAGAACAGGGGATTGTTTTGGGCCATGTTATTTCTAAAGAGGGTATTTCAGTAGATCCTGCAAAAATTGATGTGATTTCTACATTGCCTTATCCATCTTGCGTTCGCGAGATTCGTTCTTTTCTTGGTCATGCAGGTTTCTACAGGCGCTTCATTAAGGACTTCAGCAAGATAGCTCTGCCTTTGTCAAACTTGCTGAAGAATGATGCCATGTTCCATTTTGATGACAACTGCAAGAAGGCATTTGACTACCTGAAAAGGGCATTGACCTCTACCCCCATCATCCAGCTCCCTGACTGGACCCTCCCTTTTGAGCTCATGTGTGATGCTTCTAACTATGCTGTGGGAGCGGTTCTAGCACAAAGGGTGGGCAAGGCTGCCCATGTAATTCATTATGCTTCCAGGACATTAGATACTGCACAATCTAATTACACCACCACTGAAAAGGAACTTCTAGCTGTTGTATTTGCTCTTGATAAATTTAGGTCATATTTGCTAGGTTCCAAGGTTATTGCTTTCACTGACCATGCAGCTCTGAAGTACCTGTTGAAGAAACCAGAAGCGAAGCCAAGATTGATTCGGTGGATGCTTTTGCTCCAAGAGTTTAATGTGGAGATAAAAGACAAGAATGGAGATGAAAATTTAGTAGCTGATCACTTGAGCCGAATAGCAAGGGATGAGGATCATTCTCCCATCCAGGATGATTTTCCAGATGAACAGCTTCTACATCTGCATGGGGTAACCCCTTGGTTTGCTGACATAGTTAACTATCTGGTTGCTGGTGTTTTTCCTGCAGGTGCAAGTAGATCCAAGATCCACAAACTCAAGAGTGATTCAAAGTACTATGTTTGGGATGATCCGTACCTTTGGAAATTTTGCAGTGATCAGGTAATTCGAAGGTGTGTCCCCGATTATGAGACAGAGTCCATCTTGCACTTTTCTCATGCCTCTCAAGTAGGGGGACACTTTGGACCACAGAGGACGGCAAGAAAAGTCCTAGATTCTGGGTTCTACTGGCCCACCATTTTTAGAGATGCCTATGAGGTCTACAGGACTTGTAAAGAGTGTCAAACAGCAGGCACTGCCATCACTCGTAGGAGTGAAATGCCTCAGCAGCCCATGCTTTTATGTGAGGTTTTTGATGTGTGGGGAATCGACTTTATGGGTCATTTCCCTACATCTTTTGGTTTTCTATACATTCTTTTGGCTATTGACTATGTTTCAAAGTGGGTGGAAGCTATCCCCACTAGGACTAACGATGCTAAAGTTGTTTCAAAGTTTGTTAGGTCCAATATTTTTTGCAGGTTCGACATACCTCGGGCTATCATCAGTGACCAGGGCACTCACTTCTGCAACCGCACCATAGAAGCCTTACTCCGGAAGTATGGAGTTGTGCATAGAGTCGCCACTGCTTATCATCCCCAGACCAATGGCCAGGCTGAAATCTCAAACAGGGAGATCAAGCAGATCTTAGAAAAAGTGGTGCAGCCGAACAGGAAGGACTGGAGCCGCCGTCTAGAAGACGCACTGTGGGCTCAGAGGACCGCTTTCAAGACGCCAATAGGGATGTCCCCTTTTAGGCTTGTATTTGGTAAGGCATGTCATCTCCCTGTGGAAGTTGAGCACCATGCGTATTGGGCAGTCAAGTGCTGTAATTTGGAAATGAAAAAAGCTGGTATTGAAAGGAAACTGCAGTTACAGCAGCTTGAAGAGCTTAGGCTAGAAGCCTATGAAAGCTCCCGGATTTATAAAGAAAGAACCAAGCGTTACCATGATAATATGATTGCTAGAAAAAAATTCTGTGTGGGCCAGCAGGTCTTACTGTTTAACTCCCACCTGAAAGTGATGGCTGGGAAACTTAGGTCCAAGTGGGTTGGCCCCTTTGTTGTTACTAACGTTTTTCCTTATGGTGCAGTAGAGATTAAAAGTGCAGGTAGCAACAAGGCATTCAATGTTAATGGGCAGAGGCTAAAGCTATTCCATGAGAGCTCAGTGCCTGAGGATGCTACTGTTGAGGAGCTCTCCTTGGAAGCTCCCACCTACATTGACACTTGATCAGGGAGCACCCTTTCCTTTCCCTCACTCTGATTTTATAGTTATGTTGTTTTCATTGGGGACAATGTATGTTTTAAGTGTGGGGAAGGGAACAAATTGTAGCTTTGTTTTGTGTTTGGTTGGTCTTGTGTTTGAATAAATTGTGTGAGTCTTTGGTCGGTGAGCTTGCTTGGTTTTGATTGATTTTGCACAGATTGATTG
This sequence comes from Sophora flavescens, assembly GCA_030762895.1. Classification (NCBI taxonomy): domain Eukaryota; kingdom Viridiplantae; phylum Streptophyta; class Magnoliopsida; order Fabales; family Fabaceae; genus Sophora; species Sophora flavescens. Next base: position 128,650,646 of record CM061070.1, on the reverse strand, counting down.
CATGATTTTGCATGATTTATGTGATGATTCCTCCTAAAAAAAATAAAAAAAAATAAAAAAATTTTGAAAAGTGATCCCCATGTGAAGAAAAAAATTGAAAAAAAATTGAAAAATTGAACTTTGAGATATTTTGTTATGATTGCATGATTTATGATAAGTTTGGGGTGAAGGGATGCACACACTAGGGATAGAATCTCGGTCCAACAATTTGCAAAAATGTCCAGGTGAGGATTTGAGCCTCCAGCATGTTTTTAATTGTGAGAATCACTTTTGAGTTGCACTTTCCCGAATTTGCTTGAGTCTCTACTTGGTTTGCATGTTTATGTGTTTGCATCAAATGATTTAGGCATTTTCTTTGTAAATAACTACTTAGCCTAAAATAACCATCCCTAATGCATGTTTCCTAGTTAGCCCCTTTGAGCCTAATTAGCCTGTTAATTCTTGATGACCTTATGATATGAGCCTAAAATCTGAAAAAAAAACCATGTTAACTCGATCTTAGGATTAGGAGAGCATGGAATCTTAGCAAGAGAATGGTTGCAAGAAACTAAGTTTGGGGTGGCTACAAGGTGTGATGTGTTGTTTGGGATTGAAAAAAAGAAAAAAATATATAATAAAAAGGTTGGAGCCAAAGGTTTAAAAAAAAAAAGAAAAAAAAAGAGAAAAAAAAGAAAGAAAAAAAAGTGCAAAAATGTCAAAAGGCTATGTGAAGGAAAAGGCTATAGTCACCCAAAAGCATAAAGAAAAATGGAAAAAGGAACTTGAGTGGAAATTCAATGTATCAAAATGTTCATGCTCTCTTAGTTCCTAGGGACTTAAGCCCAGTACCTTTGTATATCCTACCTTTAGCCAGGCCCCATTACAACCTTAAAAGACCTTTTGATGTTGCATGCATGTTTTCTGTGGGAACCATTTTGAGATAAAAATCAAATTTATGGGAAGTGTTCTTGAAAGGTGAATTGAGTGAAATATTGATAACCTAGACAAACTGAGCGATTGAGTGAAACACTAAATGCCCTTGTGAGGAAGGCGATTGTTTGAATTTGGTGATCTCCCTCTTGTGTGTAACTTGGATCCCTTGCTTAGATTACTGATTGTTTGAATGATGAAGTTCTCAAATGTTTAGAGTGAACGCATGTGGGGATTGCTTTGTTTGAAAGGGGGGAACATTGAAGGAAAAATGTTTTGTTTGCTTGAAATTTGTGCAAAGTTGATTGAACCCTTTAAGCTTGCAATGTCTTGAGTCTTTTTGAGTTTTTGAGTTTTAGTTCGCTTGGGGACAAGCAAAGTTTAAGTTTGGGGTATTTTGATCAGCCAGTGGCTCATCTAGTTTTATGGCTAGTATGACCTGGGTTTTGTGCTAATTATATCTCATTTTCACCCAAATTAGACTTGATTGTCCTTAAGCAACGTTTTGAGTCGTTTAAGTAGTTTTAGGTTAATTTAGCCAGTTTTGAGTCAAATAAAGCACTTATGGCTATTTTATTGATTTCAGGTTAACTTAGCAGTCAAGGGAATAAAGAAGCAGGGGAAATTTCAATCCTGGAGGTATTCGCCTCACGAGAGTCTTCTCGCCACGCGAACCTGAAACCAGCCTGAGCAGCAGAATGTCATCCTCTCTGGTTCGCCCCGCGAATCCACACTCGCCTCGCGACCCTGAAGACTGACTGTTCCAGAAATTTCAAACCTTTCGGGGTCGCCTCGTGAAGCATGTCTCGCCTCACGAGACTGAAGACCAGAAGCCATGACTCTTCCATTCCTCGCCACGCGAGCCATACTTCGCCCCGCGAGAAGACCAAACGTTGCAGATTCTTCATAACATTCACCTCGCGAATGGGTGTTCGCCTCGCGAGAGGGCGCAGTTCCTGAATGCTATAAATTGTTGTTCTGGGCAGATTAGAGGAGACTTTTGATTATCCATTGTTTTCTTTACATATTTTGTGTGCTACGTTTTTATGGAGAACTAATCTTCTTGGATTAGTCTATTGTAATTGATTTCCACCGCACTTGAGGTTATGTAATTCCTGTTTTGTTTGCTTTTCCCTTTTCAATGCTATGCTATATATTTCTGTTTGCTTAATTCAGGAGTGTATAGTGTTGTGTTGATTTATTTCGGTGATGTTATGTTCCTATATCAAATCGCGTTTGCTTAATTCGCGTGTGTTCATTCATGTTCGCTTAGTTCATGAGTACTTCACCCCGTTTTCTTAATTCGGGAATTAGGAACATATATCTGTAGTAGTGATTTCGCTTGTTAATTGTTGCTACAACCGAAAGGGGATTATAATCTGCTTAGGGCTTGGAATTTGGATGAACCGATGATAGTTGGGAAATCGAGAACAGTATATTAATCGTCTTTAGTTTATTTGATAATCTCTTCAACTGCTTTGTTTTTATTGCTCTATTTCTGTTTTGTTTCTTTATTTTATTTCATATCCAAAACCCCCCAAAATCTGACTTTTCTGTTAACAACAACCCGAGAGTCCTTGTGAGACGATATCCGAGTTGTCGCTCCCTAACTACATTTTTACAAACCGCTCGCTTTTTGGCGCGTGCGCGACAGCGCGTTCACCTAGGATGAAGGAAGATGTGGCTAAGTTTGTGTATGCTTGTTTAGTGTGTCAAAAGGCTAAAATAGAACACCAAAAGCCATCAGGAAAGTTGCAACCTTTGGGTATCCCATAATGGAAATGGGACAGTATCTCCATGGATTTTGTGTCTGGACTCCCTAGGACTCCAGCTGGTTTTGAGGCTATATGGATTGTTGTGGATAGACTGACGAAGTTCGCCCATTTCATCTCAATGAACATGGAATACCCTTTGGGAAAGTTAGCTAAGTTGTACATCAATGAGATAGTTGGGCTACATGGTGTACCCTCTAGCATAGTATTGGGATGACACCTTACGAGGCTCTGTATGGGAGGAGATGTAGGACACCCTTGCATTGGAATGAACCCGGTGACAATGTGGTGTTAGGACCAGAGATAGTGCAAGAAACAACAGAAAAGTGAGGATGATTCGGGAAAAGATGAAAGTGGCACAAAGTAGGCAAAAGAGCTACCATGACAAAAGGAGGAAGGTGCTCGAATTCCAGGAGGGTGATCATGTGTTCTTGAGAGTTACTCCAATGACTGGGATTGGTAGAGTTATAAAAGCAAGGAAACTTACTCCTAGATTTATTGGTCCTTACCAAATCTTCAAAAGAGTCGGTGAAGTCGCTAACCAAATAGCCTTATCACCATTTTTGTCCAATCTCCATAATGTTTTTCATGTGTATCAACTCAAAGTATATCCATGACCCTAGTCAAGTGATAGTACCCGACGCGATACAATTAAAAGAGAACTTGACTTTCAAAGTATTACCCCTTTGGGTCAAGGATATGAGGGTGAAGCAACTAAGAGGCAAGGAGATTCCTTTGGTCAAAGTGGTTTCGAGTGGGGCTACTGAGAAAAGTGCTACATGGGAGTTGGAAAGCAAGATGATGGAAGCATACTCGCATCTTTTCGTTCGAGGTACGTAGAAATTTGGAGGACAATTTTTTTTATAAGGGGGTAGAATTGTAACACCCCACTTTTCGTTAAGTGAATCTATGTGTGCTTGTTTGGTTGTTTAAACCTTGAGTGTTAGCGTAGGATTGTTGGCTGAGGGCTAAGTGGGATTTTTAAGCTCAAAGATCTCATTCTGGAACATAAGCACAACGGTGCTTATGTCCAGCAAGCTCGTGCTTGGTCGCATGTCTTGATATCAGTTGGATCACAAGCACGATTGTGCTTGTTAGGAAGCATGACCGTGCTTAAGTGTGGACCGCGTCTCGCAGACGCTAACTCCAGCACGGCCGTACATATGGTGAGCATGATCGTGCTTTGTGTGCAACCTATATATGTTGGCAGAAAAACTGAGTGTTACGATTCTAAACCCTATTTTGGCAACAGTAGCCTCCCTAGTGCGGCTACCTTTCATCTTTTCCCTGTTTTCTCTAAACCCATCTATTCCTTGGAGTTTTGGAGATCCTTTGGGGAGTTTTGTTGATCTGTGCCAATCTGTGTTGGTAATGGTCTCTCCCTTTTTAGTTTCATTTTCTTGTTTTATGATTTGGGAACTAACTGGTTAACGTTTGGTTTGGCCAAGGCTTAGAGGTTGATTAAGCCGCTTAAGGGAACGTGATTGGTTTATCGTTGGGAGTCTTGTGGTGGAATTTTCATACCAGGTATGGGAAGGAGAACAATATAATCATTAGGCAAGGGGTAGCATAAGATGAGGGGTTCCTATGACCCCGTAGTTATTTGTATGATAAATACCATGCGTTAACTTGTTTATTGTTATAAATGTCTATTGTTATGAATGCCTGTCATATATTTTTGATTTGTTTATTTGATTATTTGGTATGACAATCATGTGCACCTCATTGTTATGATGATGCCATGTTTATTTGGTTGCATTGGTATGAATGATTGTGTCATGATAATATTGGTTGATTTGGTATGTTTTATATACCCTGTTGGTTGAATGTTTGTGGTTGAAGCCAACACATTTAAATAACCTATAATTGGTTAACATAGGGCTGTTGTTAATAAAATTGGATAAAGGGATAATTTCCCTAAAACGTCATAAAATCAAGAGAGTTTTTAGGATGTTCTTGGCTAAAGAACCCAACCAGAAATCTGCCCAGAACAGTACGACCTGACCAGGAGCACGGCCGTGCTGAACAGCGTGCTCCCAGTTTGAATTCTGGAAGACCGTACATTAAGCACGACCGTGCAGCCAAGCACGCCCATGCATAAACAGAAGTACGACCGTGCTTCACTTACAGGGAAGCACGCCCGTGCACGGGGTGAGCACGCCCGTGCTCCCCCTCCAGAACAATGTTTGAGATTAAAGGTTTTAAAGGGGTTTTAACCCCAATTATTCCCGATAACGTTTGATAATGCACCAATCAAATGATGAAGACTAGATAACTTAATTAAATATTAATTAAGATTATGAAAGACGATGGGTTGGTTAAGCCGGTGCCCAATGGGTCGGCACACGTTGATGAACTTTGGTGCTTTTCGGCCAAAGTGGTCTCGATGCTTTTCGGTCAAGGTGTTGATGAGTTGTACCTTGGTACTTTTTGACCAAGGGGGCCTTGACCCCATGGGGTCTAAGGTGTTGACGTTAATAATGATATACTTGGGTGCTTTTAGTGGCCCAAACGGAGGTGGCGGTTGCCGTTGTTTGTTGTTGTGTTCATGCATCGCATTGGAGATGTTAGTTGGGGGAAGTTCTACATAGGGGAGGTCGTCCGAGAGTTAGGCGATCTGGCCATCCACGGTAGGTTCACCCAAGGTTTGGTGGACCGTGGCCCCCCGTGATGATGCATCCAAGGTTTGATGCGTTGGCTATCACTACTAGAAAATGTGGATTTTCGGACGGATTCACAGACAGATTTCGGACAATTTTCCCACGGATTTCGGACGGAATATTAATTTCGGACAAATTTCAGACGGAATGGTACCCGTCCGAAAAATCCTCGTTGGAAATTATACATTCCGTCCCAAATTCCGTCTGAAAATAGTTACAGACGGATTGCAGACATAATCCAGATGAACATGCAAATCTCAGATTTGGTTATATTTCAGACAGATTTATTATTGTTTTCCAACGGATTTCTGACGGATGTGTGATTTTATTTGAGACAAATTTCCCACGGGTTAAATACATAAATTTATCCGGTGTGTTTTTCACACAGCTTTAAAACGAAAACATTTATCCTTTTGAGATGGATTTTGGATGAATTTAATTAAAATTATTTTTTAAAAGAAAATTGACACAAATTTATAAATTGGCATAATTTATTTTTGATACAACATTAACATGAAATATCAAAATCATTATTCAAGTTTTTATTTCCCACAGATTTGAGACGAAACTGAATTGAAAATTTTGACATTAACAAATTTCAAACACAAAATAAAATAAACCATGATGATCAAAGTGCTCATTAGTCAATAACAAAGTAACATAAACTAAAGTGATATGTTTATCAATCTAAAACAACGTAAAACTAAGTAGAGTCATCAAGGTGCTAGAACTTAGACCATATAATGTCCCTTTTTTGCCTTTAGAAACTACTTCTTTCCAAATAGTCAAGTCATCTGGAATATGTTGGCTTTCACAAGACAACCCGTCAACATCCTCATCTTGAGACAATGATAATTCAGAAAGCTATGTTTTTCTCTTTTTAAACTCTCCCTACAAAACATTTCAGTTTGAGTGTTGTTAGTCATTTCACTAACAAACAATTTTGAACTATGGGTATGTTCTTGTTCATCCTCCACTCAATGGTGACAACTATTACCATTGGAGTAAAGCTATGCATCGAGCACTTTCTTCCAAGAACAAACTCAAGTTTGTCAATGGTGTTATTTCCAAACCACCTTCCAACGATCCTCTCTTTGATTCTTGGGAAAGATGCAACAATATTGCGGTATCTTGGATTACAAGAACCCTTTCACCTCAGATTTCCCAAAGCACAATTTGCTTTGATAATGCTCGAGACCTTTGGCTCAATCTTGAAGTAAGATTCACCAAAGGAAATCATTTTTGGATGTCCAGTTTGCTGCAAAAACTGCACTCAATGAAGCAAGGAGACATATCACTATCCACCTTCTTCACAGATATGAAAATTCTCTAGGATGAGCTTGAGTTTCTCAGACCAACACCAAGCTGCTCTTGTGATGTTCAATGTACTTGAAGCCTCAGTGAATCTGTTACCAACTACAAAGATAAAGAGCATGTTATATGCTTCTTGAAAGGACTCAATGACTCTTTTGACTATGTCAGGACTCAAGTCCTTCTCATGGATCCTCTACCTTCCATTACTGGGGCCTACTCCTTAGTCATCCAGCAAGAAAAGCCACAATCATTATCCAACAATGATTCTGCATCATTTGCTGCCACATCATTTTCTCAAGCCAGAAAGAATACAATTCAGGGAAAATGCCGAGGCAGAAACTCAAACAGACCAGCTATGCAGTGCAGCTATTGCAACAGAACCAACCACACAGTAGACAATTGCTACTTCAAACATGGTTTCCCTCCGGGTTACAAGACCAGAACTCAAGCATCAGGCTCTTCTATGCAAGCTTCCACTGTCTCAGCAGATCCACTTCTCAATTCAATCCCAGCTGTTCATAATAAGTCCACAGATCAACCACTAACCAGGGAAGATTACAACTACTTAGTATATCTACTGCAATCTTCCAAGAGTGATAGTGCAGCCTCAGTAAATTCCAATACCAGAATAAATATTCCTGAAACCTCCACACATACTGTTTCTAGTATGTCCAAACCAGGTAATTCTTGCAATATTTCTTCTTCTTGGATCTTGGACACTGGTGCATCTGATCACGTATGCCCTTTTCTTAACTTCTTTCATTCTTATCATCCTATTTCTCCAATTACTGTTAAGTTACCTAATGGTGCAACTTCTATTTCTAATCATTCAGGCACCATCTACTTGTCACCTTCTATAATTTTGCATGATGTTTTACACATTCCTGGTTTTTAGTTTAATCTGATTTCAGTTAACAAATTAACTCTTTCTCTCAATTGTCAATTTCTCTTCTCACATCTTTCTTGCATTATACAGGATGTGTCTACCAAGAAGATGATTGGACATGCTGAAGTTCACAACAATCTTTACATACTCCAGCATGCTCCTTCTCCTGATTGTTCTCCATATAGTATTTCTAATGCTCTTTTTCTTCCTTCTGTTAATAAAATACAACATAATAATAGTCTTAGTGATTTTTTTTTTGATTTGTGGCATTTTCGTTTAGGCCACCCATCTCTTGCTGTAATTGATAAACTGTGCATGCAATTTCCATATATTCGGTTCAATAAAAATCTTGTTTGTGATTCTTGTCATATGGCAAAACAGTGCAAATTACCTTTTTCTCTCAGTATGACTAAAACAAAACAACCTTTTGACCTCTTGCATATGGATATTTGGGGTCCCTTAAACATTACTTCCATTCATTCCATTCAAGGTCACAAGTACTTCTTAACTATTGTAGATGATTTTAGTAGACACACTTGGCTATATTTAATGCATTCTAAGTCTGACACCAGATCATGCATCACTACCTTTTTTAATATGATTCATACTCAATTTAAAGCTAAGGTTAAATTGGTTACGTCTGATAATGGTGCTGAATTTCAAATGCATTCTTTATTTTCTTCCCTTGGCATTATACATCAAACTAGTTGTGTTGAGACTCCTCAACAAAATTCTATTGTAGAAAGAAAACATAGACATTTACTCAATGTAACTAGGGATCTTATGTTTCAATCTAACTTACCTAGAAATTTTTGGTCCTATGTTGTTTCCCATTCAATTTTTCTCATTAACAAGTTACCAACACCTATTTTGAACCATAAGACACCCTATGAACTCGTACATGGTATTCCTCCAACCTATCTTGATGTTAAAGTTTTTGGTTGTTTATCCTATGCCTCTACTTTGTTACAAAATAAGAGAAAATTGGATCCAAGGGCAAGGAAATGCCTCTTTCTTGGATTCAAACTTGGTACTAAAGGATATTTACTCTTTGATTTACACACTAGGGAAATTTTTATCTCAAGACATGCTATATTCTTTGAATCTATTGATGAGTGTGATTTCACCTCATTTTCCATGTACATTTCTGCATGCATTTGCATATAGTTAGGCCAATTTAGTGTTGATTTTGTATAGTTTTTCCTTTGGAACGGATGAGGTGGTTTCTGGTGTTGTTTTGCAGGATTTAATGGAAAAATGCCCAGAAATTAGCCTTGATGGAGCTTGGATGAAAAAGGGCCTGAAAAAAGAAGAAATTGAGCCAAGCAGAATTCTGGTGATTCGCCCCGCGAGCCTGGATTCGCCCCGCGACCCTGAAAGCTGACCGTTGGAGAAAATGCAAGCCTTTCTGTTTCGCCTCGCGAACCCATGTCTCGCCTCGCGAGTCTGCAAACAGAAGCCATCACGCCCAAGCCCTGATGCTCCTCACGGGCGTATTGAAGAAAAACCTTTCGGTCTCGCGTCGCGAAGAAACTCTCGCCTCGCGAGAGTTCAATTCTCTGAAGCAGATTTTTAATATTCGCCTCGCGAGACATGTCTCGCCTCGCGAATGCGCGCAGCACTGACTGGTATAAGTGGCTATTTTAGGGCAGAAAAGAGAGAGCTTTTGGTGGAGAGAGCACTTGGGGACTTGGAGGCTGCGGCTGAGATAGGGTTCCAGCCCTAGAAGGGGAGATTTCCTTGCTCTGGGAATGGAGGAAGCTTGTCTATGAGTGTTCTCCATCCCTTTTCTCATTCTATTTTGTATTTCCTTTTATCATGAGTAGTTAAATCCCCATTGTTGGGGTTAGATGTAGCTTTTCTGAACTTGTTGTATTTGATTTGGTGTTTTAATGCAAGTCTCTATTTCTTTATAAGTGTGTGATTCTGTGCTTAATGCTTTCCTTGGATTAGCTACCCATAGGAATGATATGTTGCTTTGATAGATGACTGGAAGGTTGGTGTTAAGGCATGCTCATGAATCATATGCCAAGTAGTTCAAGAATCTAGGAATAGGTGTTGAATGCTTGCAATCTTATAAGGCTTGACTTAATGCAAAATCACAGATTAATCCACCTAAGACATTAGGGTTTGATTTGTGGTTTTAGGCTCAATGCACCTAAGACATTAGGCTTGAGTACTTTAGAAAAGGCTTGATTGTCATAATTGAAGTAGTGCTTGTGTTGATTACCATTTCATTGCAATTAAGGGAGGATTAGTGTAGTCTAACCCTAACAATCTTAGCCACATCTCTGTTTGCCTTCCAAGTGTTCGATATAATTCCCAAAAGACTAAAATTATTGTTTTGCTTTCTTTATTTTCTGTTTTAATCTCTCATACCCTAGTTTAGTCTAGATAGTTGTTAAGTTTGTGAATTGGTAATTGACAACCAATCCCTGTGGATACGATAACCGGTCTCACCACCGTATTACTTGATTGCGACGAGGTGCACTTGCCTTTATATATTTAAAAATTCACGCATCAATATTTCCATTCCACTCTACTTCCCTAAAAGAATATACTATTAATCAGGATACTACTAATGAGAATGACTATCAGTTCTTATTTGATACTCCTATACAAGTTACTACTGATTCTTCTGCTTCCAATACAAAACAGGATTTTACTTCTCCATCTCAACATCATATTTCAAAGCATCTCGCACCCAAAGACTAACTGCGCAGCACTGAACCCCGCAGCAATTCCACTAAGGAGATCTAACAGACAAATCAAAACTACAACCTACTTACAAGAATACCACTGCAACTCCATTTCTACAGCATCATCAAATGCTACCCCCTTATATCCCTTATCTTCTGTTCTTTCCTATGATAAATTATCTCAATCTCATTTACATTTTTTACTCTCTATCACTTCTCAGGTTGAACCAACTACATATAAGCAAGCCATCCAACATGAGCATTGGATTCAGGCAATGAACATTGAACTCCAAGCCTTAATTAGAACAAAGTTCCACTTGGACAATCACAGACTTGCTGTGACACCCTAATCTCAGGTCATCACATGGTTACCCGTTTGCGGAAATAAAACTTAATTTGCTGGTTGCTTTCGGAAAATCATATTTTCTCAACGTTTATCTTTTCAAAATATGGTGATAAAATTTTTCTTTTCCTCCTTCTTTTTAACCTCATAACCACAACAACGTATTCAAATCACACTTAACTACATAATGTATATAAGTCCTTCAACTATACTGCCTCATATTTTTCTCATATAAATCATAATCAACTTTACTCTTAAAACATAACATTACCTAAGCTGGTCGTAACTAACGGACACTACAACCGATAAAAACAGCACAGCATGCCTCGAACTAGACAGTCTTCATCTTCTTGTAAGGATCATACCCTCGTACAACTCTGATATGGTTGTAAGGGTGAGACGCCAATATATGGATTTATCACCATAACTAAATGCACATCACAAAATAAGGCACATACACATATACATGTCTATAACAACGTACTCATTCATATTATTTCACATCGTTTATCAATGGGTTTCACACCCAACGTACTAATTCATCTTATATCACATCTTTTATCAATGGGTTTCACACCTCAAACATCAACGTTGGAAAACTATGCATGAACACTTCAATACATTATCTAAACATTCATACCTAATCTCATGAGATATCTCCAACCTCGTAAACCTCGTGATGAGTTGATCAGACTCAATTGCCACAGGCATACAGCCACAGGCACGCCCATCGCACACTGTCCAACATCGTGGCACAGTGATAACATCGTAGATGGGGCCTCATTGTCCAAACCCTGGGCACAATGAGAACATCTTTGTATGATCTACCCTGACGCCGCAAGGTAATCCCTCGTTTTATCATGGCACGTCTGCTAAATGCATGCAAGAAAACATTTTGTTCTCAACACTTTTCTTTGTGCTATATCTTTATTTGTCAAAGCTCTCAAAAGCTTAAAACCCATCATCGTTTTAAACATCTAATGCTCTCAAAAGCATCATCGTTAAAACATGGAAGCTCTCAAAAGCTTATGACTTAACATCGTTTAAAACATCTTTACGTCTTTTATTAACAACACAGGACCTCAAAGTCCGAGTGCTCAATCACGAAGCCCCTAGACCTTGCAATCAGTCTTAGGTTCGTGGTAGTAGAAAACAACTTAAAACGTTTTAACTTCTTTAAATAGATACCCAGTTTAAAACACAACGAACCTTAATACCCCGACGTCTCGGTTATTATGTTCCATATCTTCTTACATCTTTTTACATCGTTTTACATCTTTCACATCGTATTACATCTTTTACATCTTTCACATCTTTCACATCTTTTACATTGTTTTACATCTTTTACATCGTAGTACATCTTTTACATCTTTCACATCTTTCACATCTTTTACATCGTTTTACATCGTTTTACATGTTTTACATCGTTTTACATCCTTTTACATCGTATTACATCTTTTTACATCTTTTACATCGTTTTACATCTTTTTACATCTTTTACATCTTTATTGTCTGGGAAAAACAAATCCAAAATAGGATAACGTCATAAGAACACTAGTACCCCGACATCTCGGTTACTAAGTTCTATATCATCCTTTACGTCATTAAGTAAAACTCATTTACCGAAAATTCTTTCTACTTGAAATTCGTTTATAAAACGTCAATTCATAAAAGAATCAACTTTTCCTTTGGAAACACATTTTTTTTTTCAAAATAACGTCAAATCATCAACAACTTCTTTTTATTGAAACTTCAACTCTAATAAATCAATTCAAATTAAATCTCTTCTCAACATAAGTACTACTGTTTTTAAACTCTCACCGTAAATAATTTCGAAACTTGCCATCGTTTAGCATTTTCAAAGAAAACCTCTTTAAGTCAAACTTTGACATTTCTTCTAAAATAATTTTCTTATATCATAAATAAGGTCTTTTCGAATATTAATATCACAAAATCACTTTTTATAATATTTCAGAATTTATTGTGTAAAAATTAGCAGTACTAAAAAATTTTCACGGTTACGCTCTCACCGTGACTCATAAACTTTTTTTTCACTAATAAATCATTAAAATAATAATATTTCTCAAAACTCATTATTTTTCCAAAATCATATTTTCCTCTACTATTATATTCCAACATTCCCCATAAAACGTTGAATATAACTTTCACAACTTATTAAATCTTTTATCTCATTAATCGGTTGTGCACTGACCACTGTCAGGCCTCTCAAACAACACTCATAAACAACATTCAACATCATCATCATCATAATTATATCCCCAGGCAGATCATGCATCATAACATCATAATATACTACTGCAGATAATTAAAAGCAGATCAATCACCGATACACAGATAAACAACACATCATAAACAACATAAACAATTAATCACAAACCACATATAAATCATATAAGCCACACTAAAAGCAAATAGTTATAGAGAAAATCCCTCAGGTAAGCTCCCCTTACCTCTTGAAGACTCAAACTAACGTTTTCAAACAACCTCCCGATTTAATCCGATTTCCTCCGTCGGCTTTAGGTCAAACCAACCCGATTGATTCCTTCAAACAAATTGCAATCAAATCAAACCACAACATACTTAACTCATGAGGGTTAGGTTTCGGCCAAGGGCTGACTTTTAGGGTTCAAAATCCTTAAAATTGCTAATCATGATTAAGTCATAGATTAATGGTCCTTAATTAACCTAAATCATAGATTAGTGACTAAACCACTAAGTTTCAAACTCAAAACTTCCTAACTCTCTAAATGGTATATTCGGCCAACACAAGAACATAGGGTTAGGGTTTTTAGTTTGATAAACCAACTTGGATTTATTAAGCATACATACTAATAGCTTGATTACTAAGATCATTTATGAAAACCTTGAACTAGGGTTTCGGCCTTGATGAAATCAATAGGTTAGAGTTTGATTTTTGATCTTCTATATACTTGGATACAAGAACTATCAAGGTATTTGAAGATAGAATCATGAATCAAGATATGAAAATGAAACAAAACCTATGAACACAACTTTGACCTAGGTTCGGCCAAGTCCAGAAATTAGGGAAAGAAATTTCTCATGATCTTATGCTTCTAGATGATGAAAATAGAGATGATTATAAGATCATAGCAATTGGTTTCATGTCAAAAGGATTTTTATAGAATTAGTTATGAATTTTTGAATCTAGTTCCATGAACTTTGAATCTTATGAAGAACATGATGATCAAAGGCATAAACTCAAGAATCTTGTGAAGAGAAAAGCTTAGAATAGCAAGATTAAGAGAGACTAACTCTTGATGATCAAAGAAAAGGATGATCTTGATGATGTTCTTCACAAATTTCTCATGGTGTTCTTGAGAAACTTAGAGAAGAAGATGAACATGATGAGGGTTTAGAACAGTTTTAGTAATTTGGGCATATCTCTCAACATACTTGTCCGTTTTGGATGATATTTATGTCGTTGGAAAGAAGAGAGAAAGATGAACAACTTTTATGTTGAAAGTTTTTCTATATTCAGAGCAGAAATTGGTCAGAATTTCGTGGCAGTTTCGGGTGATTGATGAGAGAATGACTTTGCCTTATAACTCATCCACTTAACATAAATGTCATTTATGGCTTAGGAAAGTGATGTCCAAGTGCTTGGAATGGAGGAAGGAGCCGTTTAGTTTGGGTTAGATTTGGTCAAATTTTTCAATGGCATGGCTTGTAATTGTCATAAAAAGACAAAGGTAAAATGGTCATTTCATAGCAAAAATTCACTTTGCCATAAATGCGCCATTATGGCCATTATGACTCGGATAAGCTCGTCATAAATGCTCGTCAAGTCGGTCAAATCCATCATCTCAGCTACATTGCCGACTCCGGGTTTCATCTGGCGCAGGTTTTTCCTAGAGCTAATCTCGACGTATACGCCCGCAACAAATATAATATTTAAATTTTTTTACCAAAATTTTCAAAACTTTCAGTATCGTAGTAAATACGATAAAAACATTTTTCATCTCGTTCACAACTTAAAATTAGGTCTTCTGAGCAGTAAACTTTTACTGTCAGTGAAAATCCAGAAAACGGCAGACCGGCTTCCGTCTGAATTTTCAACCAAAAACTTCCCCGTAACCTTATGAAAATAAGTATAACAAGGAAATGACCTTGGTTTATCCAAAATCATTTTCTAAGTCTCGGATAAAAATATATATTTTTATATATTTGTTACCGATATTACAGAGCAGCGAAAATCGGGGTGTTACACTTGCCCCAGGGTAAAACTACAATTGGATGTAGATGGGTCTATAGAGTAAAATATCACTCGGATGGAACCATTGAAAGATTCAAAGCAAGATTGGTGGCCAAAGGCTTCACCCAAGTAAAAGGCATCGGTTTCTTTGAAACCTACTCTCGTGTGGCCAAATTAACAACTATTAGACTCCTTCTAGCCATTGCATCTTTTCAGAATTGGTACATTCAACAGTTGGATGTCCATAATGATTTTCTCCATGGAGATTTAACTGAGGAAGTCTACATGAACTTGCCACTAGGATATCCTTCAACCAATCCTAAACAGGTTTGTAAACTGCACAAATCCATTTATGGATTAAGATAATCTAGCAGACAATGGTTTGCCAAACTTTCTACCTTCCTCTTATCTCATGGCTTTACACAATCTCAATCTGACCACTCCTTTTTTATAAAGAGCTCTGGTAACTCTGTCACAACTCTTTTAGTTTATGTAGATGACATCTTACTTTCTGGTAATGATCTTAATGACATTAACTCATTTAAGTCATCCTTAAACAACCATTTTAAAATTAAGGATTTAGGTAATTTGAAATACTTCCTTGGCTTAGAAGTTTCCAGATCAAAATCAGGTATTCATCTAAGTCAAAGAAAGTATGCCTTGGACTTATTAACTGATTGTGGATTATTGGCTTCTAAACCAGTAACTACACCTACAATCAAGGGCACCAAGCTTTCTCAACAGCAAGGGGAACCATTGTAGGATCCAAGTATCAATAGAAGACTAATTGGACGATTAATCTATTTCACAAACACCAGACCAGACATTGCCTTTCCTATTCAACAACTTAGTCAGTTTATGAGTTCTCCATCTTCCATTCACTATGATGCTGCCATTCGAATCCTCAAATATATCAAACAATCACCAGCTCAGGGTCTTCTATTTCCTACCAATTCTCCTTTACAACTTAAAGCTTTCAGGATTTGGATTGGGGCAGTTGCATAGATACCAGAAAATCTGTCACAGGCTATTGTATTTTCTTAGGCAGCTCTCTTATTTCGTGGAAGTCTAAGAAGCAACCTACAGTTTCAAAATCCTCTTCAGAAGCCGAGTATAGAGCCTTGGCATCAACAGTTTGTGAAGTCCAATGGCTCACATACCTTCTCAAAGACTTTCAATTGCCCTTCATTCAACCAGCATTATTATATTGTGATAGTCAATCCGCAAGACACATTGCTGCAAACTCCTCATTTCATGAGAGGACCAAACACATAAAACTTGACTGCCACATTGTAAGGCAAAATTTTCAAGACAAAATTTTTCGATTACTTCCAATCCCAAGCTGAAATCAGTTGGTAGATATGTTTACCAAATCTCTTGATCCAACTCCCTTTCATCATTTCATTTCCATGCTGGGAGTCCTAAATATGTGCTCTCCAGCTTATGTGGTTTTGGGGGTGGGGGGGTATATATTAACCAATTAGTTACTTTGTAAACATTGAAACTGAAATCTGTTTATTCAGTTATCAGTTTGTATCCTTTAGCTTCCCCTTTTAACAAGTTAGTTAGGATATGATTAGATAAGATAGATTTGTTTAGCTTCTTTATTCTTGGTTAGTTAGCTTCCGTTTTCTCTGTAGTACACAATATACATTCATAATCAATCAGATATTATGCAATTTCTCCCTTCTCTTATTCATAATACTCTCTGATCCTTAATATAAGATACAAATGAGTATTTTTTTTGTTTGGTCCCAAATATAAGAAACATGCATCAATTTTTACACATATTAAATACTATTTTCCAATATTACTCTCATTAATAATATAATTTATATTTACGAGATATATCAACTTTCTATACAATTGAGTTTGTTTACTAATTAGAAGGAGTATTTTTGGAAATTTATATGAATATTAATTACAATTAGCTTATTTCAATACATTTCTTTGGTCTGTGTGTTTTAGGGTTTTGTTTCTTATATTAAGAGCCGGTTAGAGTATTATTCTCTATCACGTCAAATAAACTTGCAATTTAAAGTTGTACGTTAATTAAGCTTGGTTCCTATAATTAATGGAAAACTGATACATTGTTGGGGATTGTGAACGGGCGGCTTCGAAATGGCACTTTGGTGGCAGTGAAAAAGCTTTTGACTGATCTTGGATCCAAGCTAGAAGAGAGGCAGTTTGTGGCAGAATTGGCTACACGACCACATATGAAGCACCAAAACCTAGTCACTCTTCGAGGGTGTTGTGTGGAAGGACACCAAAGATACTTATCTATGATTACATGGACAACAACAGCCTTTATCACACTTTCTTAGGTAATATATATTTATATATTCCTAAGACTTTTAAGCTTTCACTACAACAGATTAGACTTTAGATAGCATTTCCGTATGCCTTTTAATAGCGTTTGTAACCGCTATCTATGCTACCGCTATTAAAACTCGTTAGCAAAGATAGCATTTAGGAAGTGCTATTAATAGGTGACTTTAGATAGCGTTTGTACACGGAAACGCTATCTAAAGTCTGACTTTAGATAGCGTTTGTATTAACAAACGCTATCTAAAGTCTGACTTTAGATAGCGTTTGTTAATAACAAACGCTATCTATTCCCCCCTTTTTTTTTTTTAAATTTTTACATATTTCTTAACTTTTACATCCATTCCTGCATAAAGGACCAGCTACGGGGACGGGTTACAAATATCAGAGCCTGACTAACAATACTGACTTGTAGATACAAAGCAGACATCATTTCATCGTGAGTCAGGGTTCTAACGTTAAATTTGTCATGCAACAATAATCAAGGGTGTCATATATTTATCCAAAACAAGAACTTTGAAAGGTACATGCTGGAATATGTGCCAATCAAATATTTCTTACAGGGAAGAAATGAGTTTCTTTCATTGCCCAGAAAAATATGACAGTCATCAGTGCCAAGTAACTTCCAAGAACAATCCCAGTAGCAAATATTTCTCTCAGTTTCCAGCTATCAGGCAAGGGAGATGGCTTCACCCTATCCTTTGAAATTGTCATGATTGTTCCTAGAAGTATGACAATTATTTTGTTAGATGTTAGATCTCCTTTGTCAATCAGCATAGGTATGAAGAAAATTCAAGTATATTTCAGAGTAATATCTGCTAAGAGCTTTACCATCGTTTAGAATGGCAATGATCAAAACCATGAAAGGAGAGAAGTCAAATTTCCAGATCAGCGCAATGAACATGAAGCCAAACTGCATTAGAAATAAGGAGAAGCCAAACTGATGAATATCATTCCTTGCTGTAATGAAATACATATGATCATAACATAACTTTTAACTTACCACTATACGGATAGTGATAGATACTGCATAGATCTGAAATACAAAGAAAATGAAGCGAAAACGTTAATTCAGAAACTGTGTGTGTTTATGAAGAAAACAAAGAGCAACCAACCGTGTAGTTCTTCATTCTTTGGAAAATTGCTCTGCTGGTTAAGACTGCACTAATAATAACACTCAATCCAGGTTCTGTCAAGACAATATCAGAAGCGCCTCTAGCAGCATCAGTAGCATCAGCAACAACGATTCCAATATCAGCCTTCTTCAAAGCAGGAGCATCATTGACACCATCTCCAGTCATTCCACAAATGTGCTTCCTCTCTTGAAACTTCTTTACAATTTCATATTTGTGCTCTGTAGGTATAAATAAGGCCAGAATTAGAAATGACACCATTTCAAAGAACATAAATTGAAGGGGGGAATTCAAAGAAAAAATCATGAGCACAAACTGGTAAAAAGTTTAAACCTGGAAATACTCTTGCAAATCCATCTGCCTTCTCAATCAGCTCTTCTACTGGAAGTGCAGCAATATTTGCATCTTTGTCTTGACCAAGCAAGGAAGCAGATGGGTACATATTTGTTCCCATCCCAAGTCTCCTTCCAGTCTCCTTAGCTATGGCAAGTTGATCACCTGGAGAGCAGAACAAAAACATGAGGATGCTTGACAATTATAAATACTAATTTGTTTGGGAAATGAAACGAGTGAGAATAGTTACCAGTAATCATCTTGACGTTTACACCTAGATTAAGAGCTCTACGAATAGTTTCGGCACTGTCATGTCTAGGAGGGTCGAAAAGTGGCAACAAACCAACAAACTGCCATGGACCACCAGCGCTTTCTTTTGTTTTCTCAGGAACTTCCTGCAGAATTCTCACAGAGGGCTTTCAAGCAGAGAGCCATTACTGACCAACACTAGATTTTCTAACTATTATGCATTCCAAGTCTAGCATCCTTAATATATCAGGTTTTTTGTTGTTGAAAACGATTTCATTTCTCTCCAACCATATAGTCCAAATTATCAAACCCTGTTGTTGTATAAATTGATATGCAGATTTAGTTGTATAGCATCCAGTTGTTTCCAATTCCCAATTCCATTCATCCCTTTTTCCATTGTTATGCATCAGTTCAAGTAGCTGCATTATACTGAATTTGAGTATGTTAACAACTACTTGAGATGTCAATTTGGCCTAAGGATGCTACTCATGTTAGTGAGATGATCTCAAACATAGATAGAATTACCATGTGGTAGTATTGCTATCAGCCAATAGCACAAGCATCCTCATCCTAAACATATTAGGAATAAATTATTTCACAACACATGAAATTAGAAATGCAAGCACAAACCTAAATTCAGAAAACACAAGTTTTGGAAGCGTGTAACAGACTCTCATGATAAAAACTTCAGCAAATTGACAACATAATTCAAAATCCGAACTAGATTTGGGTTCTATTCAACTATATATTGGCTCTTCTTGACCTGAAAATGCTAGTCTTTATGTTTAATATACAAACCAGTAGTTCTCGAAAAAGAAGTCCACATAAGAATCATGAATTCATGATTTACTCATACTGACCATGGCATATTAATCAACTTGATTAGGTTTCTACTCAAGTCAATGCAAACATACAAATATGGAATATTAGTCTAAATATCTTCAAGTCAGGAGACACCCCAAAAGCAAGACCAAAAAGAATGCATATTCAGAAAAATCTAAACAAATAATTTTACAAATTGAACATTTATCTAAAGAATTCTGCAGCAAGAAAAACTTTTAATAAAGACTGATTCATGCATACAGGAACAATGGTTTTATACCTGCACGTCCTTCAAACTTATTGACCGATAAAGAGAATCTAACAAAAGAATTCTTGACCTGTCCAAATTAATGTTGATTGATTCCTTGCTACCTGTAAAAAAAAAATTATAAAATTAAGTGACAAGATTACAAGAATCCATTATTTTGCGACTAAATGCTTTCTTGAAAGAATGATAAAAGAAATTGATTGATTGAAAGTGAAAAGCAACATAATTGCATTAACCTGTTACACTAACTAAAGCACAATTGTTACAAAACCAGAACAGTAGACTCTTAGCTTAAGAATTTGCAATCGTACTATCCAAAGCCATTTAGAAGTTAGAACTATTCTACAGGAAGGTAAAACACATAGTAGCATTTCACCAAAAAATAAATACATAATAGTAGATGAAAAGCAACTTAAGGCTAATTCTGCATATTAATTAAGTGATATCAAACCACTATTTACCAAAAGCCACCCTCCACAAACAAATGGCTGCCAGGGGAAGCAACTAACAACACTAAGCATTGTTTTTTTTTTATAGGCCAAAGAAATTTATTGAAAACAAGCACAACTAAGCAATAGCACAATATGTACCAGTTGCAAAGTTGGCAAAAAAGTACAAGAGAGCTTTTAAATTATATAGAAGCAGCAAACACACCACCTACCCAAAGAAATACACGCCATCAAAAAAAGGAGCAGCACCTAAACCAAACTAACCACTAAACTCCCAGGCTACCAAAACAAAACATAATAACCAGAATTTTGATCCTCATGGCAATACTAGATGCAATCAACCAAAATACAACCTGCAACAATTATCTTCCTACCACCAAATTAAGGACAACTTTATCTTCATTAGCAATAATGTTGCAAGTAATATCTCTGTATGGTCAATTTGTTGGGTCGTTTTATTCATCTCCAGGTGTTCAACTAAAGTATCATATTTATAGCAATAACATGATAAAGACTCAAGAAGACCATAATACATGGTAAATTATGCATTATAAGTTAGTGTTATCATTCTTTACCAAGCCTGCTGAAAGTTCTGCTTTGGAATGTTAGGGGTATTGGTAACCCTGAAACAAGAATAACTTTGAAAATAAATATTAAATCATAAATAAATTAATATCAAATACCATTCCATCACTCTACCAGGATGCGAATGGACACGCGAATCGGAAGTGGAGCTGTCGAGGCCGCGAGGAATGGGTCGCGTTCAAGCGGCGTTCGAAGGAATGGGTCGCGGTTTCAAATGGCGTTCAAGCGGTGGTTCCTTCTTGGTTGGGATGGTCAACAACAGCAGCGACGGCGGCGGGATGGTCAACAACACCAGTGGTGACGGTGGCAAATAAGGGTTCCAAGGTTGGGGCTGTGTGTGTGTAGAAATCTGGAATGAAGAGAGCAAGAAAAAGAGGAGGGAAGAAATCCAGGTCCGCGTTTAATTTGTCTTGTTGTGATCAAAAGGTGAACCTAAGATAGCGTTTCCGTGTGGAACCGCTATCTTTTCCTAAGTGGCACTTTTAATAGCGGTTCCACACGGAAACGCTATCTTAGGTGATACCTAAGATAGCGTTTTCTAAAGGAAACGCTATTAAAAGTCCCCCCATCACTTTTAATAGCATTTCCACACGGAAATGCTATAAAAGGTGCGTTATTAAAAGTCTAATCTGTTGTAGTGTTTGGAGCAATCTTTCGAAGTAGAGGAATTGTGAACTTTTCACATTGATCACATGACATGGCCATGTGAATTGTGAAGAGAGAGAAAGATACCAAAACAAAACTAATAAACTTTAGATGGAATTAATTTAGCTGGGAAACAAGGAGGGACATATCCATAGGCGTGGCTCGTGTACTCACCTTTCACCATGAGCAACTTAAGCCTCACGTTGTATACAGAGGTATCAAAGCCACCAATATCCTTCTTGATCGACTTTGGTTTGGCAAGAATGGTAGAAGAATTAGAGAAGTCGTACAATATCACTCCAGCATTTGCAAGGAGATATTGGAATTTGTGAGTGAAGCCACTAGCACCAACAAAACTAAATTGGTATATGAAATCAGATCTTTTTTGTTTTGTTAATTAGAATGTGACTAATGGAACTTCTTGTAAATGCTACAGGGGGCTATCGTGCTCCAGAGACCGATCTTTGGTGATGTGACACAAAATCCATAAGTTTATAGCTTTGGAGTACTACTCTTAAAAATTATCAGTGGTCGAGTTGTGTTTAAAGATACGGAATCTTTCAGAAAATTGGAGCATAAAACACATTTTGCCATATATCATCCAGTAAAACTATCTCTAATGTTGGATAAAAAATGAGCATAATCAAACAAGTCTAATATTGTAGAAAAATATCCTTCATGCATAAAGTCACATCATCTTTAAAAGTTGAAAGAACTATAGTGTGATTATGCACAAAATAAAGTAAAACTAATTATAATCAAATAATAAGAAATATATAAATATAAAATAATATATGTATATATTTAACATTTTTTTATACATATATATTTAACATTATTAGTTAGTCTATACGAAATATGGAACGTGTTTTATTATTTTACTAGTGCATGTGAAATGTGCTAGCTTGTGAATTGTGATTTGTGTGAACATGTTATATGTTTGCAGGCTTGGGAAGCATATAAAGCTGATGATCTTATGAGTCTGGTGGATCCCATGCTGAACATGAACTTTCCCGTGATAGAAGAAACTATTCCTACTGGTGGGGCTTACGTGCGTGCAAGAAACCGTCCAACTTCGGCCACAAATGTCTGAGGTTGCACAGACGTTGACTAAAAACATTAACATGGATGTTTACATTTCAAAAGCCAAAGTGTGTTGATGATTCAAAGGCAACCGGACGTTCACATTGGGAGAATCTAGTTCTAGTGGAGCAACCAGAGGCGGTCGGCTCCCCTCAAAGATGGCTATGGAAACTTTTTTAGGCAAAATGATGAACAACTTCATGAAGAAGATGAAGTTAGGCTTTTATAGCAATGAAATGGGCTCACATGGAGGGGTTGGGCCGAGATAAACTAGGGGCAAAAGGATCCAATGCATAAATTTTTAGGGACAAAGTTGTAATCTTACATAATGACAATTTTATGATAAAATACAACCTTAAGGACATTATAGTAAATTCCTAAAAAACCATCATTACTATTGTGAGTCATCTACATGACTCACCCCTTATGAGCCATCTTGAATGACTGCTATTTATCTCTTAGCGGGTCCCGAAAATCCCGTATTCAGCTCTATCGTTCGCCCGATTTTGTATAACGCTCGCATAATATATATTATTTCACTTTTTAAGTGAAAATTTTTAAAATAGCTTAAGTCATTGGAAACTTCATAAAAACCCTAAGTATTTCGTTCGCGAGTCAAAATTAGGTCATTTGAGCAGTAAAATTTTTACCATCATTAAAATACAGATCGGGTTTCGTCTGAATTCACTACAAAAAAAAGGTCATTTAGCGACCGAAAATAGTGACCGAATTTTTAGGTTCCTTTTTGCGACCGAAATAGAGACCGATTGTAGGATCTACATGAAACACTGGTTAGAGTTGATTCTGCGACCGAAATAGCGACCGAAATAGAGCGTAGCAGAGATATCGGTCGCTAAACAAAGGAAAGTAAAAGTCAGAAATTTATGAATTGTTAGCGACCGAAATGGCGACCGAATTAAATGCAACGGTCAAACTGTGTTTATATTAGCGACCGATTTATAAATCCGTCGCTAAATTTATGAATTCACACTTTAAACTTTATTTATATTTGCGACCGATATTAATTCGGTCGCTAAATGGCGCGTTGAAAAAATAAAATTGCGTGTGTTAGCGACCGAAATTTAATTCGGTCGCTACATTACAAATTCAAATTAAGACTAACCATATTAGCGACCAAATTAGCGACCGAATTAATTCGGTCGCTAAAACTGAAATCCCTAAATTCGACAGAACCTCCTTCTTCCTCATTTTTTCCGACGTTTTCTCTCTCCCACCCACTGTTTCTCTCTTCTACGGCGCGCGCTCCGGCCACCTCAACACCCCAAGACACCTCCGGTCGTCGTCACCACCGTCATCTCCCCTCTGCTCAGGTAAGCTCTCCTCTACTCCATCTCTCTGTCTCATTGTCTCACTATGTCACTGTCTATCATTTCCCCCCTCATTTCAGGGCTCATTCTGGTCACATTGCTCACACCACCACCACCACAACGCCCTCCCTCACACTGACCGAGGTAATTGCTTCTCTCGTTGTCTTTCTCTACATTGTTGTTTCTGTTGTGTGTTGTGTGTACATTGGTGTTGTGTGTGTGTTTGTTGTGTTGTGTGTGTGTGTGTTGTGAGTGTGTTTTTGTTGTGTGTTCTGTGTACTAAAGTTTGTGTGTTCAATTGGATTGTAATCATAGGGTAGGTGTGTGTGTGCTCTCTGTGTGTGTCTGTTTGGGATGTTTGTGTGTGTGTGTGTGCAGAGATGTGTGTTTAGTGTATGTGTGTGTGTCTGTTTGGGATGTTTGTGTGTGTGTGTGTGTGTGTGTGCAGAGATGTGTGTTTAGTGTATGTGTGTGTGTCTGTTTGGGATGTTTGTGTGTGTGTGTGTGTGTGTGTGCAGAGATGTGTGTTTAGTGTATGTGTGTGTGTTTAGTGTATGTGTGTGAGTTTAGGGATGTGTGTTTTTGTTACTCATCATTTTCATTTTTTCATCCAACACATTTCTCTCTTTTCTCTTAGTTTCTCAAGGTGTCTTGATTTCTTACTCAAGGATCATCACTTAGAGGTAATTTTCCTCCAACCTTTCTTCATTACAATTGATGTTGAGTTGATTAGCTTCATGCTTGTTCTTAATTTTGTTCAAAAGAATTAAGCTTGAAAATGGTAGAAAAATCATAACTCTTTGTACCCGTTGATTTAAGTCTTGAAACTTAATATCGGTGCTTCTATAATCATACTCTTCATGCTTGCCAAATGATTTGATGAACAAAAATTTCTCCCCTATTTTCCCCCACTTGGCCGAACCATACCCTTTTATTTTACTCTTGGATTTCAAAAATTTGTAACTCTTTGCATAAAGGGAAACAAATCTCCAAATTTGATATCTGTGCTTGTCTAGTGATCAATGATCATCCTTCCTTTCTCTTCATGTTTTTCATTCAAATCACTAAGTTGCTACAACTTTCCATATTCCTTGATTTTTATGATTTAAATTCTAGAAAATCATAGAAATGGAATTTGTGAGTTATGACAATTTTTCCCTACTAACTAAGACCCTAACATCTTGTCTATCTAGGATGGACTATTAGATCATATAATTAATATAGTTAATTAGTGGTTAGTTACAAATCAGTTGCTTTATCTTACATATAATATAAGTCACTTTTATATATGACTTGATGTAATAAACCTTCTCATTCAATCAATTACACCTTTCAGTTTTCTCTCTATTATTTTCTATTTTAATGGGCACTGTCATGTTTACTAACATGAACATTGAACAACATGGAAAATCTTCTCTTTGATAGAAAGAAATTCTAGCATTATCCACATTTTTTTATGGTACTGGATATGTAATATATTGATTCGATTTGTGTAAACAGTTAGGCCCGATTTAAGGATAATTTTAAAAAAAAAGTCGAAATCAAAATAAATTGACCTTCAGCTCTCCAATCTTATTATTTTTTATGCTTTATTGATTATTTTTTCGTGAGCACATGCTTTAACACTAGATATTCATGAGGTAAATTATTTAGGTATAACAATTTAACATAATAGAATAGTGATTTGAGTTGAAATGAATAATTTCATTTATGCACGATAGGTCCTTGTTGTCATATTCTTCTACCGGCTCCTCCACTTATACTTGCTCAGTTGTGTTTTCTCTCTCAGGTCAGTTCTCTGAACACTCAGTGTAATGTATTATGTGAATTATCATCTTGTTTGGTAGTGGAGAGCTGGGCTCAATAGGATGTGATCTTGTCTGATTGTATGCTGATAATTAATTTAATGTTTATGCATGTGTTTGTCAATATGTGTTGTTTGTTAGTGGAGAGCGGAGCTCAATAGGATGTGATATTGTATGATTGTATGCTGATAATTTAATGTTTATGCATGTGTTTGTCAATATGTGTTGTTTGTTAGTGGAGAGCAGAGCTCAATAGGATGTGATCCTGTCCGAAAGGCGGGATCTTTGGTTGTGTCTTGATAATTTAGAAATTATGCATGTGTTTGACAATTAATCGCTACTTGTTAGTGGAGAGCGGAGCTCAATAGGATGTTTGCTACAATATTTAATCTAAGTTTGTATTGATTTACGCTGCAATTTATATAAACTCAACAATGTTGCAATATTTATAGGTTAATGGTTTTATTTTCTGTTAGAGTTAATAATTAATTTACGAAAGCCTTAGTTTCCTATTTGAGATTCAATATTAATGAGCATGCGTAACTTATCAAGGTATGCATGCTCATTGTATTGAATCTTCAATTGTCCAAGTGGGACAGTTTGGGAAAAAACCTTTTTCACACTCGTACAATAGTCATTTCAATGTTCAAATGCCTTATATACTTGTTGAAATCTCGGTCTGATGCATTTCCTTTTGTTCTCCTGGTGCATACTTGATCGCGGTGACTCTGACCGTGCTCGAGTCGTGTAACTTGGAGACCGATGGGAAATGCTGTCGAAATTTTGTCAAGTATAAGGTATTTGAATATGGGAATAACTATTAGTAGCCGAGTGTGACAAAGGTTTCTTCTCGAATGGGATAGGTTCATACCTTGTCATAAGAACGAGATTGATGGAGTTATTGGAATGCACCGTAATATATAAGTGTTATTGTGGGATTGGTCAGGCTATTTAATTGCCAGCAATGGATATTCCGGAGAATCGAAAATGGTTGTATCGTAGGTTGGATCGGAATAAACGTCTTAGGGAAGAGTATAGAGTTGGAGTGGGTGAGTTTATAGAGTTTGTTGTTAGCCAGGAGAGATTTATACGGGCTGGCGGTGATCAATTGAGGTGTCCTTGCAAAAGATGCAAGTGTCAATCTTTCAAAAGTGTGGATGGAGTTGTAGCCGATCTTTATGAGAAGGGCTTCATGCATGATTACTATTGGTGGAGTAACCATGGTGAGGCGTTGCCCGACTTAAACCCGATTGTGGCTGAAGGTTCGTACTATGGAAGTGGTGACGGGAGGGAAGAATTGAATCCATACGAGCAGATGATAATGGATCATGCTTTGGACCATCGGTTGGTGTTGTACTAGAAGAAGATGGGGAGAAGATGGTGGAATGGGTTCCCAATACATAGAGGAGAATCCCGAATCCCGAAGCTCAAAGATTCTATGATATCTTTGAGTGCTTTGCACGATCTCCATTGTGGGAAGGATGTCGGGAGTACACGGAGTTGTCGATGTGCATGGAAGGGTTGAGTATCAAATCTGACTACAATATGCAGGAAGGCTGTTTTAATCGCCTCAGCAGGTCAGTGTCCAAGGCGTTGCCAGAAGGCAATCGGATGCCTACAAGTTTTTATCATGCTAATAAGTCCGTGGAAAATTTGGGTCTGGGGTGTTTGAAAATTGATTGTTACCCGAATGGATGTATGTTGTACTATAAGGATGATTCAGCGGAAAGCATAACGTGTTGTCGATTTTGTGGTGCGGATCGGTATAAGACAACCACTAGGATGGGCATTGAGAAGAAGAGGTCGCTAAAAAAGATGTGGTACTTTCCGCTCGTGCCAAGACTTACAAGATTGTACTCTTCGATGGCCACTGCAGCTCACATGAGGTGGCATAGTGAGCATGAGAGGGAGCACGATCTCGTGTGTCATCCCGCGGCGGGAGACGCTGGGACGCATGTTGAGCGGGTTCCTATGGCATTTTCCCCGGACCCTCGCCATGTCCGCTTGGGGTTATCTCTGCTGATGGATTTAATCCTTTTGGGCGATCCGGAAAAGCATACTCTTGTTGGCCGGTTATCCCGACTCCGTACAATCTTTCCCAGGGATGTGCATGAAGCGGGAGTTTATGTTCCTAACAATCATAATTCGGGTCCGTCTAATCCAAAAGGTAAGATTGATGTGTACTTGCAGCCACCGATAGATGAGTTGACAATCTTTGTGGAATGATGGTGTGTTGACATATGACGTATCTTTGAGGCAGAATTTCATCATGAAAGCAGCTTTAATGTGGACGATCAACGACTTTCCGCTTATGGGATGATGTCGGGTTGGATGACCCTGGGGAAGCTTGGATGCCCAATATGTATGGAGCGATCGAAGGCATTCATGCTTAAAAATAGTCGAAAGATCTCATATTTTGATTGTCATCGTCAATTCCTTCCAGAAGATCATCCTTATAGGCGGAACAAGAATGCATTCAAGAAGCGTTGTGCGGAGAGAACACCGCCTCCACCACGTTTGACTGGTCCTAATGTATGGCGCAGAGTACAGTACTTACCGCTCGTCCATGAAACCCAAGGAGAACATATTCCTGATTATGGCGTCAACCATAATTGGAAAAAACAAAGTATATTTTGGAGGTTGCCGTATTGGAGGACGCAGCTACTCCGTCACAACATTGATGTCATGCATACTGAGAGGAATGTGTTTTTGAATGTGTTTGACACTGTGATGGACATCAAGGGGAGGACAAAGGATACAAATAAAGCCCGATTGGACCTGGCTGACATTTGTAATCGGAAGGAGCTTGAGTTGCAAGACGGTGGTCGTGGCATACTTATCAAACCGAAGGCAAGTTATTCACTAAGCAAAGCACAAAAATTGGCCGTCTGTAAGTGGGTTAAAGAACTAAAGTTACCAGATGGGTATGCTTCCAATCTGGGTAGATGTGTTGACATTAAGGAAGTAAAGTTACATGGAATGAAGAGTCATGATTGCCACGTGTTCATGCAACGGTTGCTTCCAATTGCGTTCGACATTATCAAGCAAATTTGGAACCCACTTGTTGAGCTTAGCCACTTTTTTCAGGAGCTTACATCGACAACACTAAATGTGAATCAATTAAAGGATATGGAAGTCAAGATACCCGTTTTGTTATGTAAGCTGGAGCAAATCTTCCCGCCGAGTTTCTTTGATTCCATGGAACACCTGCCAGTTCATCTACCTTACGAAGCAAGAGTTGGTGGCCCAGTCCAATACCGCTGGATGTATCCATTTGAGAGGTAAACAACATCAACTATTTTACTTAATACATATGAAATTCACGAACACGAGAGCAGTAGTTTAGCTTTCCCTAAAACTAGTAATTATTTGTATGTATCCCTCTTTAATAGGTTCCTGCACTCCCTTAAACACAAAGTCAAGAACAAGGCACGAGTGGAGGGTTCCATTTGTGAAGCATACTTAGTAGAGGAGACCTCCACTTTTTCCTCTTATTACTATCCGGACGAAGTTAACACGAGATGGACAAGGATGCCTAGAAACGTTGATTCGGGCGAAGGATGTTCAACTAGTCCTCCTATATCAATATTCAACTATCTGGGCAGATTTAGTGGCAAATCAAAAGGATATTTCTTGGAGCAGCGTGACATTAATGCTGCTCATCTGTATATCCTTCAAAATTGTGAAGAGGTGGCGCCATATTTAGAGTAAGTTTCTACAACGTCTTTAATAAGTTCAATTGACATTTATTATTATTAATCGTCCTGCTGTTAATCTCCCATATGTAGGATGTACGGCAATTTTCTAAGGGATCTCCAACTTTGACATTTCAAATGATCAAAGTTGATCGAGAAATTACTTCTCACTTTGCTACGTGGTTCAGTAAATATGTAGGTTAAGCATCTTCATTTTTTGAAGCATACATTTTATCTCCTTAAATATATAGCATGTATAAGAATAATATAATATTTGATTGTTTAGGTACTAGATCCAAAAAACAATGTTCAAAATCCATTGTTGACAAATTTGGCATGGGGGCCTAACAGATGGGTTACATCATGGAATACTTATTTTGTAAATGGATATAAATTTAACAAAAAAACATGGAATGAAGGAATGCAGACGTGTAACTATGGTGTTTGTGTGCGAGCCACTGATGGCAATGTAGAGGATGATTTCTATGGGGTTCTAACTGACATCCTTGAACTCGATTATACCGGTTTCACCGTGATGAAATTAGTTATCTTCAAGTGTGATTGGTTTGATCCTACTCTTGACGTAGGGACAAAAATAGATAAAAATTATGGTATTGTTCAAGTTAGGCTGTCTCGAAGGTATAATAAGGCGTACGACCCATTCATTTTTTCACAACAGGTAGAGCAGGTTTATTACTCGCCATATCCCGAAGGACATCATGGCTGGTTGGGTGTTATTAAGATAAAGGCTCGTAGTATAATTACTGATAATGTAATCAACCAGCCTGAAAAAGATGCTCCGTACCAAGATGATGAGTTTTCAAGACCCCACGTACCGTTGCAAATTACGTCGGACATTATTGTTAATTCTCTGGCGGACATTTCCGAAAATGGGGAAGAAGTTGAAAGAGAGTTAATGGATCAATCCGAGTTGGACGCATCTAGCGAAGGTACATTCCGATCAAGTGATACTGATGAGACTGAGGGTGAATTTAGTGACGGAGATTCTACTTAGGTAATTTATTTATGTCATAATTCATTGTGTGAATGTCATTCTACTTATTAGGTAATTTATTTTTGTATTATTTACACTGTTGTGTAATCATATTTTCATTTTTTTCACAGATGGCAGATTCCTCCAGAGGTAGGGGTCGTCGTGGAGGTCGTGCTGCGAGAGTCCCTTCGCCGGCCGACCCACAGCCTTCAGATCGAGACCATCCTACCAGCACCTCTGTTGACGGGACACCTCAGGGTGATGGAGTTGCACCCCCACCCATCCTCATGTGGTCGGGACACAGGCTGCACCCTCATCATCCACATCTACGACGATAGGACCATCATCATCATCGGGACAGGAGAGTCGTGGTCCATCGACAGGAGGATTCTTCTTATCCCCGGGGGGATAACGAGTATGCTAATTTAATTTTTTAATATAAATAAAGTATCGTTAATTTCTATTTACTTGTTTTTAAAATTTAATTATAACATTTATTAATGCTCTAATTTTGCTGCAGCTTTACGCATGAAGGGCCCTTCCGATTCGATATCGAAGATCCTGCGACGCAAGTTTGATGGTCCATGGCCTACATGGAAGGCCATCCCACCGGGCCATAGGGATCGATTGTTTCTAGAGTTTAAGGTAACAGTTTATTAAGTTTTTTAAATTAAATTTACATTATATATATGTACACACGAATTTCCTAACAACTGTAAGTTGCAGAAAAGAGTATAGGTGGGACTTAGCTTTAGAGGCTCTCGTCGGGGACATATTTGAGCATAAAGGCTCACTTGGTTATGAAGAATCGATGAACAAGCCGAGGAAGGGGCATAATAAGGGGAGGTGGGTGGATCCCGAGATCAAGAGGCAGCTGGACCAGATCTTGGGCCACCGAGAAGCTCCAGGAGATCCAGGCCACAGCTCGGCATAATCGAGCTTCGATGGTGGCGCATGTGCTTGGACCGGTGGGTCTAAATCGCCCCGCCGCCCACTACGACGAGCTGGTAATACATTAAACTTTTGACTTAATATACTATTTAACTAATTAGTTTTCATTTTTAATTATTCTTATGAATTTAATATTATATTATTCTCGTGCAGAAAGCACGTAAAACAGCGGGGCCCGACTGCTATGGAGTTGGTGGAGAGGACGAAGAAGTTGAAGTCGGGGACATGGGTCAACGACAAGGCCCGTAACTATGCTGTTAGCAAAAAAATAATTTAGTGTTTACTTGTAATTTATTATAAATGATTTGTTAATATTGGATATAATTATTTTAACTAAATCTATTCAACTATACTTTGTAGGCGGGCTTCAACGAGAAGAAGGACGATGCCATATCACGTGCCTCACAGTCACAAGATGAGGCTTTGATTGGTGATGGCTGCTCTCCTGTCTCCGTCGACGATAATGCCATTTATTTGGAGGTCGTCGGGGGCAGGAACAAGAAGGGGCACATGTATGGCCTCGGACACCTGGGAGCCGAGTTCATCGCTTCATCGTCCGGCACGCCTGCTCCTTGCTGCGCCGATACCGTCCCTCAGGAGCAGTTCCACCAAATGTAGGACACCATCACGCAGCTGAACGCGGAGCTTCGGGAGAAGAGCGAGAGAGAGCAGCAGATGGCGAACCATATTGCACAGTTGACTTGGGCACACCAAAGTGATGCGGGCGAGCATCAGCGAGGCCGGACATCTGCGGCTGGTGTTGGAGCAAATGAGGATCCGAGACTCCAGTTGCTCGAGATGATGCTCGACGGCGGTTGTGCCGCTGCTGCCGCTCCTCGATTCCGCCGCCACCACTCGATGCTGCACTCGTAGAGGACGATCGGCCAGCGAGGACGTCGGTGGTACGGACGCTGAGGATGATTGGATTCCTCCATCTCCCCTTCATCATGACTGATTTTTTCTCTCCATATTTTTGACTTTAAACGATTCTTGTACGACATTTTGGATTATTCTTTTTATATATATTTATTATTTTTTATGATTGTATATTTCATAAGTTATTTGGTGTGTTTTATTAGTAATTTTTTTAACGTTTAAAGAAAATCAGAAAAAAAAATTATTATAAAAATTAAAATTAATTTTTTTTAATAATAACCAGTTTAGCGACCGAATTAGAAACCAATAATTCGGTCGCTAAACTTTATTTAAGATTTACAGATGATGTATAGCGACCGAAAATGCGTCGCTAATATAGGTTAACAGTAACCAAAATTAGCGACCGAATTAGCAACCGATTATCGGTCTCTAAAAATGGTTACCCAAAAAATGCGACCAACCTAATAGCGACCGATTATTATTATATAGCGACCGAATTTACGGTCTCTAATTAGCGACCGAAATAATAATTCGGTAGCTAAAACCTTAGCGACCAGGTATTCAGCTACCATCATAAATCGGTCTCTGATTCGGTCGCTAAAACAAATAGCGACCGATTTACATGGTTTAGCGACCGAAACTTACGGTCGCTAAACAATTGTTTTTTTGTAGTGATTTACTATGGAATTAAGTAATTAAGGAATGAAACTCATACCTGAATGAGTAAATATTTGAGAAACCAAAAGTAGCTTACAGAGTTGATTAGTGGGAGACGATGGAGAGAAAGGAGATAGGTATTTTGAAACGTGTTCTGAGAGGTTTTGGAAACAAGTTAGTGGGTTCAGTGCGCAAAGCAAACTTTTCAAATGAAAAATTGATTAAAAAAAACCCGGGGTTTAGAGGGAATGATTTAATTATTAGAACCATTCTCTAAAATCTCAACACAGTAAAAAAAAAAAGTTCCCAATAATGCATCCAGGTTTTAAAAGCGTTGGTTAATATAGATAGGCAACATTTTTATTTTGTATGTTTAAAAGAGATGTAAAATATATATAATATTAGCTACAATAAAAAAAATGTTGCTTATTCCATGTTTTAGGAACTGTTTTTCAACTGTTGGCAATATTAGTGTTGCTTGAAGTGAAAAATGTTGTAGTGACAGTCGGGTCATAACCTCATATCCGATTAGGCTCGACTTCTCTAATACCATTAATGTAACACCATATTTTATTTAAGACTGATTAACTCAGTAAAATTAATATTTTCAGATTTATTTTCAAAATAACATCTTTAAACAAAAACAACTCTAAAAAGATAACAACAACATATTACACATGGCATTGAAGCTCCGAGTCATCATAATTCTCTTTTGTCACCTTCTCAGCATCTTCTAACCTTTCCTCATCTCGTCTTCGCTCCTCAAATGAAACTAAACGTTTCCAACAAGAGACGAAGAAGAAAAGAAATACAAACAGAGGAGGTAAGATTCTACAATAGGCTAGTAATGTAGATATGAGCATCCAAGTAAACAAACAAGCATTCAAATGGATACACACACACACACACACACAGGTGTATATCAAAGGATACATTTATTAAATACGTATAATACATATATAGTTTCATAAAAATGTCGAGACTCGAATGCATGCCTAGTACTGGACCTAACTCTGCTCCATGGAGACTATTGTTGTCATAGTGTTCTCTCGAGATAGCATTTAGGTAATATACGTAACAACTCGGTGCACAAGCCCACGATAGGAGTACGCTAAAATCCATATCCTCGACACTTTCACACAAGAGTACTTAACATCTAAATCATAGTTAGTTTAGTGGAGTTTCAAGATAGCCCTGCTGTCCAGGTCTCCACCGGCCCAGTGCAACTATACACCGAACCATTGGCAGGATCCACACCTGACTATCCCCAAGGTCTCCGTGGTCCCCCACTAAATCCCATAATATCCTATAAATATGTGTCTATGCCTCCAGAACAACAACGACTATGATTACGTTGGAATGTTATCTGAAGACAACAAAGCAGGAACTAAAAGTTCCACAGCGCTGGTATCAATTTAAAAAGAGTTATTGTTAAGAATTGGGCTCGAATAGACCATTAACCAAAATCATTCTTCTTGACTCAAAATTCATTTGACACTTCAAATTCATTTGAGCGTACTTAGCCTATAATTAAGTATATAATAATATTTAAGAATAACAGTTGATAGTTAAGATCAACGACAAATCCAAGAATAAAATCAAAAGACAATATTTTAAAGTTTTTAACTTCACAATATTTGGTCTATTCATTTCATTTTTAAATACCATATATCATATTAACCTCGAGCCCAAAACAACAAAATATAGATTGTAGTGGTGTTTTGATGGCGACGACGACGACTCGTGGCGGTTCGTGGCGGTGGCCATTTGGTTTAACAACCATGACCAAAAGAAAAAGGTATCAGTCTCAAGGAAGAAGAAATAGAGGTTCAAGAGACAAAAGAAGGTGGAAACCACCCTTACCAGCGGCGGCGGCACATTTCGCGCATCTCATTTCAGCGGCGGACGACATTCACGGGGTGGGGAACGCGAGACGAAGCCGTCCTCCTTGAACGGCAATGGTCGTGCGGCTCCGAGCGACGGTGCAGGGGCGGCGTGCGATCTGGTCTGGCAAGAAAGAAGGGAGGATATGAATGGAGTTTTGAGAGAGATGAGAGGAAGAAGGATTTGTTGTTGAAGAAGAAAGAAGATGAAGAACTAAAAGAAAGAAAGAAAGAAGGTGGTGTCGTGGTGCGTGTCTGACCAGGGAAAAAGAAGAAGTATTTTCATTAACTTAGTGGGTAGGTGCAAAATAAATGATTGAGATTGAGTCTATAAAAATAAAAATAATATTGACCCTTGGATTTAAAAAAACAATGAGTGACAAATATATAATTTCAAATTTTGAATTAGAGTAAAGATTGATGATTGAATTGATCTACCAAGAAAATCAATGATCCAAAATTAATCTCCGACTACTTTTAAACCAACATATTTTCAACTCTAAAATTAAATAGATTAAAATCTAAAAACTAATTTCTTTCAATCATATTATTTAAAAATGTTTTTATAAACAAATAAAAATAGTGACAATAACATAATATTATTGTCTTGTAAACGCACATACACTGCAATAAAGCAGTGTTAACGTACCAATTAAAAATAGTTTAATAAGGAAATAAAATCAAATAAGCCAAATCACATAAAAATAATTATTTAACCGATTAATAAAACTAGTTTTCAAATAACCACATATGCATAATTATCGGGATGTTACAATACTACCCCCCTTACAAAAATTTCGTCCTCGAAATTTGATATATCTCAAGAGATATAGATTCTACCCCCACTTTTTCACCTCGTTATTTCGCATAGCAATTCCAGCGATGACGATCCCAGAAACTTTGACTAAGTAGTCGTCTTCCCATGAAGTTCTTTCACCAATCTGTCTATTTTCTTAACAGGGAAAAGTCCATAAGACAAGTCTTCTTCTAACTGTACTAGATCAATTTCGGTAATCATGAAAGATCATAAAGATCATAGTTACATTTCCACAATAAGGAGAAATGAAAGAATCTTGGACGTTTGAAAAGAGGGTGAAATTAGTCAATAATTGATAAGCCTTATCAAACAAACGATAAGACAAGGCATTAGAAATCGGGAAAGGAAACTTGGAGAAAGGAAATTTGTAGACTTTACTTTCACAAGAAAGTATAAAGAAGAATTTAATAAACATAAAGGTAAAGGAATATCCAATATGTAAAAAGAGTCTTCAATAGGTTCCTGAGTGTAAAAATGTCGTCACACCTTTACAAATAAGACTCTACTAAGATCACTTCTTCCACAAGAACTTCCATTGGATTAGAAAATCAAAGATGAATAGATTCCAACACTATGTTTGGATTGATGGAGGATGATGGAATGAAATGGAATGGAACATAATGGAATGGAGCGGAACAAAAATACCATCCCATCGTTTGGGTATTTTAAGATGGAATGGAACAAAACTTCCATTCCATTGTTTGGAAAATGAACGGAATGGAATGGTTATAATTTCATTATTCCCTTTTTACCCTTATTTAAAAAGAAAGACTATCATTTTTGTAAAATAAAAAAAATCAATAATTAAATATAGTAATCAATACTAAATTAATCATTTATTTTTATATTTAACACTTTTATTTTTGGTTTTTTAAATATATGAATAGATTGAATTTATATAATATATATGTTCTAAGTTTAAATACATATATCTCTCATTAAAATAAATTTAAATATATAAAATAAATATGAAAATCATAACGTGAGAAAATAATATAAAAGCTTCGTGAAGCCAGCAACAAGAAAATAGAAAGGTAGAGCCTAGAGAAATAAATATAATATGCTAGAGTAAAAACTGGGCAAACAAATATTTCGTCCAAATATAAAAGATGGGCAAACAGTGAAGTCGAGGCGGTGGAAGCAACTAACATAACCCTTCATTGAGAGGAAGAATGAGCATGTGTATGTAAAATATAATATGGATAAATTGGTAACTAATGAATTAGGAGGAATGATTCGATTGCATACCCCCCAAATTGGAGGGGAAGAAAAACAAAAGGAGGGGATGGAATGGGATGGAATAGATACCACCATGTTCCATTCCATTCCATCCATTTTTTAAATATCCAAACAATGGAATCTTATTCCATACCATTCCATCCCACTCCATTCCATCCAGTTCCATCAATCCAAACAGACAGGGAATTCATTCTTAATATAAGATAGTGTCAAACGACACTTTAAAATAATAACAGTCCGCCTAAAAAAAAATCAGGCTGAGTCACATCTACCAAGAATAGAGGTGACTAGAATAAGTTTACTAAGGAATTCTCGTTTCCAGAAATTTATATAGATCATGACTCAAGAAAAATAGTCATAATAGATAACGAATTGAGATGAAAACAATCAAATCCACAGGTAGCTACTAAATTGGTCATCTCAATTGTCTAATACAATCATAGGAAATAATTGAATGAGTAATAGCTTGCAATTTAATGGGAAGAAAATCTAAACAAGCTTATAGCAACAAAATGAAATTTTGAAGGTAGGAAGAGAAGTCACTTGTATGAGAAACATAGAAACAGATAAATCTCATGGTCTCCCACATTAAAGTGAAACGAAAGAATAATTACTGAATGAAACAGGTATCACCGATAGAAGACTTAGTTATGAGACACTTATCTTGTCTATGAACTTCATAATAAGTAATCCCAATTCCAACAAAAAACAATTGTTTAGCCAAGAAGTCATATATGTTATGACCCAAGAAGATGTTCATAACAGTTTTTCAAATAAAAGTGAGAATGTTCAAATTAATGGATAGTATCAAACGGGTCAACTCAAGTGTCTAATACAACCATGAATGTTAGATGCATGAGCACAAATTCTCACATATAAGGATTCCATTCGAGTAAGTTAAAATGACAGGCTAACATGACCAATTGACGAGACATGATAAATTTAAAATCAAAGTCAAGATAGTCGAATCAACAAGTAATCATAAAATTGGACATTATGATCATCTAATACAACCATAAGAATTAAAGAAACGACTATCATGATACAAGTACTTAGAGAATAGCTCCAAATGAACTAAAGTAGAAGAATATGACCAATGAGGGTACAAAAGAATCAACTTTAGTGAAAATTTTAGAAACAAGGAAATTTAAAAATCTCACACCATAGCAAGATGTGGAGATATGATTAACAAAAGAATTGGATAACAGCACAGTTAAAAGTCCCTTAGCTATGAGACACTCAGTAGAGATCGAAGATTCAGATTGACTTGCCTCGATGAACACAAGTCCTTCCAGACACGTGATAGGCTCTGGCAAGCGTACCAGATCGAAGCAAGTAATAATAAAACAGTGAGAAACCGAGTATCGAACTCAGGGATTGAGAAACCAAGTGTCACTTCACAAATTAAGCAACTATTTAGACTGAGAAATAGGTGTGAAAAGATTTCAAGAAAATAAAAGAAACAATAAAATCAAATCAAATATTTTTGGGATTTTAAATTAAAAGAGATTTCCAGGAGTTGGGTTACCAACAAGACTGCTCATACTACTAAATTGACTACCACTCTTGTTAATTATCAAAATTGCTTTGAAAGTGAATTTATCCTAAATAATTTAATATTCCCTCTCGAGATACAAGAACCGTGCCCAATTAAACCAACCCCTACTCTCGTGGTAATTGTATTTAAATTGAACCCATTAAGATTCGTGACAACTCAATGGTAGCCTCGAAGGACCGCTTCTAACTCTCGTGATTTAAGTCCTAAGTTCAATCCCTATAGATCCAATACCTAAGTTCACCGCTAGGTTCCTCCTTAGAGTATCTATGACATGCAAATAAGTGCGCACCAAATTCACAAGTAATTCATGCAATAGGAATTAAATCAAAAGCAAATTGGAATTAACAAAGGGAAAACATCAATTCAAAACATAAAACAAGTCTCGGGCATAGCCCTAATTCCTAGAAATAACAAAAGACTACTCAAGCATTGCCATGGTCATGGCAACCTTGAATAACAAAAGCATAAAAGTTCTAAGAGAAAAGAAGAAATTGAGAAGAAGAAAAATCCTAATTTTTGCCTAAGGTAGCAGCCCAAAGATCCCTATTTTCGAGCCTCAGAGTCCTATTTATAATGTAGGGTAACTTGGGATTAAAGCTGTTACAAAATCAGATCAAATCAGCAATTAAATTTTTAGATTTTTCGCGTCACGGTCGTGATGCCTGTCACGGCCAGGCCGTGACAGATTCTGTCCTGGAGAACTTGACACTGGTTGGCCTGTCATGGCCGTGATAGGTTCTGACTTTATGTTCTTCTGTCTTTTTCAGCCCTGCTCGATCATGGCCCGTGATGCCTATCATGGCTAGGCCGTGATGGGCTCTGTTTGGCTCATTTTTCTTGTATTTCAAGCTTCGTCTTCATGCAAACTCCAAAATAATTGGTCCTGAGCATTTTAATCTTCATATTTAATTGTCAAATCAATATCTCCAAATTAATTGCCAAATCTTATCATATCCTTTATTGTTGTGATAGGCAATTATTATCCAAATCCAAATTGATTTGGATCCAATCTTTTATCTCAATGCCAATTGAATTATCTTTTAACCATAATAATTCAAATCCAAATTGATTTTGATTCAAATCCATCATGTGGGCCCTTGAAATTTACTTGGCAATCTTCATTTTAATTGATTTCCATTCTTTTCTTCTTGATACTTTCCTAAAAATCAAAAATAAGAATAATATCATAAAATTAATAAAAATCTAATTAAAATTAATTAAATACACACATTGACTCTAAAATAACCAAAATAGGAAAACAAAGTTTAATTTGGGCTAAATCAAGCATTCAACAAAATTTAATTGATGAAATCCGCTCTAAAATAATAGATAAAACATGATAAGACAGTGGATTATCAAAATACCCCAAACTTAAACTTTGTTTGTCCTCAAGCAAACTAAAACTCAAAAAGACTCAGAATTGGGTAAGCTCAATGGACTCAATTAATTTCGCACAAATTTCATGCAATTTTATCAATTCAATTTTTCTTCAACGTTTCCCCCCTTTACATCATTGTAATCCCCACATTCATTTACTTTAAACAATTGAGAATTTAATAATCCATGCAATTATTAATATAAGCAAAGGGTTTGAGTTACACACAAAAGGGAGATCACCAATTTCAAACATTTGCCTTCCTCACAAGGGCATTTAATAATTCACTCATTCGATCAATTTGTCTAGGCTATCAACTTTCACTCAATTTCACATTTCAAGAGCACTTTCCATGAATTTGATTTTCATCTCAAACAAAGTTCCCACGAAAACATGCATGCATCATCAAAAGGTCTTTTGTAGGTCGTAATGTGGCCTGACTAAAGGTAGGATATACAAAGGTGCTAGGCTTTACATCCCTAGGAATTAAGAGAGCATGAAACTTTTTACACTATTATTTTCACTCTAATTCCTTTTTCCATTTTTCTTTTTGACGCTTTGGGTGGATACAACCTATTTCCTTTGACACCCTTTTATTTTGCCCTTTTTTGGCATTTTTTTATTTTTCTTCTTTATGTTTTTCCCTTTTGCCTTTGGCTTCAACCTATATTTTTTTTTCTTTTTCTCAACCCAAAATAACATATTGAACCCTTGCAGCCACCCCAAACTTAGTTTCCTTTAACCATTGTCTTGCTACGCATCCATGCTCTCCAAAATCCTAAGATTGGGTTAACATGGTTTTTCCGGATTTTTGGCTTATAACATAAGGTCATCAAGAAACAATAGGCTATTAGACTCAATGTGGATAACAAGGGAACATGCATTAGGGATGGTCCTTTTTAGGCCAAGTAGCTATTTCAAAGAAAATTGCCTAAATCATTTGATGCAAATATATAAACATGCAAACCATGAAGAGATTCAAGCAAATCCGGGAAAGTGTAACTTAAAAGTGATTCATACAATTCAAAAACATTGTTGGAGGCTCAAATTCCTCACCTGGACATTTTTCGCAAAATGTTTGACCCAGATACAATCCCTAATGTGTGCATCCCTTAACCCCAAACTTATCATAAATTATGCTATCACAATAAAATTTCTCAAAGTTCAATTTTCAATTTTTCATATGGGATCATTTTTCAATTTTCAAATCATTAGGGGAAATCATCAAAAATCAATATTTATCATGCAATCCATTTATGCTAAATTTAATAAAATCCATTCAAGCTTATCAACATAAGACTCACACACATTTGACTCAAGTAAAGAAAAGCAAAATAATTAAAAAAAGAAGGGTATAGAAAAGCTCATTGAAGATGCTTCCACCTGGATCTCATAGCCTGTGGTAAAAACACCAAGAGATGCCCAAGGTGAAAGACCTTCCACCTGGATCCCATGGCTTATGGAGTGGAGATGGAAGAAGCAAGTGTGATGAGATTCCATTGACTTCTTTAAGTGTTATGATGAGCTCACTTCCTCCTGGGTCAAATGGTAAGTCACCTACTGAGACACTCCGCTGTGCCTCGGTGTTTTATTTGGAAATAAACTTGATTATTATGTTCTTATTCTAAAACTTAACATGAAAATACGGCGGAATTAAAACTTAAATTAGTAAGTAAACATATTCATGTAGAACAGGAATAAGAAAACATGACCATATTAAGCATATGTAAGTGAAATCAGAGTTAAACAAAACACTGTTTTAGAGTATCCCGACAATAGGAGCCCTAACAGGTGTACAAGTTATACAAACGTAAAGGCGGAAAAGATAAAGCGTCGTGACACAGACGCACTGGCCATAACTAGGACTAGACCCTACTCATCATGGGTCACAGCTCGTCCTCCGGCATCCGGCTCGTAAGGAGTTCCGTCCAGCTCCTCCTCGTTCGGCTCATCAACGGGATCTTCGAACACGAGCCATAAAAGATAGAACAAAGCAGAGAAAAGTACAGGGGATAAGAAACATGCTATCATCAAAAGCGGAAAAAGATTCATAGTAAATGATACACTAATTGCCATAGACAATCAACACACATTTCTAACAAGTCATCCTCAAATATATATATATATATCCTCCTCTACCCTTTGTCATGATGCAATGCAATGCAGTATGAATGTTTGGCCACAGCCACGTATCCAAATTTCCATATCAAGTAAATCAGACTATATTTCAAGTCAATCAGACTATGTTTCAAGTCAACCAGACTATGTTTCAAGCCAACCAGACTATGTTTCAAGTCAATCAGACTATGTTTCAAGTCGATCATATGAAAATATCACAGACCATGTTTCAGGTCACCCCCTAGTGCCGTAACCTCTCATCACTATTTCATGAATAAACCCAACAATAATCACATCTCGGTTAGGCACTTCTAAACTCAGATATCATGAACCCCCGCACACATTCCTCTAATTATCATGTATTAATACACATCAAAATCTCTAACCATATATCAAAACATTGTGGAACAAAGCAGTTCAATTATCATCAAGCTATAATACATTCTCATATAAACATATCAATCATCATAAAATATCACAGTAATATCAGCATCAATAAATTCCTACATTCTCAATATCATATTAAAATATCACAGTAATATCAGCATCCATAAATTCATACATTCTCAATATCATATAAGCAATCCAACACCGATAAACCTACAATCCCCGAATCAACATTGGTTTTACAGAAAAACAACTCCAACGTGATTTTGGTCTTGTCGATTATTCGATTTTCTAGTAGGGTTTGGGTCGCCCTACACAATTAATATATAATCTACTACTTATCGTTCCCGACGGTAGATTGATTCTTTCCCCCACCCGAGTTCTCACCGAACTTCCGAACTCGAAGCTCCTCGTTGCCACACCACAAGTTACCAACACCACCTTCAACCAAGCAACATAATTAAAAATAAATCAAACAAATTCATCTATGCCCTCATTATGCTAGGTTCTGCCATTTAATTCAAATGAGAGCTAGGATTGTTTTCTCAACCTAATATTTTGGATACTTATCACTTAGACTCTAGGTAACTTAAATAAATTGGCATAAGTTGAAAATATGGAATAAAAATCATCCAACCACTTAGGGTAGGTTTCGGCCTTGTATAACAAAATAGGCTAGGATTTTCAAATCGACACAACCTCTTAGATAAATGATCTTAGAGTATTAAGGAGTATGAATCAAGTACTAGTTTTCACAAAGCAAATCAAAAACATTTTATTTCCTTTAAT
Source organism: Sophora flavescens (assembly GCA_030762895.1). Classification (NCBI taxonomy): domain Eukaryota; kingdom Viridiplantae; phylum Streptophyta; class Magnoliopsida; order Fabales; family Fabaceae; genus Sophora; species Sophora flavescens. The sequence continues at coordinate 128,607,465 of CM061070.1, read as the reverse complement.
ATAAGTTTCGGCCAACATAATTGAATTGGCTAGAAATTTCTAAACTTTCCAATCTCTTTAGCTTAGCATCCATACATAGTAAGGAGCTTAAAACCATGATCATTTTGGAAAATGAAAAACAAGGCATCCTAGGTCCATAAACCTTAGGTTTCGGCCATCATAGGATTTTTAAGCTAGAAATCTTTAAATCATCCAATCTTTTAGACATAGCATCCTTTGATATTAAGGAGCTCAATCTATAATCATTTTGGAAGAGAAACAACCTAAAACGTTCCAATCTTTTTAGATATAACATCCTTTCACATAAGGAGCTTTAATCCATAATCATCTTGGAAAATAAAAACAACACATCCTAGGTCCAAAACAAATGAGTTTCGGTCATCATAGGAAACTCAATGAAAAAGATTTAAACTTTTTCAATCACTTAAACCTAGCATCCTTTAGTATAAAGGAGCCCTTGGTCATGATCATCTTGGAATAGAACTCAAATATAAGTTCATAAAAGCAAAAGTTGAAACAAAATCCAACCTAAACCATAGGCATGGTTTCGGCCTTGCATGGATAAAGGGGTTCGAAATTTTTGTTTTACACATTCTTTTAGTATGTTGTAATAGGAGTAAAAGCAAGAACATAGGAAGTGGTTTCAACTCAAACGGAGTTTTCTACCATTTTTAAGAGTTTTTAGAAGTTTGAGAGCTTAAAGAAAACATAAAGCATAAACTATGAAATGAATGCAAGAACTTGAAAAGAAAACTAAATAGGATCATTACCCTCAAGAATATGAACAACTTTGATGAAGGAATCAAGTTGAAAAGAGAAGTAAAAACCAAAGCTTTAAAGGTTTGAACTTTTTTTTTTAAAGAAAGGAAGAAGATGAAGAAGAAGAAAAGTGTGAGTGAAGTGATGAAATGGGTATATATAGATGGAGGGAAAGGGGGCACGGTTTTGGAGAGAAAAGGAGAGGAAAAATGAGAGAAAATTGAAGTGGATTGTTGAGGAAGATTGGAGGTATGGGAGGTATGGTGGTAAGGTATGGTGTTGTAAAGTGGATGTAAGGTAGGAGAGAGAAAAGAGTTGAAAAAGTAAAATTTTGAAAAGGTGAGTGATGGTGGTTACTATTTGCCATCACATCATGTCTCTTCTAGTCCTTTCGTTTCCTTTGTGCTCTGCTCCATTGCGTATCAGATGACTTCCCCGATCGTATTTCTCGACGATTTCGCTCGGGTAATACTTAGAATTTGGCCCCGGACGAGATTTTGTGAAAATCTCCATACCCGCACAAAACATCCTAAAAACACTAACCGTCTTGTTTACGGGTTAAAATTATGTTTCCGGCTCAATAAAATTATACTGGTAGAGAAAACGCAGACCGACTTCCGTCTGAATTTTCAGACGAAAATTTTAGTGTGAGCTATTATCGTAAGGTAGATCAAGAATATGATTTTTTATTTTATTACAAAAATTTCCTAAACTTCATATTAAAATATAATTACTTATATTTTAATTTATTAACCGCATACCGAAAATCAGGCTGTTACATTACTACCCCTCTTAAAAGAAAATTCCGTCCTCGGAATTTACATACCTCAGAAAAGATGTGGATATTGTTGTTGCATATCCGCCTCGCGTTCCCAAGTTGCATCTCCAGTAGCTTCATCCCATAAGATTTTAACCAAAGGAATCTTCCTACCGCGAAGTTCCTTGATCCGTCTATCTGTGATCCTTACAGGTAATACCTCATGCTCCAGGTTCTCTCGCAATTGTATAGACTCAGACTCAATCACATGAGATGGATTAGGGTGGTACTTTCTCAATTGAGAAACATGAAAGATGTCATGAACGTTGGAAAGATTAGGTGGCAAGGCAATTTGGTAAGCTACTGGCCCAATTCGTCGAAGAATCTGAAAAGGTCCAATGAAACGAGGAGTAAGTTTTCGGGATTTCATAGCTCTGCCAATTCCAGTTTTTCGAGTAACTCTCAAGAATATGTGATCACCTTCCTGGAATTCTAATGGTCTCCTCCTCTTGTCACTGTAGCTCCTCTGCCTATCTTGTGCTTCCTTCATTTTTTCCGTTATCTTCCTGACTAGTTCCGTAGTCTGTTGTACCACATCCGGACCCAAAACTTGGTTTTCACCAGTCTCATACCAACATAACGGGGTCCTACACTTTCTGCCATACAACGCCTCATATGGTGCCATTCCAATACTGCTGTGGAAACTGTTGTTATAAGTAAATTCAATCAATGGCAAAAACGCATCCCAACTGCCAGTGTGTTCCAACATACAAGCTCTCAATAGGTCCTCCAATGATTGAATTGTCCTCTCTGATTGCCCATCGGTTTGGGGATGATAGGCAGAACTCATTCTCAACTTCGATCCGAAAGCATTTTGCAATTGTCTCCAGAAATTAGAGGTGAATCTAGGATCTCGATCTGAGACAATACTTGATGGCACACCATGCAACCTAACCACTTCATCGATGTAAATCTGGGTTAACTTCTCTAATTTATCACCTTCTCTAATAGGCAAGAAGTGAGCACACTTCGTCAATCTATCAATGACAACCCAAATTGCATCATGCTTCTTAGGAGTCCGTGGTAATCCGACCACAAAATCCATAGCTATACTATCCCATTTCCATTCTGGGATATCTAGAGATTGCAATAATCCTGCTGGTTTTTGATGTTCGATCTTCGCCTTCTGACACACCAGGCAAGATAAGACATACTCCGCTACTTCTTTCTTCATCCTCTTCCACCGAACATTTTCTTCAAATCCTCGATACATCTTTGTGGATCCAGGATGGAAACTCAACTTACTTTTATGTGCCTCCTCTAAAATCATCTTCCTAAGCTCTGCATCCTCCGGCACACATATTCTATCTCTAAACCTTAATGCACCATCTGTTCCTCTAGTGAACTCGAAACTTTTCCCTCGTCTATTCCTTTACTTATCTCCCGAAGGTACAAATCCTCGAATCGCTTATCCTTGAGATCCGCATGAAATCACTACTAATAGTGATCCTACCCAAACAAACTTTATTTTCTCTTAACTCCATTCCTATGTTCAGGTCTCGGAATTGTTCTAACAACTCCAACTCCTTAACCATCATTGTGGATACATGCAAGGACTTCCTACTTAAAGCATCTGCTACCACATTGGCCTTCCCAGGATGGTACAAAGAACTCAAAATCATAATCTTTGATGAACTCCATCCACCTCCGCTGTCTCATGTTCAATTCCTTCGATCAAAAAGATACTTTAGGCTCTTGTGGTCACTGAAAACATTAAACCTTGCTCCATACAAAAAGTGTCGCCAAATCTTCAATGCGAACACTATTGCCGTTAACTCCAAGTCATGAGTCGGATAGTTCCTCTCATGAATTCGCAAATCGTCGGGAAGCATAAGCCACTGCTCTTCCCTCTTGCATCGAACATAACCTAAACCTTGGTATGACGCATCACAAGATACGTCAAATCTGTCCTAGGGGTCAGGTAAGATCAACACAGGTGATGTAGTCAATCTTTCCTTGACTTTTGGAAACTCTGCTCACACTTGTCCGTCCACACAAAAAGCTGTATCCTTTCTCGTTAATCTGCGTCATAGACAGCGCACTCTTAGAGAATCCCTCTATGAACCTCCGATAATATCCAGCAAGTCCTAAGAAACTCCGTATTTCACTCACTGACTTGGGTCGTTCCCATTTAAGAACTGCTTCAACCTTAGCTGGATCTAAGGCTATTCCTTCTTTGTTAATTACATGCCCTAGAAATTGTACTTTTTCCAGCCAAAACTCACACTTGGAAAGTTTGGCATAAAGCTGCCTATCTTTCAAGACTCGCAGTACCAATCTCAAATGCTCCTCATGCTCTTCCCCGCATTTACGAGAGTAGATAAGAATATCGTCGATGAACACAACGACAAACTTATCGAGGAACAGTCTGAAAATTCGGTTCATATAATCCATGAACACGGCTGGCGCATTAGTTAAACCGAAAGGCATAACTAAATACTCATAGTGCCCGTACCTCGTCCTAAAAGCCGTCTTGGGTATATCTTCCTTCTTTACTCTAATCTGGTGATACCCGGACCTCAAATCGATCTTAGAGAATATTGACGCTCCCTTCAACTGATCCATTAGGTCATCGATTCTAGGCAACGGATACTTGTTTTTAATCGTGACCTTATTCAACTGCCTGTAATCCGTGCACTACCTCGCACTTCCATCCTTCTTATTAACGAACAACACCGTGCACCCCAAGGTGAAACGCTTCGCTCGATGAACTCTTTCCCCATCATATCATCCAATTGTTCCTTCAACTCATCTAGTTCCACTGGTGACATCCGATACGGTGCTATAGATATAGGCCCTGTCCTGGTACGAGATCTATAGTGAATTCCACTTCTCTTTTCTCGGTGGCAAACCTGGAACGTCTGGGGGAAAACTTCAGAAACTCCTCACGATAGGCATAGAATCTATGCTGGGGATCTCATTAGCCTCCATTGAAAAAAAGCATCACAAACTCCCCGAGAGTTGTTACTCCTCAAAGGTACTCCTTCATTGGCAGATACTATACTAGAAGGCTCAAGAAATGATAGGGTCTTACTAGAAAAATCTAGCATTACATGGTTAGCCGAAAGCCAATCCATGCCAAGGATAACATCTATCTGTTGCATAGGCAAACAGCTAAGGTCTATAACAAAAGCTCGGTTTTCAAGCACTATAGGACATTTTAAGCAAACAGATATGGTAATCAAAGGTTTACTAGTTGGAGTAGATACCGTAAGGGTATAAGGCAATTTAGACACAGTCAATTTCAAATGATCCACACACTCATGCGATATAAAAGAATGAGTAGCGCCTGAGTCAAACAACACATTAGAGAGTTTACCAGCTATCTGGCACAAACCTTGTATAAGATCAGCAGATTGAGTGGATTCATCTCCCCTCACGGTAAACACCCTTCCAAAGGGCTTGTGGTCAGTTGCCGGGTCACCTCTATGATCTCCGACACTTTTTCCAAAGAGTTGTTGACTGTTGTTTAACCGGCAGCCTGCAGCCTCGTGCTATGTGGCCTTGTTTCCCACGTTGAAACAGTTGGGCCTACTTGGACAGTTGTTGGCATAATGTGGCCCTCCACATCTGAAGCAAACTACATTATGCGATCGCTGACCCATTCCCGCCGCCGGTCCTGGTCCTTGCTTCCGCCTGTGCTTAGCATATGGTTTCGTCTCCACCGAGAATTACTTCCTCCACGCCTCGGGAAATTTGACCGATTAGGACCCCGGTCCTCGTTGTTTTTGTTCATTAGCCATCCTCAAGTCTATGCTTTCGATGGCACCGCATCTCTACTAGCTCTGGGAAGTATCAGATGTCCAGAGACACTACAGCCCGCTGCAGCTCATCCCTGAGTCCCTCTTCAAACCTTCTGCATTGCCAGTCCTCATTAGGGAACCTCTTATAGTATTCTGAAAACTTGATCAGCGCCTCAAACCTCGAGGCATACTCGCCGACAGGCATGTTGCCCTGCTTGAGATTTGTGAATTCCTTCTCCTTCTCGTGTCTAACTGTACGCGGAAAATACTTCTCAAAGAAGCAATCAGTGAATAGCTTCCAGGGTATCACACTACCCTCAGCTTCCAATAACTTTCTCTTGCCCTTCCACAGAGTCGCCCCTCGGTCAGCATAAAGGCAGCGTAAGTCACCTTCTTATCCTCTCGGCAGTGCATAGTGTCGAATATCTTTTCAATCTCTTGTATCCACCATTCAGCCCTTTCAGGATCATACTCTCCGTGGAACTGAGGTGGCTTTCCATTCATAAAAGTTGTCAATCCGGCATCCTCAGCTGCTGCTGCCCTCCTCTGATTCTTTATCTCGAGCTGCTCCTTGTTCATTTGCAGCATCTCAGCATTCTGTTGGGTTTGCAATAGCAAAGCAGCCGCTATTGTCTCCATTGTGTTTGGAGTCGAAGATGATCCTCCTCCATTGACAGATCCGATTACTCTTTCTGGAGTCCTTCCTCCACTGTTTGATGGACGTCCTCTTCCACGTGCCATGATTCTGAGTGAAAGACACCATTCACTCTAATTAGTATGACATATAATACTACATAAGCAAGTATATAAATACCATATGCCATACTAATATTAGTTGTTTCGCATTAGGTTCGGACACTCTACCCCACTTCTAAACATAGTCTAAATCCGATGTGGATTCAACTAGACACGGCCAGTAACAACACCTAAACTTAGCAGTCCTTGATTCTGATTGGACATAACCCACAGTCCGTTTTTAGAACCAAACGGCTCTGATACCATAATGAGACACCCCGCTGTGCCTCGGTGTTTTATTTGGAAATAAACTTGATTATTATGTTCTTATTCTTAAACTTAACATGAAAATACGGCGGAATTAAAACTTAAATTATTAAGTAAACATATTCATGTAGAACAGGAATAAGAAAACATGACCATATTAAGCATATGTAAGTGAAATCAGAGTTAAACAAAACACTGTTTTAGAGTATCCCGACAATAGGAGCCCTAACAGGTGTACAAGTTATACAAACGTAAAGGCGGAAAAGATAAAGCGTCGTGACACAGACGCACTGGCCATAACTAGGACTAGACCCTACTCATCATGGGTCACAGCTCGTCCTCCGGCATCCGGCTCGTAAGGAGTTCCGTCCAGCTCCTCCTCGTTTGGCTCATCAACAGGATCTTCGAACACGAGCCATAAAAGATAGAACAAAGTAGAGAAAAGTACAGGGGATAAGAAACATGCTATCATCAAAAGCGGAAAAAGATTCATAGTAAATGATACACTAATTGCCATAGACAATCAACACACATTTCTAACAAGTCATCCTCAAATTGATATATATCCTCCTCTACCCTTTGTCATGATGCAATGCAATGCAGTATGAATGTTTGGCCACAACCACGTATCCAAATTTCCATCTCAAGTAAATCAGACTATATGTCAAGTCAATCAGACTATGTTTCAAGTCAACCAGACTATGTTTCAAGCCAACCAGACTATGTTTCAAGCCAACCAGACTATGTTTCAAGTCAATCAGACTATGTTTCAAGTCGATCATATGAAAATATCACAGACCATGTTTCAGGTCACCCCCTAGTGCCGTAACCTCTCATCACTATTTCATGAATAAACCCAACAATAATCACATCTCGATTAGGCACTTCTAAACTCAGATATCATGAACCCCCGCACACATTCCTCTAATTATCATGTATTAATACACATCAAAATCTCTAACCATATATCAAAACATTGTGGAACAAAGCAGTTCAATTATCATCAAGCTATAATACATTCTCATATAAACATATCAATCATCATAAAATATCACAGTAATATCAGCATCAATAAATTCCTACATTCTCAATATCATATTAAAATATCACAGTAATATCAGCATCCATAAATTCATACATTCTCAATATCATATAAGCAATCCAACACCGATAAACCTACAATCCCCGAATCAACATTGGTTTTATAGAAAAACAACTCCAACGTGATTTTGGTCTTGTCGATTATTCGATTTTCTAGTAGGGTTTGGGTCGCCCTACACAATTAATATATAATCTACTACTTATCGTTCCCGACGGTAGATTGATTCTTTCCCCCACCTGAGTTCTCACCGAACTTCCGAACTCGAAGCTCCTCGTTGCCACACCACAAGTTACCAACACCACCTTCAACCAAGCAACATAATTAAAAATAAATCAAACAAATTCATCTATGCCCTCATTATGCTAGGTTCTGCCATTTAATTCAAATGAGAGCTAGGATTGTTTTCTCAGCCTAAGCTTTTGGATACTTATCACTTAGACTCTAGGTAACTTAAATAAATTGGCATAAGTTGAAAATATGGAATAAAAAATCATCCAACCACTTAGGGTAGGTTTCGGCCTTGCATAACAAAATAGGCTAGGATTTTCAAATCGACACAACCTCTTAGATCAATGATCTTAGAGTATTAAGGAGTATGAATCAAGTACTAGTTTTCACAAAGCAAATCAAAAACATTTTATTTCCTTTAATATAAGTTTCGGCCAACATAATTGAATTGGCTAGAAATTTCTAAACTTTCCAATCTCTTTAGCTTAGCATCCATACATAGTAAGGAGCTTAAAACCATGATCATTTTGGAAAATGAAAAACAAGGCATCCTAGGTCCATAAACCTTAGGTTTCGGCCATCATAGGATTTTTAAGCTAGAAATCTTTAAATCATCCAATCTTTTAGACATAGCATCCTTTGATATTAAGGAGCTCAATCTATAATCAGTTTGGAAGAGAAACAACCTAAAACGTTCCAATATTTTTAGATATAGCATCCTTTCACATAAGGAGCTTTAATCCATAATCATCTTGGAAAATAAAAACAACACATCCTAGGTCCAAAACAAATGAGTTTCGGCCATCATAGGAAACTCAATGAAAAAGATTTAAACTTTTCCAATCACTTAAACCTAGCATCCTTTAGTATAAAGGAGCCCTTGGTCATGATCATCTTGGAATAGAACTCAAATATAAGTTCATAAAAGCAAAAGTTGAAACAAAATCCAACCTAAACCATAGGCATGGTTTCGGCCTTGCATGGATAAAGGGGTTCGAAATTTTTGTTTTACACAGTATTTTAGTATGTTGTAATAGGAGTAAAAACAAGAACATAGGAAGTGGTTTCAACTCAAACGGAGTTTTCTACCATTTTTAAGAGTTTTTAGAAGTTTGAGAACTTAAAGAAAACATAAAGCATAAACTATGAAATGAATGCAAGAACTTGAAAATAAAACTAAATAGGATCATTAACCTCAAGAAGATGAACAACTTTGATGAAGGAATCAAGTTGAAAAGAGAAGTAAAAACCAAAGCTTTAAAGGTTTGAACTTTTTTTTTTAAAGAAAGGAAGAAGATGAAGAAGAAGAAAAGTGTGAGTGAAGTGATGAAATGGGTATATATAGATGGAGGGAAAGGGGGCACGGTTTTGGAGAGAAAAGGAGAGGAAAAATGAGAGAAAATTGAAGTGGATTGTTGAGGAAGATTGGAGGTATGGGAGGTATGGTGGTAAGGTATGGTGTTGTAAGGTGGAGGTAAGGTAGGAGAGAGAAAAGAGTTGAAAAAGTAAAATTTTGAAAAGGTGAGTGATGGTGGTTACTATTTGCCATCACATCATGTCTCTTCTAGTCCTTTCGTTTCCTTTGTGCTCTGCTCCATTGCGTATCAGATGACTTCCCCGATCGTATTTCTCGACGATTTCGCTCGGGTAATACTTAGAATTTGGCCCCGGACGAGATTTTGTGAAAATCTCCATACCCGCACAAAACATCCTAAAAACACTAACCGTCTTGTTTACGGGTTAAAATTATGTTTCCGGCTCAGTAAAATTATACCGGTAGAGAAAACGCAGACCGACTTCCGTCTGAATTTTCAGCCGAAAATTTTACTGTGAGCTATTATCGTAAGGTAGATCAAGAATATGATTTTTTATTTTATTACAAAAATTTCCTAAACTTCATATTAAAATATAATTACTTATATTTTAATTTATTTACCGCATACCGAAAATCAGGCTGTTACACCTACTCCAAGAATGGCCTTTATGTAATTAGTTCCTCCATGAAGCACTAGAACCATAACTTCTTGAAACGACCTTAAAGCCTTTGCCGTTGTTGATGAAAACTCCCAATTCTCAGGCAGTGACTTGAACTCCAAAGTTGGTATTTTCACAAAGTAATGTTGTAGACAAATAGAAGGTACCAACTTTGTTATATCCAAACATTCATGCAAACCAACATACTTATCCAACTCAGAATTTTTAGGCTCCTCAATAGGAATGGTGAGAGAAGTATTTTCCACATGATTGGTCTCTTTTGTTCCTTGCAAAAGAACAATTGGAGATATTTCCTCCCTGCACTCCTCTTCGTGATCTTCTCCTCTTGAATCATCTTCCACCACCACTTCATCTTCATTCACGTCCATGCTAGCAAATAGATTCTCTTCAATTTGAATTCCACGCTGCTTTTTTGCTATCAATTTAGAAAATTCAATAACTTGTTCTTCTAACTTTTGAAAGTGGACACTTAGCAATGCCGCTATCTTACTAGCATTTTCCCTTGCACGCATTTCAGCCCTCTGAATCATGGAACTAAGTTCCTCCTTGCTACGCTCTATGCTCAAGCTCAAAGGATAAGCATCTATATCCCAAAGAATCTCTAGCAAATCGGGATCCAGCTAGAAGTATGGTGGTGGTTGCAAGGATGACAAATTGGATTTCCATTCCTCTTTGGAGTATATCTTCACGTGCTTATCAGTGATACCATCAAATACGATCCAATCAAGTTGATATTCCCAAGTTGGATAGTAACGATAGTCCATGTGTTTCATCCACCTTGCACAAACAAAACTCAAAAGAAAAGGTCAGATATATACAAAAAAAAAAAGAGAGTCTAAAGAAGTTGCCTCCTTTGTTACTAATGATATTGGTAGTGCCAATCCCCAACAACGGCACCAAAAATTTGATGGGTTGGTGACAAGCGTACCGGATCGAAGCAAGTAATAATAAAACGGTGAGAAACCGAGTATCGAACTCAGGGATTGGGAAACCAAGTATCACTTCACAAATTAAGCAACTATTTAGACTGAGAAATAGGTGTGAAAAGATTTCAAGAAAATAAAAGAAACAATAAAATCAAATCAAATATTTTTGGGATTTTAAATTAAAAGAGATTTCCAGGAGTTGGGTTACCAACAAGACTGCTCATGCTACTAAATTGACTACCCCTCTTGTTAATTATCAAAATTACTTTGAAGGTGAATTTATCCTAAATAAGTTAATGTTCCCTCTCGAGATACAAGAACCGTACCCAATTAAACTAATCCCTACTCTTGTGGTAATTGTATTTAAATTGAACCCATTAATATTCGTGACAATTCAATGGTACCCTCGAAGGACCGCTTCTAACTCTCATGATTTAAGTCCTAAGTTCAATCCCTATAGATCCAATACCTAAGTTCACCGCTAGGCTCCTCCTTAGAGTATCTATGACATACAAATAAGTGCGCACCAAATTCACAAGTAATTCATGCAATAGGAATTAAATCAAAAGCAAATTGGAATTAACAAAGGGAAAACATCAATTCATAACATAAAACAAGTCTCGGGCATAGCCCCAATTCCTAGAAATAACAAAAGACTACTCAAGTATTGCCATGGTCATGGCAACCTTGAATAACAAAAGCATAAAAGTCCTAAGAGAAAAGAAGAAATTGAGAAGAAGAGAAATCCTAATTTTTGCCTAAAGTAGCAGCCCAGAGATCCCTCTTTTCGAGCCTTAGACTCCTATTTCTAATGTAGGGTAACTTGGGATTAAAGCTGTTACAAAATCAAATCAAATCAGCAATTAAATTTTCAGATTTTTTACGTCACGACCGTGATGCCTGTCACAGTCAGGCCGTGATAGATTCTGCCCTGGAGAACTTGACACTGGTTGGCCTGTTACGACCGTGATGGCCATCACGGCCTGGCCGTGACTGGTTTTGTCTTTGTGTTCTTCTTTCTTTTTCAGCCCTGCTCGATCATGGCCGTGATGCCTATTACGGCCAGGCTGTGATGGGCTCTGTTTGGTTCATTTTTCTTGTATTTCAAGCTCCGTATTCATGCAAACTCCAAAATAATTGGTCCTGAGCATTTTAATCTTCATATTTAATGCCCAAATCAATATCTCCAAATTAATTGTCAAATCTTATCATATCCTTTATTGTTGTGATAGGCAATTATTATCCAAATCCAAATTGATTTGCATCCAATCTTTTATCTCAATGCCAATTGAATTATCTTTTAACCATAATAATTCAAATCCAAATTGATTTGGATTCAAATCCATCATGTGGGTCCTTGAAATTTACTTGGCAATCTTCAATTTAATTGATTTCCATTCTTTTCTTCTTGATACTTTCCTAAAAATCAAAAATAAGAATAATATCAGAAAATTAATAAAAATCTAATTAAAATTAATTAAATACAAACATTGACTCTAAAATAACCAAAATAGGAAAACAAAGTCTAATTTGGGCTAAATTAAGCATTCAACAAAATTTAATTGATGAAATCCGCTCTAAAATAATAGATAAAACATGATAAGACAATGGATTATCAACACGCTTAAGTCTAGTATGTTGTCGTCCTCTGTTTCCTCTTCTGAGTTGTGCACCATCACAGACAACTTAGTCAGTTTCTCATATCTTGATCATCCTGATACCTTAAAGTGACAATCCCTTGCCTATGTACATTTTCCTATTCTTGAGATTGCAGTTCTCGCGTTGTTCCTCGGTCGAGATTATTACTATGCTCTCAAGATTTCCCCTAGTGAGTCATTAATTACTTTAAGAGCAATTAGTGAAATTCACTTCACGAGATAAATCTCATGAACTTATACAAAGGTAATCTCTATGCTACCAAGCAATTTTACACAACTAGACAAACAATTCACACAAGCACAGAGATCACACAACGAAAAACACAGTCGGGTCATAACCTCAGATCCGATTAGACTCGACTGCTCTGATACCATTAATGTAACACCATGTTTTATTTAAGACTGATCAACTTAGTAAAATGAAGATTTTCAGATTTATTTTCAAAATAACCTCTTTAAACAAAACAACTCTAAATAGATAACAACAACATATTACACACGGCATCTGCGACACCCCTTCTTGGGTCATCACACAGTAACACGTTGCGGAAAATAAACTTTAATTATGTTGGTTACTTTCGGAAAATAATATTTCTAACACTTTTATTAATACAAAAATGATGATAATTTTTTTCTTTTTAACTTAACAACATACAACAACATAGACAAACACAACATACATACATACATACATATATATATATATATATATATATATATATATATATATATATATATATCATCATCGTCTGCATCTGCAGTTTTGTACAAACTATATAACTATACAGGGCTTTTATCAGAATAGGTCATTCTCAACATAACTAAGTAAAGAAATAAAAACATAACAGACACGTAGCGAATCGTCTATGACCATATAACAAAACACGACTCTCACTAGCCAGAAATAGACTGATGGAATCACTACCCAAAAATGGAATCTACCTACAACTGGTCATACTTAATGATACCCATTAGGAAGACCATGGTGGTCAATCCCACTTCACGTAGAAGTATCGGATGAAGACACGACAACACCCTCATCTGGTGAATCGTCGTCGTCGTCAAGAGGGATGTACTCGGGCACGTCCACAACGAACTCCTCTGGATCCTCCTCAGGATCTATAACCATCCGCTCCGGAGGTGATGCCGGTGTTGCCTCGGCTAACGATCGCGGCATCAAGCTCCCCTTGATCAACCAAATGTTGCAGTAGGAACCACATCGGAGGTAAGGATACCTCTATGGTCTCTACTGTACGGTGCTCTCGCTGTGGTCCGGTCGCTATACTGCCCTCTACGGTATGTATACCCCTGGTATATGTCGTACTTTGGGCTCCAGGGTTAATAACCCATGCGCCTATGTTCTCCGCTTCCTCAAAACGGAGGGAACGAACCCCCGTGTGTGCCAACGGTATCGTCGGATCCATCTATACTCAGATAGAAATATACGTCATACTGAAAAGAGACCAACAATAAGACACACTAGGGTGAGAACCAATATATGGATTTTAAAACGATAATCATATGTACGACACACAAACATCATTTAACATATAAATTCAAAGATAAACAATTTATTTATCAAAGGGTTTCATACCCGACAGTTGTCGTCGTTTTAAAAACAATGACACTTCTATATTCATCATCTAACTTTGGTACCTAATCACCGGAGCCTCAACCACAAAATAAATGAGCTTTTCAAGCTCTCGTTGCCAAACAAGGCAGGTTTTAATCTTTGCAAATAAGGTAGGTTTTAAATTAACCATAGCACTGTCCAAAACGAGGCATAGTGGTTACTATTTATAGTATATGGTTTCATTGTCCATCAAGGCACAATGATGCAACATCATGAATACTTCCCATCAAGAATTCAAGTCCAAATGCGTAGGCACGTCTACCCCAAAAATGCATGTAAAACTTTTTGTTCACGTCATTTTCTTTGTGTTCATTCTTTCCTTGTCGAAGCTCAAAGACTCACGACCAATCCAACGTTAAAACATTTAAGTTTAATCCATCATTCCAATAAAACAGACTCCAAGTCAAAATGTGCAAATCACGAAATCTAGACCGTTGCACCAGTCATAGATAAGTAGATTTTAGCGCACAAAATAACCGTTGGGACACACCGTCCACACCGTTTAACACTAGAACCCCGACGTCTCGGCATCTAGGTCCATTTTCATCTTTAAAATCATTTTCGTTCTGTGAAACACAAATCAAAAATAACATTTCCTCAACTTATCCAAGTTGTTGGAAATAACACCGTTGTATAAAAATACTTTACAGAAAATCCTTTTACGTTGGAAATTCGTTTTATAAAATCGTCAGAATCACCTAGAACTCATTTTCTTGCAAAAATCAATATTTTGAACCTTAGTCCAATAAAATATCATTTTGAGATTAATTCTCTATTTTAACTAATATTACTATTTTTAAGAAGACTTCTGTAATTATTGTCGGAATTGTCCGTCGTTTGTCATTTTAAAAACGTTTTTAAGTCATAATTTGACTTTTCTAATAAAATAATTTTTACAACTCCATAATAAAATTATTTTTGACACTTATTTTTTATATTAACATTTTCTAATATTTAGAAATTTCTTACGTATAATTTAGCAGTACAAAAATATTTTCACGGTTACATCCATACAATGACTCATAAAACACTCTCATGTTGTTAAATCATTAAAATAATCTTATTTTCATTTATTCCTCATTTATAACAAATTAAATACTTAAGTAATATTATATTACTATTTCCCATCACTTGAAACTTAATATTCCATAAAAAGCTTTTTAATGCTTTTAACCTCGTGATAAATTGAGCACTGACCACTGTCAGGGTTTACAATCCACAATCAACATCAATAACAATTTCATGTCAATAATGTAGAAAATAGCACAATTAATGACATGCAGTAAAATATAATAACAATTAAATGCAGATAAATTATTAAAAGCAGATAATTTAAAAACAAATAATGCTAACTACGTAAAATAATAAATATACCCAATAAATAATACGACCACAAACAATTACATACAAATATCGGAAAAACCCCTCACGTACTCCCCTTACCTCTAGAAGATTTTTCCTCCGATAAAAGTTTCGCTGTAAATCCAAGCGTCGGTATCACATGTACCCGATACTCTAGTTATCCTTCAACAATCACAACAACCAATCAACAATCAAATGACTTAAAAACAACTATTTTCCTACATGTTGGTTTCGGCCTTGAGGTTCTAAAATAGCTAAAAATTTCTAAAATTCCTAAGCTCTTGGATTATTGATCTTTAATCACTTAAAACCCTAAAACAATACTTAAGATACAAGGATTAAAAAAAAACACTTCCAATCCTTCAAAACCCTATTTCTGCCATGAGTAAAAATTTGGGTTAGAGGTTTTATTTTGATTCAACATCAAGGATTCAATACTTATATGAGCTATAAGGATTGAATCAAGCAAGATTAGTTAAAAAAATGAACAAAGTCCTTCCCCCACAACAAGCTAGGGTTCGACCTCAACAAGATAAATAGGCAAGAAATTTTTGTTTGATGTATACTCTTGGATCTTAAATATAGAGATGATACTAAGATAATAGAAATTGATTTCATGATCATTAGAATTTTTTTATGATTTTCTATGAATTTTTGAATATGGAAACCCTAAGATGACACATGATGATCAAGGCTTCAAATCACAAAAATAAATGAAGACCATGATGATGATTAAGTAAGAAGAGTATGGTATGCCACTTGAAGATTGAAAATGGGCTAAGAATCAAGTACTTCCTTCACAAAAATGGCTATGGAAACTTAAGGATTTTTAGGCAAAATGATGAACAACTTCATGAAGAAGATGAAATTAGACTTTTATAGCAATGAAATGGGCTCAGATGGAGGGGTTAGGCCATGAGAAACTAGGGGAAAAAGGGTCCAATGCATAAATTTTTAGGGGCAAAGTTGTAATCTTACACAATGGCAATTTTGTGATAAAATACAACCTTAAGGATATTATGGTAAATTCCTAAAAAATCCATCATTACTATTATGAGTCATCTACATGACTCACCCCTTATGAGTCATCTTGAATGACTAGCCATTTATCCCTTAGAGGGTCCCGAAAATCTCGTATTCAGCTCCGTCGTTCGTCCGATTTCGTATAACGCCCGCATAATATATATCATTTCACTTTTTAAGTGAAATTTTTTAAAATAGCCTAAGTCATTGGAAACTTCATAAAAACCCTAAGTATTTCATTCATGAGTCAAAATTAGGTCATTTGAGCAGTAAAATATTTACCGTCATTAAAACGCGGACCGGGTTTCGTCTGAATTTTCGACCCAAAATTTAATTGTAACTCTCTACGTTAAAGTAGAGTATGGATATAATCTTGGTTTATACAAAATCATTTTCTAAGTTTTAAAATAAAAATATTAACATTTGTCTATTTTATTGATATAAAACAATGAAAAGCCGAGTGTTACAACATCGAAGCTCCGAGTCATCATAATTCTCTTCTGTCACATTCTCAGCTTCTTCTAACCTTCCCTCATCTCGTCTTCGCTTCTCAAATGAAACTAAATGTTTCCAACAAGAAACGAAGAAGAAAAGAAATGCCTTAAAGTGACAATCCCTTGCCTATGCATATTTTCCTATTCTTGAGATTGCAATTCTCGCGTTGTTCCTCGGTCGAGATTATTACTATGCTCTCAAGATTTCCCCCAGCGAGTCATTAATTACTTTAAGAGCAATTAGTGAAACTCACTTCACGAGATAAATCTCATGAACTTATACAAAGGTAATCTCTATGCTACCAAGCAATTTCACACAAACACAGAGATCACACAATGAACAGTCGGGTCATAACCTCAGATCCGATTAAGCTCGACTTCTCTAATACCATTATTGTAACACCATGCTTTATTTAAGACTGATTAACTTAGTAAAATGAAGATTTTCAGATTTATTTTAAAAATACCTCTTTAAACAAAAATAACTCTAAATAGATAACAACAACATATTACACATGGCATCGAAGCTCCGAGTCGTCATAATTCTCTTTTGTCACCTTCTCAGCATCTTCTAACCTTTCCTCATCTCGTCTTCACTCCTCAAATGAAACTAAACGTTTCCAACAAGAAACGAAGAAGAAAAGAGATACAAACAGAGGAGGTAAGATTCTACAATAGGCTAGTAATGTAGATATGGGCATGCAAGTAAACAAACAAGCATTCAAATGGATATACATATATATATATATATATATATATATATATATATATACATGGGTGTATATCAAAGGATACATTTATTAAATACGTATAATACTTATATAGTTTCAGAAAAAGGTCGAGACTCGAATGCATGTCTAGGACCAGACCTAACTTTGTTCCATGGAGACTATTGTTGTCATAGTGTTCTGTCGAGATAGCATTTAGGTAATATGCGTAACAACTCAGTGCACAAGCCCACGATATGAGTGCGCTAAAAGTCATCTCCTCGGCACTTTCACACGAGAGTACTTAACATCTAAATCATAGTTAGTTCAGTGGAGTTTCAAGATAGCCCTGCTGTCCGGGTCTCCACCGGCGCAGTACAGCTGTACACCGAACCATTGGCAGTATCCACGCCTGACTATCCCCAAGGTCTCCGTGGCCCCCACATAATCCCCTAACATCTTATAAATAGGTGTCTATGCCTCCATAACGACAACGACTATGATTAGGTTGGAATGTTGTCCGAAGACAACAAAGCAGGAACTAAAAGTTCCACAGCGCTGGTATCAATTTAAAAAGAGTTATTGTTAAGAATTGGGCTCGAATAGACCATTAACCAAAATCATTCTTCTCGACTCAATTCATTTGACACTTCAAATTCATTAGAGTGTACTTAGGCTAAAATTAAGTATATAATAATATTTAAGAATAACAGTTGATAGTTAAGATCAACGACAAATCCAAGAAAAAAATCATCAAAAGACAATATTTTAAAGTCTTTAAATTCACAATATTTGGTCTATTCATTTCATTTTTAAATACCATATATCATATTAACCTCGAGCCCAAAACAACAAAATATAAATAAGGATAAACCTTAAGATTAAATTCACAAATTCAATAAATAAGAAATTGATACCAACTAATATTAACATTCCAACACCTCCCGAATCTAAGTTCGAAAAAAAATGCACCTCACACAAGTCCTGAAGTGACTTAACGGTTATACTGATAGGCTTACACTTAGAGCCTAACTATAACGAAATCGAATTGACGCTCAACGTCCAAAAATCAAGAGTAAGGAAGGTTCTCGAATTCAAACCTTATCCAAAAATTCGCAAAGGAAACCGCGTGATTAAAAAAAAAAAGATAATTACTTGTTAAAATAATATAGCACATGGAGGTGTGAGCTCCATTTAAATATGCCACCGGTAAACAATTAATATAAAATAACTTTAATTCAAACATCATAGTCTAACTAGAACCAAAATATTTTCTTCCATCATCATCTATTGTCTCAACTAAACTCCTATGTATCCTCTATTTCCACGTATCCTCCCTATTCCCTATTTCCTATTTCCTTTCCCGTTCGTCCTATTGTATACTTCCAATATCCGGTCTCGTTGACGACTCTTATCCAATGCCTTAACCTCATACAATCAAATCATTCATATTCCTTTGAGCATATTGCCATAATACATCATCCTAACTCTACATATAATCCATTAAGAATCCTTCCCCTCACCTATGACACCTCAATGTGCATACATCCAACCATGTATAATTTCTTCCTTTTAATTCACCAATTTCATAATTTACTAAAACTAATTCAAAAATGTCACATACCATACATCATTCATCTTGACTCCTACTACCAACTTCATCAATTTAATTTGTAAAATAACTTCCTTATCCTACACCTTCAATAATATAACTCATTGAAGACCAACCTCATCAAACCTTATACTTAGATTTCAATTATCTTCATCATAAATCATAACTCAACATGAAATTCATGACCTATAGGTTCTATACAACATATATAATTAGAAATCACTACAACAGAAAATGCTTTAGATAGCATTTCCAGATTTCTTTTAATAGCATTTTTAAGCGCTATCTATGACACCGCTATTAAAAGTAGTTAGCAAAGATATCATTTAAGAAGTGCTATTAAAAGATGACCTTAGATAGCGTTTCCGCGTATTTACAAAACGCTATCTTTAGTGTGTGTTTTCTGCAGTCATGTGTGACTTTAGATAGCCTTTGTATTAGCAAATGCTATCTAAAGTTTGCCTTTAGATAGCATTTGTTAAATCAAAAGCTATCTAAAGGCATGCCATTAGATAGCGTTTTCTAAGCAAATGCTATCTATTCCCTTTTTTTTTTAGTTTACCTATTTCTTAACTTTACCTCCATCCTGCATGTGTATAAAAAACAGAAGGTTTAAGCAAAGAAATGAAGCACAATCCAAATTATGGGTAGCAAATAAAACCCAGACACCTAAGTTACTTGTACCAAACCATATGCATATAACAAGCTACTTTGATAGAAAGTATTCCACCAAAAAACTGTGTAGCACCATCAATATTTTGAACCCGTAATAATAAAGGCATATAGCAAATCTTCAAATCATCAAATGCTAAACTCAATAGTCCATATAGATGAAAGTGACCCAATTGCATACGCTTCAGCTACTAAGTCAAACCCAATTGCATACACATCAGTTAATATAATTTAACCAAGAATTGTTTCATCCATATACAGTACAATACAAAGTTTAGACTATACATAACAAGCATAATCAAATAAACTTTTCAACAATATAGTGACACCAATCTTCCTTGACTTCAGATAGTTGAGCAGTGGAGTATGTGGAGCATTTGAAGTCAGGGAATTACTGCGACATAAAAATTAAATAAATTAAGTTACAATTTCTAAAACATTTAAACAGTCACAGTTAAAAGCTATGTAAACAACAAGCACTGAAACTACATACCGCCATTGGTATTTTAACTTGGTTCTGTAAGATAATTTCCTTCATGAAACGCATGACATAATACCCACAATCTATATTGTTGGGTTGTCTTGGGCACTATAAAAAATAAAATAGTAAATCAATATAGTTTTTTTAACTAATTGTGCATTAAGTTTTTGCAAATATACCTCTATCCGAATCCATTTAATGTTGGTTGCCTTTAAACGAGGCACCTTAGCTCCGCTACGTGCGCGATAAACTTGCAAAGTACTAATCACAAAATCAAACAGACTTCATTAAGAAACATATTTTCAATCATCACAAACACACGCATGGATTTTCCAACAAAATTCTCAATGGTAACATCTAAATACAAAATGAAAGTTTCGGTTGCTTTTTTTTTTTTTTTTTGAACCACAACAGCCACAACCCAGTATATGTCAATTCAACACAGTTATTCTAATGTCAAAAATCAAAAACACATTAGGACCATGACAACTTGCAACATGTATCTACCATGGAAGCCATTCGACAGAATCATAGAAAATCAGAAAAATAAAAGCATGCTTACTTATTGAACAAATTCTTTAATTCCGGGCGATTCCTAGGATCAACATGCAAGGAATCCAGATAGTAAATAATCTCTTCAACAGTATTTATCGCGCACAGAACCCAATGATTCCTACAAAAATGTTGAGATAACAAATCCTAAGCACCTCAACTTTTATACAATTCATTATTGTGAATTAAGTCCTGTAGGATAAGTGACTCACCCAACATTGCACGACGCTAGAAACAAGGGCTGATATTCTCTTTCTGTAGTTGCAAAGCGGTCAGCTATATACTTTGTCTGTGAATCCCTCCCGAAGAAGCTGTATGTATCTGTTTGGTGTGGGGACAAGAACAGAAACCTCCTCGTTCTTTCCTTTGGAAGCAAAGATTCTTCATACAAATACCTTCAATTACAATATAAAAATGGATTACACCAATGACATCAATATTTAAATGGAAAGACTAAAAAAATATTGTACACTTTAAGCCTGATTTAGTACCTGATATATACGGAAATAACGGAGGCAGATACCCATTCATGATTTACAATTTCTCTGATATTTTCAGCATTAATTCTATCAATGATATGATCACCAAAAATATTTTGTTCTATCTCTATGTCCAATGGGTCATCATTTTTCATATTCTTTCGTTCATACATTTTAAGAAAATTGAAATATTCCAGAGAAATGTTAGTTGAACCAGCTGTAGGAGGGCCAACCTCAGAGTTGCCTCCTTTATTCTCCGGGGTTGTAATTGACTCCTTTGTATGTTCAGACACTCTGCCCTTGCCTTTAGATTTTGCAGGTGCATGGAAATTTTGCATTTCAATATGCCAGTTAGTGATCAACTAATGTAATAAATATACGCCGTATATGACAAGGTGGAAAAATCCAATTACAACCACGAGAACAATTGGCCATGCCACATAAGTACCTATTGCATCTCTTATTGTCATTACATCTGCATCATCAATGGGTACTGGCAATGGCGCATCCCCCTCAGTTGCAACATCAACTCCAACTTTCATATGGTTAAGGGGTAGTGGTCCGGTGTGCAGTGTAACACCCGGCTCATTATATACTTTACCCATACCAACCATACGATGGTTTGGGGTTGATAAATATAGATGACATGAGTTGACGCCCTAATCCAATGATAGATGAATAAGCTATGAATTAAGGCATCCTATTGAATGTATTTAACCGTGAATGCAATACTAGTAAAAAAAAAGCATGCATTACCTCTGGAAGCTTGATGGCAGATGCTAGAGTGCAACTATCTTTGACGCTTGGGGCTGTGAAATTAGCCTGCCTCTCCTCATCCTCCTTTTTTTCCAGCTTATCTTCCAAATTGTTCAATCTTTCTGAGAGTTGAGCCACCAATGTGTCCCACCTTTTCGTTTCACAGTTATGTTTTGCACGACCTTCAGGTGGGAAGTAGTCTTTTTGAGAGACGTCAAAATCTTGTATCTCTCCCTCTATTGCAGACTGTGACAGTTCCTCCTGACACATAGTTATTGGTGAAATGCAAATGTTAACATTATTATATATTGTCATAAGAAAATAACAAATGAAAATGTAAACGTTATTCTACTTATACATTTATTCCACACGTTCTGCGTATTTTTGTTGTCAATTACACCCGCCTTGTTCTTGCGGGCTTTCCTCCACACAATATGGCGTTTAATTTTTTTAACTTCTGGCCCTGCCTCCTGTATCTGTATATTGAGATAATATATATTAACCAAACATTTTAAAATTCATATTTACCACACATGCAGTTAATTATATATATATATATACATACCAATTCATCCTCAATGTCAGCATACCCCTTACGTGATGCTTTGTAAGGGCATGCAGGATCTAACGCTCTGTTGCGATTTTCATTGCTTAATTTCTATTCAGACACATATAAGTAATATTAATACGTGGTTAATGTCATATGTATATATATATAATTATAAGGACTAATGGGATATTAAACATACCAGGAATCGTGCATCTCCTGTGCGTATTGCTACAAAATCTACCCACTCATCCCTTGATATGTGTGCATATTGTGATGGAGGTTCCTCTCTGATACTCCCGTTAGCATCTCTTAGAAATTTTCGTGTCAATCTAGTTCTGAATATACATACCATCATCCCTAGTTGGATCAATCTCAAGTGATTGTAATGTCCCGACGAAAGGATCATCTTCAATATCAACATCTCCATGGTCTTGATCATCAATCTTAGTAATTATTTTGTTAGTCAAAAGAACAATGAACCTTTTCATATCAGTCGGATCAGTGACATAGAACACTTGTTGAGCTTGAGATGCTAATATAAAAGGCTCATCTTTATACCCCACCCTGTTAAGATCCACCTGCATGAACCCTGACTCATCAATCTGAACACCGTTATTATTGTCAACCCACTTACAACCAAACACACCAACCTTAAACTTTGTGTAATCCAACTCCCATATGCGTTCAATGACGCCAAAGTATGACATATTTGCATATATGGCGTTTCTGTCTTTGGCACTTGAGATATGCATAGACTGAGCTACAAGAGTCACACCACTGTTTTGCATTGTACTCTGACCATCTTGTTCTTTTGTATAGAATGTGTACCCGTTAATTTGATAACCGTGGTAAGAGAAGACATACAAACTTGGACCTTTGGCTAACCATCTCAATCTATTTGAAACTGAAGTAGCGTTTTCAGTCAACTCTGCAAAAATGTGATCTCTTAGCCACGTTATAAAACAACGATTGTGTTCTCTAGTAAGCCAATTTTGATTCTTATTTGGATACAAACTCTTAAGCATTTCCTTGTGTTTTTCAACATATGGCTCAACCTCATCGGCATTGTGCAGAACATATAAGTGTGCTTGCTCCCATTCTGTCCTTGATAGTCACTATTTCAGTTCCAGTAATTCCTTGCCCCATCATTCTCCATGTGTGACGAGACTTTGGCAGCCCTATAGAATCAGCATTGGATAGGTATTCGATGCAAGATTCAAAATGCCTTCTTCGACAATATACTGTTAAACAATACAACCTTCTGGTCGTGATCGGTTTTTCACATACCCTTTTAATATCTTCATATAACGCTCAATCGGGTACATCCATCTCATATAAGCTGGCCCACACAGTTGTGTCTCTCTAACAAGGTGAATGGTTAGATGAACCATCATGAAAAATCAAGCTACATTTTTTGAAACAAATTATCTAATACTTAACAATTTAAAATAAATATTTTTTAATTAAAATTTTTTTTAATAAAAAATTATTCTAAAAGAGAAAATATGATTTTAAACAATTTTAATTTTTAAAAAATGCTAAAAAAATTGTATTAATAAAATCATGGTACAATATAAATTTAAGAAAAGACCATAGTATGAATAACACAATAATTAAAATAATTGAATAATTTTTTTTAAAGAAAATATCAGATGACTAAAATATATGTGGATGCCGTCGGTGACACGTGTTGTCAATTTATTCGTCCACGAAAAATTAAGCTACCATTTGTTTAAAACAAATTACCTAATATTTAACAATTTAAAAGGTTTTTTAAAAAAAAACTACTTTTAACAATTTTTTTTAAATAAACAAATTTTTCTAATGGAAATTTTTAAAATAAAAAAATAATTTTTTAAAATAAAAAGAAAATTTTAAAAATGAATTCGAAACTTTTTTTCAGATAAAAAAAATTTAATTAAATAATATTTTAAAATCAAGCTACCATTTATTTTAAACAAATTAGCTAATATTTAATAATTTTAAAAAATATTTTTTAATTTAAAAGTTTTGTTAATAAAATAAATTAAAAAAGTACTATTTTTTCAAAAATTCTAATTTTTTTAATAAAAAACTGTTTTTGTTAATTAAAAAAATTTGATTTAAAAGAATAATTTTTCTAATTAAAATAAGTTTAAAAAACAAATTTCGACATTTCTTTTAAATACAATTTTTTTCTAATGGAAAGTTTTTAAATTAGAATTTTTTTTGTCAAATAAAAAGAAAATTTTTAAAAATAATTCGAAATTTTTTTTAGATAAAAAAAATTAATGAAAAATTTATTTTAAATACAATTTTTGTTATTTTCTTTAAAAAAGAAAGACAAAAATTAAATTTTAAAAAAACTACAGTAGTGTTATCATTTTTTTAATAAAAAAATGTAATAAAAATTATTTTAAAAAAAGATCGGAATTTTTTTATAAAAAAAAATTAATTAAAAAAATTTAAATAATTGTTTTTTATTTTCTTTTAAAAAGAAAGTCAAAACATTATTAAAAAAAAATGCTGCACTAGCATTATATAGATACAGATAGATTCCACTACAATAATCACCCAAATTGCTTAGCAAAAGTTAGCAAAAATATAAAATGATAAAATAAAAATCCTTAATTGGTTGAAGTACATTAAAATTTCAACTCAATTTAACTAATCAATATAAATATCTCATTATTTTCTCCATATAATTTTGCTTGCTTTAGAATAATTATATCCTAATCATCTCTAATCGATTTTAGATCTCTGAAGGTTACGGATAAAGACCCGAGTAGGACGCTTCGAACAGTGTTATTTTTCATATATATCATGATGTAATTAATTAATCATATATAATATAATACATCTTTTTATGCTAGCTGACCCTTCCCGATTTCTCTTTCACTCTGTTAGACACAACAATTCACATACTACTAGAAATCCATCAACTATCAAGCGAGACTCACGTTGCCACCTGCTCTTTGTCTGTTTACTCTTCGTTCCAAGGATCATTAATTGAGAGAGCAAAATGTTGCGTAACTGTGACAAAATGATAGTCATCCCTCCAACGACTCACGAATGCCCACAGGTTCAACTCTCTCTCTCTCTCACACACAAACAAACAGTTATTAATTAGAAAAATACATGACCACCCCAATTTTGTTGATTTGCTTTTGGAAAATAATTAATGTCTACACTGTGTTGTTATTATAACCTAGAACGCCACCTTAAAACTGGATCTTTAATTTTCTTCTCCTTCTATTATTATATTAACACTGTTATTATTTCTTCCGTTTTGTTTTGGCCCAGACTCATCACATAGATGGTGATCATAAGGTCTCGATGGAAAAGGCATGTGAAAAGCAACAAGAAGCTCTCAAGTGCCCTCGTTGTGACTCATCAACCACAAAGTTCTGCTACTACAACAACTACAGCTTGTCTCAGCCAAGACACTTCTGCAAAGCCTGCAAGCGATATTGGACAAGAGGTGGAACCCTAAGGAATGTTCCTGTTGGTGGCGGCTACAGAAAAAACAAGCGTGTCAAGAAGCCAACTACCTCTTATTCTTCTTCTCCTTCAACTCCTAGTGCAACCTCAAACCCTTCTTCACAACCCCAGATCGATATTGCTTCAATTTCCAGTCATATCAACCCTTTGTTTTATGGGTTAACCAGTAACCCTTGTGATGTGAATCTTCAATTCTCAAGGTTAAATTCCAGAATCTCCAGTTCTGGGTATGATCTTCAGCCTCATCAGAATTCCCTTGGATTAGGTTTTTCATCTGGGTCTGGGATTATTATGTCCAGTGAAGCTAGTGGTCATAATGGTTACAGAAATGGTTTTACTTCAAATAATACCCTTCTTTCTAGTTATAGTAATTCCATGTTTAGTTCTTCTTCAACTTATTCTACTTCTACTACTCCAGTTTTGTTCAGTTCTCCTCTGCTGCAACAAAAATTCATCAATGCCACTGGTGGTGGTGTGAAAGAAGGTCTAGGTAGCAACACTTTTCAGGGTTTAGCCCCACTAGAGCAGCTGCAAATGGCAAGTAATGGCAGTGAGGTAGGGATGGTGGCTTTAAAAGGTGTGAAAGTGGAAGAAGGGCAAAAGAACAGGTTGGAGTGGACTGGTGTTTGTCAAAGCCATATGGAGCATGTGAGCTTGTCTGATCCTTCGCTTTATTGGAATACACCAACAGCTATGGCTGCTTGGAATGATCAACCTAATAATAATATTGGACCATCACTCACTTCTCTTTGATCTAGAAAATACAATCCCGAAAAAGAAGGCATGGCTTTCAAATTTATCTTCCCACCTCGATCTTTTAGTCCTTTTACTTTGCTCTACTGATCAGGCTTCTGCCTTATGACTGTTTTTCCCCCTTTCTTTTTCTTTTTCTTTTGGGTCAAAATGTGTTTGGTTTACTCACATTAAAGTTTATTAAAAAAGAAGAAAAAAAGAATTTGGGATTCTGCGTTCACGCATTCATTCATATATGCCATTAGATGTATTGAGTGTATATTATAAAATAGAAAAAAGAAAACAATACTAATCCAATGGTACATCTAGTAATCCAGTGAATTCGTGAATGCAGTAAATTCAAATCCAAAAAGATATACGCGAAACAGAAAGATGGGAAAAGCTAAAAATGAGAGGGGTTTGGATCGGAGCGATCATGTCAGCTGCAACCTGTAAATATATTACAAGATTGAGGATTGCAGGAATTGTGCCGAGAGGAACCTCGGATCTTCTTTCATCATCTTACCGCGGCGCTGCCACCCTGTCTGCGGCTCTGCAGTGTTCTATGTGTAGAAATTAATCCTTAATTTGGTGCAAGTTCTCCATAGTTGAGTAAGTTGATCTTTCATTTTGTTTATGGATATATGCAATGACGTATCCTTCAATTTCTTTTGTGCTTTCTAATTATTGTGATTACTAATTAGCTAGCTAGGTGGGGTGAGGGATTTACTAGTTACATATATATACTGCTGTACTTAATGAAAGGAACTAACAAATATTGGTTTCATTTTTGTTAGCTATGCCACAATGTTATGTATTGGATAGGGGGAATGGGAATATATTGTATTGGCTATAATAGTATAGAAGAGAGGGAAAACATTTACTTGGTTTTGGGTGATTAATGTATGTGGATGGTGTGGAATTTGGATTTTATAAATGTTTTGGCTACTTTGTTGTTTTTCATATATATTGCTGCTTTTATTTACTTATCTATTTTGGACACTTACATTGATAACAATAGAACATGTTGAAATGGTATGTAACTGTACGTAAGATGGGCTAGGAAATCTAGGATCCGAAATTGGAAAACAATATTTATTTAATTACATATATCCCTATATGTGGTATATCAAAATATATAGGACAATGAATCTTCATCCATGTGGTATAATAGCATCACATACGGGATCGAAGAAGGAAAAAATGATCGGAGACGAGAGAGGATCCATGTTTGAGAATCTAGATCTATTATGGGCTAACATCTCTTGCGCACCATAGAAGCTGGAGCATGACTTGGACTCATGCCGTCTTGTAGCGAGAAGAGATGTTTCTGTAATTTTGATAGGACGGAGTGAATAAGCAAACTTAATTTTAGACTATTTGCAAATAGCACCACCATCAACTAACGATTTTTTCAATTAATCCTAAAAATTTCAAGTATCATTGAGATTGATTCTCCTATTAACTCAAAGTTAAATAATTAATGGAGATTGAATTTGGTGGTTCATTTAGCTTTACCTTTAATCTAAACAGTTGATTCCATTTACTTTTTACTTTCTTAATTTTAATTATTTTTTAAAAGGGAAAAAAAATTCAGAGATCGCTTTTCTGTTTTTCGTGCCTTCTTCTCGGGTTCGTAGATGACAGGATAATAGGCCAGCAAAAGCTTACGCTTTTCATTCAACCACTCACTTTGATGGCCTTACGTTAAGTGACAGCAGTGTAATAATTATTGATAATTTTGTCTGTAATTTCCAGATTGATCCAGATCGAAAAATTTAAAATGAATTAGTTAAATAAAGATGTAGGAAATTAAGGTTAAAACATTATTATTTTGGGTATAAGGCAAAGCACGTCTCCTTGGATTAAAGTTCAGACAATGATTCCGTGCATAGACGAGAGGATCTATAGTAACATTCTTTTATTTCTATCCATGAAAAGACGTTACTTTGGCTGAGGAAGAATAAAAAGATAGAGAAGGCACTGAGGAGAGAAATGCAATTACATTTTTTTATTTCAATTTTTGAAAATAAAAATAAAAGTAAATGAAATCAACCATTGAGATTGAAGCAATTATCAATTTTTACCACGAGAATGTTAGAGAGAGAGAGATGGGAGGGATGGGTTCGACCAAAACATCCTCGAGGATAGCATGCGATCAAAAACTATAACAAGGGTTCGGTCTCATTCTATTTCACAAATTTTCCCGATAGCCATGGACATGCAGAGATGTGGAGTATTTTTCTTAGATGGGGAATGGTCGTTGATGTTTGCATCCCTACGAAAAGAGACAAGTTTGGCAAAAAGTTTGGGTTTGTTAGGTTCCTTGATGTTCAGAATCCAAAGGCATTAGAGGAAAAATTGGATACTATCTGAATTGGGACTTATAAGATGAGGGTCAATATCCCACTCTTTGAGAGAGGCACTGATCCAACTAATCAGAAGAATCCGGTAGCATTTTTGAGAGCTGAATACAAGACCAAGCCACAAGTTGGTGGTGGTGGGGGGGGGGTTATGCCAGGGCAGTGGTAGATGGCAGGTATAATGATCATTTAAGAAAGCATGTACCGGGTCATCTGAAAAACACCTATAAATATGCAGAGGGTAGAAGAAATCAGTGGAGCGGACCGGAATTCACAGTGCCTGATGAAGATATGGCTTGGCTTAAAGGCTGTTTTGTGGGAAACTTAATAGACCCAGAAGGATTAGTTTGCCATAAGAAGAAATGTTAGCTTGAAGACAATTTATCGGTTTCTCTCATTCCTATGGGTGGCAAAATGACTCTTATACGTGCAGATGATGGGGTGATTTTTGAAGAATTGCTAAAGTACAAGGATAAGGAGTTCTCAAAGTGGTTTACTGAAATTAGTCCTTGGTCTTCGCATTTGGTTGCAAGGGAAAGAACTGTATGGCTGAAAATTCTAGGTGCTCCACCACACATATGGGGGGGAATATTTTTTCAAACAATTAGCAGGACGTGTCGGTTCATTTATTACTATTGATGATTCTACCAGGGAAAGTGCAAGGTTGGATTTTGGAAGAGCACTTGTTACAGTTTCTGCACCAGAGATCATAAATACAGTAGTGGAGGTGAAGATCAATGGGAATATTTTTTCCATTAGGATGCTGGAAGAATCATTTGGGGACATTTTCAGCAGGTTTGCTTCGGATTGGAGGTATCAAAATTCAGAAGGGCTTTCTTTTGAGGATGAGGACTCCATGATCAATGGTATTTTGTTCGTGCCGGAGACGGAACAAACGCCGACGGTGGGAGAAGATGATCTCAAACGGCTACATGGTGAATTTTCAAATCCTTCTTTTGGGATAGCTGCTACAATCAAGGACATACCTAGGGGACGTTGCAAATCAGGTACAATCAGTGGTGTGGCTCAAGGCAAAATGTACGATACGCCTGCTGTACAATTTCAAAAGGTGACGGTGTCAAATAAGGAAAGCCAAGATTGTGTAAGTAAAATATTTTCTGCGGTTCAAAAGGCTGGGACTGTCGACGAAAGTACAACCAAGCTCCTAGACGAGATGGGCCTTGGTGAAAGTCTGTTCAAGAGAGGAGTTAAAGACTCATTGGGCCATGGTACAGAAATTTTTGTAGAAGGGTCCATGAGTTGTAAAAGGTGTGGAGCCCAAAACAAAGCAGCAGGGGCTGGTTCGATTAATAATGGGGGAGGGGGCATTAAAAATATTGCAAAAAAATTACATAGGAAAAAAGGTGAATGTTAGGCCAAAGGTAATTGGGCTTGAAGACATTACTCTCTCTTCTGGTCACTGTGCTGATGACTCCATTTCAGAGTTTGACAAGGATCAGAACGATGCGAACGCCATCTATGATGAACCACAAAATGGTGCTACAGAGGTAGGTGAAGATGGAGTCAGAAGGGTTAAGGAGAAACACAAATCATGAAGGCCAAAGAAGAAAAAGAAGGTGACTAAGGTGAAGGTTTCAACCAAGAAGTCAAAGTCCTTGAAAGCACAAATTCTTCCCCCAAATTATAACAGAAGGCCACGAGGAAGACCACCGAAGAATGCAGATCAGCGCAACGCAAAGGATATTGAATCTTCATCTATTAGGCAGAAGTGGAAGGAGATTAAAGAAGGGAAGAAACCAATAGTTGATTTGATTTCCCCTGAGGGATCAAATCAGGTCAGTGCATCTCTATTTGATAGCAATATTAACAATATGAATCGTGCAATCATCAAAGCTGAGGCATATAGTGAAGCAAATGAGATTTGGGAAATGGGGAAATCAATTGGTCTGACGGCAAGGAATAATGAAGATGAAATCATAGAGCAGCTTGTAGACATGGAAGTCAGGGATAAATCTCAGTGTCAGGTTTTACAGTCAGGTAAAGAAGATGCAGGATGTTGTTTCTTAATGCAGATAGCCTTTTACAATATCAGAGGGCTGGATGGAAGGGTGAAAAGGAGACATATCAAAGAGCTAATAAAAATTGAAAAGTTAGATTTCATTTGTATCCAGGAAATGAAGATGGAGAATATTGATCAATTTTTCTGCAGAACTTTGTGGGAGGGGGTGGAAATGGACTGGTGTTGCAATGGGTCAAATGGAAATTCGGGAATATTATTATGCATCTGGAACAAAAAGTCTTTTTTGAGGCAGGTTACTTTCAATGGCAGTGGTTATCTGGGAGTAAAAGGGAAATGGGGGGATAATCCAAATCCCTGTTACACATACAATATATACTCTTCATGCATTATTTGGGAAAAAAGGGTCTTATGGGATGAATTGAGACTATTGAGATCGAATTGTCTAAACTCGGCTAGGTGCTTAGCAGGCGACTTCCATGCGGTGAGGAATGTTCATGAACGGAAAGGAGCAGCTTCAAGTTCTTCAATAACAGAAGTGGTCGAGTTTGAAGAGTTCATAGATGATTTGGGGCTAAATGATTTGTCTCTTTCTGGAAGAAAAATCACTTGGCACAGAGCAAACGGAAGTTGCATGATCAGGATTGATAGGTTCTTGTTATCAGACGAATTCCTGGCCTGATGGTCGGTGATAGTGTGATTTTACATGATGTTTTGTATATACTTTTGCATGCATTTTGCATATAGATTAGGCATTCTTTATTTGATTTTAGTTAGATTTTCCCTTGGAACGGGTGAAGCGGTTTCTTGGTGTTGTTTTGCAGGAATTCAAGGTAAAAATGATCAAAATCAGCCATGGTGGAGCTTGGATGAAATAGAGCTTGAAAAGTGAAGAATATGAGCCAAACAGAGCCCATCACGGCCTGGCCGTGATGCCCATCACGGCCGTGATCAAGCAGAGCAGAAGGCAAAAGTCAGAGACTGTCACGGCCTGCCCGTAATAGACATCACGGCCGTGACCAACCAGAAAATTAGGGCTTCGCGACGCGAAACCTAGCTCACCTCGCGAGACTTCATTTTGTGAAAATACGCCTTGGACAGAACGCGTCACGGCCAGCCCGTGATGGCCATCACGGCCGTGACGCGCAACAGACCTATAAATAAGAATGCAGCAGACAGAACTTGGGAGTTTTTTGGGGTCCATTTGAAGGCATTTGGAGGCTGCAGCTGGGCTAGGGTTTCAACCCTAGAAGGGAGCCAAGAGGGATTGCTTTGAAGAAGAAGGAAAGCTCACATGGAGCCTCTTCTCTCCTCTTCCTTCCTATTTCTCTGGTTTGGTTTTCTTTGTTTTATGAGTAGTTAAATCCCTGTGTTGGGATTAGATGTAATCAAACTTATGTTTATGTATTTATCTTGACGGATTAATCTATGTTCATGTCTTCATATTAGTGGTTATATTTCTGTGCTTAATGCTTGTTGTGGCTAGCACCCCCATGACTTGATTTGTGTTTTGGTATGCAATGGGAACATTCGTATCATAACCGGAACTGAATTTAATCACCTAGTAAGCCTTGTATCTAGGAATGGAACTAGGTTTATTAGTAATCACATGATCCCTAATCTTAATGCAAATTCATTAATCTAGGCCACCTAAGGAATTAGGGTCTATTAGTGGATTTAGGCTCTTGCCATCCGAGGAATCGGGGTTTGAGTAGTTTAGTGGATTGATTTTAATATCTGAAGCATGAATGGGAGGTATCTAGTCCTGATAGTGCATGAGTTAGAGGTTTGGTGAAGTCTAGTCCCAACATATCCTTTCTGCACTCCAAGTGTTTGTCAAAAGTCCCCAAAAAGACAAAAAGATTTTATTTCTTTTCTTTTGTTTATTACGAATTCTCTTGAGTTCTCTGTTTAGTCTAGATAGTTGCCGAGTTTGCGAATTGGTACTTGACATCCAATCCCCGTGGATACGATAAACCGGTCTTACCACCGTATTACTTGCACGACTGGGTACACTTGCCCAGATTCGTCAACAAGTTTTTGGCGCCGTTGCCGGGGATTGGTTTTGCCAATATCATTAGTAACAAAGGAGGCAACTAATTTAGACATTTTTATTATTTTTATTTTCTGTATATATTTGATCTTTTTGCTTTGAGTTTTGGTTGTGTCAGGTGGATGGAATTTATGGACAATTGTTATTATCCACCTGATGAGGAAGCCTCAAGTCGCGCTTTGGAAGACAACTGGTGTTTGGGAGACGTCATGGATTTGATGGACCATGTTACTCCCGCACAAGTTGATTATAGGACGGGAAGGCTTACATATAACTTCTCCGAGGAGGATTGGGAAACCTTTTGCTCTATTTGCCACCTCCACCACCATGTATGATTCCCATAGAGCCACATGAAGCAGAATTTGAGAAAAATCTGGTTATGGGAATGGATCACAATGAAGATGAAGAGGTGGTGGTAAGTGAACAACAACAAGAGGAATTACCTTCCACACATCCTTGGAGAGAAACAAGTGAAGAAACGGTGCATTTGGAAAGCACTCCCTCCACCATGCTTGCTGAATTTTCTGTATTAAATAAATATGTTGGCTTGCATGCATGTGTGGATAATGGTAAGTTAGCCCCTTCCACTTGTATGTCACACTTCCTCTTGTTAATTCCATTTGACCCGAGAGGAAGTGAATTTATAATTGCAAAGGTCAATGGATATTTCACCCAATGGATGGGTGGAATTGAGAATAAAGTTATTTTACTGCTACAATCACCATCCCAATTTCCATTTGATCCGGGAGGAGGATCCAGGTGATGCTTTTCAATAAGTCAAGCTAGCGACATTAAAGAAGCGCTCATTGGGAGGCAACCCAATTTTTCTTTTCCTTTTCCTTTTTCCTTTTGTTTAGTTAGATTTGATTTTTGATTTTAAACTCTTGAATAATTTGAGAAGATCAAGAGTTTTCTTTTACTAATAAAATTGCCAAGTGATTCCAGGGTAAGAAGGAAGGAGGGAAGAGCAAGAAGACAAGAAAAAGCAACCCAACTTTCAAGCAGTTTCTGACTGAAATGAAAGCCAACACCCGCTACCGCCTCGGTAAGCCGTTCCAATTTTTTGCTTTATTTTATTTTTCTTTCCTTTCTCCAACTTGATTGTTTACATTGGGGACAATGTAAATTTTTAAGCTTGGGGTAGGGGTATTTTGCATTTGCATCTTGCATGTTGCATTCATATAGTTTTGCATGATAGCTTTGCATGATCACACAATTAGATTGCCCTTGTTTAGATTTTGCATCCAATTGGGAGAACTAAGTGCCAAATAATTTGTGATAGTGAATTTTTGAACCCAATTTTTTTTATTCTTGTGATATGGCTGAAAATAAAAATGCTTGAGATAATCTTGGATAGTTGATGATTAGCACATGGTTCTGAGGATTTGTGATTTTCATTGATTCTGAACTAAAATGTGAGATTTTGAGCCAAAGGGGTACTCACTAAAATTTTACCCCATTCTTTGTGTTAGAGTGTTATTCCTCTTGGTTTGCTTTCTCTAGAACTTGACTTGAAACCATTTTGAAGCTTAAAAATTTTTGAAAACATTTTGAAAATGATTGAGGCAATAGGTATTTTTCTGGCCTTCAGAGTTTTGAATGATGAAATGCTATCCCTTATTTGCCCAATTTTGAGCCTACAAAAGAATAGAAATACTTTTCTTGGTACCTTGAAATTTATTGATAAATAATGTTTGATAGGACCTTCTAAAGTATTACAAAAGGGTAAAAAAGGTAGTTGAAAAAGTTTGGGAAAAGAATCAGAAAAAATAATTCTCTTGAGTTGAAAAATCTCCCCTTCTCCAAATAAAAGAAAAAGAAAAGAAAAAAAAAAGAGAAATAAAAAATGGAGAAGGGGATGACAAAAAGAAATGAGAAATAAAAAGAAAAGAAAGAAAAGAAAGGTGGAAAGTGAACTGAAACCCAAGAAGGTATTTTAGAAGGTCATGTTTGCAATGCTTGATGTTTGTGTAGCCTTTTGAAATGTCCTTTTCTTGTTATCCCCACCTAACGATTAATCCCATGGCCACGTTACAACCAAATAAAAGACCTCTTGATTCTAAATTGTTTTCATTAATAAAGTAGAGATTTGGTTGATAGTCAAGCCTATGGTAGGATTCATTCCTTGAGGAAAATTGAGTGAAATGTCTTATCCCCTAAACACTTGAGTGAGGTTGAAAGAGAGCCAAGCAAATAAACAAGCTTGGGGTGATCTTCATGTGAGAAAGAGTGCCCAAGTCAGTGAGAATATGAGTCTAGGGAACCTAAGCCTCTAATTGGACTTGAATTGATTGTCTCTTGCTGAATTGTTTGAAATGCCTATTACTTGGATTAGTTTGTACTCGGGTTCTTAGTTCACTATCAATGTTCTGTTTATTCTCCTGGCCTTAGTGATTGCTTGAGGACAAGCAATTGAATAAGCTTGGGGTGATTTGATAGTGTGATTTTACATGATGTTTTGTATATACTTTTGCATGCATTTTGCATATAGATTAGGCATTCTTTATTTGATTTTAGTTAGATTTTCCCTTGGAACGGGTGAAGCGGTTTCTTGGTGTTGTTTTGCAGGAATTCAAGGTAAAAATGATCAAAATCAGCCATGGTGGAGCTTGGATGAAATAGAGCTTGAAAAGTGAAGAATATGAGCCAAACAGAGCCCATCACGGCCTGGCCGTGATGCCCATCACGGCCGTGATCAAGCAGAGCAGAAGGCAAAAGTCAGAGACTGTCACGGCCTGCCCGTAATAGACATCACGGCCGTGACCAACCAGAAAATTAGGGCTTCGCGACGCGAAACCTAGCTCGCCTCGCGAGACTTCATTTTGTGAAAATACGCCTTGGACAGAATGCGTCACGGCCAGCCCGTGATGGCCATCACGGCCGTGACGCGCAACAGACCTATAAATAAGAACGCAGCAGACAGAACTTGGGAGTTTTTTGGGGTCCATTTGAAGGCATTTGGAGGCTGCAGCTGGGCTAGGGTTTCAACCCTAGAAGGGAGCCAAGAGGGATTGCTTTGAAGAAGAAGGAAAGCTCACATGGAGCCTCTTCTCTCCTCTTCCTTCCTATTTCTCTGGTTTGGTTTTCTTTGTTTTATGAGTAGTTAAATCCCTGTGTTGGGATTAGATGTAATCAAACTTATGTTTATGTATTTATCTTGACGGATTAATCTATGTTCATGTCTTCATATTAGTGGTTATATTTCTGTGCTTAATGCTTGTTGTGGCTAGCACCCCCATGACTTGATTTGTGTTTTGGTATGCAATGGGAACATTCGTATCATAACCGGAACTGAATTTAATCACCTAGTAAGCCTTGTATCTAGGAATGGAACTAGGTTTATTAGTAATCACATGATCCCTAATCTTAATGCAAATTCATTAATCTAGGCCACCTAAGGAATTAGGGTCTATTAGTGGATTTAGGCTCTTGCCATCCGAGGAATCGGGGTTTGAGTAGTTTAGTGGATTGATTTTAATATCTGAAGCATGAATGGGAGGTATCTAGTCCTGATAGTGCATGAGTTAGAGGTTTGGTGAAGTCTAGTCCCAACATATCCTTTCTGCACTCCAAGTGTTTGTCAAAAGTCCCCAAAAAGACAAAAAGATTTTATTTCTTTTCTTTTGTTTATTACGAATTCTCTTGAGTTCTCTGTTTAGTCTAGATAGTTGCCGAGTTTGCGAATTGGTACTTGACATCCAATCCCCGTGGATACGATAAACCGGTCTTACCACCGTATTACTTGCACGACTGGGTACACTTGCCCAGATTCGTCAACAGTCGGATCTTTCGCAGTGGGGATCAAAGAGGACGGCTTCATATCATTGTCCGATTATTTTGAAGATGACAGTCAAAGATTGGGGGCCGAAACCTTTTCATGTGCTGAACTGCTTTTTAATGCACAAAGATTTTGAGAATTTGGTGGCAAATAATTGGTCAGAGATGCAAGTAAGTGGATGTTATTCCTTTATATTGAAGGAAAAATTGAAACTACTGAAGAACACACTGAAAGAATGGAACCGAGCATCTTTTGGCAACCTGGTCAGTAAAATTTTAGAGGCGGGAGATGAAATTAAGCTACTAGATGACAAGGATGAGAGTGGTTCTTTTTCAGAGGGGGAGGTTATGAAAAGAAGAGAATTATTTGAAGATTTATGGAAGCTTACAAGAATGAAAGAATCACTGATTTTTCAAAGGTCAAGGCTAAAATGGCTGCAATTAGGATACTCCAACTCCTCTTTTTTTCATGCGTGTGTGAACAAGAGATTTAGGGAGAACGCTATTTTGGGAGTTCAAGGCCAAGCTGGCTGGATTGAGGAACCGCATATGGTAAAAGACTACATTTTCAACCATTTTGAGAACCAGTACAAACAAACCTCTTGGCTACGCCCTACCTTGGATGGGGTGCATTTCAAACAAATTTCGGGTTCTGAAAGCAATATGTTGACGGCTATTTTCACAAGGGAAGAAATAAAAAACACGGTGTGGGGATGTGAAGGAAACAAGAGCCCGAGGCCTTACGGGTACAACTTTACTATCATTAAAAAAATTTGGAATGTGGTTAGTGAGGATTTTTGCAACATGGTGGCTAATTTCCACAAAAATGAGAGGTTGGTAAGGGGGAGTGTTGAGTCACCGGCAAGTGTATCGGGTCGTCGCAAGTAATAAAATAAACACGGTAAGTAATTACCGAGGTCGAACACAAGGATTGGGCTACCAATTCAACTAATTCGTGGGACGTTCGATAAGTTGGTTAAGTAACAGAAAGTGGTTGAGAGAGAGAGAGATTATTATCGCAATTTAATAACAAATCAAATAAAGCTAAGGTTTTAAAATCAGAAATTAAAATATCCAAGGTCTCAAATCCACCTACCCAATCATGTATAGTACCCAAGTGATGATGAATTCCTCCCTAAGTTCAATTACAATGTCAACCGGGACCCCCAATTTCTCCTATATCCATTGTCGTGCTCAATAGGACGTATTCGACGATTGGATTAATTACTTACTAGGTCTCATAATCCTAATCTCGAATTCTATTAATTCTTGTTCCCTATAAGGTTGCACTAATCTCCTACTCACTCTCGTGCAATATTCGATTAGTGATCCCAATTCAAGTTCTAAAACGCGAATCGTCGATCAACCTCAACACGTTTAACCAGTTAATCACGCAATACATATGATCAACGCATTGAAATCAGAATTGGAAAACATTCATTGAGAGAAGGGGAGAAAAACATACATCACATGAACACTATACCGCCATAGGCAGCTTCATTGATCCCTCGGACGAGGGGATTAGTTCCTCATGCCCGTGACGATGCACAAACAATCCGACATAATCTCCATAATAAAATAAAATAAGAAAAAGGGAGACGCAGCTCCAGAAGAAAACAAGGATTCGTAACTAAACTGATCTCAACAAGTGGAAAAACTTCGATCCGCGGCCCACCCGGCAGCTCCCTCTTCTGATCTGAAACAGCCTATAAATAGGGATTCTGGTTCTCGTCCGCTCGCGGGGCGAACAATCTTTCGCGGGGCGAACATTAGTTTTGGCGCGCTTTCAATTTGGATTTTCGCGAGGCGAGAGTATGTTCGCGGGGCGAGTCTTCAAACCTTAATCTGTCACAGCCGTGACCTTCATCACGGCTAGGCCGTGATGGTCTCTGTCTTCCAGGGTCTTCAGGCTCTCGCGAGGCGAGAAGCCTCTCGCGTGGCGAATTTCAGTTTTGGCTCCATCCTGAGTTTGAATGATCGCGAGGCGAACTGTGATTGGCGAGGCGAGACAGAATGTATGACTATTCTGCTTTTCTTGATCTTCGAGCTCGCGAGGCGAGCATCCACTCGCGGGGCGAGTATCTTCAGAATGGAAATTTCCACTGTTTCTTGACTTTCCTTGACTCTCGGAGCTTCACTTCTAACCTGAAATAATAAAAAGAAACAAAAAGCGTAATTCTATTCAAAATAGACTAAAAACTACTAAAAATTCCTAGAACGAGTCAAAGTTTACTTAGGAACAAAACAAGGCAAAATTTGGGCGAAAACGAGATTGAACTCGAATAATTAGCGCAGAAACCACAGTCCATCTAGTTATAAAACTAGATAAGTCAGAGGCTTATCAAAACACCCCAAACTTAAACCTTGCTTGTCCCCAAGCAAGCTAAAACTCAAAAAGGACTCAAGACTTGGCAAGCATAAAGGAATCAATCGATTTCGCACAAATTTCATGCAATCAAAACAGTTTTTCTCCAATGATTTCCCCCCTACATTAACGTAATCCCCACATTCATTTACTTTAAACAATGCAATCATTAATCTAAGTTGAGGATCAGGGTCACACACAAAAGGAAGATCACCAATTTCAAACAACTGCCTTCCTCACAAGGGTATGTAAAATTTCACTCATTCGCTCAAATGCGTCTAGGCTATCAACTTTTCCCTCAATTTCACATATCAAGAGCACTTCCCATGAATTTGATTTTCATCTCAAGAATGGTTCCCATGAAAACATGCATGCAACATCAGAAGGTCTTATAAAGGTTGTAATGGGGCCTGGCTGAGGGTAGGATATTCAAGGATACTAGGCTTAAGTCCCTAGGAACTAAGCGAGCATGAGCATTTGACACATCATCCACTCAAATTCATTTTTCCATTTTTCTTTTTGCCTCAGGTGACTACAGCCTTTTCCTTGCTATTTTTTTTTTTTTTTTTCTGTTTTGCCCCTTTTCCTTTGGCAAAATTTTTTTTTTCATTGCCTTGGGTTTCAACCTTTATTTTTATTTTTCTTACCCCAATATGACACATCACCTTGTAGCCACCCCAAACTTAGTTTCTCACAACCTTTCTCTTGCTAAGCTTCCATGCTCTCCTAATCCTAAGATTGGGTTAACATGGTTTTTCAGATTTTCGGCTTATAATATAGGGTCATCAAGAAACAATAGGCTAATTAGGCTCAATGGGGCTAACTAGGGAACATGCATTAGGGATGGTTCTTTTTAGGCCAAGTAGTTATTCAAAGAAAATTGCCTAAATCATTTGATGCAACACATAAACATGCAAATCATGAAGAGATTCAAGCAAATTCGGGAAAGTGCAACTTAAAAGTGATTCACACAATCAAAAACAAAGTTGGAGGCTCAAATCCTCACCTGGACATTTTACAAATTGTTTGACCGAGATACAATTCCTAGTCTGTGCACCCCCTCACCCCAAACTTATCATAAATCAAGTAATCACAATAAAATTCTCAAAGTTCAATTTTCAATTTTTCACATGGGGATCAATTTTCTATTTTCAGAACCTAAGGGGAAGTCATCAATGGTCAAAAT
Source organism: Sophora flavescens (assembly GCA_030762895.1). Classification (NCBI taxonomy): domain Eukaryota; kingdom Viridiplantae; phylum Streptophyta; class Magnoliopsida; order Fabales; family Fabaceae; genus Sophora; species Sophora flavescens. The sequence continues at coordinate 128,566,980 of CM061070.1, read as the reverse complement.
AATTTATGCAATCAATCTATGCTCAATTTAATTAAGATCCAACAAGCTTGCCGACACACCGTTCATACAAAAACTCTTGATCTTCTCAAATTATTCAAGAGTGACAAACAAAACAAAAACAAAAACAACAACAAAAACAAAACAAAAGTGAGGAGAGGAGAGGGTGCTCCCTGATCAAGTTTCCATGGTTGCCTCCTCATCCAATTGGTATCACGGGCTCCCTTCTGTTGCATAGCATCCTGGAAGAACTCTTGCAAATTAAAACCTTAAGTGCAGATTCGCGAGGCGAGAGACCACTCGCGAGGCGAATCTGGAAAATTGTTATTCACACTTTCCAGAATAGCGAGGCGAGTAGTATCTCGTGAGGCGAATCTGGAATTCCAACAGATGCTGATGCCCAGAATCGCGAGGCGAAAGTAGACCTCGCGGCGCGAGACAAACGTGAGAAAGCCTCTGAGATTCAGGGCTTCTGTCTCGCGGGGCCATTGTGGATTCGCGTGGCGAATCAAGCTCTTTTTTTTTTTTAATAATATAAATGAAAATGATAGAAACTAAAACCAAAGGATACCTATCTTGGGTTGCCTCCCAAGTAGCGCTTGTTTAACGTCCCGAGCTTGACTTATTAAGAAGCATCCACCTGGATCCCATAGTCTGTGGTACAAGGGCCAAGAAACGCTCATCATATCAAATCCTCCACCCGGATCCCATGGTTTGTGAAGTGGCCCTTGCAGGAGCAATACGACTCTATCATTGATTCCATCTGGCCCGTGTGTGGAAACTCCATTGACCTCTGTAATTATGAACTCACTTCCTCTCGGGTCAAATGGTGTTTTCTCGAGGAAGTGTGCCAGACGAGTGGGAGGGTCTAACTTACCAATGTCCACACATGCATGCAAGCCAACATATTTATCCAATGCAGCAAAATCAGATTGCTCGGCAAGCATGGTGGAGTCCACTACCATTTTATCTTCAAATTGAACTCTACCCCTTGCTCCGGTGCCTTGTCACTTGTCAACTCTTCTTCCTCAGGTTGCTCTTCCTCAACATGTAGTTGTTCCGGGGCCATGTCACTTGTCCACTCCTCTTCCTCAACTTCCTGAGAACTAGTTGCATCCAAATCAGATCCCAACACCCTACCGCTTCTAGTTGATATGGCTTCGCATAGGTTCTTAGGGTTGTTCTCAGTATCACCTGGGAGAGTGTCTGGGAGAGGCTCATTTAGTTGCTTTGCAAGCTGGGCAATCTGCATCTCTAGATTCTGAAGTGCCATCCCTGTATGAGTTGCCAACTTGTCAATGGTTGTGCTTGTATCGATTGCAAACTTTTCCATTGCCGCATTCATCTTCTCCAGAGCCAACTCCCAAGGTTGTGGTTGCCAATTCTGTTGAGGTTGTGGTTGCCAGGCTAGAGCATCGCCATCATTACTCCAAACGAAATCCGGATGGTCTCTACTCATATAACCCCAATACTGATTCTGACTCTGATAGTTGTCCTGGGGCATGCTGTCATAGAAATTATGGCATGAGTCCACATATTCTTGAGAGAAGTAGAACGGACAACTCCAAGTGTCATGGTCTCCATTACAATATTCGCAACCCGGAAGCATTCCCTCGTGTACCTCGCATACAAAACAAGGCAAGACCAAGTGGAATCAAAGAAGTGGAGAGAGATAATAGTAAATAAAAATAAAAATAAAAATAAAAGTAACTTAACCAAATAATCAAACTTCCCTAAAAATTAGGAAAATTGGTTGTGTCAATCCCCCGGCAACGGCGCCAAAAACTTGTTGAGTCACCGGTAAGTGTACCGGGTCGTCGCAAGTAATAAAATAAACACGGTAAGTAATTACCGAGGTCGAACACAAGGATTGGGCTACCAATTCAACTAATTCGTGGGACGTTCGATAAGTTGGTTAAGTTACAGAAAGTGGTTGAGAGAGAGAGATTATTATCGCAATTTAATAACAAATCAAATAAAGCTAAGGTTTTAAAATCAGAAATTAAAATATCCAAGGTCTCAAATCCGCCTACCCAATCATGTATAGTACCCAAGTGATGATGAATTCCTCCCTAAGTTCAATTACAATGTCAACCGGGACCCCCAATTTCTCCTATATCCACTATCGTGCTCAATAGGACGTATTCGACGATTGGATTAATTACTTACTAGGTCTCATAATCCTAATCTCGAATTCTATTAATTCTTGTTCCCTATAAGGTTGCACTAATCTCCTACTCACTCTCGTGCAATATTCGATTAGTGATCCCAATTCAAGTTCTAAAACGCGAATCGCCGATCAACCTCAACACATTTAACCAGTTAATCACGCAATACATATGATCAACGCATTCAAATCAGAATTGGAAAACATTCATTGAGAGAAGGGGAGAAAAACAAACATCACATGAACACTATACCGCCATGGGCGGCTTCATTGATCCCTCGGACGAGGGGATTAGTTCCTCATGCCCGTTACGACGCACAAACAATCCGACATAATCTCCATAATAAAATAAAATAAGAAAAGGGAGACGCAACTCCAGAAGAAAACAAGGATTCGTAACTAAACTGATCTTAACAAGTGGAAAAACTTTGATCCGCGGCCCTCCCAGCAGCTCCCTCTTCTGATATGAAACAGCCTATAAATAGGGATTCTGGTTCTCGTCCGCTCGCGGGGCGAACAATCTTTCGCGTGGCGAACATTAGTTTTGGCGCGCTTTCAATTTGGATTTTCGCGAGGCGAGAGTATGTTCGCGGGGCGAGTCTTCAAACCTTAATCTGTAACAGCCGTGACCTTCATCACTGATAGTGTGATTTTACATGATGTTTTCTGTACTCTTTTGCATGCATTTTGCATATAGATTAGGCATTCTTTATTTGGTTTTTATTAGATTTTCCCTTGGAACGGGTGAAGCGGTGTCTTGGTGTTGTTTTGCAGGAATTCAATGTAAAAATGATCAAAATCAGCCATGGTGGAGCTTGGATGAAATAGAGCTTGAAAAGTGAAGAATATGAGCCAAACAGAGCCCATCACGGCTTGGCCGTGATGACCATCACGGCCGTGATCAAGCAGAGCAGAAGGCAAAAGTCAGAGACTATCACGGCCTGCCCGTGATATACATCACGGCCGTGATAGGCTAAAAATTAAAGGTTCGCGTCGCGAACTCCAGCTCGCCTCGCGAGAGCTCAAAAGTTGAGAATACGCCCACTCCCGAACGCGTCACGGCCAGCCCGTGATGGCCATCACGGCCGTGACGCGCAATGAGACCTATAAATAAGAACGCAGTGACAGCACTTGGGAGTTTTTGGGTCCATTTGGAGGCATTTGGAGGCTGCAGCTGGGCTAGGGTTTCAACCCTAGAAGGGAGCCAAGAGGGGTTGCTTTGAAGAAGAAGGAAAGCTCACATGGAGCCTCTTCTCTCCTCTTCCTTCCTATTTCTCTGGTTTGGTTTTCTTTGTTTTATGAGTAGTTAAATCCCTGTGTTGGGATTAGATGTAATCAAACCTATGTTTATGTATTTATCTTGACTGATTAATCTATGTTCATGTCTTCATATTAGTGGTTATATTTCTGTGCTTAATGCTTATTGTGGCTAGCACCCCCATGACTTGATTTGTGTTTTGGTATGCAATGGGAACGTTCGTATCATAACCGGAACTGAATTTAATCACCTAGTAAGCCTTGTATCTAGGAATGGAACTAGGTTTGCTAGTAATCGCGTAATCCCTAATCTTAATGCAAATTCATTAATCTAGGCCACCTAAGGAATTAGGGTCTATTAGTGGATTTAGGCTCTTGCCATCCGAGGAATCGGGGTTTGAGTAATTTAGTGGATTGATTTTAATATCTGAAGCATGAATGGGAGGTATCTAGTCCGATAATGCATGAGTTAGAGGTTTGGTGAAGTCTAGTCCCAACATATCCTTTCTGCACGCCAAGTGTTTGTCAAAAGTCCCCAAAGAACTTTTCCCTTTTCTTTTGTTGTTTTACTTTCTCTCTTGATTTTCTGTTTAGTCTAGATAGTTGCCGAGTTTGTGAATTGGTAGTTGACATCCAATCCCCGTGGATACGATAAACCGGTCTTACCACCGTATTACTTGCACGACTGGGTATACTTGCCCAGATTCGTCCAACAAGTTTTTGGCGCCGTTGCCGGGGATTGGTTTTGCCAATATCATTAGTAACAGAGGAGGCAACTAGTTTAGACATTTTTATTATTTTTATTTTCTGTATATATTTGATCTTTTTGTTTTGAGATTGTGTTTGTACAAGGTGGATGCAACAAATGGAGACTTATTACTTTCCCACCTTGGATGGAGTTACAAAATACCACTTTGGGCCTAATGTAGTCTTGGGAGACTACGGGCTCGGGGACGCCACGCCCTCATGCACAAGCTTATAGTGTGATAATGAAGCATGAGGAGGAATGGGAATGGAAGGAGCAAACACCGTTGAAAGCTGCACTAGAACAAGTATTCCCAAGAGCTATCCACCTCGAGGCCAAGGCAAGAGCCAACCGTGATGTGATGATCAAGCTGTGCAGCGTAACTTCAAAACGCAAGTTGAGGAGATTTGCAAACAGTTAGTACAAAAGTCACCTGAAGCCCAATTTAAGGAAAATCTGGTTTGGGGGATAGTTCAAGATGAAGACGAAGTGGTAGGGGATTCCACCATGCTTGCTGAGCAGTTTGATTTTTCTGCATTGGACAAATATGTCGGCTTGCATGCATGTGTGGACATTGGTAAACTAGTCCCTTCCCCATGTTTTTCAAACTTCCTGGTGCAAATGCCATTTGACCCGCTAGGAAGTAAGTGCATTATTTTAGTTGAAAAGGTCAATGGTGTTTCCAACCAATGGCTGGGTGGAATTGTGAATAAAGTGATTTTACTACTACAATCACCACTTCAATTTCCATTTGATCCAGGAGGAGGATCCAGGTGATGCTTTTCAATAAGTCAAGCTAGTGACATTAAAGAAGCGCTCATTGGGAGGCAACCCAATTTTTCTTTTCCTTTTTCCTTTTTCCTTTTTGTTTAGTTAGATTTGATTTTTGATTTTTAAACTCTTGAATAATTTGAGAAGATCAAGAGTTTTCTTTTACTAATAAAATTGCCAAGTGATTCCAGGGTAAGAAGGAAGGAGGGAAGAGCAAGAAGACAAGAAAAAGCAACCCAACTTTCAAGCAGTTTCTGACTGAAATGAAAGTCAACACCTGCTACCGCCTCGGTAAGCCGTTCCAGTTTTTTGTTTTATTTTATTTTTCTTCTCCTCTCTCCATCTTGATTGTTTACATTGGGGACAATGTAAATTTTTAAGCTTGGGGTAGGGGTATTTTGCATTTGCATTTTGCATGTTGCATTCATATAGTTTTGCATGATAGTTTGCATGATCACACATTAGATTGCCCTTGCTTAGATTTTGTATCCAATTGTGAAAACTAAGTGCCCAATAATTTTTGATAGTGAATTGTTGAACCCAATTTGTTATTCTTGTGATATGGCTGCAAATGAAAATGTTTGAGATAATCTTGGATAGTTGATAATTAGCATATGGTTCTATAGATTTTTGTTTTTCATTGATTCTGAACTAAAATGTGAGATTTTGAGCCAAAGGGGTACTCACTAAATATGCCCCATTCTTTGTGTTAGAGTGTTATTCCTCTTGGTTTGTTTTCTCTAGAACTTGACTTGAAACCATTTTGAAGCTTAAAATTTTTTGAAAACATTTTTTAAAATGATTGAGGCAATAGGTATTTTTCTGGCCTTCTGAGCTTTGAATGATGAAATGCTATCCCTTAGTTGCCCAATTTTGAGCCTACAAAAGAAGAAAATACTTTTCTTGGTGCCCTGAAAAATTTTGATAAATATGTTTGATAGGGACCTTCTGAAGTATTACAAAAGGGTAAAAAGGTAGTTGAAAGTTTGGGAAAAGAATCAGAAAAATAATAATTCTCTTGAGTTAAAAAAATCTCCCCTTCTCCAAATAAAAGAAAAAGAAAAGAAAAAAAGAAAAATAAATAGAGAAGGGGAAGACAAAAACAAAAAGAAAAAGAAAGAAAAGAAAGGTGGAAAAATAAATTGAAAACCCAAGAAGGTATTTTAGAAGGTCATGTTGCAAATGCTTGATGTTTGTGTAGCCTTTTGAAATGTCCTTTTCTTGTTATCCCCACCTAATGATTAAATCCCATGGCCATGTTACAACCAAAGAAAAGACCTCTTGATTCTAATTTGTTTTCATTAATAAAGTAGAGATTTGGTTTATAGTCAAGCCTATGGTAGGATTCATTCCTTGAGGAAAATTGAGTGAAATGCCTTATTCTCCTAAACACTTGAGTGGTGAGGAAGAGAGCCAAGCAATTGAACAAGCTTGGGGTGAGCTTCGAGTGAGAAAGAGTGCCCAAATCAGTGAGAATATGAATCTAAGGAACCTAAGCCTCTAATTGGACTTGAATTGATTGTCTCTTGCTGAATTGTTTGAAATGCCTATTACTGGGATTAGTATTTTCTCGGGTTCTTAGTTCACTATCCATGTTCTGTTTTCTTCTTCTGGCCTTGGTGATTGCTTGAGGACAAGCAATTGAATAAGCTTGGGGTGATTTGATAGTGTGATTTTACATGATGTTTTCTGTACTCTTTTGCATGCATTTTGCATATAGATTAGGCATTCTTTATTTGGTTTTTATTAGATTTTCCCTTGGAACGGGTGAAGCGGTGTCTTGGTGTTGTTTTGCAGGAATTCAATGTAAAAATGATCAAAATCAGCCATGGTGGAGCTTGGATGAAATAGAGCTTGAAAAGTGAAGAATATGAGCCAAACAGAGCCCATCACGGCTTGGCCGTGATGACCATCACGGCCGTGATCAAGCAGAGCAGAAGGCAAAAGTCAGAGACTGTCACGGCCTGCCCGTGATATACATCACGGCCGTGATAGGCTAAAAATTAAAGGTTCGCGTCGCGAACTCCAGCTCGCCTCGCGAGAGCTCAAAAGTTGAGAATACGCCCACTCCAGAACGCGTCACGGCCAGCCCGTGATGGCCATCACGGCCGTGACGCGCAACAGACCTATAAATAAGAACGCAGCAGACAGAACTTGGGAGTTTTTGGGTCCATTTGGAGGCATTTGGAGGCTGCAGCTGGGCTAGGGTTTCAACCCTAGAAGGGAGCCAAGAGGGGTTGCTTTGAAGAAGAAGGAAAGCTCACATGGAGCCTCTTCTCTCCTCTTCCTTCCTATTTCTCTGGTTTGGTTTTCTTTGTTTTATGAGTAGTTAAATCCCTGTGTTGGGATTAGATGTAATCAAACCTATGTTTATGTATTTATCTTGACTGATTAATCTATGTTCATGTCTTCATATTAGTGGTTATATTTCTGTGCTTAATGCTTATTGTGGCTAGCACCCCCATGACTTGATTTGTGTTTTGGTATGCAATGGGAACGTTCGTATCATAACCGGAACTGAATTTAATCACCTAGTAAGCCTTGTATCTAGGAATGGAACTAGGTTTGCTAGTAATCGCGTAATCCCTAATCTTAATGCAAATTCATTAATCTAGGCCACCTAAGGAATTAGGGTCTATTAGTGGATTTAGGCTCTTGCCATCCGAGGAATCGGGGTTTGAGTAATTTAGTGGATTGATTTTAATATCTGAAGCATGAATGGGAGGTATCTAGTCCTGATAATGCATGAGTTAGAGGTTTGGTGAAGTCTAGTCCCAACATATCCTTTCTGCACGCCAAGTGTTTGTCAAAAGTCCCCAAAGAACTTTTCCCTTTTCTTTTGTTGTTTTACTTTCTCTCTTGATTTTCTGTTTAGTCTAGATAGTTGCCGAGTTTGTGAATTGGTAGTTGACATCCAATCCCCGTGGATACGATAAACCGGTCTTACCACCGTATTACTTGCACGACTGGGTATACTTGCCCAGATTCGTCAACAATCACGGCTAGGCCGTGATGGTCTCTGTCTTCCAGGGTCTTCAGGCTCTCGCAAGGCGAGAAGCCTCTCGCGTGGCGAATTTCAGTTTTGGCTCCATCCTGAGTTTGAATGATCGCGAGGCGAACTGTGATTGGCGAGGAGTGTCAGCATGTATGACTGTTGCTGTTTTGCTGATCTTCAGGCTCGCGAGGCGAGCATCCACTCGCGGGGCGAGTATCTTCAGAATGGAAATTTCCACTGTTTCTTGACTTTCCTTGACTCTCGGAGCTTCACTTCTAACCTGAAATAATAAAAAGAAACAAAAAGCGTAATTCTATTCAAAATAGACTAAAAACTACTAAAAATTCCTAGAACGAGTCAAAGTTTACTTAGGAACAAAACAAGGCAAAATTTGGGCGAAAACGAGATTGAACTCGAATAATTAGCGTAGAAACCACAGTCCATCTAGTTATAAAACTAGATAAGCCAGAGGCTTATCAAGGAGCAATGCATCTTTCAAAGTGCTTATTCCGAAAAAGGAGAATCCAGTTGGTTTGAAAGAATATAGGCCAATTTCCTTGGTAGGATGCATATACAAAGTGTTGGCTAAGCTACTTGCAGAGAGGTTGAGTAGAGTAATGACATCTATTATATCAACCAACCAAACTGCTTTTCTGAGGGGGAGAAATATCCTTGATGGTGTGGTGGTCTTAAATGAGATCCTGGATTAAGCAAAAAAGAAGGGGAACCCGTGTATGATTTTCAAGGTGGATTTTTGAGAAGGCCTGCGACTCAGTTAGTTGGGAGTTTCTTAACTATATGATGTCTAGGATGGGTTTTGATGCCAAATGGAGAGCATGGATAAACACTTGTCTTCAAACTGCTTCGGTCTCAGTTTTGGTAAATGGAAGTCCTACTAGGGAGTTTAAGATGTCTAGAGGGAATAGACAAGGAGACCCGATGGCCCCTTTTTTGTTTCTCATAGTGACCGAAGGATTACATGGGCTTATTCGGTGTGCTGTGGAGACGAATGTATTTAAAGAGTATGTTGTCAGAGGTAGAGACGAAGATTTTGGAATATCACACATTCCGTATGCGGATGATACGGTTTTGGTGGGAGAATTCTCTGTAGCAAATGCTCGGGCTATAAAGGCCATTCTCAGGAATTTTGAATTGGCATATGGGATAAAGGTTAATTTCCATAAAAGCGGTCTTATTGGCATTAAGGCAAATCAAGGATCAATTCAGCATGCTGTATACATTTTAAATTACAGGATTGGTTCGTTACCTTTCAAGTTTCTTGGCATATTGGTTGGTGCGAATCCTAGGAGGTCTGCCACGTGGGAGCCATTGATCAAATCCTTACAGAAAGGATTGCGAGGGTGGAGGAATAAATTTCTATCTTTTGGAGGCAGATTCATACTCATTAATGCAGTCTTATCAAGTCTTACGGTATATTATCTCTCATTCTACAAAGCACCAAAAAAGGTTTTGAACAAAATGATTCAAATTCAACGTAGTTTTTTTTTTTTGTGGGGGGGGGGGGGTGAGGAATGTGTTGGAATCAAAGTGGCTCTGATTTATTTAATCTCTAGGTTTTGATGTTAACAAAAGGATTAAATTTGCTTGGCAAAGTGTTAGTTGAGATCTAACAAGTGAGTTCAGTTTATGCAGGAATATCAAAAATAATATAAGGTATACAATGCTTGGACTCTTGTGAAGAATCACCCGTCCAAAGGTTGTTTAAATTGTACCATATTTAATCGTTAAATAGATGGCTAACTAAAAATCAATAGACGTCCATAGTAGCCACGTCAGCAGACGCGTGCTCTCCTCAAGACTCAAGTAGACATCCATAGTTCCTAACTAAAACTCAGTAGGCGTCCATAGTGCCACGTCATTGGACAGAGTTTCTCTAAGGACTTAGCAAGTCCAAAGACTTGTGTGGACGAGCGCTTCTACCACATCAGTGGACGAGCAAAATAAAAACCTTGTGTAGACGAGTTCTAAAACTAAGTGTCAGTAGATGGTTCTACATCTTCTATATCTTTACTACCTTGAATATGATTTAATGCAATCTGGACCACATTGAAATTATTTCAAATGATTGATATTTTTTTCAAAGGAATATATGTTCTTTATAATTGTTAACACCTTGCTTCTTTGTGATAAAATTCATAGTACTATCAAGGAAATACAAAAAGAAAATAGTACAATTGAAATTGCAAAACAATCTGTACGATGACATCTTTATTGTTGGACAAAAGCTGGGTTATACCCAAAGGAGGAAAGAAAGTTTTTAAGGTACAATTGCTCAGAACATTGAGCCTCCAGTTTGTGATTTTCTGATAACCAATGATGCTTTTCAACACGGCCAAAATCAAGCTATCAGTCTCAACGGATATCATGCATTTAATGCTATCTATTGAAAATGACTAAACAATTTGAACAAATTTCTGTTGATGTGAAGAAAGTATATGTTTACACAAGAGGAATCTATGCTCTATATATAGAGGCAAAGAAGGAAAACAGAAACAGAATTCTGTTATGATAAACAGACCAGAAAAACAGAAAAAAATGGGAAAGCTGAGCACTAAGACAGATACACCCCTAAGATGCTTATCCATACAATGGCTAGAACAACTACAATGATCAACAATACTGATCCTCAAAAACTAATACAAACTAATATGATAAGCATCCAATTAGAGTCCTATCTTAATACTCCCCCTCAAGGAGCAGTGTGAGGACCTTGAACACTAACCTTGGACAACAACTCTTGAAAATGTTTTGCTCCTAGAGCCTTAGTAAATATATCTGCTTCCTGTTGCTTTGTGTGCATGTATTCTGTTCTGATAACTCCATTTTGTATGTGTTGTCTGATGAAGTGACAATCCACTTCAATGTGCTTTGTCCTTTCATGGTAGACAGGATTGGCAACCAGATGTATGGCTGCTTGATTATCACAGAAGAGTTTTGTAGCTGATTTGCAAGGAACCTGTAAAGTTCTGAGAAGCCCTTGAAGCCATATGATCTCACTAGCAGCATAGGCCATTGCCCTGTACTCTACCTCACTGGATGACCGAGATACAGTTGTTTGCTTCTTGGTCTTCCACGAAACAGGAGCTGAACCCAATTTCATTAGGTAGCCAGTTATAGATTTTCTGGTCAGAGGGCAGGAAGCCCAGTCAGAGTCACAGTATGTTGTCATCTCTAGATCATTGTCTCTTGGCAGCAAAATTCCTTTATCTGGAGTCTGTTTCAAATACCTAAGAACCCTTAATGCAGCATCCCAATGTCCTTGCCTTGGGGCCTGCATAAACTGACTTAAAACATGCACAGAATATGTCAGATCTGGTCTTGTAATTGTTAAGTAAATCAACCTACCGATGAGCCTTCTATATTGTGAAACATTTGAATAAAACTCACTTTGGTCTAGAGCCAACTTGTGGTTCTGTTCCAAAGGAAAAGAGGCAGGCTTGCAAGCCAGCATGCCACACTCAGTGAGGATATCTAATGTGTATTTTCTTTGGCACAGAAACAACCCCTCTTTACTCTTAGCTAATTCAATTCCAAGGAAATATTTAAGTGCTCCTAGATCTTTCATATGGAAGCAAGCACTCAGATGCTCCTTAAAAGCATTGCAGGAATCATTATCATTACTAGTTATGATCAAGTCATCAACATAAACTAACACAACTATAAAGCTAGTGCCTTGTGTGTAAGTGAACAGACTATGATCTAATTGAGATTCAATGAAACCATAAGAAATAAGAGATTTAGAGAGTTTGGAGTACCAATTTCTTGAGGCTTGTCTAAGGCCATAGAGGGATTTTCTCAATTTACAAACCAAACCTTCTTCAGAAGCTTGATAACCTTGTGGTAGATCCATGTAAACTTCCTTATCCAGATCCCCATGCAAGAAAGCATTACTCACATCCATTTGATGGAGTTGCCACCCCTTTGCCACAACTATGGTTAAGACACACCTAATGGTTGTCATCTTTGCCACGGGGGAAAAGGTCTCATTATAATCCTCTCCCTCTATTTGTGTGTAGCCCTTTGCAACTAACCTAGCCTTATACTTCTCTATTTCTCCAGTAGACTTGTACTTGATCTTAAAGACCCACTTACAACCTACTGTTTTCTTACCCTTAGGGAGCTTGATTAGTTCCCATGTCTCATTTTCTTCCAGAGCCTTAATTTCTAATTCCATTGCATCCCTCCATTCCTTTTTCTGGCTTGCTTGAGCATATGATCTAGGTTCTTGATGCGTGATAGCAGCAAGGTATGCAAGATACCTTTTGGAGTAATGTGAATTGTCCAGAAAATCAGAAATGGGGTAGACTACTCCCTGTTTAGTTGAACCAGTTATGGTGGAGGCTTCTTGAGAGGCTGTGTGAACATAGTAATCCTTCAAATATGCTGGTGGCTGTCTGGTCCTAGGTTGTGCAGGGATTGGTTCCTGATACAAAATATCATGCACCCCCTCACTGTGAACCTCAGTTTCTGGTTCAGCAGGCATGTGTGTGGTAACATCTACCTCATGTTCAGATTCATCTTCCCTTGACTGGTCAGACTCATTATTGTTCTGTGGTTCCTCTTCATCATAGAAGCGTGGTACTTGTTCATCACTGCTACTGCAGTGATTCTCAGTGCTGGTTCCTGTACTAGTCATAAAAGGAAAGACATTTTCATAGAAAACAATATCTCTAGAGACCATGAAATCCTTGGTTTTTAGGTTATAAACCTTCCAACCCTTTTGACCAATGGGGTATCCAACAAAAATGCATTGTTCAGCTCTTGCATCAAACTAATCTCTATTCTTGGATGCATTTCTGAAATAACATAGGCAGCCTAGAGTTCTCATGTGCTCATAAGAAGGAGGTTTGTTAAACAACATCTCATAGTGAGTTTTCCCTTTATTAGCAACAGTAGGAGTTCTATTTATGATATATGTGGCTGCAAGCACACATTCTCCCCAAAATTTCAAGGGGAGGTTCCATTGAAACCTTAGAGCCCTAGCCACATTGAGGATATGCCTATGCTTCCTCTCAACCCTTCCATTTTGCTGGGGTGTGGCTATACAAGAAGTCTCATGAGAGATTCCTTCTTCTTCAAAGAATCTTCTCATAACAGAATTCGCAAATTCTGTTCCATTATCACTCCTAACACATTTGATTTTCTTATTAAACTGAGTCTTCACCATATTATGGAAATTCATAATGATCTTACTTGTTTCAGTTTTCTCCTTCATTAAGAAAGCCCAAGTCCCTCTAGAATAATCATCTACAATAGTTAAGAAGTAACAAGAACCATTATGGGAAGGAGTATGGTACTTTCCCCATAGATCACAATGAATAAGATCAAATGCCTCACTAGCTTTATTATTACTTTGACTAAAATTCAATCTACATTGTTTAGATCTATGACAGATGTCACAACAATCTATTTTGCTAAAATTGAAGGTACTGTTAAGAAAAGGGAAAATACACTGCAGTGCCTTATTGGAAGGATGCCCCATCCTCTTATGCCAAAGATTGGTGAGATCCTTTCCAACTGCCAGGGAAGAGCCATCCACCATTCCTTTGATCATGTAAACTCCATCTTGAAGCTCACCCAGTCCAATCAACTTCATTGAGTCCTGGTCCTGGATTTCACAATAATTCATATTATAAGTAACTTTGCATTTTAGGTCATGTGTCAATTTATGTATAGAAACAAGATTGCAATTAAAACTAGGAACATAAAGGACATCATGCAATATTATATCTCTATTTAGATGGTGAGTTCCCATCTTATCTACAATAATAGTATCACCAGTAGGCACAATTATTCTAAAAGGTTTCTCTTTCTTCCTTACTTCCTCTAGGAGAGTGAAGATGTGGGTCATGTGGTGTGAAGCACCACTGTCTAGAACCCAATTCAGCCCTTTAATTGTTCCTGCATTACCCGCCATATCATCATGGTTCATAAGAGTGCCATGAAGGGCATGTCCTTTAGCATTCTGATTGTAATCCTTTGCCTTTTCTCCTTCTGCACAGGCTTGATGAACAACATTACTCTGCCCAGAATTTCTATTTGTGTTTCTCTGTGACCTCTTGAAATCCCAATTAGGTGGGTATCCCACAATTTCAAAGCATTTTGCCTTGATATGCCCTGTCTTGCTGCAGTGATCACATTTCGGCCTTGGTCCATCTCTGAATCTCTGCTTGTTGTTGTTTGAGTAGAAGGCCGAGGCGGATTCATTCTTGATGTTCCTTTCCCTTTCTGCTTGGAATCTTGATTCCTCTCTCAGTATGTGATTAAAGGTTGTACGTAGAGAGGGCATGGGATCAGAATTGAGAATTGTAGCCTTGATGTGAGCATGCGATCCACTGTCAATGCTTCCAAGGAAAAGATGGACTCGGTTCTCCTCCTCTCTTTGGGTCAGGGCCTTCGATGCTCCACAAGTGCACTCCGGCAAGGGTTGGAGCTCGCTGAGTTCATCAAGATACCCCTTGAATTGGGTATAGAAGTCTTTGATATTCATTCCCGATTCTTGTTGAATCAAGCATAGAGTGCGCCATAGTTGGTGAACCCTGGGAGCATTTCTTTGTGCGAATCTTTCCTCAAGATCATCCCACATCTCTTTCGCAGTGGTCGCATGCGAAATGCTAGCATGGAGTTTGGGATCGACCGAATTCAAGATCCAGGCCAACACCATAGAATCCGCCTTGTCCCAGCTCCCAAAATCCTTAGCGTTTGAATCAGGCTTTGTAATTGATCCATTGATGAACCCTAGCTTTGTTTTAGCACGCAAGGCTGTCTTCATCGATCTTGCCCAGGTTCTGTAATTGTCGCCATTGAGGACTGAAGCAACCAAAGGGATTCCTGGATTATCAGAAGCATTCAGCAAGAAAGCTGGATTAGGTGGATTCTCATTCACGACACCTTTTCCACTATCAGAGGCATGATCTTCCTTCTCTGATTTCTTGATCTCATTCCCAGAATCATCATCCCGCTGTGATGCCATATTGAAAATGACTAAACAATTTGAACAAATTTCTATTGATGTGAAGAAAGTATATGTTTACACAAGAGGAATCTCTGCTCTATATATAGAGGCACAGAAGGAAAACAGAAACATAATTCTGTTATGATAAACAGAACAGAAAAACAGAAAAAAAAATGGGAAAGCTGAGCACTAAGACAGATACACCCCTAAGATGCTTATCCATACAATGGCTAGAACAACTACAATGATCAACAATACTGATCCTCAAAAACTAATACAAACTAATATGATAAGCATCCAATTAGAGTCCTATCTTAATACTATCTCTATAACGGGACTATTCAAATAACCGTTGAAGATTTACAAGAGAATTTGAAGACCACTATATATAAAAGGTCTCAAGCATTGAAGAATAACTTTTGCCATTTGAACATTTGCAAGATATTCAAATCTCATATTCCCTTTGTAAAGCAAAAGTCTGTAATTCTTAAAGATTGAATATTTGTGAAAATATTCAGTAGATCTTAAACCTTCATACCCTCACATATAGTGAGTTAGAAAGATCTTAGAGGTGTAGAATACTTGTTGTAGAATCTGAAGTTGACACAGGGAAACACAAGAAGGGGGGTTGAATTGTGTTTCTTAACAGATTTTCGAAAAAGTATTTTCTCAAACCCTTTACAAGCAAAACAATAAACAACACACAAACAGGACAACATTTTTGAAGAGTTAATAAACTCAGATTCAGAACCCCACAGTGAGTATAAATAAAAACTATAAAAGATAAAGGTTTAGAAGAATCACGCAAGTGTTTTATCCTGGTTCACTCTTTTCCAACCAAGAGTTACGTCCAGTCCCTTCTACCTGAAGGATTTTCTCCACTATAATCCAATAGCTTTACAAGTATTCAACACCTCTTCAAGCTACAAGTATTCTTTCTCTACCAAGCCTCTTCAGGCTCTAAATCTAACAAAGATATTTAAAGCTTTGATCTAAGAACTCACTATGTGTGAGGATTTGAAAGTTTAAGATCAACAAGATTTACAAGTAAACTTGTGTTACAATTTCAACAGAGTTTTTGCACTTTGATATCAGAGCTTGTTTTACCGCGTATATCTATATATTGAATCTCTGTCTGTTTTCTCCTTGAAGTTCTTCAAGTATATATATAGCTGAAGTGTTTCTCTGTCTTGATCTTCTTCAACGGTCTTCAAATTGTTTCCGTTTAGACTTAGCATTAAATGCTTGGATCCATTGAGACTGATAACTTGATATGCTTCACTGAGAAGTGGTTTTGTTTAACAGATGAATGCTCAAATTAGAACTGTCACTTCTCTATTGTACCAAAGGTTGCTTTCTGACTTACCATCTTTGTATTGATCTTTACAACAATGTATTTTGACAGAGTACAAATGTTTATGGTTTTGATGGTACGAAGTTCTTTTATCCAAGAGATAAAGATTTTATACAAAAGAAGCATCAAGGTAAAAGACATATATTCTTTGAATTAAATAAGCAATCATTTGAAATAAATACGTTTAAGCTTAGACTGGTTCACGTCTTAACACTAGTGGACACGCAGGTTTTTAGACAAGCAAGATTTACTTATCAGTGAGACGGGCTCGTCTACTAATAATGCATCTACATACTTTGGCCTAGTCCAGAGAGATGGACTTGCTATCCTTAAGAGCACGTCGGCTAATGTGGCAGAAGCGCTCGTCCACTAAAATGGTAGATGCGCTCGTCTACTAATATGATAGAAGCGCTCATCTACTAAAGTCTTTGGACTTGCGAAGTCCTTAATGAGAAGCTCCGTCCAATGACGTGGCATATAGAGCTCGTCTACTAGGTTACTTTGTGTTTTAGTAACACTTCTCCCTTAGTTAACTCTATGACCTCGTCTATTCTTATTTTAATGATCTCGTCTACCATAAAGCTAAAGACTAAGAATTTTACCAAGAATTGTAGACTGGTCTAGAGGTTTGAACTAGAATCTGTAGATTCCATATTTTAAATTTTAGTTCCTCTGACTCGCATAAAGTAATCCCTGCATACTTATAACAAACAAGTTAGATCTTTGACAAATACTTTGCCATACAAATTTAACCTTTTTGTTAACATCAAAACTTAAAAGATTATTTTAATCCAAAACCACTTTGGTTATAACCATCTCCACCTTTTTGATGATGACAAAAACCAATTAAATTTGAGTGAGCAAAGTCTAAGAGAGCTATAGAGCTCCCCCGAAGACAAATCATTCAAACTTAAAGAGTAAAACAGATTAGTGATGTCGCGTAAGTCAACGCGCTCGTGCGATTCCGGCAAGTGTACCGGATTGCCGTCAAGTAATAAAAGATATCGAACCCACAGAGACTGTGTTCTCGAATTGCAATCGGTTTTCGAATTGAGTGAATCTGGACTTTGTAAAGGGTTTTGAAAAATGTTTGAATTTGAAATTGAAATGATAAACAAACAAAAAAAACAAATGTTTTTGGGGTTTTCGATTTAAACGAATTCCTAGGGATTTGGGTTACCTTTGAGGTTGTTTATGTTGCTAATCTGATTTACCTTGGTTGATTACCGAAATTGCCTTGAAGGCGAGTTTATCCTCTAATAGCTTAAGCTCCCTCTCGGGTTACAAAAGCCGTGCCCAATTGACCCGACCCCTACTCTCGTGGTAGTCGATCCCAGATTGGACCCTTTATGCTTCGTGACAACTCGTTGCTCCTCGAGGGACGGCTTCTAACTCTCGTGATTTCAGTCCCAAGTCTGACTTCTATAGGTCCGACACCCAAGTTCACCGCTAGGTTCCTCCTTGATATGTCTCAGTCATGCAAATAACCTAAGTTCACCGCTAGGTTCCTCCTTAGATCATCCACATCTCACAAACCAACTTCCGCCGGGCTTTACGAGTGGAATACCCTAGAAATCCTAAGTTCACCGCTAGGTTCCTCCTTAGAACATCTACGTCACGCAAATAAGCGGTTGCCGAAATTTATGAGTGAATAACACACTAGAAATCAGATCTAAAGCAAATTGTAATTAACAAAGAGTTTACATCAAATTTACATCATAAACAAACTTGGGCAGAGCCCTAATCCCTAGAAACTATGCTACTACTCACGCCTTGCCATGGAGATGACAAGCATGATTATAAATAACATGAAAATACAAAAATCAGAGAAGAGAAGAGAAGAGAAGAGGAGAAGAGAGATCTAAGCCTAGAGTCCTAGTTGTTATGGATGATCCAATCTCTCTGTATCTGATGCCTTGGTCCATATTTATAGAAATGGGGAAGTTAGAGTCCCAAACCAACTCAAAATCTGATCTATTTCGGTTTCTTCAGGTCCAAGTAATGCGCGTCACGGCCGTGATGTCCATCACGGCCAGGCCGTGACGGTCTCTGCCTCTGGTTGCTTTGCAAAATCCGGTCTCTCGCGGGGCGAGAATGATGATGCTCGCGACGCGAGCCCTCTGTTATGGCCGTGAAGAATTTTACGGCTGGGCCGTGATGTGCTCCGACTTGTGGTGGTTTTGGGTCACGGCCGTGATGGCTATCACGGCCAGGCCGTGATGACTCGACTTGAGCCTTTCTTCTTTTTCAGTTTTGCTCGATCATGGCGTGATGGGCATCACGGCTAGGCCGTGATGGGCTCTGTTTGGCTCATTTTCTTCAGTTTTAAAGCTCCATCTTCATCCAAACTTCATCATGGTTGATCTTGAGCAATTTACCCTTTATATCTGCAAAACAACACACGAAAACCGCCTTACCCGTTCCAAAGGAAAATTAACCTAAAATCTAATAAAAATATGCCTAAACTTCATGAAAATGCATGCAAAATGATGGACAAAGATGAGGTGGAATCACACTCATCAAATCACCCCAAGCTTAAAACTTTGCTTGTCCTCAAGCAATTACTCAGGCCATAAGATATAAATCATTCAGAGCATGGATAGTGAACTAAGAACCCTAGAAGCTAATCCAAGTAATAGGCATTTTTAATAAGCACTCAAGAGATAATCAAGTTCAAGTCCAATTAGAAGCTTAGGTTCTTCAAGTTCATGTTCTCACTGATTTGGGCACTCATCTCACCTCACTCAAGTGTTTTAGGGTTTATTGACAATTCACTCAATTTCCTCAAGGAAAGTATTTTACCATAGGCTTGACTATTAACCAAATCTCTACTTTATTTATGAAAACACTTAAGAATCAAGAGGTCTTTTCCTTTGGTTGTAATGTGGCCTTGGGATTTATTGTAAGGTGGGAAAATCAAGGAAAGGGAATTTCAAGAAGGCTAGACAGATTATCAAACATTACAAAGTATGACACCTTCTAAAATACCTTTTGGGGGCTTTGATTTACTTGTCCACCTTTCTTCCTTCTATTATTTTTTTTTCTTTTTCTTTTTCTTTTCATTTCTCACTTTCTTTGTCATACCATTCTCCATTTTTTTCTGTTTATTTCATTTTTATTTGTTTGGAGAAGGGGAGATTTATAGCTCAAGAGAAATATTTTCATCCCATTCTTTTTCCAACTACCATTTTGCCCTTTTTTGTAATACTTTAAAAGTTGACTTACCAATGTTTATTTATCAAAGTAATTCAAGGTACCAAGAAAAGTATTTTATCTTTAGGCTCAAAATTGGGCAACTAAGGGGTAGCATTTATCATTCAAAGCTCGGGAGGCCGGAAAAATACCTAGTGCCTCAATCATTTCCAAAAATGTTTTCAGAAATTTTTAAGTTTTGAAATGGTTTCAAGTCAAGTTCTAGAAAATACAGTCCAAAAGGAATTACAACACTCTAGCACAAGAAATGGGGTAGATTTAGTGGATACCCCCTTTTGGCTCAAAATCTTACATTTAGTAGTTCAAAAATCAGTGAGGTACACAAGTTTAAGGAACCACATGCTAATTATCAACTATCCAATGACTATCTCAAGAAATTTCATTTTTAGCCATATCACAAGAATAATGAAAAATTGGGTTCAAAATTCACTATCTCAATTCATTTGGCTCCAAGTTCTCACAATCGGATGCATGTTCTAAGTGAGGGGCAATCTAGAGAATGTGATCATACCAATCTATGCCTCTGAAAATGCAATATGAATGCAACAATGCAAATGCAAAAATAAATACCCCTACCCCAAGCTTGATTACTTACATTGTTTCCAATGTAAATAATCAAGTCGGAGAGAGGAGAAAAATGGAACAACTTACCGAGTCGGTAGCGGGTGTTGGCTTCACATTCCAGTCAAAACTTGGGTAGAAATTTTATCACGGCCGTGAGGCTTATCACGGGCAGGCCGTGATCGCTTTTCGGTCCTCGGGAGTTGCCCTGTCACGGCCGTGATCTACATCACGGCAGGCCGTGATGCTCTCGGCCTTGGCATCCTACTCATCACGCCCGTGATGGTTGTCAACTGCCAGGCCGTGATCCTTTCTGTGCTCTTGTTTAGTTCATCACGGCCGTGACCACTGTCACGGCCAGGGCGTGATGGCCTCTGACTTTATCTTTTTTATGCTCTTCTTCTCTTTCTTAACCTGAAAACACTAGACAAACCTATTAATGATATTTTTGCCTCTTGATCTTCTCAAATTATTCAAGAGGTTAATTCAAAAACAAAAGGAAAAAGGGAAAGAAAACTTGGGTTGCCTCCCAAGAAGCGCTTATTTATGGTCTTAAGCTTGACCATACTTAAATCAACCGGGGTCGGCTGGGCGTAGAAGTGCAGGCACACTTCTCTTCCAAGGAACTCCTTCAAAAAGCCGTTTCTGCTCATACGGCCGATAATGCTTCCGTTTCGCTCTTTTCTCTCGGAGTTTCCTAGCTTTCCTTTCTCCTGGCGGAAGTTTTGTTTCTGCATGGACAGCAACTCCAACTCCATCACTGCTGGGTGCATCATTAGCCTTGCATATCTTCGGAGTTGCTTCCATGTTAAGTTCTTTCTCTACCGCTGGAGTCTTTACATCAATTCTGCACACATGGCTCTCAAAAGGAGGGTTGTTACAAGAGTTAGTCAACTGAAAATTTACCCTACCTTCCTCTACATTTAGAGAGAGTTTGCCATTCCTTACGTCTATTACTGCTCCAGCGGTTGCCAAGAATGGCCTTCCTAAAATGATGGGGAATTTAGAATTCCCTTTCATGTCCAATACCAGGAAGTCGGTAGGGATGAGAATTTTCCCTACCTTTACGAGGAACATTCTCTAGTCCGCCTAGAGGAGTCCTAGTTGAGCCATCCGCAATTTGTAAGGGGAATTTGAATGGTCTCAACTCTTTGCTTCCCAACCTTTCCATGATAGTGAGGGACATCAAGCTCGTGCTAGCCCCTAAGTCACATAAGGCTGGGTTTATTTGCACTTGTTCAATCGAGCAAGCGATGGAGAAACTACTGGGTCTTTCGGTTTAGTAGGCATTTTAGTCTCTACATCTACTTGCTTTTTCCTTACCAACCTTCGTGGGAAAGGTATCGGGGTTGGTACGGTGGTGGAGGGACGTACTTTGGTTCCGGATCTTCATCTTCGCTCATGTCCTCCTCTGGTTCCACCTCCATTTCAGCTACCCCCACCCCAAGCTTATCATCCCTCAAGTGTATGACATTGCAATGCTCATTGGGATTTGCTTGGGTTGCCCCCAGGAATGTACCCTTAGGTCTCGAGTACGAGATGGCTTGTTGGGCAATCTGGGTTTCTAGCATCTTGTTATGAGTTGCTAAGTTGTCTACCTTAGATGCTAGCTCTTTTATTGCTTCACCCACTGCCCTTCCTTGTTGTCTAAACTCCTCATTCTGTTTTGTCTGAGTTTCAACAAAACTTTCAAATAAAGTCTCGAGTTTAGATCTTTGCACCGAGGATACCTGTCTTGCTCTCTTATTACCTTGACCCTCTTGGAACTCATGATTAAGCGTGTTGCTGTAGTTGCCGTAGGAGAGGTAAGGGTTGTTTCTTCTTTGATTGTAGGGATTTGGGGGAGCATAGTTGGGCAGCTTCGGGTTAGTATCGTAGTAGTTGTTACAAGAGTTCACTTGCTCACCCGAAGCGCCGGATCCATGTGGGCATCCCGTCATGTCATGTCCCTGCATTCCACAAATCTCACAAACAAGGTTAGTAGCACCTAATGCACTCACATTAGCTCTTTCAAGCCTATCAAAACGTTTATTAAGTGAGTATATTTTTGACATAATAAGATCTGTGCTATTTACTTCAAACTTACCCCCCGAAATCTTGTTCGGGTTATTACCTCTTTCGGATCCCCATTGATGGTAGTTGGTGGCGACATTCTCGATGATGCTGAATGCCTCAGTGAGAGGCCTATTCATAAACGCTCCACCGGCTACAGAATCTAGTGACACCTTCGAAGAGTAGTCCAATCCGTTATAGAAGGTGTGCACTATTAACCACCTCTCGAGTCCGTGATGTGGGCACGACTCCAGCAGTCCCTTGTATCGATCCCAAGCTTCCGATAATGATTCTCCGTCTTTTTGGAAGAAGCCGGTGATCTGGGTTCTTATGTAGGCTGTCTTGGATGGAGGGAAGAATTTCTCCAAGAACGCCTGCTCCAATTGGTCCCAAGTAGTCAAAGTGTTAGCGGGGATTTGCTTAAGCCAGGCCTTCGCCTTTCCAGTGAGAGATGAGGGGAACAATCTCAAACGCACAACATCGACTGAGGCTCCATTAATCCTGATTGCGTCGGTGAACTCTAAGAATGTTTCTATATGATCGGTCGGGTCCTCCGAAGGCAATCCTCCGAATTGATGTTGCCTAATCTTGTTGATTAGCATAGGCGGTATGGTATAGTTTTCCGCCTCAATCTCTGGCCTTGCAATCCCAGTTCGCAAGCCTCTCACATTTGGGGCTGCGTAGTCCTTCAAAGGTTTTGTATCCGGTTGATTCGCCATGAGTGGAACGGGACTCAACCTTTCTCCCTCTCTTTGTAGTCTTCTACGTCTGTGGAAGGTCCTCTCGATCTCCGGATCAATCTCACTAAGGCTCCCAAGACTTAGAGATCTTTGCATATAACACACAGAGAGATGGATACAATAGAAGGAAAAGAAATTTTTTTTATTTTTTTTTATTTTTTTATTATTTTTTTTTTATATTTCAGAAATAAAAATCAAATAAAAAAAGGAAAAGGTCCAGAAAAATCAATTCAAAATTTGAATTGAGATTCGAAAAGGCACAGTCCTCGGCAACGGCGCCAAAAACTTGATGTCGCGTAAGTCAACGCGCTCGTGCGATTCCGGCAAGTGTACCGGATTGCCGTCAAGTAATAAAAGATATCGAACCCACAGAGACTGTGTTCTCGAATTGCAATCGGTTTTCGAATTGAGTGAATCTGGACTTTGTAAAGGGTTTTGAAAAATGTTTGAATTTGAAATTGAAATGATAAACAAACAAAAAAAACAAATGTTTTTGGGGTTTTCGATTTAAACGAATTCCTAGGGATTTGGGTTACCTTTGAGGTTGTTTATGTTGCTAATCTGATTTACCTTGGTTGATTACCGAAATTGCCTTGAAGGCGAGTTTATCCTCTAATAGCTTAAGCTCCCTCTCGGTTACAAAAGCCGTGCCCAATTGACCCGACCCCCTACTCTCGTGGTAGTCGATCCCAGATTGGACCCTTTGCGTTCGTGACAACTTGTTGCTCCTCGAGGGACGGCTTCTAACTCTCGTGATTTCAGTCCCAAGTCTGACTTCTATAGGTCCGACACCCAAGTTCACCGCTAGGTTCCTCCTTGATATGTCTCGAGTCATGCAAATAACCTAAGTTCACCGCTAGGTTCCTCCTTAGATCATCCACATCTCACAAACCAACTTCCGCCTAGGGCTTTACGAGTGGAATACCCTAGAAATCCTAAGTTCACCGCTAGGTTCCTCCTTAGAACATCTACGTCACGCAAATAAGCGGTTGCCGAAATTTATGAGTGAATAACACACTAGAAATCAGATCTAAAGCAAATCGTAATTAACAAAGAGTTTACATCAAATTTACATCATAAACAAACTTGGGCAGAGCCCTAATCCCTAGAAACTATGCTACTACTCACGCCTTGCCATGGAGATGACAAGCATGATTATAAATAACATGAAAATACAAAAATCAGAGAAGAGAAGAGAATAGGAGAAGAGAGATCTAAGCCTAGAGTCCTAGTTGTTATGGATGATCCAATCTCTCTGTATCTGATGCCTTGGTCCATATTTATAGAAATGGGGAAGTTAGAGTCCCAAACCAACTCAAAATCCGATCTATTTAGGTTTCTTCAGGTCCAAGTAATGCGCGTCACGGCCGTGATGTCCATCACGGCCAGGCCGTGATGGTCTCTGCCTCTGGTTGCTTTGCAAAATCCGGTCTCTCGCGGGGCGAGAATGATGCTCGCGACGCGAGCCCTCTGTTATGGCCGTGAAGAATTTTACGGCTGGGCCGTGATGTGCTCTGACTTGTGGTGGTTTTGGGTCACGGCCGTGATGGCTATCACGGCCAGGCCGTGATGCACTCGACTTGACCTTTCTTCTTTTTCAGTTTTGCTCGATCATGGCCGTGATGGGCATCACGGCTAGGCCGTGATGGGCTCTGTTTGGCTCATTTTCTTCAGTTTTAAAGCTCCATCTTCATCCAAACTTCATCATGGTTGATCTTGAGCAATTTACCCTTTATATCTGCAAAACAACACACGAAAACCGCCTTACCCGTTCCAAAGGAAAATTAACCTAAAATCTAATAAAAATATGCCTAAACTTCATGAAAATGCATGCAAAATGATGGACAAAGATGAGGTGGAATCACACTCATCAATTAGCAGCAACATATAACGGTTTTAACATATCAGATCAGTCATGTTGAAAACATAGTATCAGAGTTAACTATTTTAACAGAGCTTATAAGTCCAAACACATATAGCAAAATCAGATCATATTAAGCACAAGTATGCAGCAAAATAGTATACATGTGAAAACAGATATGTATAACCAAAAACTGAAAATTTAATTTCTTCTATATCCTTGCTCCCCCTTTTTTGTCATCAGACAAAAAGGAATCAGGAGTGGACCATCATTGTCAATATAAAGGAATAAAAGAAGGCTAAGAAGTGGGTGGAGGTGGTGAAGGAGGGTTCTGGCTTGATAGAGGTGGATGAGGTTGAGTTGGCAGATTGTGACTCTGTTGAAAACTTTGCATAATGCTCATCATCTGGTTGATCATTACATTCGTTGGAGCCAAGGATTCTGCAACTTGCTCTCTCACTTGTTCCTTGACCTCAACCTTTACTCTCTCTTCTATAATTTTTCCAATTGTCTCTTCAAAGTTTGGAGGCAGTGAGGGCCTTGAACTTTCAGCACTGTCTTGAGCATGTGCTCGGCTTGGAACAGTGTCTAGAGCTCTGGAAGTTTGAGGGTGCTCATTAGGATGAATGACAGTCAGAGCCATTGGCTGAGAGGAGTGTTTCTCAGAAGTGCTTGGTCTAGGAACAGACTCAGTAACTTCCTCAACCTCAGCAACTGGTTGAACAGAGTCAACATCCATAGCAAGTCTTCGATTATTATTTCCTCATCAGTGTGCTCTGAAGGTGGAGATGGTGGTGGTGGTGAAGCAAAGGTGAGTACAGGAGGAGGCAGCTCTTTATCCCAGTGGACAGGGTCTTCTTCATAGACAGGACTGATGACAGGAATCCAAAGAGTGTCCTTGTAAATGAAGAATATGGCATTTGAGAGTCCACATTTGCCTCTAACTTTAGGAATTCTTCTCTTCTCTTCATCACATAGACCAGAAGAAGAAGCTTCCTTAGCACAATCCAGCATGTGATTTGCCCAAATGGCAAAAGCAGAATCTTGATCAATGTCTTCAACTGGTTGTGACAACCAGAAATTAATCATATTTGGATCATAAGGTTCAACAATATCAGGATTGATAAAGCAGAAACTGTCTTCTAGTTTCTTTGCAGTGCTCCTCTGTTTCTTCAGATCCTTGTCTTTGTTTAGATCTATCATTGGTAATCTTGGAGCAATCATATAGGGTCTGACACCAATCTTTGTCTTCTTCTTGGTGTGAAACAGCCAAGTTGGAGGGACAAAGTTTGCAGTCCTGACATATCTTGGTAATTCAAACTCATTTTGCAGGAAGGCATACATGAGGTGGTCCACAAGACTCACAGCTCTGTCATAAATACTTGGATGTTTGAAAGTCTCCCAAGAAGTTTCTCTGTCCAGAATGAATTTAGGTCTTCCTTCTGTTCTTAACCTTTTATAGATGATTGATGGAGCATTTGCTTTGCAATGGTCAGTTTCCCACACAGATATGATGTACCTGTTGACACCATCTATGAAAGGTTTGAAATGAGGGGATTTGATGAGGTTTGGGTAGATTTTTCTAGGTGGGAATTTTGTAGTGGAAGATGAGTAAGGGCAGGTCCAATGTGGTTGTGCAGAGTGAATGGAAGAGGATTGTTGTGGTTTGGCACATATGGAATGGTTATGTATTCTGGGTATTGTATGGACTTAGGTTCATACTCATATTCTGGTAAAGGATAGAAAGGTCTGGTTGAAACAGGTTCAGGTTCATGTTGATGGTAGATGATTTTCCAGTCTATTTTTACTTTGGCCCAGCTTTCAGCTTTGCCATCATAGAGAACTGAAGGGTGAGTATAAGGAAATTTGGTTCTAGGTATTTTGGGAAAAGGGGGCTCCAGGGTTAATCCCTACATCATCTGGTTGATTGAATCAGGGATCATCTGCAGGTATTATGGGTTGAAAGTGTGGTCTATTTGGTGAGGTTTTTATAGGTGAGTTTGCAGGTGAAGCTGTAGTGTGGGTATGTACACATCAGTGTCAACAACCATAGCAGCAGTACCAGTATCATCCCTACTTTCTAAACTCTCTACCAAGGCATTTACTGCTAATTGAACATGATCACTAGTAGAGACATTTACCACAGAAGTTTGAGGGTTGCCTTCTCTTGGTAGGAACAGAAACATCAGTAGCAACAACAACAATTTTCTGCTTCTTCAAAACAGCACTGATGGGGATACTGTCCTCATCATCCTCATCTTCATTATGAGAAAAGATCACATTCCTTGTTCTCTTTTGAGTTGGAGCAGGTTGAGGGGCAACAGTTTCAGGTTCCCTTATCACAATTCCAGCTGCAGGCTTTCTTGCATAAGGTTTCCTAACAGTAGTAGTCTTCTTTCTCACTGTTCTTTTCAGCTCTAGAACATTAGCATTGTTCTGCTCAACTTGTTCCTGTTTGATTTTCATCAATTCTTCTGTTTTGGTCAAGGCAGCAGCAGCATAAGTACTGAGATTCATATTGGCTATGTTCATCTTGCCAAAATCAGCAGCAGACATTCCTGCTTACATCCAAGTTGTATTCTTGCATCATCCCAAAGTTGAAATGATGTTTAGAAGCAAGGGTCAACTTGTCCACATTGAAGCCACCAGAAGAGGAAGCCATTGTTGAAGGTTTGAGAGCTAGGATTTGCAAGCAAGAAAACAGAGTACACTCGAGGGTTCAAAAGAGAAGATTGTGAAAGGTTCATCAGAGGAAAAGAGTATTACTTAAAAAGGTTTCGAATTTGAAGAGATTTCCATACTGATGCGGCGCAGGTTTATGAAACCATAAAAAGCTATTGATGGGATTGATGGAAATAACTGACTCGGCATAAGGATATTATTAAATATGTCTTGCACATAAATTAATGTAAATATAACAAAAGATAGCATAGACGAGCCTGATAAAACCATGCAAAGAATCAAAATACGCAACACTCACTGGACGCGCATGCAACATGTATTGGATGCACTCATGCAATAGACGTGCATGCAACATGCATTAGATGCACTGATGCAATAGACGTGCATGCAACATACATTGGACGCACTTATGCAATAGACGCAATCATTGGACACATAGTTAATCCACACAAATCATATTAAGATTTTTTCTAATAAATATGAATCTATCATACCTATATATACCTTTTGGTCTACCTTCTTATCTTTGTCATCTTTGTTCAGTATGGACGTCGGATGCATAGGGGTATTCATTGATTTGCAATCATCCATCTTAAACTTCTTTAGAAGTTCCTTTGTATATTTAGTTTGATGGATGTACACCTCGTCCACTGTTTACTTCACTTGAAGTCCAAGAAAGAATTTGAGTTCTCCCATCATACTCATTTCAAACGCTTTCTGCATAAGCTTAGAGAATTATTTACATAGAGATTCAATAGTAGCACCAAAGATTATGTCATCAACATATATTTGAACAACAATAAAACATGATTTATTGGATTTTCTAAATAAGGATGTATCAACCTTTCCTCTACTAAATCCATTGTCCATTAAGAATGAACTTAACCTTTCATACCAAGCTCTAGGAGCTTGTTTAAGAACATATAAAGCTTTCTTTATCTTATATACATGTTCAGGTTGGGTTTCACTTTCAAAACCCGGAGGTTGCATAACATATACTTCCTGACTAATAACACCATTTAAAAAGGCACTTTTTACATCTATTTGATATAACATTATATTATGATGTGCAAGCAAATGATAATAAGATGCGAATAGCCTCTAATCTAGCAACTGGTGCAAAAGTTTCAGTATAGTCTATACCTTCTTTCTCGAGAATAACCTTGTGCTACAAGTCTCACTTTATTTCTTACTACCTTACCATTTTCATCAAGTTTGTTTCTGTACACCCATTTGGTTCTAATAACTGATTTATCTTTTGGTAAAGGCACAAGAGTCCACACTTCACTTCTCTCAAATTGGTTCAGTTCTTCCTGCATTGCAAGAATCCAACCCTCGTCCAATAAAGCCTCGTCTACTGTCTTTGGTTCTAACTCACAGACTAAGGCAGAATCATCTTGTTCTTCGAATGTAGATATGGTTCTTAGATTATCATTAGGATTCCCAATGATTTGATCTTGTGAATGATAATTCCTGAAGTACCAAGATCTTTGAACAATTTCTTGTTGCGAGGTTGAAGCTTCTGACTCATGTTGTTGAAAGTCATCTACTTGATCATCAGGTTTGACATTTGCTTGAATTTCAGAGTCCTTGAGATTCAAATCTGCAATAGCTTCATCAAGCTCTACTCCAGTGATCTTCCCTTTCTGATTACCTCCAAAGGTAACTCAGTCACCATCCCTATGTTTAAGGTCTTGGAACATACACCCTTCTCCCGTCATATGACGTGAGCAACCACTGTCCAAGTACCAGGATGTCTGTTTCTTTCCTGTTGTTAAGCAAGTCTGCAACAGGTACAATCTTATCTCTAGGTACCCAAATTGACTTGGGTCCTTTCTTGTTATTAGTCACTGGACTAGCATGTTTAATATTCTTATAATGTATGCATCTAGATGTTATGTGACCACTTTTTCCACACACTTTATAGTAAGTGTTGGACGAGCATAGTTTAGTTTTGACATGTTGTGTTTGAGCTTTTGAGGTTCTATTATGCACATATGGTTTTGACTTTTTATAAGATGCTTCATGCTTTTCTTTGTCATAACCAAGGCTAGACTTATCATATGGTGACCTAGAGTAACTTAAAATTAAACTAAGCTTATCTGAGCCACCTACAAATTTAGACAGAGTGTCTGTCAGATATGTTATATCTTGTTTCAGTTTTACAACTTCACAGGAGACAGTTGGCTCACACTTGAGTTTGTCAGTTAGACTGACATTCTTTTATTTCAGTTTGTTATTTTCATTTACAAGACTTATTTTCTCCATGCAAACCCTATCAAATTCTTTAGATAGTTTTCAAAATTTCTTTTTAAGACTTCTATATTCATGAGACAAAATTGATGAACTATGCAATAATTCATCAAAAGCATCTTGAAGAATGGAAGGGTTAGAATCCATTACCTCAGCATTAGTGTATTCACTTTCTAATGATGTACCAGCCATGAGACAGATATTTGCCTCTTCCTCTGCTTCATTCTCTTAATCAGATGAAGACAGATCCAGATCCTTAGAGTCTTATTTTTCTTTAATGAACTTTTTGTTGAACTTCTTCCTTCTGAAACCACCTTTTTTTCTCCACATATGTTGAATCTTTCTGGAGATGAAAGACAGTTCATCCTCATCAGACCCTTCATCACTGTCAGAGGGGTCTGCTTCATCAGATGATTCCTTAGCTTTAAGAACTTTGGAATATCGAGCTAGCCTTCTTTGCCTTTAAGGCAATAGATTTTCCTTTTCTGAAACTTTCTTCTTCGTTGAGCTCAAGCTCATGAACTTTTAAGGATCCAAAGAGTTCCTCCAAAGTGAGAGTATTGAGGTTCTTTGCTTCCTGAGTAGCAGTGACCTTAGGTCTCCATTGTTTATATAAGCTCCTCAGAATGTTTCTGACATGATCTCTATTTTCATAGGTTTTTCCAAGAGATCTAATATTGTTGGTGATAGTTTGGAATCTTCCAAACATTTGATCTATAGTTTCATGCTCAGTCATTTAAAATAACTCATACTGATGAACCAGCATGCTTATTTTTGACTCCTTAACTTGGGATGACCCTTCATGAGTTAGGGCAAGAGTATCCCATATTTCCTTAGTAGTGTTACAGCTGTGGACTTTATCATGCTCATATCTGGTGATAGCACACATCAAATAGTGCTTAGCTTTGAGATTGAGTTGATGTTGATTTTTCTGCTCTTGAGTCCATTGAGCTCTAGGAATAGCAGCTCTAGCATCACCTCTTGGCTCAGTGTAGCCAGTTTCAATCAGCTCCCAGATGTCCACATTTTGTGCATCAAGAAAATCCATCATTCTCTTTTTCCAGTAGTCATAATCACTACCATCAAAGAGAGGAGGCCTGTTGATAGCATGTCCTTCTGTATCCATGCTTGTTGGATCGTACTCCCTCAACACTTGCTAGATGCTCAACCCTTTCGAGGCTGTGCTCTGATACCAACTGAAGTTGACACAGGGAAACACAACAAGGGGGGTTGAATTGTGTTTCTTAACAGATTTTCGAAAAAGTCTTTTCTCAAACCTTTTACAAGCAAAACAATAAACAACACACAAACAGGAAAACGTTTTTGAAGAGTTAATAAACTCAGATTCAGAACCCCACAGTTAGTATAAACAAAAACTATAAAAGATAAGGGTTTAGAAGAATCACGCAAGTGTTTTATCCTGGTTCACTCTCTTCCAACCAAGAGTAACGTCCAGTCCCTTCTACTTGAAGGATTTTCTCCACTATAATCCAATAGCTTTACAAGTATTCAACGCCTCTTCAGGCTACAAGTATTCTTTCTCTACCAAGCCTTTTCAGGCTCTAACTCTAACAAAGAGATTTAAAGCTTTGATCTATGAACTCACTATGTGTGAGGATTTGAAAGTTTAAGATCAACAAGATTTACAAGTAAACTTGTGTTACAATTTCAACAGAGTTTTTGCACTATGATATCAGAGCTTGTGTTACTGCGTATATCTATATATTGAATCTCTATCTGTTTGCTCCTTGAAGTTCTTCAAGTATATATATAGCTGAAGTGCTTCTCTGTCTTGATCTTCTTCAACGGTCTTCAAATTGTATCCATTTAGACTTACCATTAAATGCTTGGATCCGTTGAGACTGATAACTTGATATGCTTCACTGAGAAGTGGTTTTGTTTAACAGAGGAATGCTCAAAGTAGAAATGTCACTTCTCTTTTGTATCAAAGGTTTCTTTATGACTTACCATCTTTGTACTTGACTTGATCTTTACAACAATGTATTTTGATAGAGTACGAAGGTTTATGGTTTCGATGGTATGAAGTTCTTTTATCCAAGAGATAAAGATTTTATACAAAAGAAGCATCAAGGTAAAAGACATATATTCTTTGAATTAAATAAGCAATCATTTGAAATAAATACGTTTAAGCTTAGACTGGTTCATGTCTTAAAACTAGTGGATGCGCAGGTCTTTGGACAAGCAAGATTTACTTATCAGTGAGACGGGCTCATCTACTGATAATGCGTCTACATACTTTGGCCTATTCTAGAGAGATGGACGTGCTATCCTTAAGAGCTCGTCTACTGATGTGGCAGAAGCACTCGTCCACTAAAGTGGTAGAAGCGCTCGTCTACTAATATGATAGAAGCGCTCGTCTACTAAAGTCTTTGGACTTGCTAAGTCCTTAATGAGAAGCTCCGTCCAATGACGTGTCATATGGAGCTCGTCTACTAGGTTACTTTGTGTTTTAGTAACACTTCTCCCTTAGTTAACTCTAAGACCTCGTCTATTCTTATTTTAACGATCTAGTCTACCCTAAAGCTAAAGACTCAAAATTTTACCAAGAATTGTAGACTGGTCTAGGGGTTTGAACTAGAATCTGTAGATTCCATACTTTAAATTTTAGTTCCTCCGACTCGCATAAAGTAATCCCTGCATACTTATAACAAACAAGTTAGATCTTTGACAAATGCTTTGCCATACAAATTTAACCTTTTTGTTAACATCAAAACTTAAGAGATTATTTTAATCCAAAACCACTTTGGTTCTAACAGAATTTATTTGGAGAGATAGTGGATAAATCCTTCAAGTCGAAGGGACTGGACGTAGCTCTTGATTGGAAGAGAGTGAACCAGGATAAAATACCTGAGTGTATTTTCCATCCCTTATCTTTTACAGTTTTATTTATTTATACTAACTGTGGGATTTGATTTTGGCTTTGTTAATCTTTTAAAAAGGATTTCTTGTGTGCTTAAAGTTTTTATCTTTTGCTTGTGAAAAGGTTTCTCAAAAAGGGTTTTTGCGAAAATAATTAACAAACACAATTCAACCCCCCTTCTTGTGTTTGCCTGTGCCAACTTCAGTTGGTATCAGAGCTCAGCCTTGACAGGGTTGAGCATCTAACAAGTGCTAAGGCAGCACGATCCTACAATCATGGATGCAGAAGGACAAGCTATCAACAGACCCCCTCTCTTTGATGGAACTGATTGTGATTATTGGAAAAACAGGATGATGGCATTCTTGGATAAATAGAATGCTGACATCTGGGAACTGATAGAAAATGGTTACACTGAGCCAAGGAGTGAAGCTGGAGTTACAGTGTCTAGAGTTGAATGGACTCAAGAGCCGAAAAGCCAACATCAACTAAACTTGAGAAGGAAGCATTATCTCATGTGTGATATCACCATATCTGAGCATGACAAGGTTCATAGTTGCAACACAACTAAAGAAATCTAGGATACTCTTGCACTAGCTCATGAAGGTTCCTCACAAGTGAAGGAATCAAAGATAAGCATGCTGGTTCACCAGTATGAGCTATTCAAGATGGCTGATCATGAAACTATAGATCGGATGTTTGGAAGATTCCAAACAATCACCAATAGTCTCGAGTCTCTTGGAAAGGTCTATGAGAATAAAGATCATGTGAGAAAATTTTTGAGAAGTATCTCAAAGCAGTGGAGACCTAAGGTAACTACTATCCAGGAAGCAAAGAACCTGAATACTCTCTCTCTGGAAGAGCTTAAGGGTCATTAAAAGTTCATGAACTTGAACTTAATGAAGATAAAAACTCCATAAAAGGAAAATCCATTGCCTTAAAGGCCAAGAAAGCTAGTTCCTCAAAGGTGCTTAAAGTTGTCGAGTCTTCAGATGAAGTTGATTCATCAAATAATGAAGATGACTCAGATGAGGATGAACTATCTTTCATCTCCAAAAAAATCCAACACATGTGGAGAAAGAAAGGTGGATTCAGAAGGAAACAGTTCAATAAAAAATTCTCCAAGGAGAAGTTAGATCCCAAGGAGAAAGACCCACCCCTGTGCTTTGAATGTAAGAAACCAGGACACTTTAAAGCTGACTGCCCAGAGCTGAAGGAGAAAAAGAAATTATTAAAAAATAAGAAAGGCTTGATGGCTACATGGGAGGATCTTGACCTGTCTTCTTCAGATGAAGAAGATGAAGCAGGAGAATAAGCAAACATTTGCTTCATGGCTGACACTGCATCAGAAAGTGAATTCACTGATTCCGAGGTAATGGACTCTGATCCATCTACTCTTCAAACTGTTTTTGATGAATTGCTGTATGAATCATGCATACGGTCTAAAGAGTATAAGAGTCTCAAAAGGAAGTTTATTAAACTCTCTAGAGCTTATGATAAGGTCTGCACAGTGAATCAAAACCTTAAAGATGAAAATGAAATATTAAAATCAAACAATGTTAGTCTGGCTGACAAGACGAGGTGTAAGTCTAATAGCTCTTGTGAAGTTGAACAAGTGAAATAAGATGTGGCATACTTGACAGACTCTCTGTCAAAACTAGTTGGTAGCTCAGATAAATTAAACCTTATTTTAAGTTATTCTAGATTACCATGTGACAAATATGGCATTGGTTATGATAAAGAGAACCAAGATGCATCTCTGAATAAACCAAAAGTTCATACACAATATAAGGCTTCTAAAGTCCGTCCACAACGCACTAAGTCAAAACCAAGCCCTTCCAATAATTACTGCAAAGTATGTGGAAAAAGTGGGCATGTGTCATCTAAATGCATACATAACAAGCATGCAAAGCATTCACGACCTATGATCACTAACAAGAAAGGACCCAAGTCAATTTGGGTACCTAAAGATAAGATAATCCCTGTTGTAGATCTACTTAACAACAGGAAAGAAACAGAAGTCCTGGTACTTGCACAGTGGGTGCTCACGACACATGACAGGAGAAAGGTATATGTTCAAGACCTTAGACCCAAAGATGGTGGCTGAGTCACTTTTGGAGGAAACCAAAAAGGAAAGATCATTGGTATAGGTAAAATTGGTAAACATCCTCTTCCCTCCATTGATAATGTTCTGTTAGTAAATGGTCTTAAACAAAATCTGCTTAGCATTAGTCAATTATGTGATAGTGGGTTTGCTGTTTCATTTAATAAGAATTTGTGTACTGTCAAGAAAGCTGATGGATCTCTCCTATTCACTGCCCAGAGGCAAAACAATCTGTATAAGATTGACTTAGAGGACCTCTCAAATCAAAGTGTCTCATGTCTAGTGTCCATTGAGGATGAATGATGGATTTGGCACAAAAGGTTGGGTCATGCAAGTTTGAGATTAATCGCAAAACTGAAAAAGAATAACCTTGTAAGAGGTCTACCAAACCTTAGTTTCAAATCTGCTGCTCTCTGTGATGCATGTCAGAAGGGAAAACAAGTCAAAGGTTCTTTTGAATCTAAGAATATTGTTAGTACCAACAGACCACTAGAATTGCTACACCTTGATCCCTTTGGTCCAACAAGGACTGCCTCTGTCAGTGGTAAGAAATATGGTGTTGTCATAGTAAACGACTACACTAGATGGACATGGGTTATGTTCCTTGCTCACAAGGATGAGTCATTCAAGGTCTTTTTTGTATTCTGTAAACGTGTACAGAATGAAAAAGGCATGTGTATAGCTTCAATTAGAAGTGATCATGGGGGAGAATTTGTCAATGAGCTATTCCATGAGTTTTGTGAAGAAGGTGGTATTCAACACAACTTCTCAATACCAAGAACACCACGGCAAAATGGGTAGGTAGAGATAAAGAACAGATCTCTTCAAGAGATGGCTAAGACTATGCTCAATGACAATTCTGTCCCTAAGCACTTCTGGGATGAAGCTGTAAACATTGCCTAATACATTCAGAACAGAATATACATTAGACCTATTCTAAATAAGACTCCTTATGAATTGTGGAAAGGTAGAAAACCCAACAATTGATACTTCCACCCTTTCGGATGTAAATGTTACATTTTGAATACAAAATATCAACTTGGTAAATTTGATGCTAAGATAGATAGTGGAATTATACTAGGATTTTCTGAAACTTCAAAAGGTTTTAGAGTTTATAATTCTAGAACTTTAGTCGTAGAAGAATGTATTCATGTAAAATTTGATGACAAACATCCTGATAAGTGACTATCAGAGCTCGATGAAGCTTTTGCAGATCTTGATCTAAATATCTCAGGAGAGAAACCAGAAATCAAGACTGATATCAAAGTAGACAACACTTCTCAACAACAACCAGAAACGTCTACCTCTCAACAGGAAAATGATCAGAAATCTTGGTATTTCAGAAACTACCATCCTCAAGATCAAATTATTGTGACCCCAATGACAAGCTAAGAACTAGGTCAACCTTCAGCGAACAAAGTGTTTCTGCTCTTGTCTCTGAATGTGAACCGAAGACAGTGGACGAAGCTCTACTGGAAGAAGGATGGATTCTAGCTATGCAAAAAGAATTTAATCAGTTTGAGAGAGGTGAAGTTTGGACTCTTGTACCCCTGCCCAAAGACAAACTAGTCATTGGAACAAAGTGGGTCTACAGAAACAAGCTTGATGAAGATGGTAAGGTTGTGAGAAACAAGGCAAGACTTGTTGCTCAAGGCTACTCTCAAGAAGAAGGTATAGCTTAATGTTCAGTGTTTGCTTATGTGCTCATTTTCAATCTGATCCTAGAGAGTTTCATCTCTCAACAGTTAAGAGCATATTTAGATATTTAAAAGGTACTACTAATCTGGGCTTGTGTTTTAATAAAAATGATGATTACAGATTAGTTGGTTTTTGTGATGCTGACTATGCTGGAGATAGAATTGAAAGAAAAAGCACTAGTGGAAGATGTCACTTCATTGGAGCTAACCTAGTATCATGGTCAAGCAAAAGGCAAAATACCATTGCTCTATCAACTGCTGAAGCAGAGTACATATCAGTTGCAGGCTGCTGCTCACAACTTCTATGGATCAAACATCAATTGGAGGACTA
Source organism: Sophora flavescens (assembly GCA_030762895.1). Classification (NCBI taxonomy): domain Eukaryota; kingdom Viridiplantae; phylum Streptophyta; class Magnoliopsida; order Fabales; family Fabaceae; genus Sophora; species Sophora flavescens. Next base: position 128,530,346 of record CM061070.1, on the reverse strand, counting down.
CAATGTATTTGTAAGTAGTATTCCACTTATGTGTGATAATACTGTTGCAATCAATTTATCTAAGAATTCAATATTGCATTCTAGAGCTAAGCATATAGAAATCAAACATCATTTTATTAGGGATTATGTGCAAAAAGGTGTGTTTGATGTTCAATATGTAGATACTGACCACCAATGGGCAGATATCTTCACTAAACCTCTTGCTGAGGACAGATTTATCTTTATAAGAAAGCATTTCAATATGTAGATACTGACCACCAATGGGCAGATATCTTCACTAAACCTCTTGCTTAGGACAGATTTATCTTTATAAGAAAGCATTTAAATATGTTGTAAGTGGATTGAGTTAGTATATTTGTTGTTAATTTGGTCATCTATTGCATGTTTTCTCTGCACGTCCACTAGTCATGACGACCAGAGCACGTGAAATCTACGCATCCACTACATATGCCTTTATGCGTCCACTCTTAGTCTTGTGTGAACTCGTCTATGCACACATTTATTGCTTATATTAATTTGTCCTTGAACACATTTATATAAAACGCTTCCTTTTCCTTGCTGAGTCAGCTACCTTTATCAATCCCATCGTATCTTTTTACGGTCCCAAGTTACCAACGCCGTTTTACACTTAATGACATGTCTTGCTATTTTTTTTGGAAACTATTGTTTTTTAGAAATCTTTAAAAGTAACCTCTTTCCCTCTGAAAAACTTTTCGCGTCTCTTCATCCCTGTCAACCTCTCTCTGAATCTTTCGAACTCTCTGTCTCCCTTGTTCTTCCAAACCTTAACTCATCTTACTCAACAATGGCTTCAACCTCTGCTCCCATGCCTGCTTTTGCAACTGACACTATGTTCATATCTGTGTAACATCACTTCAACTTTGGAATTCTACAATAATACAATCTGGATATGAGTAAGCTCATTAATGCTGCTGGATGTGATGGAATCTTTCTGGAAAAAGTCTCAGTGTATCCAGATTTGATAAGGGAATTCTGGAGAAGGCCAAAGATCTCTGAAACAGAAGTTGTTGGGTTTGTGTTGGGAAGGAAAGTGATAGTATCCGCGAAAACCATCTCTGATGCGATTGCATGTGCTCAAGAAGGTTTGGTCTTCACGGAGAACTGGGAAGAAGACCTAGGTGGTTCAGAGACAATTGCTGTTGCTCTAATGAGGCAAGACAGCGTGAGAACTCATTCTTGGAAATCCTCTGAGATGAAAGATCACATCAGGATTCTTCACCAAATTCTGAACAAGGTGGTGCTGCATAAGATTGGCTCTAAGGACAACTTATTAGCTCTTCACAAGTTCTATCTTTGCCATCTGGTTTTTGAAACAAAGATTAACTTACCATGGATTCTGTTTCATCGCTTCAAAGATGCCATTACCAACAAAGAATCTGCTTCTCACATTACCTTCACTAATCTTCTGTCAAAAAATTTTAAGCAACAAGGCGTGTACGATGTTCTGAGTGCAAAGCCTAAGGATGAACAAGAAAGACTCCTTCATGAGAAAGGATTGCAAACTGTTGATTTTGGTAGAGTTAATCTCAGTGGCATGCAACATAGCACATACAAGCACGTGGAGTTGGCAAAGCTTGAGGAGAAAATGAAGATAAAAGAAGAATCACTTGAGGCCAACGATGCTGCAATTCTTGGTTTAAAGAAAGGAACCAAGAGGAAGATTGTGGCTATGAGGCAACCTGTCCCTAGGAGTACTAGAGGATCTGTCCTCTCTGTATCTTCTGGTGCTACTCTTCCACCTCCACCAAAAAAGACAAGGAAAGTAATCATGTCCGAAGAAAAAGATGATGATGAACTACCTATCGCTGCCATTTTAGAAAAACAAGTGGCTGCTGTTGCTGGTCCAATTGCCAAGAAGAAGAGGCAACCAGCAAAGAGGGCTAGAACAACTATGGCTTCTGAGGTAATAATCTCTGTTGATGGTCCTGTTAGGTTAGCAATAGATGAACTAGTGTCCAATTTGGGAACTCATGATGATAATATCTCTGCTCCACATGATGTGGATGATGTTTATGTCCCTACCCTGCCACAATCACCAAACTCACCACTAACACAAATAGACAATAGCATTACCATTGGAGCCCCCTTTCCTAAACCTTCGAAAACCTTGTTTCCATCCATAATTCCCTCTTCCACTCTCTTTACTGGAAAATCTGAAAACTGGGCCAAAGTACAGAGAGAATGGAAAATACTATTCCACCCCATTCCACAAGAACCAGAACTTATTCTAACAAAGTGGTATCCTCTGACTGAGTATGAGTATGAACCCCTCAACATCTATCCATACTGGGTCAACCCTGAACCCCACACTCCAACTTGCTCATTCCCTTCCCAAATGTTCAATGAACATGGACCTCTCATCACTCACCTTCCCCAACAGAGATTCCCTGCCAGAAAAATCTACCCCAATCTAGTGAAACTTTCACCCCTTAAACCATTCACTGATTGGCATACTGACCCCAACAAGAAGGATCTTGGGAGTGTTCTCGAGAAAAGAGCCAGATCCTTTAGGCAAATACATTTTGTGATGGACAAGACCGCAAAATGGATGACTTTCAAACATCTAAAAGTATATGGAGCCGTTGTTGATCAGTTTGTGGACACTCTCATGTATGAGATTCTGAAATGGGAATTCAGCCACTTCAGAGCAGACAAAGCTTCACGGTTTGTCCGTCCAACCTGGTTAAAACACTCCACTTCCACAAATGTTGGAGTCAAGCCCTACAAGATTTGTCCTAGGTTGTCAATGATAGATCTAAACAATGACAAGGACTGGAAGCATCCAAGGCACAAAGGAAAGATGCCAGTAGTTGAAGACATTATGCTAGATCTAAGTTATGAACCCTTGAACCATTCACAGGTGGATTACATTCAATCTTTGCAAATTGAGATGGTCCCTGAGGCTAACTATGCAGGAGCTTTCTGGCAATCCCACCTAATTCACTGCACCAGAGAAGCCTCCACTTACGGCCCGATTCTTTGAAGAGAAGAAGAAAACTCCAAAATTCAGCAGCAGATGTGGACTCTCTCATGTCAGATATTTGATCTTTAAGGATCTTTGGGGTTTGCCAATAACAAGTCGTGATGTGGAAATTCCTAATCCTATTCATTGGGCAAAGGATGTCCTTGAGCCAATTCTACAATATGCCTTTGCCTCAGCTTCAACCTCACCCTCTGACCAAACAACAAAAGAATTAATTGTAGAAGGCCCTGAGATGAATGTTGAAATATTTTCAAAGCTTGCTTCTGAACCTTCATCTCCTTTAGCTGATGTCGTTGTTGTTGCTACTGTTGAGCCAACTCTGATAGAGCAGTTTGAGGAGATCTGTGCTTCTAAGCAAGGTGTTGAGTCTGTTAAGACATCATCTCAACCATTAGCTCTTACTATGGTTCATCCACCATCCCAAGCTCAAGACACTGTCTCAGACTCTGCTGCGAGCTCAAGACAATTATCCTTGCCACCAAATCTTGAGGACATCATTGGGAGAATTGTTGATGATAAGGTTGGTAAGATAGTTGAAGAGAAGACAGAACAGATGGCACAACAAATTGAAGAAATGGTACAAAAGCAAGTTCAAGATACCTTGGCCCCTACGAATGCAATTGTGACTCAAATGCTGGCTTTATTAATGGATTTTCAGAAAATCCAAAATCCAAATCAAAACCAACCCCCTACACCACCTCCTTCTAACTAAATCTTTTCTTTCTTATCTTATTTGTTTTTGCTGGCTATGATGGTCCACTCCTTTTACCTTTTTGTCTGATGACAAATAAGGGGAGAAAGGAAAGAGATTAAATTTTATATGACATATTTTGTTAGCATAAGTTTTATACATTGCCTTGACTTCTTTGGCCTAAATTTTGTCTATAAAGTAAATTATGCTCTGATATTGGTTTGGTCTGTTTATTCACAAATGTTTGATAGGCTTCTATCTTGGTCTGATAACTTGTATTTCCTTCCAAATAAGACTTGGTTTTATATGCCTTAACTGCTCTGATCTGTTGAATGCAATGTCTTAGGGGGAGCCTTGCAAACTCTCTTAGACTTTGCTATTTAAATTTAATCAGTTTTTGTCATCATCAAAAAGGGGGAGATTGTTGGAACCACAGTGGCTCTGGTTTATTTAATCTCTAGGTTTTGATGTTAACAAAAGGATTAAATTTGCTTGGCAAAGTATTAGTTGAGATCTAACAAGTGAGTTCAGTTTATGCAGGAATATCAAAAATAATATAAGGTACACAATGCTGAACTCTTGAAAAGAATTACCCGTCCAAAGGTTGTTTAAACTGTACCATATTTAATCGTTAAATAGATGGCTAACTAAAAATCAATAGACGTCCATAGTAGCCACGTCAGCAGACGAGTGCTCTCCTCAAGACTCAAGTAGACATCCATAGTGCCTAACTAAAACTCAGTAGACGTCCATAGTGCCACGTCATTGCACAGAGTTTCTCTAAGGACTTAGCAAGTCCAAAGACTTGTGTGGACGAGCGCTTCTACCACATCAGTGGACGAGCAAAATAAAAACCTTGTGTAGACGCGTTCTAAAACTAAGTGTCAGTAGACGGTTCTACATCATCTATATCTTTATTACCTTGAATATGATTTAATGCAATCTGGACCACATTGAAATTATTTCAAATGATTGATATTTATTTCAAAGGAATATATGTTCTTTATAATTGTTAACACCTTGTTTCTTTGTGAGAAAATTCATAGTACTATCAAGGAAATACAAAAAGCAAATAGTACAATTGAAATTGCAAAACGATCTGTACGATGACATCTTTATTGCTGGACAAAAGTTGGGTTATACACAAAGGAGGAAAGAAATATTTTAAGGTACAATTGCTCAGAACAATGAGCCTCCAGTTTGTGATTTTCTGATAACCAATGATGCTTTTCAACACGGCCAAAATCAAGCTATTAGTCTCAACGGATATCATGCATTTAATTCTATCTTTTTTACGGGATTATTCAAATAACCGTTGAAGATTTACAAGAGAAGTTGAAGACCACTATATATAGAAGGTCTCAAGCACTGAAGAATAACTTTTGCCATTTGAACATTTGCAAGATATTCAAATCTCATATTCCCTTTGTAAAGCAAAAGTCTGTAATTCTTAAGGATTGAATATTTGTGAAAATATTCAGTAGATCTTAAACCTTCATACCCTCACATATAGTGAGTCAGAAAGATCTTAGAAAAATCCTCGTGATTGATTTAGAGCCTGAAGAGGCTTGGCAAGAAAGCAATACTTGTAGCCTGGAGAGGTGTAGAATACTTGTTGTGAATCGGGATAAAATACCAAAATGTATTTTCTATCCCTTATCTTTTATAGTTTATTTATTTATATTAACTGTGGGATTTGATTTTGGCTTTGTTAATCTTTTAAAAAGGATTTCTTGCGTGCTTCAACTTTTTATCTTCTGCTTGTGAAAAGGTTTCTCAAAAAGGGTTTTTGCTAAAATAATTAACAAACACAATTCAACCCCCCCCCCCCCCCCCCCCCTCCTTGTGTTTGCCTGTGCCAACTTCAGAATGTAGGAAGATATGTTGGGTTAGTTGGGATGTTGTTGTAAACCTAAGGAGGAGGGCGGTCTTGGGGTAAGAAACATAGGTGCTTTTAATTGTGCTCTCTTAGGAAAATGGAGATGGTGCTTTCTTATAGAAAGTGAATCTTTTTGGGGTAAATTACTTAGGGTGAGATATGGGGATCCTTCAATATGGAGGGGTGTTTGGTGTGGAAAAACTCTTGAGGGTGGGGAGGGGTCAATATGGCGGGGGGATTTAGGTAAGGTGGAGGGGGGTGAGCCGGTGGGTGTGGGGTGGCTTTCAAATGGAATTTCAAAGAAAATAGGGAATGGGTGCAGTACTTCCTTTTGGTATGAATCTTGGGCAGGAAATTGCCCTATGGCTGTCATGTTTGATAGACTTTACAACATTCCTACTCTCAAGGATGCAAAAGTTGATCAAATGGAAGAGTGGAGGCATGGAAATCGGTGTTGGATCCTACCTTTGAGAAGACGGTTGTTTGTATGGGAGGAAGAGCTGCTCACAAGTTTGTTGGACATAGTGAACAGTCAAACATTAGTGGCCAATGCAGTTGATTCATGGAGCTAAATGGAAAGTGTCGAGAAAACATACACTGTCAGCTCTACACATCACAGGATTATTGATGTAGGTTCTTGCCAGGAGAGTGAGGTATTCAGGTTATTATGGGATAGGAGCATCACTTTAAAGGTGACCGCGTTTTGTTGGAGAGCAATTTTAGAAAGAGTACCAACTGCAGATTATCCACATAAGAAAGGTATTGTGCTTCCAAACCTGTCCCTTTTATGTAGTTTCTGCAAAAAAAAGTATCTAATCTGGGCCTCATATCTTCCTGTTCTGTAGCTTTGCTCATTCAGTATGGATGTTTGTTTATAGCTGGATCGGTTTAGACACAGTCTTGGTAGGTAACTTAAAGGACCTTCTTTTGCAGCATACTGGTTTAATTAATGGAAAGATATCAAAAACTTTGTGGAAAATGTTATGGTTTGCTACCATTTGGTCCTTATGGCTGCACCAGAATGATTTAATCTTTAAGCAAGACAAATTGGATTTTGTTAAGTTAACAGATCTAACAAAGTTTAGAGTGTGGTCCTGGGCAAATGCGAGAGTAAAGAAGGGGAAATTCTCTTTTAATGACTGGTTTATTGATCCCAAAACCTGTCTGCAATATGTCTAGCGATACTGTCATACGTGTAAAGTTTAATAGTAACATTGCTATAGTTTGATTTACGATTTCAGGGTGCTTAAGACTCTCTAGGTGGCTGTTTTTGGTTTGGTAGGTGGTACTGTGACACCTTAAAACCCAGCATCACATGGTTACCCGTTGCGGAAAAGAAACCTATTTAAAACATTGGTCACTTTCGGAAAAATAACCTTTTATTTAGGGTTACTGAAAAAGGATACTCAATTTTTTTTAAAGAAGTTAAGAAAAGGTGATGAACACTCGGAACATGAAAATAAACATCATTCATATAAATATAACTGTCCCACTTGGGATCTTAGGTTTGATTACAAAACAGGCCTTGTCGAACTGGCCAATATACACTAAAACAGCTACTGAAGAGACGGGTAAAAAAAGAAACATCAAACTAGGGATAGGGAACTGGGTACAAGACTCAAAAGATGGCTCCAAAAGCCTAGGGACTATCGGGACAACTCCAAAAGCCGACAAACGATCTACCAATGCCTCCTGCATACAGAGTGACCACGGACGCTACCCCCAGACAAGATATCAGATGCCGGATCGATAATGTCACCGCCATCGTCGATAGGGACGTCGTCATCTCCGGGATCCTGCAGATGGTACTCTAGCTCCTCCTCCTCCTCGTCCTCGACCATTATCAGCTCAAGAGGCTCTTCCTCAGGATCCTCCTCCACTGTATCCTCCGCAAGCGGTTCAACGGGATCAAAATGCTCATGAAGGAGACCGGTGACTTGTAGCGTATGAAGGTAGTATCATGGAGGTGGAAGCGCCACAGTCCTCGTCTCGACGGTATGAATACTTCGTACGGGCACTCCGTTAGCATTTGTCTCGGTAGTCGTGACTGGTCCTCGATACATCGCAGTCGTCGCACCCTCATGTATAGTCCAGTTCCCTGCCATCCCAACATGATCAAACACTTCGCTCCTCGAGCTTGACTGTGCCAAGGGAACGTTCGGATCCATCGAAAAGCACGCGCATAAACGGTAAAAGAAGAAAAGAACGGAACATACAGATGTGCAAGAGTGAGATACCGTCATAAGATATATCCCACAACAACCATATACATACATCACATAATCATATAAGCAGTTAAATCATGCATATACATAACATAACAGTGTTATATCAAAGGATCTCAAACCCGCACAGTCAACCTTTGAAAATATACGTGGCACTTCAATATCACGCTCTAACTTAATCTCATGAGATATCAACACCGTTTTCCACTGGAGAAGAATTAGAGTTGGTCAATCTCTAGCCCACCGGGCAGTTGCCTCCATACCCTCATGCATTTAAGGTCTCAGGACGAGCAACGTCACATGTGCCACTAAACCGGTCACATGGACTGACTCCCAGATACCACCTTGTATCTGATATGTAAGAAAGCACGTCTGCCTGGGAAAATGCACATGAGAAAATATTTTATTCAAAAGGTTTTCTTTGTGTTCATTCTTTTTCGTTGTCGCAGATCAATGCTAATGACTTGATCATCATTTCCCCATCACTTGAAATCTTAGAAACATAGGACACACAATCCGAATGCTCAATCACAACGCCCGAGACCGATGCCGCAGTCAAGGGTTATGGTCATATAAATCACTTATGCTTTTATTCATGTTTTGAACTTAACATGATAAGGACAATAGCCCACAACAACGAAATCAGAACGCACTGTCCTCGATTTCGAGAATTGGACTCTCAGTCCAGAACATCATGAATAGGACTCATGACCCCAAATTAACACTGATCCAAGATCACGTGCGCATAACTGAATACTAGGCGACGTCTCGCATACTAGATTCTCTTTCTTAAGTACTTATTTTTCGTTCAGTGAAAATCAAATTCAAAACCGAATCCTCGATAACCTATCCAGGCTATCGGAAAGTTTCTAAAACATTTAGGAGAAAACCTTTTCTTTGAAAATCTTTTATAAAGCATCTTTGAAATACTTTTATCTTTGAAAATCCCCAATAGTATATTGCTAAATAATCTTGAAAGTTTTCACTTGAAGACACATAGTTCGAAAAGGATTTTTCTCTTGTACAACAATAGTTCACCAAAACCATTTCAACATTTAAAACAAGTACCTTAAGTTAATGAGCTTTTGGGAAAGAACACCAATACTTTCATCTTCAAAGTTTATTAATGTTTTTAATCCTTATAACAGTTGAGCACAGACACAAGTCTGACTTAGTAAACTTTCAATCAACAACTGTATATATTCTCAATTCAATGCTAATATCACAGTTGAAAGCAGTTCATCACAGATATGCACTATAACATTTATATCAAGCACAGTTCAACATCATATAATAGCATAACAGTTCAAGTACATTAGATAACCAAGTAAACTCAATCAACATATAAATATCCAGTTAAACACATACACACATGCATACAGTTATTGAATATCTTTAGGAAATCCCCTCTTACCTCACGTCGGAGTTAAGAGTTTTGGATTTGAAAAGAAGGTTCACGAACGTCCTCGCTTCTCCGACAATGGAAGTCTAAGGTTACCAACATAAAATCATGAGTTAAAAAAAAAATCAACTCGAGAATACTAACCACAAGGTATAGGTTCGGTTCATACAATAAACTAGGATTAGGGGTTTCCGAAATTTATGCAACTCTCGGATTTACGATCCTTAAGTGCTAGAAGTTCATAAACAACAATCTTTTAACAAAGTTGAATTAAAAATCTCACTAAGTACTTGACTTAGGGTTTCGTCCAAGCATAGGTAAATAGGCTAGGAATTTCTAAATTTTCAAATCTCTTTAGGTTAGCATCCGTACATAGTAAGGAACTTGAAACCATGATCATTTCGGAAAATGGGAAAAAATAAAATGTCTTAGACCATGAACTCTTAGGTTCGGCCTCAACAAGTTTGTGAGGTTAGAGATCTTTAAATCATCCAATCTTTTGGACATAGCATCCTTTAACATGAAGGAGCTTTAATCCATAATCATCTTAGAAAACAAAATAAAATCACACATCCTAGGTCAAATGTTACATTCGGTCATCATAGGAAAATAAAGCAATAAAATATTTTAAACTTTCCAATCACTTAGACACAGCATCCTTTAACATAAGGAGCTTTTTAGTCCATGATCACTTTGGAAAACAAAATTCAACATATTTGCCATAACCATTTAAGGTTTCGGCCTTTTCAAGAAATAGGGGTTAGAAATCTTCAAACTTTACAATCTCTTGGCCTTAGCATCCTTCTATATCAAGGAGTCTTAATCCACGATCATTTTGGAAAACAAAACTTAAACACCATTGCCTTAAAACTCATTTGTTTTGGTCTTTACATAAAAAATAGGGTAAAAATCTTTAAACTTTCCAATCACTTAGACATAGCATCCTTTAACATAAAGGAGCCTTGGTCCATGATTATCTCAGAAATGAAACTCAAATACAAACTCATACATGTAAAAGTTGAAACAAGATTCACCTAAACCATATACATGGTTTCGGCCTCCTTAGGAAGAAGAGGTTAGGAAACTTTGTTTTACACAACCTTTTAGTATGTGATAGTATGAGTAAATACAAGAAAATAGAAAGTGGTTTCAACTCAAAAGGAGTTTTCTACCATTTTTGAGAGGTTTTAGAAGTTATAAGCACATAAAGGACATATGAAGAAAACTTTGAAACAAAAGATGAAACTTTGAAAAAGAACTACATAGAAGTATTACCCTTAACAATATGAACAACTTTGATGAAGAACTCTAAGAGAAGAGCTTAATAAAAATGTATACTTTGTAAGAGAGAAGAAGAAGAAGAAATGTAGTAAAGTGTAAATGTGAGAAATGGAGGAAAGTGATGAAGTGTGGAAATGAAGAGTGTTTATAGAGAGTGAGAGGAGAGGGTCACAGTTTTGGGAGAGGAAGAAAGAAGAGAAGAAAGAAGGTGGGTTGCTTGTAAAGAGGATAAGGAGTTAAGGTGATGTGATGTGATGTAATGTGATTGGAGAGAGAAAGATGAAAAAGTGAGATTTTTGAAAAAAAAAATCATGATTCACCTTTTGAGGTGTGTCACCTTCACATCAAGTCACTTCATGTCTCTTCATCCTCTTAATGCTCTGCTCCATTGCGTATCAGATGACTTCCCCGATCGTATTTCCCGACGATTTCGCACGGGAAATCCCTAAGATTTGGCCCCGAACAAGATTTTTCGAAAAACTCCAAACCCACACAAAACATCATAAAAACACTAACCGTCTCGTTCACGAGTCAAAATTTGGTCTCTAGCTCAGTAAACTTGTACTGGCAGTGAGAACCCAGACAGATTTTCGTCTGAATTTTCGACCGAAAATTTTACTGTGACTTCATACGGTAAAACAACACAAGAAAATGATTTTATTTTAAATAAAATCATCCTCTAGATTTTATCAAAAATAAATACATTAAAGCATGTATTTACTGATAAAGAAGCATACGAAAAACATGGTGTTACAACTCTACCCCTCTAAAAAGAATTTCGTCCTCGAAATTACGTACCTTGAAATAACTCGGGGTACTGCAACTTCATTTTGTCCTCAGCTTCCCACATTGCTTCTCCGGTTGTCTCATTCCAGGTGACTTTGACCAAAGGAATTTGCTTACCTCTGAGCTGTTTTATCATCATATCCGCGATTCGTGTCGGCGAAGTCACAAAGGACAGGTTCTCTTTTAACTATACCTTATCAGGCTATATGATATGTGATGGACCAGGAATGTATTTTCTCAACTGAGAGACATGAAAGACATCATGGATATTGGAAAGAAAGGGTGGTAAAGATATTTTATAAGCTACTGGACCTACGCGACGAAGAATTTGGTAGGGTCCAATGAACTTGGGAGTAAGCTTTCTAGACTTTAGTACTCTGCCAATCCCAGTCGTTGGCATGACTCTCAAGAATACATGTTCGCCTTCCTCAAACTCTAGAGGTCGTCGTCTCTTGTCCACATAGCTCTTTTGTCGGCTGAGTAGTCCTCATTTTCTCCTGGATCATCTTCACCTTTTCTGTCGTTTGTTGCACGAAGTCTGGACCCAACAACAAACTCTCACCATCCTGGTACCAACACAAAGGCGTTCGACATCGTCGACCATACAGGGCTTCATAAGGTGACATTCCAATGATTGAATGGAAACTATTATTGTAGGTGAATCCTATCAACGGTAGGGACTCGTCCAAACCCCCGACATCCTCCAAAACACAAGCTCTCAACAAGTCCTCTAGTGACTAGATTTTCCTTTCCGTTTGTCCATCAGTCTGCGGATGATATGCGGAACTCAATCTGAGTTTCGTTCCAAGTGATTTTTGCAAACTCTGCCAAAACCTTGATGTAAATCGCGGGTCTCGGTCTGAAACAATGCTCGAAGGCACACCATGCAGTCTAACAATCTCTCCGATGTAACTTCTCCATAGAGTATCTCATATTGATTGGCAAAAAGTGAGTTGACTTAGTCACTCGGTCCACTATTACCCGTATAGCCTCATAACCATTCTTAGTCCTTGGTAAACTGGTCAAGAAATCCATCGAGATTCCATCCCATTTCCATTCTGGAATATCTAAAGACTGTAACATTCCTATTGGTCTCTGGTGTTCCACTTTGGCTTTTTGACATACCAAACAAGAAGCGACGTATTCCATTACATCTCTCTTCATCCCATACCACCAGCACAACTTCTTAAGATCTTGATACATCTTCGTGGCTCCTGGGTGTATACTCAACCTGCTCTTATGCGCCTCTTCTAAAATCAGCATCCACAGATCGGCATCATCAGGTACACATTCTCTCACCAAACCTCAAGATTCCATTTGTTCCTTCTCTAAATTCTAACAGAGCTCCTTGACGTACTAAGTCTCTTTCGGTCTGCAGATACTGATCAGTCTCTTGCTTCTCCTTTATCTACTCCATTAATCCATTTGACACGTTGGTCCTGTTCAGACACAGTTTTCCTGGCGTACTTTCAACTGACAAACTGAGATCTCGAAATTGTTCCAGCAATTCCTGTCTTTAACCATCATCACTGATGTGTGAATTGACTTCCTTCTCAAGGCATCAGCCACTACATTCACCTTTCCAGGGTGATACTGTAGTTGAAAGTCATAATCCTTCAGGAATTCTAACCAACGTCTCTGACGCATATTCAACTCCTTCTGATTAAACAGGTACTTCAAGCTCTTATGGTCACTGAAAACATTAAAAGTAGCCCCGTACAAGTAATGTCTCTAGATTTTTAAAGCAAAGACAACAACAGCCAATTCTAAATCGTGCGACGGATAGTTCCTCTCATGAATCTTCAACTGCCTCGAAGCATAAGCTACAACTTTCTTTACTAGCAGGACTTGAGCTCCCCACGGTGACACACTAGGTCATATAAACTCTTTCCTCATCAGCTCCTCAAGTTGGTCCTTCAGGGTTTCTAACTCTGATGACGACATGCGATATGGTGCCATGGATATTGGTCCAATGCCTAGAATCAGATCAATCATGAGCTCGATCTCCCGAACAGGTGGCAATCCAGGTACATCCTCAGGTAAAACCTCCGGAAACTCTCGAACGACAGGTATGGATTCCAAGTCAAACTCGTTCTCGACGTCCAAGGAAAACAGCAGCATGTAACCTTGAGCTCCGTCTTTCAAAGAAGCTCTTACCTGACTAGCAGATAAAAATCCAGAAATCTCCTCCCTAAAGATTAAGGTTTTCTGAGCACAGTCTATTAGGATATGGTTGAAAGATAACCAATCCATGCCTAAGATTACATCTAACTGTACTAAAGGCAAACAGATCAAGTCTACAAGGAAATGTCTATTCTGAACGATGATAGGACAGTTTAAGCAAACAGAATTAACAGTCACAAGTTCAGCAGTTGGGGCAGAAACAATCAGATTATATGGCAAGGATGAAACAGGCAAGTCTAGAATTTTCACACGATCCATCGAAATAAAATAATGAGTTGCGCCTGAATCGAAAAGTACAGACAGGAGATTACCAGCAATGTCGCACTTACCTTGCACAAGATCAGCAGAGTTCGATGCCTCAGCACCACTCATGGTATACACTCTTCCCTTAACGGTTGGCTTGTTTACTCTGGCATTGTTGACAGAATGCTCCCTCTTCGGTGCACGGCACTCCTTTTCCAAGTGTCCCACGCGGTCACAGTTGTTACACTTGTAATCCTTCTTCGGGCAAGCATTGACCAGGTGGCTCGGATCTCCACAATTGAAACATCCCCTTTCTTGGCCTTGATCGTTGTTTCTCTGGCCTCCACTTCCTATCCCCGAAACACTGGGACGAGCTTGTTGTTGTTTCTGGTTGTAGTTAGATGCCTGGTGATACGGCTTCCTCTGGTTCTGCTTCCATTTTGAATTCTGGCCTTGATTCTGGCTCTTAGGACGAACAGGTCCTCCTGCGCTTCCCTTGTTATCCCTTCCTATGCGCATCATCTCAATTTTCCGGCATTTCTCCTCTATTGCTTGGAAGTTCCCGATCTCCAATGGCAATAACGATTCTTTAATATCGTAGCACAGACTGGCTTCAATCTGCTCACACTTCCATTCCTCACTGGGATTGTCTTGAAAGAAACGGAAATACTTGGCAAGGGATTCAAACCTCGCCGCATACTCCCCTACTGTCAGGTCCCACTGACTCAGCCTCTTGAACTCCTGCTCCTTCTCTTTCTGGGCACTCTAGGGAAAGTATTTGTCTAGAAACTTCCCACGAAATACTCTCCAGCTGATCGCCTGGTGCTCAACCTCCAACAACTGCCTGGTGCCCTTCCACCAGTACTCAGCATCGCCCACTAGCTGGAACACGGAATAGGGTACCTTAGATTCCTCTTGATTGGAGTGTGTACCAAATCGAAGATCTTCTCTAGCTCCTGAATCCAAAGATCAGCCTTTATTGGATCCACGTCTTCATCAAACTGCGATGGATTCTAACGTTGAAAAGCGTCCAGATGCCTTCCCTCTGCAGCTTGTTCTGCCCTTTGTTGCTCCTGTTGGTTTTGGGTAGCAGCATTAGCCGTCTGAGTTATGCAGCAGCCACGTCAGCCAGCGCTTGGGCAGCGAAATCCATTCCTCCGTAGCCTCGTCCACGTCCACGAGCACCTCTCCGGTTCATACTGACCTTTACCACATAAGCAGTCAGATAACAGCCAGAAAATGGAAGTAAACCACGGGTTATCACACATTACCTCAACGAAGTAATTCAAACAACATCAAGACAGAGAAAAACACAACTTCAACACAACAGACCTAAACCCAAACATTCCCGAAAGACTCGACTAGCTCCGATACCAACTAATGTGACACCCTAAAACCCGACATCACATGGTTACCCATTGCGGAAAAGAAACTATTTAAAACGCTGGTCGCTTTTGGAAAAATAACATTTTATATAGGGTTACTGAAAAAGGGCACTCAATTTAAAAAAAAAGAAGTTAAGAAAAGGTGATGAACACTCGGAACATGAAAATAAACATCATTCATATAAATATAACTATCCCACTTAGGATCTTAGGTTTGAATACAAAACAGGCCTTGTCGAACTGGCCAACATACACTAAAACAGCTACTGAAGAGACAGGTAAAAAAAGAAACATCAATAGACGTCCGTAGTAGCCACGTCAGCAGACGAGTGCTCTCCTCAAGACTCAAGCATACATCCATAGTACCTAACTAAAAATTAGTAGACGTCCATAGTGCCACATCATTGGACAGAGTTTCTCTAAGGACTTAGCAAGTCCAAAGACTTGTGTGGACGAGCGCTTCTACCACATCAGTGGGCGAGCAAAATAAAAACCTTGTGTAGACGCATTCTAAAACTAAGTGTCGGTAGACGGTTCTACATCATCTATATCTTTACTACCTTGAATATGATTTAATGCAATTTGGGCCACATTGAAATTATTTCAAATGATCGATAGTTATTTCAAAGGAATATATGTTCTTTATAATTGTTAACACCTTGTTTCTTTGTGAGAAAATTCATAGTACTATCAAGGAAATACAAAAAGTAAATAGTACAATTGAAATTGCAAAACGATCTGTACGATGACATCTTTATTACTGGACAAAAACTGGGTTATACACAAAGGAGGAAAGAAAGATTTTAAGGTACAATTGCTTAGAACAGTGAGCCTCCAGTTTGTGATTTTCTGATAACCAAGGATGCTTTTCAACTAGGCCAAAATCAAGCTATGAGTCTCAACGGATATCATGCATTTAATGCTATCTTTATAACGGGACTATTCAAATAACCGTTGAAGATTTACAAGAGAAGTTGAAGACCACTATATATAGAAGGTCTCAAGCACTGAAGAATAACTTTTGCCATTTGAACATTTGCAAGATATTCAAATCTCATATTCCCTTTGTAAAACAAAAGTCTGTAACTCTTAAGGATTGAATATTTGTGAAAATATTCAGTAGATCTTAAACCTTCATACCCTCACATATAGTGAGCTAGAAAGAACTTAGAAAAATCCCTGTGATTGATTTAGAGCCTGAAGAGGCTTGGCAAGAAAGCAATACTTGTAGCCTGGAGAGGTGTAGAATACTTGTTGTGAACCAGGATAAAATACATGAGTGTATTTTTTATCCCTTACCTTTTACAGTTTTATTTATTTATACTAACTGTAAGATTTGATTTTGGCTTTGTTAATCTTTTAAAAAGGATTTCTTGTGTGCTTAAACTTTTTATCTTCTGCTTGTGAAAAGGTTTCTCAAAAAGAGTTTTTACTAAAATAATTAACAAACACAATTCAACCCCCCTTCTTGTGTTTGCCTGTGCCAACTTCAGAATGTAGGAAGATATGTTGGGTTAGTTGGGATGTTGTTGTAAACCTAGGGAGGAGGGCGATCTTGGGGTAAGAAACATAGGTGCTTTTAATTGTGCTCTCTTAGGAAAATGGAGATGGTGCTTTCTTATAGAAAGTGAATCTTTTTGGGGTAAATTACTTAGGGTGAGATATGGGGATCCTTCAATATGGAGGGGTGTTTGGTGTGGAAAAACTCTTGAGGGTGGGGAGGGGTCAATATGGCGGGGGGATTCAGGTGAGGTGGAGGGGGGTGAGCCGGTGGGTGTGGGGTGGCTTTCAAATGGCATTTCAAAGAAAATAGGGAATGGGTGCAGTACTTCCTTTTGGTATGAATCTTGGGCAGGAAATTGCCCTATGACTGTCATGTTTGACAGACTTACAACATTCCTACTCTCAAGGATGCAAAAGTTGATCAAATGGAAGAGTGGAGGCATGGAAATCGGTGTTGGATCCTACCTTTGAGAAGACGGTTGTTTGTATGGGAGGAAGAGCTGCTCACAAGTTTGTTGGACATAGTGAACAGTCAAACATTAGTGACCAATGCAGTTGATTCATGGAGCTAAATGGAAAGTGTCGAGAAAACATACACTGTCAGCTCTACATATCACAGGATTATTGATGCAGGTTCTTGCCAGGAGAGTGAGGTATTCAGGTTATTATGGGATATGAGCATCCCTTTAAAGGTGACCGTGTTTTGTTGGAGAGCAATTTTAGAAAGAGTACCAACTGCAGATAATCTACATAAGAGAGGTATTGTGCTTCCAAACCTGTCCCTTTTATGTAGTTTCTGCAAAAAAAAATTCGAATCTGGGTCTCATATCTTCCCGTTCTATAGCTTCGCTCATTCAGTATAGATGTTTGTTTATAGTTGGATCGGTTTAGACACAGTCTTGGCAGGTAACTTAAAGGACCTTCTTTTGCAGCATACTGGTTTAATTAATGGAAAGGTATCAAAATCTGTGTGGAAAATGTTCCGGTTTGCTACCATTTGGTCCTTATGTCTGCACCAAAATGATTTAATCTTTAAGCAAGACAAATTGGATTTTGTTAAGGTAACGGATCTAACAAAGTTTAGAGTGTGGTCCTGGGCAAACGCGAGAGTAAAGAAGGGGAAATTCTCTTTTAATGACTGGTGTATTGAACCCAAAACCTGTCTGCAATATGTCTAGCGATACTGTCATGCGTGTAATGTTTAACAGTAAAATTGCTATAGTTTGATTTACGATTTCAGGGTGCTTAAGACTCTATAGGTTGCTGTTTTTGGTTTGGCAGGTGGTACTGTGACACCCTAAAACCCGGCATCACATGGTTACCCGTTCCGGAAAAGAAACCTATTTAAAACGTTGGTCGCTTTCTGAAAAATAACCTTTTATATAGGGTTATTGAAAATGGATACTCAGTTTTTTTTAAAGAAGTTGAGAAAAGGTGATGAACACTCGGAACATGAAAATAAACATCATTCATATAAATATAACCGTCCCACTTGGGACCTTAGGTTTGATTACAAAACAGGCCTTGTCAAACTGGCCAACATACACTAAAATAGTTATTGAAGAGACAGGTAAAAAAAGAAACATCAAAACGGGGATAGGGAACTGGGTACAAGACTCAAAAGATGGCTCTAAAAACCTAGGGACTATCGGGACAACTCCAAAAGCCGACGAACTATCTACCAATGCCTCGTCCACACAAGTCTTTGGACTTGCTAAGTCCTTAGAGAAACTCTGTCCAATGACGTGGCACTATGGACTTCTACTAAGTTTTAGTTAGGTACTATGGATGTCTACTTGAGTCCTGAGGAGAGCACTCGTCTGCTGACGTGGCTACTATGGACGTCTATTGATAAAAATATAAACTTTGTAAGAGAGAAGAAGAAGAAGAAATGTAGTAAAGTGTAAATGTGAGAAATGGAGGAAAGTGATGAAGTGTGGAAATGAAGAGTGTTTATAGAGAGTGATGGGAGAGGGTCACGATTTTGGGAGTGGAAGAAAGAAGAGAAGATGGAAGGTGGGTTGCTTGTAGAGAGGATAATGAGTTAAGGTGATGTGATGTGATTGAAGAGAGAAAGATGAAAAAGTGAGATTTTTGAAAAAAAAAGTTTTTATTCACCTTTTGAGGTGTGTCATAACCTTCACATCAAGTCACTTAATGTCTCTTCATCCTCTTGATGCTCTGCTCCATTGTGTATCAGATGACTTCCCCGATCGTATTTCCCGACGATTTCGCCCGGGAAATCCCTAAGATTTGGCCCCGAATAAGATTTTTCGAAAAACTCCAAACCCACACAAAACATCATAAAAACACTAACCATCTCGTTCACGAATTAAAATTTGGTCTCTAGCTCAGTAAACTTGTATTGGCAGTGAGAACCCAGACCGGTTTTCGTCTGAATTTTCGACCGAAAATTTTTCTGTGACTTCATACGGTAAAACAACACAAGAAAATGATTTTATTTTAAATAGAATCATCCTCTGGATTTTATCAAAAATAAACACATTAAAGCATGTATTTACTAATAAAGAAGCATACAAAAAACAGGGTGTTATAAGTACATCTAATATTGATGGATTCCTATTATTTGGCCGCTGGCTGTGATGTAACAACATTGCTTCTTTTGGCTTTGCTCTCATTCAGGAAGGTTTGGTTAGGGGAATGGTATTGTGAACTCTTGGATAAATTACTCTTTAGATATTATGAATTGTGGTGGGAGTCCAATTGTATTGATTACTTCTTTATGTTTGTTGTTGCTAATAGGTGTTGGCCTTTGTAATACAAATACTGCATAATCTATCACTAGTGAAAATAATGTAATATACGGGAACGTTTTACGTCAGTTGACCATATGTTTGACGTTAAAAATGAGGCGGTGACAGTTTTGTATATATTAAATCACTATTTGCGTCAGTTGTGTAAGGAACTGACGTTAAAAGTGATTTGCAAGAATTATTAACACTTTTAACGTCAGTTGTTTATACAACTGACATTAAAAGTGTGATTTTTTACTTCAGTTAAATAAATAACTGAAGTAAATAATCCTATATTCCTATCTGAAACTCATTCCTATCTTTCTTTCGTTGTCATCTCCCTGTTGTCACTCTTAACGCAGATCACTCCATATATAGTGCAGTTTATTTCTAATCTTTTTTTTAAACAAGTTTATTTTTAATATTAATTAATTAGCTTGAATTAGTAAACAAATTCTTGTGCAAATTAAAATAAATAAACACTTGACATAAAACAAGTTATATGTACAATCAAATCGTATCTCATTGAAGCGATTCATAAGTTACAATTACATGATTAAAAGATAAAAAATTTCTGCAACATAGCCCTAAAATATAAAAAAGTTTCTGCTTCAACGTCATTTTCTTCTCAGTCCTGTCCTCAGAAACTCCAATGGATGCATCCCCTCCCTCATTTGAAGTCCTTGATGCTCCATCTGAATCCACAATCACTTACTGCCAAAGCGGAGTGAAAGGGATGAAGGGGATGAAATAAAGTGAGGGAATGTCTCTATTTCTGGTCGTGGGTTTTGTGTTTTCTCTAGTTTTTCTTCTGCTATCATGACCTATTTCAAAATGAGAAGAAATTTAGAGTTGCTTGTAGTATGTGATATCGACAATATATTGCTCATTGGAATTCTGTTTTGTTAATTTATCTTCATCTGCTTATTTCTTTTGTCTTAAGAAACCTGAAAATGGTGTAAAATTGAAATAATTTTTTAAACGCCTTGCTTGTTTATATCATGCTCTCTTGATCAATTGATATGACTGAGTGGTTATAGTACTAGATATAGCAATAGTCCTAATATGTGTTGTTGCCTGCTTGATGAGAAGAATGATGTGAGATTACCGTGGAAATTGTTTTAGGCAGTTAGTCAAATAAGATATACATGGTTGACGGGATTTCAAAAACTAGTTTTCAATTAGGATTTCAAAAACTAGTTTTCAATCTCCCGTATTGTCCTTATATTGGATATATGTTTTGTATATCTACAGAACCTATCTAGTTATGGATCGTAGTTGGATGGTTTGTAAGCGCACTAGTGCTAAGTATTTGAAGGGGGTGGGAGAATTTATAGAATTTACTCAAAGGAATGTTCCTAATAGTAATGGAATGTTCTGTTGTCCTTGTGTCAAGTGTTTGAATATGAGGAAATGTACGGTGAAGGATATACGTATTCATTTGATTTGTGAAGGGATTTGCTTGAGTTATACAAGATGGATATGGCATGGTGATGTGTTGTTGAGTAGTACGACAAGTGTCTCCCAAAGTGAGGACGTTGACGTAGATATGGAGGATGATCGAGTAGAGGACATGATCCGTGATATTGGACAAGAATCTTTTCATCGAGCTCATGTGTATGATAGGTTGTGCGGTGATGCGGATAAGCCTTTATATCCAGGGTATACTACTCATACACGGTTGTCGGCGGTGCTAAAATTGGTTTGTGTGAATGCGAGAAATGGTTGGACCGATAAAAGTTTCACGGAATTGCTTGAAGTGTTGAAAGACTTGCTTCCGGAAGACAACACATTGCCTGACCGTAACTATGAGGCCAAGAAGGTATTGTGTCCGATGGGTGTTGGACGGATCTGGGCAAGTATACCCAGTCGTGCAAGTAATACGGTGGTGAGACCGGTTATCGTATCCACGGGGATTGTATGTCAATTACCAGTTCACAAACTCAGCAACTATCTAGACTAAACAGAGGATTTAAAACAAACAAAACAAAAGAAATAAAATCTTTTTGTATTTTTGTCGAGCATTTGGAATGCGAAAAGGATATGTTGGGATCAGATTTCACCAAACCTCTGTCTCATGTACTACAAGGACTAGATACCTCCCATTCATGCTTCAGATATTAAAATCAATCCACTAAATTACTCAAGCCCCGATTCCTAGGATGGCAAGAGCCTAAATCCACTAATAGACCCTAATTCCTTAAGTGGCCTAGATTAATGAATTTGCATTAAGATTAGGGATTACGCGATTACTAGTAAACCAAACTCCATTCCTAGATGAAAGGGTTACTAGGTGATTTAATTCAGTTCCGGTTCTAATACGAATTTCCCAATTGCATACCAAAACATTAATCGAGTCATGGGGGTGCTAGCCACAACAAGCATTAAGCATGGAAAATAAATCACTAATACGAAGGCATGAACACAGAATAATCAGCCAAGACAAATACATGTTAATCAGTTTGGTTACATCTAATCCCAACAAACGGGATTTAGCTACTCATAAAAGAGAAATCAAAAACTAGAGAAATAGGAGAAGAAGAGAGAAGAAACTCCATGGGAGCTTTCCACTATCGTCACAACAGCCCCTCTCAGTAGCTCGGTTCTAGGGTTACAATCCTTCCTCAGCCGCAACCTCCAAAGTCTCTGTTTTTAGGTCTGGAAAGTCTGTGTCAGAGACCCCAGAATCTGAATGCCATTCGAATCCTCCATCTAGAATCCCTTTTTCTGTCTTTTGCGATCATATTTATAGGGAGGCCACGCGTCACGGCCGTGACGTGTTCTGGAGTGGGCGCGCTTTCAAAATTGGATTCTCACGAGGCGAGATGAAGATTCGCGAGGCGAGACTTTAAATTCTAGTCTGTCATGGCCGTGACAGCCTATGACTTTTGCCTTCTGCTCTGCTTGATCATGGCCGTGATGGTCATCACGGCCAGGCTGTGATGGGCTCTGTTTGGCTCATATTCTTCACTTTTCAAGCTCTGTTTCATCCAGGCTCCATCAAGGCTGATTTTGATCATTTTTACATTAATTCCTGCAAAACAACACCAAGAAACCGCTTCACCCGTTCCAAGGGAAAAACTAACTAAAATCAACTAAAGAATGCCTAATCTATATGAAAAATGCATGCAAAAGTGTATACGAAACATCATGTAAAATCACACTATCAAATCAACCCAAGCTTATTCAATTGCTTGTCCTCAAGCAATCACTAAGGCCAGAAGATCAAACTAATCAAAGCATGGATAGTGAACCAAGAACCCGAGTAAATACTAATCCAAGTAATAGGCATTTCAAACAATTCAGCAAGAGACAATCAGTTCAAGTCCAATTAGACGCTTAGGTTTCTTAAATTCATGTTCTCACTGATTCGGGCACTCTTTCTCACATGAAGCTCACCCCAAGCTTGTTCATTTGCTTGGCTCTCTTTCTAACCTCACTCAAGTGTTTAGGGGTATAAGGCAATTCGCTCCATTTTCCTCAAGGAATGAATTCTACCATAGGCTTGACTATCAACCAAATCTTTACTTTATTAATGAAAGCAATTAAGAATCAAGAGGTCTTTGGCTTTGGTTGTAACGTGGCCATGGGATTTAACGTTAGGTGGGGAAATCAAGAAAAGGATATTTCAAAAGGGCTAAACAAAATCATCAAGCATTGCAAATCATGACACCTTCTAAACTATCCTTTTGGGTTTCAATTGACTTTCGCCACCTTTCTTTCTTTTCATTTTATTTCTCATTTCTTTTTGTCATCCCCTTCTCTATATATTTTTCTTTTTCTTTTGTTTTCCTTTTACTTGGAGAAGGGGAGATTTTTCAGCTCAAGAGAAATATTTTTCTGATTCTTTCATCCCAAACTTTTTTTTTCAACTACCTTTTTACCCTTTTGTAATACTTTAGAAGGTATCCTACCAAGCATATTTATCAAAATATTTTCGGGTACCAAGAAAAGTATTTTATTCTTTCGGGCTCAAAATTGGGCAACTAAGGGGTAGCATTTAGTCATTCAAAGCTCAGAAGGCCAGAAAAATACCTAGTGCCTCTATCATTTTCAAAAATGTTTTCAAAAATTTTTAAGCTTCAAAATGGTTTCAAGTCAAGTTCTAGAGAAATCAATCCAAGAGGAATAACACTCTAACACAAAGAATGGGGCAGATTTAGTGAGTACCCCTTTGGCTCAAAATCTCACATTTTAGTAGTTCAAAAATCAATGAGAAACACAAATCTACTGAACCATATGCTAATTATCAACTATCCAAGATTGTATCAAACATTTTTACTTGTAGCCTTATTACAAGAATAAAAAAAATTGGGTTCAAGAATTCACTATCTCAATTTATTTGGCACTTAGTTCTCACGATCGGATGCATAGTCTAAGCAAGGGCAATCTAATTGTGTGATCATGCAAAGCTATCATGCAAAACTATATGAATGCAACATGAAAAATGCAAATGCAAATGCAAAATACCCCTACCCCAAGCTTAAGAATTTACATTGTCCCCAATGTAAACAATCAAGTTGGAAATAGGAGAAAAATGGAACGACTTACCAAGGCGTTATCGGGTGCTGGCTCTCATTCCAGTCAGAAACTTGTTGGGAGATGCATCACGGCCGTGAGCCTCGTCACGGGCAGGCCGTGATCAATTCTGATCCATGGGTGTTGGCCTGTCACGGCCGTGAACTCCATCACGGCTAGGCCGTGATACTCTCTGCTCTTCAGGGTCCTTCCCATCACGCCCGTGATGGGGATCACGGCTGGGCCGTGATCCTTTTTGATCTTCAATTTTGGCTCGTTACAGCCGTGACCAGTGTCACGGCCTGGGCGTGATGGCTGCTGCCTCTGCTTTTTCTGCCCTTTTTGCTTCTCCTTCCCTTCTTTCCCTGAAATCACTTGGAAATTTTATTAGTAAAATAAAACTCTTGATCTTCTCAAATTATTCAAGAGTTAAAAGTCAAAAACAAAAGGAAAAAGGAAAAAGGAAAAGAAAAATTGGGTTGCCTCCCAATAAGCGTTTCTTTAATGTCACTAGCTTGACTCATTAGAAGCATCCACCTGGATCCCAAAGCCTGTGGTATAAGGACCAAGGGGTGCTCATGACGCAATATCCTCCACCCGGATCCCATGGTTTATGGAGTGGTGATTGCAGCAGTAATATAACTCTGGCCATAATCCCACCCAGCCAGTGTGTGAAAACTCCATTGACCTCTTTAACTATAATGATGAACTCACTTCCTCTCGGGTCAAATGGAATTTTCAAGAGGAAAGTAGACAGACAAATGGAAGGGGCTAGCTTTGCCGCATCCACACATGCATGTAAGCCAACATATTTGTCCAATGCAGAAAATTCAGATTGCTCAGCACGCATGGTAGAGTCCACTACCACTTCGTCTTCATTTTGAACTATCCCCAAAACCAGATTTTGCTCAAATTGTGCTGCATGTGACTCTTGTACTAGTTGTTTGCAAATGTCCTCAACTTGCGTTTTGAAATTCTGCATCACAGTTTCGATACTGTCACAGTTGGTTCTGATTTTGGTCTCAGAGATGGATAGGTCTTGGGAATACTGTTCTAGAGCAGTTTTCAACGGTGTTTGCTCCTTCCATTCCCATTCCTCTTCTTGTTGTTCTTCTACCACCACCACTTCATCTTCAATCACGTCCATGCTAGCCAATAGATTCTCTTCAATTTGAGTTCCATGTGGATTTTCTGTTAGTAATTTAAAAAATTCACTGGCTTGTTCTTCCAACTTCTGAAAAATGTCGCTTAGTGATGCCACTATATTACTAGCATTTTTCCCTGTTCGCATCTCAATCCTCTGAATCATGGAACTAATTTCCTCCTGGCTACGCTCTATGCTCAAGCTCAGAGGATAAGCATCTATGTCCCAAAGAATCTCTAGCAGATCAGGAACCAGCTCGAAGTGTGGTGGTGGTTGTAAGGATGACAAATAGGATTGCCATTCCTCCTTGGAGTAAATCTTCATGTTCTTAACAGTGATACCATCAAACACGATCCAGTCAAGTTGAGCTTCCCAAGTTGGATGGTAATGATAGTCCATGTGTTTCCTCACCCTTGCACAAACAAACACTCAAAAGAAAAAAAAATCAAATCTGTACAGAGAAAATGTCAAATATATATACAGAAAAATAAAAGATAAAAATGTCTTAATTAGTTGCCTCCTTTGTTACTAATGATATTGGCAAAACCAATCCCAGGCAATGGCGCCAAAAACTTGTTGGACGACTCTGGGCAAGTATACCCAGTCGTGCAAGTAATACGGTGGTGAGACCGGTTATCGTATCCACGGGGATTGGATGTCAATTACCAGTTCACAAACTCAGCAACTATCTAGACTAAACAGAGGATTCAAAACAAACAAAACAAAAGAAATAAAATATTTTTTGTATTTTTGTCGAGCACTTGGAATGCGAAAAGGATATGTTGGGATCAGATTTCCCCAAACCTCTATCTCATGTACTACCAGGACTAGATACCTCCCATTCATGCTTCAGATATTAAAATCAATCCACTAAATTACTCAAGCCCCGATTCCTCGGATGGCAAGAGCCTAAATCCACTAATAGACCCTAATTCCTTAGGTGACCTAGATTAATGAATTTGCATTAAGATTAGGGATTACGCGATTACTAGTAAACCAAAGTCCATTCCTAGATGAAAGGGTTACTAGGTGATTAAATTTAGTTCCGGTTCTAATACGAATTTCCCAATTGCATACCAAAACACTAATCGAGTCATGGGGGTGCTAGCCACAACAAGCATTAAGCATGGAAAATTAATCACTAATACGAAGGCATGAACACAGAATAATCAGTCAAGACAAATACATGTTAATCAGTTTGGTTAAATCTAATCCCAACAAACGGGATTTAGCTACTCATAAAAGAGAAAGCAAAAACCAGAGAAATAGGAGAAGAAGAGAGAAGAAACTCCATGGGAGCTTTCCACTATCGTCACAGCAGCCCCTCTCAGCAGCTCCGTTCTAGGGTTACAATCCTTCCTCAGCCGCAACCTCCAAAGTCTCTATTTTTAGGTCTAGAAAGTCTGTGTCAGAGACCCCAGAATCTGAATGCCATCCGAATCCTCCATCCGAAATCCCTTTTTCTGTCTTCTGCGCTCATATTTATAGGGAGGCCACGCGTCACGGCCGTGATGGCCATCACGGTCAAGCTGTGACGTGTTCTGGAGTGGGCGCGCTTTCAAAATTGGATTCTCGCGAGGCGAGATGAAGATTCGCGAGGCGAGATGAAGATTCGCGAGGCGAGACTTCAAATTCTAGCCTGTCACGGCCGTGATGCATATCACGGCTAGGCCGTGACAGCCTCTGACTTTTGCCTTCTGCTCTGCTTGATCATGGACGTGATGGTCATCATGGCCAGGCCGTGATGGGCTCTGTTTGGCTCATATTCTTCACTTTTCAAGCTCTGTTTCATCCAGGCTCCATCAAGGCTGATTTTGATCATTTTTACATTAATTCCTGCAAAACAACACCAAGAAACCGCTTCACCCGTTCCAAGTGAAAAACTAACTAAAATCAACTAAAGAATGCCTAATCTATATGAAAAATGCATGCAAAAGTGTATATGAAACATCATGTAAAATCACACTATCAATGGGTATGGAGTATAAGAAGATACACGCATGCCCCAATGATTGCATATTGTACACTGGTGTTCATGAAGACAATCATGATTGCCCCAAATGTGGGTTATCACGATACAAAGTGAAGGGTGGTGATGATGATGATGATCTTGATGATGTGAGAAAAAAGGGTCCTCCTGCGAAGGTGTTGTGATATCTTCCAATAATTCCAAGGTTCAAGCGATTGTTTGCCAATGCGAAGAATCTTAGATGGGATAATGATGAGAGGAAACGTGATGGAAAGGTTCGTCATCCTGCTGATTCTATGCAATGGAAGAATATTGATACTATGTTTCCGGATTTTGCCGATGAGCCAAGAAACCTAAGGCTTGGACTTGCTACGGATGGAATGAATCCTTATGGTAACATGAGTAGTATTCATAGTTCATTGCCTGTTCTTTGCTGGCGATGAATTAAGTAAATACATAGGGAACTTGATGGGAGACAATCGGAAAAAATTATATCTGGCTCCCTACTCTATGAATAACAATTGACAGTTGCTTACTCACCCATCTAGGCATACTGTCATATTATTCTGCTCTATCCACCAAAACCCGCCACAGGAGGTGGTGGAAGCTGTAAATACGTAAGTAACTAATCTTCAATTTAATTTAAGTTTTAATATCAGTTGTTTTTATTTTATTATACACATGATATATGAATTTGTTAATTGACATGATTATTTGTTTATGATAGCACGCTGAAGGCGAGTAGCATAAGTTGCGCCAACGGGAGAAGTATGACTTCTAAGGCTAAAGGAAATCCTAATTAGATCATCCTCAAGGTTTGGTAGTTTATTTATCAAATAATTAATATTATAATTACTAATTTATATGTATATTTCACTGACATTGAAATTAATTTTGTTTGTAGTCTCGATTTCAACCTGACGGGTGGTCGTGCGGCTATTATGTGATGCTTCATATGCTGAACCGCATCTATTATGGATGGATGGAAGAAGGTAATATTTAAACAACTTGTTAAACTATATACTATAGTTTTGGTGATGACTTGCATTAATGTTATTGTTATTATTTGAACATGTGTAGGCATTTAACAACCAATTGCCTCTTCAAAAAGATGAGTTTAGAGACTTGAGGATGCGCTTGGCAGAATTCTTCTCCAAGTATGCGGCTGAAAAAGGAATTGACAAGATACCTCCTCAATACTTAGATGAATAGTTTTTGTTAGCACTGGTGTAAAATATGCTTTTTACATCGGAGTTTCCACATCGGTTTCTCGTAAACCGATGTGTAAAACGAGGCGGTGGCATTTTTTAAATTAAAATCAAAGTATTACACATCGGTTTATTACTTAACCAATGTGTAAAAACTTTACACATCGGTTATTACTAACCGATGTATAAAATTATAAAAAAATAGAATTTAAAAGTTTACTTTTTCCATATCGGGTTTTTTGTAACCGATGTATAATATTGGTAACCACATCGGTTTATTCTTAACCGATGTGTATAATATGGTTAACCACATCGGTTTTTCAAAGAACCGATGTGTAATATTCCTAATTTTTCCCTCCTGTTCCGCGCCCTCTCCCATTGTTTAGTTTATGAACCCTAAAACACAAAACCCTAACACTCCCATTCTTTCTCTGCTAATGCGCGACTCTCTCCTCGAAGTTCATCTTGCATGCCTGTGCTCGCTGTCCCTCCCAGAAAACCCCATTCCTCACCTCCATTGCCACGAAAACAGGTCACACACACTCACTCGCCCCGTTAGCGTGCAAGAGAGGGAGACCATCTAAGAGGTAACTAACATCCATCTTCCTTTATTGTTGTTGTTTGTTTGCACTGTTGTTGACAACTTAGTAATATTCAGCTTTAATCGATTCAATGGATTTAGTTGTATTTAAACTCTTGGAGATGAAATGTTCGATGAAAAGCCTGAGTGGTTAAAGTGTTATCTTCCATGCACTGCTCTCTGATTTCTCTTCTGGTTTTTAGTAGCTTTATGGGTTCTGTTATTGCTGATGATTGATGGAATTCTAGAATTGGGTTGCTTGTCATATGTTTGCTTAAATGTGTGTGAGAATGTTATGTCAAATTGATCACATCGTTTGCAGCAATACTCATTGGTATGTGAACTCCTGATATTTGAATTTCTAATTGCAACAAGACATTATGGTTCAAGTATTCACATTCTGTAATCTGAAAAGTAATGTTCAGGTGTGTAATCTTTGTTGGTGTGGTGTCTGATTTATGCATACGTTACTAGCAAAAAGGTTGTTCTATTTAAAAGTGGTTTAGTGTAGTATAGATAGAACATGTTAAATGCTTGTAAAAATGATGATTTCACTTGCTTCTTTCCAATTTGCAACCTTTTGTTAAAGCAAAGAGATTGGTCACGATGTGTCAAATATGAACCAGCATGCATGTGCCACTTTGATTAGATGCTTATAGGTTTTTAGTGTTATGAAGTGATAATAAAAAATGGGTTTTACTGAACTCAACGAAAACAGAGAAGTGAGGCTTACTTTGTATTGTTTATATTGCAATGACATTGGTTCTACTGCACTTTTAATTGTTTCCTCCTTTATACTGAGACCAAAAGTTAAATTAAGCCATTAAGGTATGTTAACATTGTGAGTTAGTAGAATTGTTGGCTGCAAATTTGTTTTCTCTAGAATGCATTTTTTTGGGCCCATTGTTAACAAAGTGTTTATCCCTATGAGCCTTAGTCATGCTGTGGTGGGAATTAAAATATGTGTTTTCATGGTCTTCTATTGTTAAAGATGCTTAATTACCTCACTGCTGCCTCTGTTGTTAAAGACGTGTTCCCTTCTTCTTCTTCATCTTCTTCGTCTTGATGCATTTTCTGTTCTTCATATTATTGCTAAATAGCTAGCTGCATTTTCTGTTTTAGAAATGGAAAAGTCAATTCATGAAATATGGCTTTTTATATAGGTACACTCAGTCCGAGCAGAATATTAAGCAGAATATTCATTAATTATTCATCACGGTTTCCGGCTGAGTGTTCTTCCCACACCCGGTAAGCTTTCTCCTCTCCATTTTTCTCGTTTGGTTTTTGTTTGCATTGTACTTGGGGATTGGAGTGTTTTATTATTTTTCTTAATGTTAATTATTTATTAAAGCCTTAGTTTCCCATTTGAGATGAAATACTAATGAGCGTACGTGTATGTGCTTAATGTACCGCTCATTGTGTTGGATCTTGAATTGTCCAAAGTTGGACAGTTTGGGAAAAAACTTTCTCTTAATTCAGTTAAAATAGTTATTCGTTGATTCTAATTTTATATACTTGATGAAAGTTCGGATTGATACATTTCCTTTCGTTCTCCGGGTGCATACTTTATCGTGGTGGATGTCATCGCGTTCAAGTAGTGTACGTCGGAGACCGAAGGGAAATGCTGCCGAAATTTTGTCGAGTATGAGCATGAGAGTTAAGGACTAACTGTTAACCGAATGTTGAAAAAGTTTCTTCTCGAATGGGATAGGGCCATACCCTGTCATAAGAAGTGGTTGATGAATATGTTGGACTAAGTACGAAGTTATTGGTTTAGTCATGGATCGCGGTTGGATGAATGCTAGACGGACAAGTGATGAGTATGAGAATGGAGTGGAAGATTTTCTACAGTTTGTAAAAACAAATGCTCCTGATAGTGGTAACTGTTTGAATGTCAGTGGGTCGACAGTAACAATGGTGTGCCTTAGGATTCAAATTGGTGGACCTTAATAAGGTAGGTAATAAAGAGGAACCTTTCATCATGGCATCCGAAGCAAAACAAGTGTTTTATATCCGTGATCCTTCTAACAAAAGGTGGTCAGTGGTTCTCCAGGAAAAAAACATGTATAATGGTAGTGAGGGAAATCACGATTCTACTCTTGATATTTCTGATACTCCTTCTTTCTCAACACGAGTGCCTAATTTCAATGAGGAAAATGAAGTGGATGATGTACATGCTACTCGTAATGATCACCAAGAAGGGTTATGGGAGAACTTTACTAATTGACCACAAAGTTTAGTTTGATATTACCATCAAGTTTGGCATATTATATGTTTATGTTGATATTTATAAGTTATGTTTATGTACGTTGATCGATATTTATAAGTTATGTTTGATATTTATCCTGACATACTAACAAGTTTTTTTTTTGTTTAAACAGGTATACATGGCTGATCGTGAGGATATCCCTCCTTCATGCAGCGGGTCGGAGACCCCGTCTACTGGTAGAAAGGGTAGACGTGCCACACGAATGAGGAACTTGACTGCCAACCGTGGTTCAAATCAAAGGATAAGAGTAGGCTTTGATAATAACCTCAATCCTATTGGTCCAATGGTAGATCAGTTTAACAGTTTTGTGGCGACCCTTGCTAGGAACAGGCCTAGTATACTCATTGATAGGTGGAAAGATGTACCGGCGGACGTGAAGGATCAGATATGGGAGAGTATTCTGGTATCTATACTTCTACGTCCTGTGTTTGTCTGTATCTACTTTATTTTTATCTTAATAATATCATACAGTAATTCGTTGATTCTTTTGGTCTTAATGTAGTTGACCTTTGACATACCGGATACGTACGTTATGAAGAAGCGTTTGCTAAAGTATGCTGGAGAGCATTGAAGGGCTTTTAAGGTCGACCTGGGCAGATACTATGTATTCAATCCAAAAAGTAAAAAGAACCCACTTGAGGTGTATTCGTTTCTTGACAAGGAGACGTGGGATCGCTTTGTTCAGAGCCGACATGATCCCAGCTTTCAGGTTAACTTATTTGATTTGTCTCTAAATTTATGTAATTGCATTAATTAATTTTATTTACTTATGTAATTTAATTGTCTTTTATTTATAACAGGAGAAGAGGAAAAAAGGGCAGAAAAACCGAAGCAAGAATGTCTACCCCCATGTCATGTCTCGTGGGGGATATAAAAAGCTTGTTCAGAAAATGGTTGAAGAGGAAAAGAAAGCACGTCAGGAAGCAGCATCTCAGGCGGATCCTAATGCTGAAAATCGTCCAGAGGTTGTTGATCCACCTCCACCCCCACGCCATCGTAAATGGAAGAGGGCCCGACAAAGAAAAATGGGACAATATACATCTGAGGAGGCCCGCCAAGTAGCTGAGAAGATTGTAAGTATAGTTTGAATTGTAATTGTCATTTTAAAATTGTTACCGAATTGTAATGTGACCTGATATTTTATGTGATAGGATGCCTTGGATGATCAGCTAACCCAAGGAACCTTTGTTCCTAGAGGACGCGATGATATCTTAGCTGCTGCCATCCAGAAACCAGACCACCCGGCCGTGTCATTGGTGTTGGATGGGGAGTCGGCATTCGTCAATACCATGGTTCATCTTCACACCAATGCCCACGGGATGTTGAAGCGAGATGAGAGCACGGCTAAAACAGGAGATTGCAGGTGAAGCTTCGACAGGAGATGGCCGAGCGGTTTGCCCAGCCAGATGGCAATATTGACTTCTATGTCCCACGAGATGACAGTAGGTGTCCAACCCTCTGTCCATGTGAGCACTAAGGGCTCATGTGATCCTCCTCATCATCCCGAAAATGATGTGATGATGATGATGATGACGACCACGATAGGTGTGAGTCAGTAGGCCGATGATCATCATGATCGCCGCTTAGTGGCATTGGGTAGGGCACATAATAACTTAGGTAATACCATACACCATCGTTTATTACCGGATGATCAACCGAGGGTCGTTGTTGAGATTATTCGAGATCTTGCTGATGCTCGAGTCCCCTGTGCCCACCGAGGAGGTTCAAAAGCGGTGGGTCGGGCCCCAGTAACTTCATCCTCCGGCCAAGAAGACTGGTCAGCTTTCTTGTTGCATCTGAGGTATTCGGTTAGTTGTGTTTTTTTATATTCATAGTTGAAATAATTTATTATTGTTTAAAGATAATGCTTTATTTTTATTCGTTATAGGATGTTGGAAATGATATTGTGCCTAAAAGGTCGGATCTAGGAAGACCAGAGATGTCTGCTCCTGCCAAGGTATTCATTTGACCATTTAGTTAATAACGAATTAAATAACTTAATTATCCGTGATTACTAATATATATCTATGTTGTTTAGGGGATCGACAAAGGGGCACCTGGCCATGGTGATGTTTTTAAAGTTCTGGCTATACAGGTTGTCGCCATGGAGAATAACGCAGTCTTGGTAAGGTTGGAACATGATGCCAGCCCTGGTGATGAACTGTATATCCCAAAGAAGGAACTTATGGAGATGGTACTCAATAAAGAAATGGCTAGTTCTGCATACATATCGTTATGGTGCACGTAAGTACATTTTATTTATAAGTTAAGTAATTAATTTTTAAATACTATGATAATTAACATGTTTTTCCAATATATTAGGTATCTGCATCGTATGTTAGTCGATCAGGGTAACCTCGCCCTTTATGGGTTCATTGACCCCATGTTCATTCAGGGTGATGTTCTCCTAGCATCAGAAGACCCGGTCACTACCATACGTGATATACTTGCACGAGAAGATCATCAATTCTATCTTGCGCCTTATCTCAATAAGTAAGTACCGGTTATTTAAGTATAACTATATATGACTTAGTCACTAACTGTTCCGGAAATACAGCCAGCATTGGCAACTGTTGCTCTTGTACCCAAGAATGAACGTCGTGGTCTTCTTCTGCTCATTGGGAAATAAGCCGGCGAATCAACTGAAGACGATCATCGAAACGTAAGCATTAAAATACTTTATAATCAGTAATGCAGCTGTTTTAATTATCTGAAATCTATTAGATATACTTTAATTAATGTTTTTGTCATGATAGGTCTATTAATGCAACCCACATGTTGCGTGGTGAAAGGCGTACTCGGGCTATCAGATGGATTATTCCTAGCGTAAGATATTTATTAGTTCAAATGCATCAAATGCAGTGGGTACAATAATTGATTTCTATTTTATTTAATTCCTCATATTCTAATTGGGTTTCCTTTGTGCGTAGTCACGTATACAACGTGGATCATGGGAATGTGGCTACTATGTGATGCAGTGGATGTTGGAAATTATCTCCTCCAGGATCACTGAAAGATGGCATGAGGTAAATGTTAATTGACACAATTAGAAGTAATAGTATAGATTCGTTATATGTTTTATGTTAGTTTATTACTTAAAAGATATAATCTTTTGTCCAATTAAACTTGCAGATATTCAACAATCCAACTCCATTATCTGATTCCGACATCAACAACATAAAGAGGCGTTGGGCAACTTTCTTTCTTGAAGTGTACCAACCATAGTTTGTATATATGTAGTTAGTTTAAAAACTTATCATGTACTAGCTATTACTTTTGACTGATCATATGTATTTTGATATGAAATCTATAATATATCATGTAGCTTTTTGGTTTCTAAATATTTTTGTTGTCTGAATGTAATTGAACGTATATATATATATATATATATATATATATATATGTATGTATTGTTCGTAATAAATTCAATATATATTAGTTGTGTTGAGAATATTTACAGTATGTTATTCTGGTATATATTGATCTGCATTACTGAAACAGGGGGAAAGGAATGATAGAAATGTAAATAACTGGGAAAAAAATGACACTTTACACATCGGTTTTATTAAAACCGATGTGAAATTTCACTTTTCACATCGGTTTTAATTAAAACCGATGTGTAAAGTGAAATTTCCCAATAGGATACCAATTGACAAATTAATTTTCCACATCGGTTAAGATGTAACCGCTGTATAAAATATTATAAACATCGGTTTTAAAACCAATGTGTAAAGTGGCAATAAACCACATTGGTCGTTTCAACATCAGTTTCAAAACCGATGTGTAAAGTCAAAAATAACCGATGTGGAATCCCTTTTATGCACTAGTGTAGACTTTATAAACTAATTAATAACATTTATATATATATATATTTATATATATATATATATATATATATATATATATATATATATATACTTAGATTGGTAGCTTTGTTTTTAGACATTAGAGACTAAAATTTATATATATATACTTGTAGATAGTTATGTTTTTCCTATACATGGGTTTTGGTTTTAAGTCCCCCATTGTTCCTTTGTATATTTCTTTTCTTTTAGTTAATATTGAAATTTAAGGGTAGTGTTTGCAATTCTGTAATGTGTGTGATATTCTTTGTGTTACTGAGATATTTACTGAATGCAGGAATAGCTGAGAGGAGTGATATTTTAAAACTGAATTTAAAAAAAAATCTATTAACGTCAGTTGTATCAAACAACTGACGTTAATAGTATTTTATAAAATATACAGTACACTATTAACGTCAGTTGTATTAGGAAACTGACGTTAAAAATAAAATCTGTAACGTCAGTTCTTTAACAGAACTGATGTTAGTTTGAACAACATTAACGTCAGTTGTGTTAAAGAACTGGCGTTAATAGTTTTATATTTAACGTCAGTTGTTTAAACAACTGACGTTAAAATATTAACTATCAACGTCAGCTGTATTTACGTAAGATAATATTCTGACGTATAATATCAATTTTAACTGACGTAAAAAGCACTTATTGTACTAGTGTATGTCAGTATTTTATTTATAGTGTACTCTATCTTTGTTGGCTTTATTTGTATATGAGTTAGAGTACCCCTTGTACTCTCTTCAATATACTTCTTTGCTTAGCAAAAAAAAAATAAAAATTGAGATTGAAGCAAAATAAACAGTTGAACTCAATCACCGTCGGTGATTTAATTTTGAGCTAACAAAGGGATCAATTTCACTAATATTTAAAGTTTGAAAGTTAATCAGAAAGAATTAATAATCAAAAATATCTATTTGCAAACGGAATATACACTTTTTCCTACAAGATTTTCTCAGTTTTTTGTTTATTTTCAATCCTTGACATAAGTTAATAAGAGTATATATCCAAGTTTTTTTTATTCTGAATGCTTTGGTAAATACCGTGTTTATGATGCAACTAATTTGTTTCTTATTTAAAAATCTATAAAATAAATTTCTTAACAATATATAAATTTTTTAGTAAAGATGCTAGATTATTATCAACTTTATATATGTGTGTGTTTTACAAATGCTAAATTCAGTTAAAAAAATCTTTCAAAAAAAAATTCCACTAAAAAATCCTAATGAAAATATACAATTGGGTTTTATAATTGTTTCATCAAAATTGGATTGTTCATTTCTTCTTCAAAAATTGTAAATCTCATAATTCACAAGTTTTTTTTTTATAAGCTAAAATGTATTAAGTGAGTACAAGAGGTACTCAAAACCCATATACAAGAGATACATAAAATCCAAGATACATCATAATGGAAAAGCTAGAAATTCAACCAAAGTCAAAAGTAGACAAGTATGGTTGATAAAACTAACCAAACCTCAGTAAACATAAAAAATCCCACAGCACCTAAAAGCTATAACTAACAGCCACCCAACAGCAAAAAGAGGAAACCCCATATACATTTACGACCCAATAACACTCTATTGTTTAGTTGTTTTACTCTCTCATTATCGAAACGAGTGAGACCACCAAAAGATACATGATCTAGCACACACAGCAAAAAGACTACCTAAACTTCAGCAATGCAGAAAACCACTTCCCACCCAAAGCCTTATAAGTTATAACCATCAACCCTCACACTAGTGGGAAAAAGTCTTTCTACAACGGTTGACCAACTGTTGTAGATACGCTCGATATAGAAAGTAGGAACTTTCTACAAAACGGTTGTCCAACCATTGTAGAGAGTACATTTCTACATCAGTTGGAGACACAACCGTTGTAGAAAGTCTGATTTCTACATCCAAAATGTGGATTCTGGTGGACCTTCTACATCGGTTGGTCAAAACAACCGATGTAGAAAGCGGTGGGTCAACACAACCGATGTAGAAAGTACGCTTCTTAGTTACTGGCGTGGACTTTCTACATCGGTTAAGGTCACAACCGTTGTAGAAAGTCTTGTATTTTTTTAAAAAAACTCATTTGTTTTTTCCCTCACTTCCTTTCCTTGTTTCCATTCAGTTTTCAGTACACATCCAAAATCAACAACACAAAATCAATAAAAACTCGACAATTAACATCCATATATATAATTCGATATCCATATATATAATTAACCAGTACTAATTAATATAGCTATATCAACAAAAAAAAACTAAACCTATATAAATGTCAAACTAAATACATCTAAGATACAAATGGTTTACTATAATCAAGAAAGAAGTTTGCCCAACGCTTCTTGATGTCCTCAATTTCATCATAAGAGAATGGTTCCGCATTGTTAAAATTCTGCACGTTCAAATCACATAAGATAAACAATATTGGCAAATAGAGTAAAACAAACATATGATAATTAACTCTTGTACTTAAAAACACTATTAATTACCTTCGTCCATCGATCAGTAATACCGACGGAGACAATAGTCAACATATGTCTCAAGACAAAATATCCACACTCCCAGTTGCCTTGTTGTCGATTAGACTACAAATTATAGACAATAATGAGTAAACATATAATAATTATTATTATATATATAACTTCCAATTGAATCTTGGGTTAACTACTTACATTGCAACCAATCCATTTAGGCTTTACTCTCCTAGCCTTGCTTTTACCTTCCAACCTACTACATGCCTGCATAGCTCTGTGATAAACAGATCGATATTCATGTAAACTTTTGGAACAACATCCTTCCCATGTGGTTTCTTCAATGATGGACGACCAGCTCCGTCGTCAACATCCTAATCAACAATAAAACATTAGTATATATCTTGGAGTTATTTCAATTCAAGTGAAATACATAAAACATTATGAATTAATACCTTTGGAACAACATCCTTCCCAAGTGGTTTCTTCAATGATGGACGACCAACTCCGTCGTCAATATCCTAAACAACAAAGATAAAAATCAGTAAAGACGGAAAAAAAGTTATTTCAATAGTACATATATATAGAAAGGATCATTGAGTAATTCCACATGAATGATTACGAATACCTTTGCTGGCCATTTAATGAACTGGCCGACTGCCTGGCCCACTGTATGAACCTCATCAATGGGTACAGGGACTGGAGCATCAGCATCTAAAACCAGGTCAACCGACACCCTCGCCATATCATGCTCTAATATAATGTGGTGCATGGTATTTTAAAGATAGATATGAAAGTGAGTTAACTATAAACAAATCCAACTATAGGAACAGAGATTTTAAAGATAGTATTTAATTAATGCATGCATTACATGAAGCGAATGATAGAAGAACCATTACGGTAGATTAGTCCAAAGGCTCCAAAATCATATGATCTTAAGATAATGATGCCTTGGATGTCTTTGGTTTCTAGATTCTACTATAATTTGTTTAGAATAGAAAAGACATTGTCTTCCTTTCCTGCACTAGAGTGCATACATAGCCACAATAGTTACGAGTTTGAATTTAATAGGTACCACCACACCATGTTGTCAGATCGTGCAAAGGAGCAAAGCCCATGTGTTAGAACTGAAACTCCAGTGCTTGCTATTCACGTTGGGGTGATAGACAATGGACCAGACTATGGCAGGTTTTGCATGTCTACCCTAAAAATGGCCGAAATCTCATGGGGTTAATTTAAGACCTTGTATATGATTAAGTTAACACATTGGCGGTCACTAATATCAATTATCCATTTTGATGCTTCTTACAGCAAATGTAAATTATCACAGCATATAAAAAGACCATTTATATGCTAATAAGGGAAGTGTAACTTGAAAAAGTTATACTAGCATCTTTAACATAGTCTTATCAAGCATAACAAATTGGAAGATTTAGAACAAGTTATCAAGAAGGAGCTAAGAACTAAACCTGGCTCCCAATGTCAATGCAGTGTAATTGATGTCCTTTTGTTGTGTTCCAGAAGCGAATGCACCTATCAGCAGTTCCACCTCCTGATGCAAGGAGGCCACTCTGGTGAGGTGACCAAGCAATGGCCTTCACTACAGATGTGTGCTCTGTAAGTCTCAAAGTTGGTTGCTGAGAGTGCTGATTCCACACCAATAGCTGCTCATATAAAACATGTCATTGAAGATGCAAAATCATCAGTGAAAGTCACAAGACTTTATAAAATGAAGCCATCTTTGTTTCTTCTTTATTTTTTTTATAAAGACACAAGGAAGACTGATTGTCATTTCCACCAGATGCTAGTTCCCTGTCATCAGTGGACCATTTCAGCCCACATACCTGTCACATTCAGGGATAAACAGGTTCAAACTTGAGAACAAACATCACAAGTTCTAAGTATATTTTTGAAAACCTTATACTAGCTAACATAGGCCAGCTAAGAATCAATGCATTATTGGTGTTCACACATCATTTCTGGCCCCAAACCCTTAACTTTACTAATGTAACTTTTTTGTGCTACCTTACTAAATAAACTAGTAAGTTAGTAACTGACTAATGAACCAATCTAACAAACTAAAATTGTGGTAAAAAGAAGAAGAGCATGTTTTGCATTTGAGTGAGTCATTTTATCAAACAGGTTATATACACAAGGATGCTTAGAGAGATTTTCAGCCCCAAAATCATAGAGACCTCAGAAGGAAAGCCCAAGAGAACAAAATGTAATTGCTTGATATTGGGAAAAACGTTATTTCAGTGAGCAAGCTTAATGGGTTCAGTAAACCAATGTTGACAAGGAATATATGAGAAATGGTGCAAAGCAGAAGCATAAGATTGGGTCACTCACCTCGAGGGGAATTGCTGATCACGAAGGAAAACGGCTCGGGTTAGGGCAGCGAAAGGAACGACGGCAGCACGAACGAGGGAGACAGCGCGCACGAATGGCTGAGAAACCGAGGCAGAGAACGGCGGAGACAATGCGCACGAACGACGGAGACAGCGCGACGGACCAAAGGCGGAGAAGGGTTCTGGTGCAAGGGTTCTGGCGCAAGGGCTCTTTGAGGGGAATGAGCAGTGAAACAAACGAGTGGGCTCTAGCACAAGCAGGAATTTGAAATAATTGTTTCTACATCGGTTTTGCTTGTAACCGTTGTAGAAAGATATCGACCACTTTCCATCGTAAAAATGCCACTGTTTTATAAAAATAACTGTCGTGTAAAGTTATGACCCAGATTTTATTTTATTACAAAAATGCTATAGTATATTTTTCTACAATTGTTTCTTCTATAATCGATGTAAAAAGTTATTCCCATAATTTATTTTATTACAAAAATACCACTATTTTTTACAACGATTTCAATAAAAACCGATGTAGAAACCGTGATGCAAAGTGCATATTTTCCACTAGTATCATAGTTCATAAGTCATGACAACTAATTCAAATAAACGTTATTCAATTGGTTTTTCTCTTCTTTTTTTATCAAAATTTGTTTTTCTCTTAATTAAATGGGATTTTGAACTTAGGGCGTACGTGCATAGTTCATAATTGATAATTTTTAATTAATTTCCGCTTAATTTGACTTAACTATGAAACTTTTTTTTTGGTAAAAGGTTAAGGCATGCAAAGGCATCACAATAGAGAAAATGATCCCAACTAGGTTGGCACCAAAGACCCTACCCATCATCTGCAGCATACCCAAGAATGTGTTAAAGATAGTGTTTAAAAAAAATGTGTTGCTATCACTCATAAACATAAAAACATAAAAATACAAAACTGATAAATTATATTTATTGTCATTGAAAACGAAAGTCTACTATAATAATAATTAGGCTTAATTGTAATTTTGGTTCCCCTATTATTGGTGATGTATGATTTTGGTCCCTGAAGTTTTTTTCGTCCACATTTGGTCCCTCTTTTTTTCAATGTTGCAAATTTGGTCCTTTTGTCCAATGTATGTCAATTTTTTCAATGATCAACATATATGAACCACATCTCTAAGCAGACACAAACTCTAGTTGAATTTCTCTCTCCTATCCGTCTCCGATTCAACGTGATTTAGTGGTTCCTCTCTACTATTTAACGGTTTTGTCCCTCCTTTTCGGGACCTTTTTTTGTCACGACCCAAATTTTGTAGCCATGACCGGACAAAAAGGAAAGTCTCTCTTTCCCCTTCGCAGCCTCAAAAGTATACAAAAATCTGTTTCATCCAAAGAAAATGATTACATTCATTACTTACCACATAATGAATATAATACTTCAGAATAACAAAAAAATAATTTAAACATAAATTACAAAGTCCTGTGCTAACTAGATACAGCTTAAACTATGGGCGCAACCCATAAAAAAATATATTTCCACATGGCATTCAAGGCTTTGGCGGCTTTGAGGATTCCTGCAACATAAATATTAAACGTGGGGTGAGTCCATCGACTCAGTGAGGGAACTTTCCCAAACACAAGCAGACATGCAAGGCAATTCTCAAACTCATGTCTCGCTTATAAGCGGATATATATAAAAAAACATCGAATATTTGGGTCTACTTGGGGTTGTTCTCTCAAGGTCCTCCACCCCGACGATTTTAATTTCGTACCCCGGAGATACCGCACCCTCCGGTTAACATCAACATCCCTCCTCAACGCCCGGGGTATCTAACGGGGTCCCCTCGTCCCCAACGGTGATATTTATATACCAGAGCATCCCGCTCCCCGGTTTGCCTACCCAAAGATTCATATCAATGTCATTTCAATTCATTCCACCAAGTACCCTTTCAATATTCAATCACAACCATAGGTAGCAACAACACAATCATTGCATTCACATACTATCATCACTCTATTGATACTTTTCAAGATGTACACTAACATAATCCAATATAATATATATTCACAATGTAATTCAAAAAATCCATTGTATAAACACATTTACTAAAATATTAAAGCATAGAGGGAATCTGTATTTGAAAGGCAACATCACTAAGCACACATCCTAGCATAGTCATAAATTCACCAATACATGACTAATGATTTTGTTTCCAGCACCTTGACCAACTTAAAACGAAAATTGGGAACACTATAGAAGTCAATAAATTCATAAATTTTAACTACAACAATACTTACATGTCTAATTTCAAATGACACTAGTTTCACTTATAAAGGATGTTTACAACTCCAGATATAAATTTTGAAGTAAAACATGTTTGAGTATATCCAAAACATACAATACTCTATTTTCAAAATTAAATTGTAACTTCCTCGGGTATCCTTAAATCACGAAATTTTATCACATTATACCACTATATTTAAGCTTTCAAACGCAATAAGTTTCATCTCAATCTGAGTTTTATAAATAAAGATATGATTTTCTGAATACAGGTTGTCAGGGTGCATACTGGATAGCAGTAGCTCTGTTTTCAAAAAATTCACTAAGAACACATCAGGTTTTCAAAATTCACTAAATTTATAACCTCTGTGTGTTAGCTTTCAAATAAGACCAATCTCACCTCAATCGGATATCTACAACTCTAGTTACAAATTTTTTATTGCGTGTATGTCATAATTTCGGAGCAAAAACGTGACATCATAAGAAAACATCAAATCTTAAGCACCAACAATGGAGTTTCCTCACCCTAATTTCTAGGGTTCTGCCACACAATCAAAAACTTTATTCCCCTTTCAATTTCATGAACATAATCATTAACTACAAAGATTAAACAAGATTGAATAAGAGAAATTCATGAAAAATATCTAAATCCCTCACCTCGAAGCTTTTACAAAAAAGAATGGTGACAATCTAAGGAGGAAGAAGATGATGCAAGATGGGGATTCTTGGAAAGCTTTAGAGATCCTCAACAACTTTCTCTTCATGAACAAAATGAGTTGAGGCTTCAAATCTCCAAAACTTCATCTTTTCATTTCTCTCTTCTATAACTCTCACTCTCACTCTCTGCTCTCTTCCTCTCTCTAAGCTCTCTAACACTCTCTAGGATTTAAAAAAAAAAGATTGAAGAATGACGAGGAATGGATGACACTTTTTTTAAACATAAAATTGGGCCCTAGAGTTGGTAAAAGACCAATAAACCCATTAAATCATTAATCACATTAATTCAACTAATCTAATTACTAAGAGCAAGTCAAATATGCACTATCATGTTATGCCTTAAATCCTCATTTAATTTAATTCTTAAATATTGTCTCAAAACTCTTTCATTCATGGCATCACAAATTAATTACGAACATATTTATAATTTTTTTTTCAAAAAAAAATATAACCGCTATACAAAGAAAAATTTTAAACTACTAGAAAAATTATCAATTAAACCCTTTAATTGATTCAAATTATTAAAATTTCTGGGTATTACATTCTACCCCCTTAAAAAGTATTCGTCCTCGAATTCCAAGGACACATACCAATAACTGTTACAAAACAATTATAACATATACTTTGATTGTTCATTAAGCTCATATATACAATAATATATCATGGATACATGAACTAGTTTACTATACAAGCTCATATCTTCAAAGTAACCATCAATTAAGCATGATTTAATAAAACTACACATAATTGATTTCTAAACATTATATCATGTCATGATAATACTAAGAAAATATATACCCACTATAATCATTTTCAACAAATGTCACAAACTTTCTTCATATACCAAACATCATACATGACATCCACATCATGTTCATACCATATGCTTTCACAATTGTTCATGCTTTATATTTTAAACATATAGATACATGCATCCATGTATGTATTTGTCCATTTACTATCAAGGATCATAAAATCAAGCCAACCACACAAACTTTCAATACTTGTTCTTCATAGCATATTCCCTAACATGCATAAATCAATACCAAGCATAACAACTTCTTTCTAGAAATTCACTAAAGTCTCATAAATTTATCATTTTAATAAGCTCATACTAGTCTTGCCTTACTTCATGGATTGCAACTAAAACCATGTTGTAACCCCCTTTTTATAACAATACTACATGCCAAAATTACTTCAGACTTTTCGAACACAAGCCATTGGCTACATACTCATTTGAACACAATTACAACCATAGCATACATGTAGTCAAGCATTAATTGTTATTAGCATTTAATAACTTTTAATTTAAGCTCTTAAACAAAGCAGACTACTGATCTTACCACCCGATTTCATGGTTTAATTATAAAAAACATAACTTCTTATTTATGTATTGCACACTTGCCTAATCGGGAACCAAATGGATTTAAAAGTTAAAATCATTATACATATACTTAGCTATGTTATCTCATATCACCGCCTTGTTGCCATGTGGAGTCAACAAATCATAATCTCGACCTCGTCTGGGTTCGAGATCTGAACACAAATGTTATCAACGCCTAATTATTCTTTTTTAGGACTTTGTAACCTACGCTCTGTTACCAACTTTGTCATTACCCAAATTTTGTATCCATGACCGGTCGAAAAGGAAAGTCTCTCTTTCCCCTTCGCAGCCTCAAAAGCATACAAAAATCTGTTTCATCCAAAGAAAATGATTACATTCATTACTTACCACATAATGAATATAATACTTCAGAATAACAAAAAAATAATTTAAACATAAATTACAAAGTCCTGTGCTAACTAGATACAGCTTAAACTATGGGTGCGACCCATAAAAAAAAATATTTCCACATGGCATTCAAGGCT
The DNA here is from genome assembly GCA_030762895.1 of Sophora flavescens. Lineage (NCBI taxonomy): Eukaryota > Viridiplantae > Streptophyta > Magnoliopsida > Fabales > Fabaceae > Sophora > Sophora flavescens. The sequence goes on along the minus strand of CM061070.1, from coordinate 128,485,822 downwards.
TTGGCGACTTTGAGGGTTCCTGCAACATAAATATTAAACGTGGGGTGAGTCCATTGACTCAGTGAGGGAACTTTCCCAAACACAAGCAAACATGCAAGATAAAATAAAATCACAATATTTAAACATGAAAGCATTACTCATGTCAACACGAAACCTATGTCAAGTCAAATATCGCAACATTGATACACATCCTATCTCATGCGGGCTTCTTGCTCAATCGTATAGTACTTGTGGAATGACTTGCACTTAATTCAATTATCAAACTCATGTCTCGCTCATAAGCGGATACATATAAAAAACATCGAATCTTTGGGTCCACTTGGGGTTGTTCTCTCAAGGTCCCCCACCCTGATGGTTTTAATTTCGTACCCCGAAATACCGCACCCTCCGGTTAACATCAACATCCCTCCTCAACGCCCGGGGTATCTAAAGGGGTCCCCTCGTCCCCGGCGGTGATATTTATATACCGGAGCCTCCCGCTCCCCTGTTCACCTACCCAAAGATTCATATCAATGTCATTTCAATTCATTCCACCAAGTACCCTTTCAATATTCAATCACAACCATAGGTAGCAACAACACAATCATTGCATTCACATACTATCATCACTCTATTGATACTTTTCAAGATGTACACTAACATAATCCAATATAATATATATTCATAATGTAATTAAAACAATCCATTGTATAAACACATTTACTAAAATATTCAAGCATAGAGGGAAGCTGTATTTGAAAGGCAACAACACTAAGCACACATCCTAGCATAGTCATAAATTCAACACTACATGACTAATGATAATGTTTCCAGCACCTTGACCAACTTAAAACGAAAATTGGGAACACTATAGAAGTCAATAAATTCATAAATTTTAACTACAACAATACTTACATGTCTACTTTCAAATGACACTAGTTTCACTTATAAAGGATGTTTACAACTCCAGATATAAATTTTGAAGTAAAACATGTTTGAGTATATCCAAAACATAGAATACTCTATTTTCAAAATTAAATTGTAACTTCCTCGGGTATCCTTAAATCACGAAATTTTATCACATTATACCACTATATTTAAGCTTTCAAACTCAATAAGTTTCATTTCAATCTGCATTTTATAAATAAAGATATGATTTTTTTGAATACAGGCTGTCAGGGTGCATATGGTACAGCAGTAGCCCTGTTTTCAAAAAATCACTAAGAACACATCAGGTTTTCAAAATTCACGAAATTTATAACCACTGTGTGTTGGCTTTCAAATAAGACCAATCTCACCTCAATCAGATATCTACAACTCTAGTTACAAATTTTTTATTGCATGTATGTCATAATTTCAGAGCAAAAACGAGACATCATAAGAAAACATCAAATCTTAAGCACCAACAATGGAGTTTTCTCACCCCAATTTCTAGGGTTCTACCACACAGTCAAAATCTTTTTTCCCCTTTCAATTTCATGAACATAATCATTAACTACAAAGATTAAACAAGATTGAACAAGAGAAATTCATGAAAACATCTAAATCCCTCACCTTGAAGCTTTTACCAAAAAGAATGGTGACAATCTAAGTAGGAAGAAGATGATGCAAGATGGGGATTCTTGGAAAGCTTTAGAGATCCTCAACAACTTTCTCTTCATGAACAAAATGAGTTGAGGCTTCAAATCTCCAAAGCTTCATCTTTTCATTTCTCTTTTATATAACTCTCTCTCTTCTCTCTTCCTCTCTCTAAGTTCTCTAACACTCTCTAGGATTAAAAAAAAAGATTGAAGAATGACGGAGGAATGGATGACACTCTTTTTAAACATAAAATTGGGCCCTAGAGTTGGTAAAAGCCCAATAAACCCATTAAATCATTAATCATATTAATTCAATTAATCTAATTACTAAAAGCAAGTCAAATATGCACTATCATGTTATGCCTTAAATCCTCATTTAATGTAATTCTTAAATATTGTCTCAAAACTCTTTCATTCATGGCATCATAAATTAATTACGAACATATTTATAATTTTTTTTTCAAAAAAAAAAGTATAACCGCTGTACAAAGAAAAATTTTAAACTACTAGAAAAATTATCAATTAAAGCCCTTAATTAATTCAAATTATTAAAATTTCTGGGTATTACATTTTATGTTTTAACATGATCATCTACCACAAAAGCTCAAAAAATGGTTCTATGCGCTTAGAGCAATGATTATGTGTGCTTAGAGGAGTGGTTCCTTTATGTTGATCGTTGAAAATTGACAAACATTGACAGAAGGACCAAAGTTGCAACACTAAAAAAACGGAGGGATCAAATGTGCACGAAAAAACTATAGGGACCAAAATCGCACCTGACCAATAGTAGGGGACCAAAACTGCAATTAAGCCTAATAATTAATAATATTATTATTATTTCTCGCACCCACCAAATTCATTAACAGAATCATTGTCGAAGGAAGCCAAAAAAAAAATGACAACTAGTCACAAACCAGATACGAGCAGTTGTGTGGCATGAGTGCACATATTTCGTCACAACCACAACTTTTTCTGAGGAAGACTAGTAGACAACAACTAATCCAGCATCCAGGGCATGGTATGCATGTCTGAAACCTTAAAATTTGTTGGAATGGTGGCATCAAACTTCAAAAGCTTTTCACAATAATCCCACAAAAAACTAAAAGAAAGAGAATGTTTGAAAATGTTTTGTTGGAAGCTAGTCAAAACTCTAGGTCAAAATGTATGGGGCGAATAATACGCCTTTGTCTTCAGACTACCGAAAGAAAAGGATCAAATAAGTTCCCTTCACAGCCACATAACCTTTTATTTATCTGTTTTGGATTTTAGGTTTCTCTTTCGTAACTTTTAAAGTTGTTTATATTATCTATAAATTAAAATCTAATATATTGTACTGTCACGAAAAATAGTGAGGGGAGACATGATTAAGTGGGAACAAGACCACTAATCCAGGATCTCCAATAACCATCACATAATGGGGTAAGGATGTGGGGTTCACTTCCCAATACAGGAGGGAGAGAATTGGTATAAACAGACTATTGATGTAACTAGAAAAAATAAGTTATTCTGTACATTTACTCTGCTAATTCATAGATATTCTCAAATAAAGGAGTGTCATTTGAATTAAGAGTGAATTATTGTGATAGCGATATTGTTCTTCTTGTCTTTGTAGCCAAAATTTGTTGTAAGAATATTTGACTCCCACCGTGGAGTCGAAGTAAACTTTTCTCGACCGTACATTGCAACAAATGATTCAGAAAAGGAGCTGCACGAGATACTAGATCTACGCAAGGTGGATATTGAAACGTGGATATTCGGAGAAAAAAAATAATGAGGAAGGGAGGGGTGAGAGATCATGAGGTGGGAACAAAGCAGAAGACATATTACAACCTTGACTTTGTTCCAGAAACATCGTTCTCCTCCTCTCCCATGAGCTATCTGGTTGTAAATGGTGGTGATGGGATGGGGAAATCAAATTCAAATTTTGATTTATTTGAAGATGTGGAAAATGGGGTCTTGGGGAGAGCAAGATTTTTCTTATCCTTGCAAGGAAAGGATGGAAATATCAGGGACGATGGGAATAAAAGAAAATCTTTTATGCACTTTTGATGTTTACGGTGGTATGATGGCTGAAGTGTGCAGAAAGGCAGGGGTAGGTGATGTGAGTGGTAGAAACTCTAGTTTTGTAGGGCTTGAGAAATTGGTTCTGCCTGGTGTTGGTGTAGCTGGTGGGCTTATGGTCTTGAAGCCCAATCTGCTCAAAAGAAAATCAAAAGTGGATCAAAGGAAGGGATTGTGGAGAATGTGCCTATGTTGGGCCAACTAATAAGGGTGGCCCAAATCCTAATTGTAGTGATTGTAGTGTGGAGAGTGGTGTCAATCTGTTAGTCTCTCGTGAAGTGGTGTGCCCAAAAAGTAAGGGTGAAACAAGAAAGAAAGAAATAAAATGGAAAACCAAATAAAGAAGCAAAAACTCAGCCCGGGTGGAGTACTGCATGCAGAGGAAAGAGGAAGCTAATGGTGTTCCAGCGAGTTCATGGAGTTCCGACTATGAGGCAGCGACGCGCGTGACGGTATTGACCTAGAATCGTTCGGAGTGGTGGTCTGGCTCGACGAGGTGCGGTGTTTGCGGCCGGACGTCTTTGGTGGAGATGTTTGCACGATCGGCTATACAGGTCTGGCTCTTTTTTTTAACTCCCCTTATTCTCTTCTTGAAAAAAATTCAATTCTCTTCCATGGGAGCTCTTGCTTGATATCAACATCCTTGAATTATTTTGTTTCCGCTGCATACCATTGTTTTTCCCTTTTCTTTATTGTAGCTCTTCTTCATCTTTCTTGATTTATCCTATTCAATTTTCTAGAGAAAATAATTTTGTCTCTGAGAAATAAGCAAAAATAGCAGTTTCAACGTAACATCACTTGCACATTCCAAAACCCCATTTCTTTTCTTTGAATTTTTTCCCCCAGTTTTGGTTCTGCCATAAAGTTCTTTGAAGTCTCCTATAACCCATTTTCTTATTCATTTTCCATCATTTCCTCTCCATTCAAACACCTTTCATCTCCTGATTAGTGTATTTCTCATGAAATGGACAAAGAGAGATCTAAGAAAGCTCATGGACACAGTAGCGACAGCAAGAAATCAAGACGTGATGCATATGGTCATGAATCAGATGAAGGCCAGCACAAAAGACATAAGAGAGCCCACAGACCAGCACAATGATTCTCACATAGAAGGTACTTATGGAGTCTTTGAAGGTGGGAATATGGTGATAAAGTGGATAGATAGGAAAACAAGTGTTGGTGATTCAACTAAGCAAGGGAAGATGGATCTTTCATCCAAAAGTGATGGAGCAGTAGCATCCAGTAGATCAAATTCAAAGGGTGTGTCCATGAAGTCTAGCCATAAGTCCAAAGATGGCAGGAAATCCAATGATTCCAAGACAAGCAAATCAAAAGATGAAGCATTAGCACAGGAAAACCCTGTGCTAAGTCTAAGCAAGAAACCCCAGCCGCAGAAAACGGTCTTCGGAGATCAAGAAATATCAAAGAACAGTGAGGAAAACCCAATACACATATTTCAAAGACATTTTTCAAAGAACGGTGAGGAAAATTCAATACCCGTTTTCAAGAAGCATTCATGAGGTCTATAGAGCCAATTACGCGCGATCAAAGATTGATGTTAAATTCCAGCAATGTCGACTCTTTTAATCTACATATATTTTTTCCTATTCAAGCAACATTATTTAATTCTCTTTTGTATTCAAGCTGGGAATTAATATACACATGTATTAATATATACATGTATTAAATGTGTAAACTATGTGTAAACATAATTTATTAGAAAGTTAGTTTTATTAGTTAGGGAATTAGTTTAGAGCAATCAAGTGTTTCCATATAAACACTCCCTTTATATGAATCAATTCAATCAATGAAACTATTATCAAGTTTCTTCTCATAATAGAGGAGTCGATTGGGGGAGGCGAAGAATCACGTTTAAGAAGTTGGAGTTCCTTCTATTTGCGTTCTTCTTCAGTGGGTTCCAAAATGTCGTCATCTGAAGAGGAAGCATAGTCTATTAGCGATTTCAGTTTGTTGCCCTTACCTCTTTGTCCGCCGTCTTCAACCTCTATCCGGTGGTTACAGAGCCTTTTGAGTGGTGGTTCTGGACTGGTAGTAAACGCGTGTAGGCTCTGCTCTGTTCTGGTGACGTCGGGGTTGCGTGACGGTGGGTGACTTTGTGCGGAGGAGACGACGGTGGATCTGGATTTGATTTGTGTGACTGGTGGAATGACGGCGGAGGCTGGAAGGAGAAACGCGAAGGAGCTGGACTGACGGATATTCTGTGCCGAGAAACAGCAGCGAAGCTTGACGGAAATGGCGGATGAGCTCTGGGATGAGGTTCTGTTCTATTTTTTTGATGTTATGGGTCCTTTTTTTTCTATTTGTTTTCTATTGATGAAGGTGGGAGAGATAAGGAGAGGTTGTTATTTTTTCGTTTTTTGGAGAAGATGATGGCTATAGGGGTTGGAATGGATTCTTATGGGGTTGATGAAAGTAGCAGACATCAGGTTCTTAGGAATAATTTGTAGAAAAATGGAGAGAAAACATGAGTGGGTTGAGGGTGTAGGGAGTGAAGTGTGTGCAAGAAAAGACGAAGAGCTTAATGGATCAGGTCATGAACCTGATAAATTTACTTATAGAATAATTATCCAAGGTTGTACCAAGACTTATAGAATAAATGAAGCCATGAGGATTTTTAATGTGACGCAGGATAATGGATTTTCGCGTGGATATGGTTGTTTATAATTCTTTACTGGATAGAATTTTCAAGGCTAGAAAGTGTTGGAGAATCAGGAAAATATCCCTGATTTTATCCTCTTTGATTCTATTTGATTTTATCCTTATTATTTTGATTTTATTTTGTTTTATTTCCTTCCTTAATTATAGGAAGAGATTTGATTTGATTTGGTTTGCCTTTATTGTAATCCCTCTATAAAAGAGACTCGTACTATGAATGAAATCACAACAATTATTCCACTGCCTTCTATATGGTATCAACAGCTTTAGGTTAGAGTTCTTTTCTCCCCTCCATGGCGGCACGCCTAAACTCATGGAAGCACGCCCTTACAGGCGCTGTTGAAGACATCAACACCGTGACAAGAGGTGGCTCAGGCGGTGGTGGTGGCGGTGGCGGCGCAGGCAGCAGCGACATAGGTGCATGTGGTGAGAATCTAGCATTCCAAGCTAGTACCTCTGATCAAGAGAAGCAGTCTTCTTCAAGCTCGATTCCTTTCACTAAGGAACAAATAGATCAACTGTACAAACTTCTTGAGTCTCAAGCTCCTTCCTGTTCCATAGCCCAGACAGGTAACTTTGTTAAAATTGCCCTTCTTAGTGTCAACCATACTTGGATTGTTGATTCAGGTGCTACTGATCATATGACAGGAGAGTCTAGTTTCTTTTATTCATATAGTCCTTGTGCAGGTAACCAGAAAATTAAAATTGCAGATGGCTCTCTATCATCCATTGCATGGAAAGGGTCCATTGTCCTGTCTCCAACAATAACTCTCTAAGATGTCCTTCATGTCCCAAATTTGTCATGTAATCTTTTATCGGTCATTAAATTAGCCCGGGATAAAAACTGTCAAACTAATTTCTTTCCTTCTCATTATGTGTTTCAGTATTTGAACTCGGGGAGGATGATTGGCAGTGCTAAGGAGAATGGAGGACTCTATTACTTTGATGATGGACTTGGATCAAAACAACAATCCCAACCAATTGGTTCCTGCTTTAAATCTAGTTTTATTTATGATAACAATAATGATATTATGTTATGGCATTTACGATTAGGTCACCCGAGTTTTAGGTACCAAAAATATTTATTTCCAAAGTTGTTTTGTAATAAAGACCCTTCGTTATTTCATTGTGAAACTTGCGAATTTGCAAAACACCATCGCTCTTTTTTTCCTATGCAATCTTATAAGCCAACAAAACCATTTTATATTATTCATAATGATGTTTGGGGTCCTAATAAGACAAGTACACTCTCCAATAAAAAATGGTTCATTACTTTTATCGATGATCACACTAGACTTTGTTGGGTGTACTTGTTAAAGGAAAAATCTGAGGCTGACCAAGCTGTAAGAAATTTCTTTAAAATGGTGCAGAATCAATTCCAGACAAACATTCAAGTCTTCAGAAGTGATAATGGAAAGGAATATTTTAATATGATTTTTGGGAATTTCTTTCTTGAAAATGGGGTTGTGTATCAAAGTTCTTATGCTAATACACCCCAACAGAATGGGATTGCGGAGAGAAAGAATAGACATCTCCTAGAGGTGGCTAGAGCCTTACTCTTCAAAACAAAAGTTCCAAAATACTTGTAGGGTAAAGCTGTTTTAACTGCACCATATTTGATCAATCGTATGTCGTCCAAAGTTTTACAATTTCAAACTCCCCTACATATTTTTAAAGAGTGTTTTCCTATGGCTCGTCTTTCAGCCAATTTACCTTTGAAGATATTTGGTTCTACTGTGTTTGTTCATGAACATAAGCATCTTGGGAAGCTAGCACCACGTTCTATAAAATGTGTTTTTATTGGATGCTCTCCAACCCAGAAGGGGTACAAGTGTTTTGATCCAAATCAAAAAGAATTTTTGTAACAATGGATGCCACTTTCTTTGAAAAACAACCTTTTTTAAGGACATTCATCTTCAGGGGGGAATTCACATGAAGATTCTTTTGAAACCATTACTTTATCTGAAAATTTACACAATTCTGAGACTTATACTACTGCACCAATAGTAAATGACCAAGATTCGTTATCTGGACCTACTCCCATCATGAGTAAGGCTCCTGTGGAATCTGGGTCTACATCTCTAAATCAAAACTCTGACAAACAATCCTTGGAAATTGATAATAATGAAGAAATAATCGAAATGCCACAACATGATGATTCTTGTGAAGAAGAAATTGACAGGTTCAAGGATGGTGATCGAAGGTGTGGAAAGTTCTTTGTTTCAAAAAACCATAAGAAAAGGAATGAAGAATCAACTCTCCAACACAGTCATGAATCTGAACCGAGGGAAATCCAATCAGTCAACCTGATACAGGTAAGTCCTCGCCTGAACCTAATTGTCACAATGAATCAGTTGAGTTAGACGTCCCCATAGCGCTTAGAAAAGGTATTAGATCTTGGTCTAAATTTATGTCATATTCAAATTTGTCTTCCTCTTTTGCTGCATTTACCTCACAGTTGTCTAGTACAGAAGTTCCAAAAAATGTACAGGAAGCTCTAAAAATTCCAAAGTGGAAGGAAGCTGTTCTTGAGGAGATGAGAGCTCTTGAGAAGAACAACACTTTGAGTGTTATGACCTTACCAGTTGTAAAAAACACAGTGGGTTGCAAATGGGTCTTCACTGTGAAGTGTGATTCAAATGGATCCATAGAAAGGTACAAGGCACGCTTCGTGGCCAAGGGATTCACTCAGACTTATGGCATAGACTACTCAGAAACTTTTGCTCCTGTGGCAAAATTGAACACTGTCAGGATTCCCTTATCCCTTGCTGCCAACTTAGATTGGCCTTTGCACTAACTGGATGTGAAGAATGCATTCCTCAATGGTGACCTAGAAGAAGAGGTATACATGGACGGGCCTCCTGGATTTGAAGAAAAATTTGGGTCAAATGTGTGTAAATTGAAGAAGTCACTCTATGGGCTCAAACAGTCCCCGAGAGCATGGTTTGAAAGATTCACCCAGTCCATGAAGAAACAGGGATACAGTCAAGGACAGGCCGATCACACCCTATTCACAAAATTTTCTTCTGATGGGAAGATTGCTGCACTAATTATCTATGTTGATGACATTGTTCTTACTGGGAATGATGTAATAGAGATGGGAAGGCTGAAGAAAAATTGGGCAGCAAAATTTGAGGTCAAGGATTTGGGAGCGTTGAGATATTTTCTTAGCATGGAGGTTGCTGGATCAAAAAATGGAATTGTGGTTTCCCAACGAAAGTACATTATGGACCTTTTAAAGGAAATTGGAATGAGTGGTTGCAGACCAGTCGATGCCCCCATGGACCCAAATGTGAAACTTTGGGAGAAAGGAGATGTTCTTGTTGATATTGGGAGATATCAGAGATTAGTTGGCAAGTTAATCTACCTGTCTCATGCCAGACCTGATATTGCCTTTTCTGTGAGTGTTGTAAGCTAGTTTATGCACTCCCCATATGAAGAACATCTTGAGGCAATCTACAGAATTTTGAGGTACTTGGAGAGCAATCCTGGGAAAGGATTGTACTTTAGAAAAACCTGTGAGAGGAATGTTGAAATCTTTATTGATGCAGACTGGGCAGGATCAATCACCGACAAAAAATCAACTTCAGGATATTGTACCTATGTGTGGGGAAATCTAGTAACTTGGAGAAGCAAGAAACAAGGTATGGTTACTGGAAGTAGTGCTAAGGCTGAATTTAGAGCAACGGCCCAAGGAATTTGCGAAGGGTTGTGGATCTATAGAGTCTTGGAGGAACTCAAGATGAAGGTTGATCTTCCATTGAAGCTGTACTGTGACAACAAAGCAGCAATAAGCATAGCTCACAATCCCGTCCATCATGACAAAACCAAACACATTAAGATTGATCGCCACTTCATAAAAGAAAAATTAGATACTGGCATTATCTGTCTTCCTTTTGTGACTTCCAACCAACAAACAGCTGATATTTTGACCAAGAGTCCAGCAAGACCAAATTTTGAGCACTTGATAAGCAAGTTGGGCATGTTAGATATATATGCACCAACTTTAGGGGGGGTGGGGTGTTGGAGAATCAGGAAAATATCCCTGATTTTATCCTCTTTGATTCTATTTGATTTTATCTTTATTATTTTGATTTTATTTTATTTCCTTCCTTAATTATAGGAAGATATTTAATTTTATTTGTTTTGCCTTTATTGTAACCTATCTATAAAAGAGACTCGTACTATGAATGAAATCACAACAATTATTCCACTGCCTCCTATAGAAAGGTTTCATAAGCCTGCCAAGTGTTTGAGAAAATGGTTGAGGAAGGAGTGAAAACATCGTGTTGGACTTATAATATTTTGATTGATGCACTACTTAAGAATGGAAGGGCAGAAGCTGCTTATACTCTCTTTTGCGATTTAAAGAAGAAAGGCCAGCTTGTGAATAGGATTACTTATAGCATTATTGTGCTGCAAGTGTGAAGGTTTTAAGACAACTAAAGAAGCAAATAGTCATAGGAAAGAAACAAAAACATGTTGTCTAGCAATGATTGGATTGAGATTAGTGGAATCTAATAGGTGGAGGGTGGATGAAGTCAAGATCCAAACCTTGCATGAGGAACGAGAGCAGGGCTCCGGTTTACTCAGGGAGTAGGGACACATTTTTTGCTGGGATTTATGATTATGAAAAGTCTCTCTAAATTGTACACAGATGCATTATTCATGAAGTTCAAAATGGAAGGTGGTGAAAGGAAGTGGTTTTGGAATAGAGAAATGACATGCTACAATGTTCTACCATCAGGTGATATTGTTCCTTTTTAAATTAAAAAGTAACCTCAATATATGTTTATGTATATACGATTTGGGAGTTTGCACGAGTGATAGGAGGATCTTTCAAATGCATATGTACATTTTCTTTATTTCTAGGCTGCTTAAACTACTTAAACTGATAAACAAGTGGCTAGGCATTTGATTCATTTGAATCATCTAAATCTACCCAATGATTATGAGAATAATATAGTGGTATATGAGGAATGAATGTTGTTTACTCTTCTAAGATATGGGTATGCTGGCGTAGCAAATAGACGTAAACTTATTTAAATGAATATAAGGATGTTGAATGACTATAGAATTGATGTACACAGTTTTTTGTGTTTGGTTCAGCTAGAAGGTCTAATTAATTTTATTATTGATGACATGATACTCAGAAAATCCTTTGATGTTTGCTATAATGGTTTGTGTTTTCAGAAGGTGTTGTTGTCAATAAAAGAAGGAAGAAGGAACTCGTCGAAGAGCTCGGTTGGGAGAAGGAGTTAGAAGGCAGAAAAAAAAATCAAATTAGGAATGAAGAACTCGGGGAGAAAGGAGTTATAAAACTAAATGAGTTATAAAGCATAAAAAACAAAAAAAAATAAGGAAGGAAGAACCCAGCGAAGAATTCGGTGTGAAAAGTAGTTATAAGGCAGAAAAATAAAAAATAAGGAAGGAAGAACTCGACGAAGAATTCTGAGAGAAAGGAGTTATAAGGCAGAAGGAGTTATAAGGTGGAAAGAATGAAGAACTCGGCGAAGAGCTTGGGGAAAAGGAGTTATAAGGCAGAAAAAACTCGGCAAGGACTTGATTGTTAATGAATTTGTAAAGAAGTTATTTTAAGTTAGCAGTGATGAAGTTGTATTAGAACAAGTATATTTAAATAAATAAAAAGAGAAACAGAGACAAAAGGCGAGAAGATGAGGAAGCAAGAACCAAAAGCAAGAATAAGCATAAGCAAGAAGAAGCAAGCACAGTTTACTAAGAAGATGAATAGAAGCAAAGGCAAAAAATAAGAAGAAGAAGAAGAAGAAGAAGAAGAAGAAGAAGAAGAAGAAGAAGAAGAAGAAGAAGAAGAAGAAGAAGAAGAAGAAGAAGAAGAAGCAGCAGAAACAAGAAGGAAGCTTGGTTTACTAAGAGGAGGATGGAAAAGAAAAAGACGAGAAGCAGAAGCAAGAAGGGGAAAGCTCGGTTTACTAAGAGGAGGACGAAAAAGAAGAAGACGAGAAGCGGAAGCATAAGCGAGAAAAAGAAAGCTCAGTTTACTAAGAGGAGGACGGAAAAGAAGAAGATGAGAAGCAGAGGCAAGAGGCGAGAAGAAGACAAAGAAACAACACTACAAGAAAATTTGGTATTAGCGAAGGCCAAAGGACGTCGCAAACAACTCAAATCCGTAGCAAAATACATGTTTCTGATGGATTTGCGACGGCCACAAATCCGTCACATATACGGTCGTCGCAAACCTTTTCTGATGGTTTTGCGACGGCCACAAATCCGTCACATATACGGTCGTCGCAAACCTTTTCTGACGGTTTTTTTAAGTGGTGGCCGTCGTAAATAAACAGACATTAGTGACGGCTTGGCCGTCGTAAATTTAGCGACGGCCTGGCCGTCCTAAATAACATGACATTAGCTACGACTTGGCCATCGCAAATTACAATACATATTTTTAGAAATAAATAATTTAATTAATTCATTTTTTATTAATTAATTATTTAAAATATGAATTTTATATTTTTAATTAATGAATTCGATTAGGTCCTGTGCCTCCGACCAACAACAGGGATGAGGCTTCAAAAACTCCTGCCAATCACCGCCACCGTACCGCTCAGTGACGCTGACCACCGCGACGTTGCGTTCGCCAGGGCCACCGCATGACATTTCTGCTTCTTTACCCGTCGCCACTCGAACCGGATCGGCCTCTGCAGCCGTTCCGAACGGAAAGCCTTGGCTTCATAGTTCTCAGATCTAGAGAGTAAACCCTCATCCCCTCCTTCCGGATCTACAATGAAAAGCTCTCAGATCTAGAGAATCTAGAAGAAGAAGACTACATGGGGTCACGACTGCAGCTCAAATCATCGACCTCGCTTCGTCGTTCTCACCGCCACCAGGTGCATCGTCCAGCCACCGCGTGAACCACCACATACCACCTCAGTGACAGGCGTTCAACGCTCCGATCGTTAATTAGTTTCCTCTGCTGCTGCTCGCGGTCGTGCCGTTGTCATCATCGGCAACCCAAATCCACAATTCTCCCCTTTTCCTTCTTGCCAAATCTGACCCATAAGGTGCTTGACAAAGTGTTGAATCCATATGTGGCCTCCAACAACTCAGTTTCAGTTTGTGGAGGAGATGAGAGAGCTGGACGATAACGAAAAGGGGCTGGGTTCTGAAATAATATATTGGACATTAGCGATGGCTTTTCCAAAGGCCTAGCCGTCACAAAAAACCAAAAAATTTGCGCCTGTCACTTCCGTCGCAAACATGGCCAGCTCAAAATTCCCATTTCCCTTAGCGACGGCTTAGGCCGTCGCAAATTTGGATTTAAAAAACTAGGGGTGTAACGGGTCAGTTTGGTTCGATTTTTTACGGAAGAAAAATCCGAACCAATCATTTTGGATTGGTTCGGTTTGGTTCGGGTTAATGGTATTTTTCCTCAAAACCCGAACCAAACCAAACCGATGAAGTACTGGTTGGTTCGGTCCGGGTCATCGGGTTCACTATTAATTTAACATGAAAAAATTTAAAAAAATTTAAAAAAACACTGGCACAAATTACCCAGTAACGCTAACGCAAATCCCTCATACCCTATCCCCATTCAACCGCCACCCCTACCCCTTCTTTCTGCTTCATATTATTGATCTTTATCTCTGATTTATGATCTTCATCTCTAATCTCTATTGATCTCCTCCTTGCGATTACAGTGCTTGCATTCTCCTCCTTTCTTGTTTTGTAACCACCAGATATGTATAGTTCCTCATCTCCTTACGAAACGCACAATGTTCGATGCAGGACGATGGCGCCTCGACGGAGCTGCTTGGACGGAAGATGGCGCGAATTGGATAAGGATGAAGCACGACGGAGGAGCCTGACCAAGAAGCACGACTTTCTGGTGGTCTGTCACGACGGAGGGGCGACGAGCCAAGGACACCGATGGCCTGGTCACGGTTGTTCCCTGTGTGCGACGGTGGCGGTTAGACTGTGAGAGATCGAGATGGTGAGAAGACAAACATTTGCGATGGTGGGTGAGAAGTGAGAGTGAGTGATTTACTGATTTCTGATATTCAAAGTTGGATTAGGTTAGGAATTGGGGGAAAATAGGATGGTTTGGTCAGGTAGTTGGTTTTAGGAATTAAAATCCAATACCCGAACCAAACATGATTGGTTCTCATCGGTTCGGGTTTTTACCCGAACCAACCAATTAACTTCGGTTTTTGTGCATTGGTTCGGTTCGGATTGGTCGGGTTTACCCGGTCCACTTACACCCCTACAAAAAAACAAAAAAGTTGTACCCGCCACTTCCGTCGCAAACATGGCCACCTCGAAATTCCCATTTCCCTTAGCGACCGCTTAGGCCGTCGCAAATCTGGATAAAATATTTGCGACACCTTTAGTCGTCGCAAATTTCAACCTTCCGTCGCAAATTTGGCGCCATTTATTCCGTGGAAAAGCGCACATTTATTAGCGACTGATTTTCCAACGGCTACTGTAAAAAACCATCGCAAATTATTAAAAAATGACAGTGATGCATACTGACGGTCCAAGCCGTCAGAAATGTCTAAATTTTTGTCTGCTTTTTGGCCGTTACAAAAAGGTCATCGTAAATAAGCCTGATTCTTGTAGTGCAAGAACCATAAGCAAGAAGAACAAAGCTCGGTTTACTAAGAGGAGGACAAAGAAGAAGGAGAGTTCAAACATGTATGATCAACTTAGAGAAAGCTCGATTTTTTTTGAAGATGTCTATCAAAGTTCTTTTGCGTGTGTACCAACTGACATTCTCTGGGCAAGAAAGGCCCAAGTGAGAGAAAGAGAATGTTCAAGAATCAGTATTCCCTGTAGGAGAGATCGACCGACATGCATAGGAGTGTGACTGCATAGAGGAATGATCTTAGATGTGAAATTCGATGATATTTGTAAAAGAATAACTTAAGAGATGTTTGTTTTTTGTATATCCATGTTGGCTCATAACATGTTGTATTGTGTCCCAACCATTTTATGACGTTTTTTGTTGCTTATCTCCCTTCTTTCTTTAACTTTCTATGTATGTATATCGTTACGGTAGATGAGCAGCAGCAGCCGGACGGTGACAACGGCTTGGCAGGACTACCACCCAGCACACTACCTACTGAGGATCCAGCCTAGGATCCCTATCCTCGGTGACTTAGAGATAGTGTACCATGATGACTGTGGGTGGCAGGTCGACCATTCATGACTTTTCATGACATGCATCGACCCAGTCAGCTTGTACATATGTCTTGGAGTAGGTCCCTACTTTACTATCATTGAGTCGCATCTTGCTTCCCCATCGCATCAAGCTTTTAGAGATACGGTATCCACTATATAAGAGGAGTTTCCCGATGACATGTGGAATGTAACAGGTGTGCTTTTATGATTTTGTTTTACGTATGATGATGAGTTTAAGACTTTGAATAGATGATTAGTATGTTGATAAAGGTATAGGAACCTTTTCATGGAAAGTACGCAACCAACCGGTGTGAAATCGAACGTAAAAGAAATCTAGGGTTTTCCCGTATATTGCTTAAAAAGCTTAAGTATGTGAAATAAGGAATTTGGGTTTAAGAAAGAGATTATGCATTTTTGAGGCTTGAAACTGTTTATTCGGTCTAAGAGAGTCTATATCTCAAATTTGAGATCAATCGGACATCGAACAGACTCAAAACGCGACGAAACGTGGAAGTAGATTTTCCTGGTCAACGGTCAACGCTCAAGCGTGACCTATTCCACGCTCAAGCGTGGAGGTCAACCAGACCAGCTGTGGCGTTGACTCCACGTGGCGCAAGCTGACCCACATGGCACAAGCTGATTGGTTGCATGTGCGGTGGCGCTACCTACCTCCAACGCTCAAGCGTAGATGATCCAATGCTCAAGCGTTGGCATGCTGATTGGCAAAAATAAAAAGGGCTTAAGTGAACTAAAGTTCACTTTCACCCAAAACATGAAACAAAAAGCAGAGAGCAGAAAAGAGAGCTAGAGAGAGATAGAGAGAAAGAGTTAGAGAGAGAAAGATTCGAGTCGAGAGTTCGAGCGATCCGATCATCCCGACAAAATTCCAAGTACAACGTTGTGATCGTGGCAACGACGTCTTTCAAACCATATCTTCCTTTTCTTCTCTAGGTTAAGGTAATCCATACCCTTTTTATGTCGAAATGTCGTCGGTGACGGTATTAGACTTATCTTTCCTTTCATCTATCGGTTGTCAATTCCGACTTCAAATCAGGGTTATCTTTAACGTACACTTCGTAATGTGATATTCAGGTGATTTTTTGTAGTCCCGGAGACCTATGTTGCTTGCGTGGCAGAATCCAGAGGAGTAGACGAGTGCCTCATTCGTTGCGTTTAGGTTATCGTACGGCAGCTCGGGTGGGGGAAAGAAGCCATCTAACGTCGGAAATGGCTAAGTGACATTTATTTCAATAATGGCGTAGGGCGACCTATACCCTACTAGTGAGCGAGTAACAGACAATATTAGTATCACATTGGGAACTACTTAGTGGTACCAATGATGATATTGAAATTGTAGGCCGTTAAGTTAAAATACGATATTCGAGGTTGCATGGTTTTTTGTTTAACTGTTCATGGTGTGCTGTTTGAAATATAATGATTTGCCTGGATTAATCGTGTTTATTTTATTATTTAGTTATTATGAGTTGTTTGTAAATGATAACATGATTGGTGATTATATTGTGCTTAGAGATTTCTAACTGTTAATACATTATGGGTTATGGTGATGTATATGGGGGTACATGACACATGTTTTCAGAGGTGCCTAACCGAGATAATTATTGTGGTAACATGATGAGATTGATGATATATAATTGTTGAGGTTATCTATGTGATAGTGATAGGAGGTTAAGGCACTAGGGGATGATTCGAGATATGTCAGTGATATTACTCATACACATGGTGTGTATTCACGAGATTCAGAGTCCTCGCGGGACCGTCCCATTTTATTATTGGGGTTGTAACTATAGTTTCATTGCGTTGCATGATCACCCTCGCGAGAGAACCATGGTGTGCACCGGCGAAGATGTGCGACTATAGTGCCATTGCTTTGCATGGGCATTCTCACCGCGGATGAGGATGTGCACCGGGGTTTGGGGATGTGTTGCTTGGACGACTAACTGAGCAGATGAGGGATATATATATATATATATATATATATATATATATCCGGATCGGTACCTGTTATCACACCAACACATGACGTTGATCAGGTGGTTCCTGATGTAGACCACTTACTTGCCACGGAGGTACCTGAGATTCCAGACGTGAGAACAACAGGGTCTGAGTCCTCCAGATTGTCTTCCAAAAACAACCTAGCTTATCGACGATTGTTTCAGAGGCATTCTGGGAGGATCTCTTCCAGCAGCAGCAGAGGAGTAATGGAACCATCTAGACCCAGGGGTGACAGTGAGGGTAGCAGTAGTCGTATGTGATACTACCGGTCAATTGATAAGCCTCTGCCTTATCTAGTTTTATAACTAGTAAGACGGTGGTTTACGTGCTAATTAGTCGAGTTCACTCTCGTTTTCGCCCAAATTTGCCTTGTTTTGTTCCTAAGTTGGACTTTGACTCGTTTTGCGTCTTTTGTGTAGTTTTTAGCTTATTTTGGATAGAATTACGCTTGTGGTTGCTTTTGTTGTTTCAGGTTAAATAAGTGAAGCTCTGAGAATCAAGGAAAGTCAAGAAGCAGCGGGAAAAAGCACTTTTGGAGATCTCGCCCCACGAACAGGATTCTCGCCTCGCGAATAATGAAGACTTGGAAGTCAGAGACCATCACGGCCTAGCTGTGATGTGTATCACGGCCGTGACCAAAAACCCACACAAGTCAGAGACCATCACGGCCTAGCCGTGATGTGTATCACGGCCGTGACCAAAAACCCACACAAGTCAGAGACCGTCACGGCCTGGCCGTGATTCACATCACGGGCCGTGACAAGAAGGCTCGCGTCGCGAGACATCCTTCGCGTCGCGAGGGTTTGAATCCCACAGAAGCGCCAGAAACAGAAGCCGTCACGGCCTGGCCGTGATGACCATCACGGCCGTGACACGTGGCCTCCCTATAAATAAGGCACTGCAGAACAGAATTGGATGACTTTTTGGATCAGAACTTTTTAGAGATATTTTAGAATCCTTATTCTGGGGCTGCGTCTCCTCTTCTCTTTTCTTATTCTTATTCTTAGGATGAATTCCGATTGTTTGTCTATGAGCATGAGGAACTAATCCCCTCGTCCGAGGGATCAATGAAGCCACCCATGGCAGTGTAGTGTTCATGTGATGTATGTCTTTCTCCCCTTCTTTTAATTGATGTTTTCCGATTCTGATTTGAATGCTCGATCATATGTTTTGCGTGATTGACTAGTTAAACGTGTTTGAGGCCGAACGGCGATTCGCGTTTTAGAACTTGGATTGGAATCACTAATCGAATAATGAGCACGACAGTGGATTTAGGAGATTAGTGCAACCTTATAGGGAACAAGAATTAATCAAATTCGAGATTAGGATTATGAGACCTAGTAAGTAATTAATCCAATCGTCGAATACGTCCTATTGAGCACGACAGTGGATATAGGAGAATTTGGGGGTCCCGGTTGACATTAAAATTGAACCTAGGGAAGAGATTATCATCACTTGGGTACTATGCATGATTGGGTAGGTGGATTTGAGACCTTAGATGCTTTTAATTCCAGATTTCATCACCATATTTTTATTTGATTTGATTTGTTAAATTGAATTGTGATCCTAGTTTCTCTCCAACCACTTTCTCCACTTAACCAACTTATCGAATTTCTCGCAAAATTAGTCGAATTGGTAGCTCAATCCTTGTGTTCGACCTCAGTAATATCTTACCGTGTTTTTATTATCAATGCTATCTAGTTAGGTGTACATAGGTGTGTGGTGAGGATTTTTGATGTATTCGTGAGATGGGACTGGGTGTAGAGTGACAGCGAGGTATCTTTTAACAAATCTTTCTATGTATTTTATTATATTACCCAGTTTGTACATATATATAGATATGGATCCTACTGATGAGATTCCCTCTACAGTACTGTATGACTGTATGTATATATATTTGTATATACGTGTGATGTATGTTTATATTTTTTATGGTTGTTTTAGCTAAAGTTTTTATTTCTCTGTTGTATTATATATCTGTTTAATGCTAATAACATGATTAGGCTTTAAATAAAATATGGTTTACTTTAATGGGACATCGGGGTGTCTCATGGAACATGGTGGATCGGTCAGAGGCTAGGAGCCACATGGGCATGGTTCATAGAGGCAGAAGGAGGAGAAGCGTTTAGATATGTATCGCTTCCATCGCCGCAGGGTGGTGATGAGCAGTGGTGAGTCCATCTGGGAGCCGAGGGCGAGAGATGCTAGAATCTATCATCACAGATTCGATGAGGATGACGGTAGTTCCCGACGCCCATATCACTGATGGTGTGGATTTGCCGGGTGCGTCTGTCAGGCAGGGCCAACGATCGTATTGTGACCAGTATGTATGTACCTTTTCATTAAACCGACTAACTCATGACCGGTTCACCATTAAACCGATCGGTTGAACCATGCCCACGTTGATCGAGAGGAGCTGTCACACGTCTTTGCTTGTCTGTCAGTTGTACATGCTTCGAACCGTTCTCCTGATTGAGCAGAGAAGGGACTTCAACCACCAGGCCACTTATGTTTCTTGAGATATGTTTGACAAATATATTATATATACATAATCTCATTACAAATTTGATATATCCTGGTTCATCCAGTTCAATCAGTGACCACTGGTTTGACCAGTGACCAATTAATCCAATATCCCTACCAAGTCGATGACCGGTCCGGTTCTAATAACACTGGTCTGTATAGTTTCAGTTAGGTTTATGGTTCCTATGTTGGGACTTCACGTACTCTAATGGACGTTCCATATTATATATAAATCAACAATATACGAATTAGGGGATCCAATTTTCACTATTGGATTCCTAAATGGTGACACGTGTCGTTTTTTTTTATTTAACAATTTTTTTAAAAAAAATTATTTATATTTTTTTGGATTTTTTTTTATAAAAAAATTGTAATCATTTTTTAAAAATGGTGACACGTGTCATTTTTTATTACTTTATTTATTTTTTCGGTTTTTTTTAAAAATTTTTATTTGAAAATCTAACAAAATTGTTTTGTTTATTTAATTTTATTCTAAAAAATTCTTTAATTTATTTTCTAATTTTTAAAAAATATATTTTTTATTTTTTATTTAGAAAAATTAATAATTTTTTTTATATTTTTGTTTTTATTTAATTTTTTTAAAAAAACTTTTTTATTTGTTATTTTAAAAAAAGATTTTTTTTTAAAATTTTGTTAAATTTTTTTTTTACTTCTTTTTATTAAAAGTTTTTTTAAAAAAATTATTTCATTTTTGTCGAAACTTTTTAAAAAAATTTGTTTTTAATTTAAAAAAATGTTTTTTAATTTAAGATTTTTTTTATTTAACAAATGTTTTTTAAAAAATTATTTTTTGATTTAATATTTTTTAATTTAACACTTTTTTTTACCAAAATATTTGTTTATTTACTTTTTTTTTAATTAAAATTTTATTTTAATATCTTTTTTTAAATAATAATAGTTTTTTTCGATTTTTTTTAAAATGTTTTTATTTCAATTTTTTACGGAAAATTTTATTTATAAATAATATTTTTTTAATTTTTATTTTTAAAAATCATTTATTTAACTTTTTTATTTTAATTTTTTTAATTTAGTTTTTTTTTCATTTTTTTAAAAATATAATTTATTAAAAAAATTTATTAGACTTTTTCTAATCTTAAACTTTTTTTAGGAATATCTTCCAGCTTTTTGACCATTGCGTCATAGTAGACGAATTGGATGACAACACGTGTCGACGGCGATCTCAGCCCAAATTTTTTTTTTAGATTATATAATTTTATTTAAATTAAATGTTGTCCTGTTTTTACTTTTGATGAATAGGCGGGCGCCACTTGTCATGCGTCTGACCCATGAAAATATTTTGGTCTTGAATTTATTATATTAAAAAATATTTACATAATTATTTTACCTATTGTATTATTTGCTTAAAATAAATGGTAGCTTTATTTTTATGTGGATGAATAAGCGGGTGACACGTGTAACTGGCAGGGCCCACATATATTTTTTTCCTCTTTCATTTTTTAATTTTAATTATTTAATTAATTATTTTAATTATTGTATAATTTATTCTAGGGCCTTTTCTTAAAATACATTTAAACCATGCTTTTATTGTGGACAAATAAACGAGCGACATGTGTCGCGGGAGGGGTGCACATATAATTTCGACCTCTGACATTTCTTTAATAATAAATATTTAATTAATTGTTTTAATTACTGTAAAATCTATTCATGGGTTTTCTCTTATTTTTAACTGTGTCATTCTTTTACTGTGGACGAAAAGATCGGACCCAAATGTCACGGGTTGTGCCCATGTAAATTTTTGGACCATTTGATTTTTTATGATAAAAAAATTTAGATTTTTATTTTACTTATTGTATTATTATTTATTATATTGCCTTCTTTTTTTCACTTTTTATTTTTTATTTTTTCCACCTTCGTGTTTGATGAATTTAACAATTTAAATATAAAATTGTTATATATTTGATAATTTGTTTAAAACAAAGGATAGCTTGATGGGTCTTTTCTTATTTAATTGTTTTAATTATTCTAAAATCCATTCATAGGCCTTCTCTTATTTTTAATTGTGTCATTCTTTTACTGTGGACGAAAAGGCCGTCACCAAATGTCGTGACGTGCCCACATAGATTTTTGGCCTCTGGATTTTTTATAATAAAAAACATTTAGATTATTATTTTACTTATTGTATTATTATTTATTATATTTCCTTTGTTTTTTTCAATTTTTTTTTATTGTTTCCACCTTCGTGTTTGATGAATTTAACAATTTAAATATAAAATTGTTAGATATTACATAATTTGTTTAAACAAATAGTAGCTTGATGGGCCTTCTCTTATTTAATTGTTTTAATTATTGTAAAATCCATTCATGGCCTTCTCTTTTTTTCAATTGTGTCATTCTTTTACTGTAGACGAAAAGGCATGCACCAGATGTCACGGACCGTGCCCATGTAGAGTTTTGGCCTCTGGATTTTTTATAGTAAAAAATATATATTATTATTTTACTTATTGTATTATTATTTATTATATTGCCTTCTTTTTTCATTTTTTTTGTTTCCACCTTCGTGTTTGATGAATTTAACAATTTAAATATAAAATTGTTAAATATTAGATAATTTATTTAAAACAAATGGTAGCTTGATGGGCCTTCTCTTATTTTTAACTGTGTCATTATTTTACGGTGGACGAAAAGGTCGACGCCAAATGTCACGGGTTGTGCTCACGTAGATTTTTGGCCTCTGAATTTTTTAAAGTAAAAATCATTTAAATTATTATTTTACTTATTGTATTATTATTTATTATATTGCATCTTTTTTTGACTTTTTTTTTATTTCCACCTTCGTGTTTGATGAATTTAACAATTTAAATACAAAATTGTCAAATATTAGATAATTTGTTTAAAACAAATGGTAGCTTAATTTTCGTGGACGAATAAATGGGTGACACGTGTCACCGACGGCACCTAACATTTTCTTTAAAAAATAATTATTTAATTAATTATGTTAATTATTGTGTTATTCAGACTAGAGCCTTTTCTTAAATTTAAATTGTACCATGATTTTATTGTGGACGAATAAACGGGCGACATGTGTCACTTTCTTATGAAAAAATAAAATCATTGTCTCAGATTAACAAAAACTTACGAAAAACAAAATAAAAATTTACGGAAAATAAAAACTTAAAGGAAAACAAAAAATTAATAAAAGAAGAAATAATCCGATACTTAAATTGGACATAACAATCCAATATTATAACTTACCCTAAATAACAGGAATATACATATTTAAAATAGTGTTGAATCTCAAAGTATGATTGTTTTCTTTTCATCAAAGTATCTTCTATTGTTGTTGTTATATAAATCTTTAATACAATAACATGTAATATAATGGAAATGTATATTCTTTTCATAAACATAAATGATTAACATATTGCATATCATGAACTCATATCGTAATGAAAAGTCAAGCTTTTATAAAACCTACTAAAAATTCTATCATACAAATTTGTCATGTAGCATGTTATTCATTAACTATTGAATATACGAATCCAACTGTTGCACACAATAGTATTATTTTATATTCAAAAAAAATAATACATTTAATTTTTTTCATGTTGAAATTATTTATAATAAATTATTACAAAAATAATCATCTAACGAATGCCCATGTATCTCGTACGGACAACTATACTAGTGTATATATATGTTTAGTGTTTACCATCTGCGCATGTTTAACTATTTTTAATTCTTTATAGTTTATGTTATTATATTATTTTCAAATGTAATAAAGCACGCTAACTTTAATAACGAATTAAGGTTTAGTTAATTAGAGTTCTCCTTTAATGGGACGTCGGGGTCTCACAGATGATGTAGCTTATACGTGTGTAGCTGGTAAATGATTAGCCCCAATGGTACTTTTGTCCATGGTTTTCAGCAATGGAAACCTTGTGAATGGATATTTTGTGGCTCGTATTCATTAAATTGAGATTCACCACATTTAATTTATTGGTATATTTAAAAATAACATTTACCTTATTTAATTTAGATAAGGGCCAATGGTGTAGTTGGTAAATGATAAGCGCCAATAGTATTTTCGTTCGTGGTTTTGAGCAATGGAAAACCTTGTGGATGGAAATTTTATGGCTCGTATTCATTAAATTGAGATTTGCCGCATTGAATTTTTTGTGGTATATTTATAAACATAATTTACCTTATTTAATTTAGATAAGTACCAATGGTGTAGTTCATACATGTGTACTTGGTAAATGATCAGCGCCAATGGTATTTTTATTTGTGGTTTTGAGAAATGAAAAACCTTGAGAATGGATATTTTGTAGCTTATATTCATTAAATTGAGATTTCGAACAAATATTTGCTTTACTCATAAATCACGACTCACACGCCCCACGTACGCATAGGATCAATTTTAAAAAAATTCATATATACATGGATCAAATTCAAAATTAATGTTACACAAGGGATCAAATATTTAACTTAACCAATATTATTCATGTGCTGGGGATAACAATTAGATAATCCTGGAAACGCATGCAGGTCATGTATTGCTTTGTAAGATGCAATGTCGAAATACAAGGACAGCTACAACCTACATGCATTGATAGCTCGGAGGACTAAGATTAACATTCACATATCACATCTATTCTAGTACAAAGCCAATACAACAATAATAAAGCGCACAAAACTCTGTTACAAATAGAACAAATTGGACTTTAAAGTGATAGTGCATTAATTTGATATTCAGTCACCCAAGATATGGAACCATTCCATCAACTATTTTCACAAATACATCATTTATGCATGTATTTAGTATAAGATACCTTAATTCTCATTAGTTTTCAATTTTACTTTGATTTAAGATTTTAGTTTAAACTAACAAATCAAATGAACTTGATGTCAACAAAAGTAAATATAGTGAGTAACATTTGCTATCTCACTCTTTTTGCACCCAAATTTTGATTTGTCCAAAATCTAAAACTTATATATATATATATACACACACACACACACACACACACACACACACACACACACACACACACACACACACACACACACACACACACACACACACACACTAAACAGATAATGAGACCCCAGGTGTTGTTGTTAATCCGAGACAAAAGCTCAGAAAAAACTTCAACTTATAACTGTTTAACAAAATAATATGTAAAAAAATGTAAAAGTTTAGAAACAACTTAATCCAACTCAGAAATTGACAAATTGTCTATGTATTATTTCTAATACTCCGATTACATGGATTATCCCCAAAACAAAATTCTCCACAAACCCATGCATGTTTGCTCAATAAACCAGATCAATACACCCTGCTAAGAAGGGACTTATTATTATTTATATATAAACCTAAAAGTTGTCAAACTGAGAACAATTCAACTGTAGACAACTACCTATGCCTTCCTTCTTTGGATTTTCAGGGTGCAGCAGCTCAATAAGATCACGGAGGAAAATCAGGCCAATGATTTGGGATCAAAGGAGAATCAGAACCAGTAGTAGTACCATTCCTCTCAGTGTTGTTACCAGTCATTGAAGTGGTGGTGCTGATAGTACTCCACAAAGGGTCATCATCAGAAGTCATGATATTATTAGCATTATTGATGAAGTTCTGAGGCCAAACACCCTGAGAAGCAGCACTGTTATTGCCATTAGCCATGCTTGGGGGAATAATCAAACCTTGTTCAGCTGGCCTATTATACAGAGATTGATCTACCTCCCTCTGATAGAACTGCGAGGGTCGAATTTGGCACTGAGAAACAAGAGGAGTAACATTGAAACCAGGCACAATACCACCCCCAAGTTTCAAAGACTGCTCAAAAGGGTGTTGCAGCGAATGAATCGCTGCAAGAGAAGGCAAGTACCCACCACCACCACCTTGATCAAAAGGGACAGCTGTCAGGTTTGGCTGCTGGGGTTGGAGAACCACCGTCTCCTGCGGCGGTGGTTGTGGTGGTTGCTTTTGCGTCCAGGAAGAAGATGAAGGATTGTTGGCACGCTTACGAGAACTACCACCAACGGGTATGTTCCTCATGGTGCCACCTTTGGTCCAGTGCCTCTTGCATGTTTTGCAGTAGTAACGAGGCTGTGCCAAGCTATAGTTGTTGTAGTAGCAGAACTTGGTGTCGAGAGAGTCACAGCGAGGGCATGGAAGTGGTGGTTGCTGAGGCTGAACCAGATCACCACCACCACCATCCCCACCTTGTTGTTTCCGATCATTGAAGTCTCTCTCTCCACCTCCTTCTGCTAGCTCCATGTCTTGTGTGTGATTTGTGTGTGGAGTGCTGTTGTGTATTTATACACAGATGCTAGGTAGTGGTTGGTGGTTGGTGGTGGTTCTTTGAACTGGAGAACATGCAGGTGTTAAGGAAAGTGTGTGGGGTTCCAGATTTGAGGAATTATGCACTACGTGTATGTGAAAACGTATCTGAGAATCTACAATAACCAAAACCACTGCGATCATTTTTCCTTGTGCATGTTTTTTCCACCAACCCATAATAAAAACTAAAAAATAATAAAAAAATAAAACAACAACTAATGTCTCTCAATTTCCTTCAAAAAATTTAATTCAGTATCTACAATTAAATTTATATGTTTTAGTAAGTATTAATTTCAACCCATAATAAAAACAAAAAAATAATAAAAAAATAAAACAACAACTAAAGTCTCTCAATTTCCTTCAAAAAATTTAATTCAGTATCTACAGCTAATTAAATTTATATGTTTTAGTAAGTATTAATTTCATTGGACCCCATTAAATTAATATCACAAGAAAGGAAGTAGAGAAGAAGATAAGTAAACAGTAGCTAGGTCCAGTGAACAAATTAACAGGGGAATATTGTTGAGGAAGGGCCACAAGGTAGGGAGAGGAGCCAAGAGATTGGTTGGGGTGGCAGTAGTAAATGAAGTGGTGGCTGTGTCAGAGCAGCGCTCTTCTCTCTCTTTCTTTTCGTCCTATGCTTTACTCTCTCCCTTTCCTTCGTAAGGATGAATGTGACAAATGTTAGCAACAAAATTTTTAGTATTCTTTTTTTAATATACTATTTTTTATTGATTGAAATTCATGGGAATTTTGTATAATTCAAGTGGAACTTATTTTCAAAACAGTGACACGCATTTGAATTTTAATCAATAAAAATATATAATAAAAAAATTAAAAAAAATGTGTTGATGACACTCGTGTTTCCTTCATTCCACCACACCACTTGTGACATTTGTTCAACCTTTTTTTTACAATTATTTATTAATAATATTATTAAAATTTAATTGTAATACATGATGAATATCAATTTTTATATTATCAATTAATTTAAGACCATTACCTAGTTAACATTAGCCAACTTTTAAAATAAGTATTCATTTAATAATATATAATTTATTGATAATAAAAAATATATATAAAACAAGTTTTTTGGTCTTCGACGCTTACGTGTTTTTCAACTTTATCTCCTAACTTTTCTTTTTCATATTCCTTTTATAAGATTTAATTTAAACCGTAGATAAATTGGTCTTAAACGTTACTATCGTAATAACTCCATTAATTACGGTCGTATATGGCAGCCAATTAACACATATAACGTATGACGGAGAAGAAATCAGTGTGTTGACATTCCAAGTTGTTTAAGGTTTAGGACAAATTTAAAAAAAAAAAACAAGTTAAATTATGAAATGAAAATGGTATCATCTTTTTCATCCATCCATCTTCATCTATTCTTTACCAACTCAAACCTTTATTCACGGCCAACCCGCCACCATCCTCGTTATCCACCATTACTGCTACCACCACCCCTCAAAACAAGCCCCATGATTGTGACACCCACGATCGCAAACCATTGTGTAATTCCATATCGCAACCCATGAGCGCACCTTTGTCATTCGGTTGTAAAATGTGGAAATTCGATCGCTAAATACGGAAATTCGGTTGCAAAATATTGTAGCGACCGAATTTTAATCTTTAGCGACTGAAATTTGTGGTCGCTAATTACCTAGTCGTTAAACCGTATGGTGGTCGATAAATCGACCGCTAAACCATTTAGCAGCCGATTTTCCATATTTAGCAACCAAAATTTCATATTTAACAATTGATTAAATGTGGTTGCAAATTCGGTCGCTAAAATACATTTTTGTTGTGGTGCTTGCAGCTCCTTTTCCTTTGCCCCTATCATTAAAGGCAAACTTTTGCTTCCCCTTTTTAGTTTAGACAAAAATCATTGTGGTTTATTAACTATTTGATTATAATAATATGTTCATATTTTTTATTTAAATTTCTAGTTATTGATGAGCATGCCCTCTGATATGGAGATAATCTACTTGCTTCATCCTTATCAAATTTATAAATCCCCAAAGTATCTTCCTACAGCATCTCCAACACTTTTACCACCATTTTCGTCCCTCGCCATCATATATATCCAAAACCAGTATATAAATATTTAGTATTGGTGTCGCTTCTAATCAAAATTTTAGGGTAAAAAGAGCAATCTTATATGAACCTCACAAAAGCTCTTGTGTAGAAGGATCAAATTTTGATTAACCCAAAATAACATACCTACTACCTTTTGAGGAGGTAATAGATTTAGTTTGTGTAATTTGTTGGTTTAAAATGAAGATTTGCAGAGAGGTAATGGAGATGAGAGAGTGGTTATGTTAAAGTTGAATAGAAATTCATTGTTAAGAAGAATTTTTCGGGTTTTTACCAAATGAAGTTGAACGATGGATTGATAAACAAGATGGTATCAAAAGATTATAACTCATACTACCACCAACACATCAATTTCACACATCTCATACGCCATTTATGTTTTTTTTTTTACTACCACGTATGATGCTAATTAATGGAGTTTTCTCAGAACAAATATTTAGGAAAAATTGATCTAACATTGAGAACTTAGAGAATGGATACGAAATAAAAAAAAAAGGTTAAGAGAAGAAATTGAAAGACCACAAATTTAAAAGATGAAAAGACCTATTTTATCATGACAATACATCAAAGTAACTAATTTTCTTTATCCCAATCAATTTTAACAATATAATGAAAAAGTTATCTTTTCAGTTTTATGTGTTTATATTTTGAAAGTGTTTGTTGGTTTTGGTGTTTTTTTTTTACTTTATTAAAGTTTATCAAATAATTTGAGTTATTTTAACCTAAGATTTTAAATTAATTAATTTAATAGAAAATTAGTAAATAAAAAAATATAATTGACACCCCTATTTATAATGTCTATGTAATATGTTAATTTTTATATGAAATAATTAATATTATTAAAATGAGATTTTAATGTTCAGTTTAATTAAATTAAATAAGTCAATAATAAATATAAAAGAATTATTATTTTGCCTGTTTCAACGATATACGATTTCATTTATCTTTATGGCATATATTTTTTTTAATGCGTGTGTGTGAAAATATCAAATATAACTAGAGGGAAACAAAATAGTTTAACTAAAAGAATGTCATTATAACTAACAAGACCTAACACAATTGATAGATAAATGAATTTCTTGATTATAATGTCAGAGGTTCGATTCATGTCGTGTGTATGGAAAAAAATTTATTGGAAAACTTACTTTGATAATTTCTACATCTCTAAAGGAATTAATCTCTGACTATCGATTGAAGGATATTTTTTATGCAACTAAAAAAAGATGAGTGTAATTATAGATGAAACACTTGATTATCTTCTTCCTCTATCTCCATTTTTTTTTTCACTCCTCGGATGTCACAACAAATAAAACCTAAAAGAAATTCTTACATCAATACGGTTGTCCGGTGCATCCAAATACATTAGAATAATTATAGCATCGGTTAAGATGATTAAAAGAAATATTTATTTATTAAATATTATAATAATTACTTTTTTAATTAATACTGTAATGGACTATCTCTAACTTCAAGTGCATTATATTTATGTAAAAATTTCTCCTTCTTCAATGTCTCGTGTTCGAAGGTTGACTTCAAAGTGTTGTTTTTGTCTAAAATTGATTTTGCAGAATATTTTATGTCCATCTCAAATAAATAATTCTTCAACACGACTTTAATTTAAAATAATTATATTTTAAAAATTTGAATAATCTGTTGACTAAACAAACTATTAAAATATCTCTTTAAGGCTACTTATAAATATGTATAGTCATTTTGTATATCCATTCAAAATTGGTTGATTACGGTGGAAGTAGATTGTATCCCCAAACAAACTTTACTTAAAAGATCAAGAGTTTGATTCTTAGAGTCGTCATATTGAAGAATGCTTTACCTAATTACTACCCTTAATTTGAGGGTCAATCTCATAGCTTTATTGTGGGGATACTGGTCAAATACCAAAAATATTTTGTACAATTCAATTTGATGAGACGGCAATTATGGTCCAAATTCTCCGGTCATCAAATTGTCTTTAGGAAAAATTTATTCCCGGATCCTATTCCTGTGGGAAAAAATCCCTGCCTGTGAGATCTGAGGACAGTTCCCGCGAGGTTTCACACATCCAAATGAAAATTGTCATCTCTAATTATCAGAGACAGATTGCATGTCACTCAATTCTTAACACCCGCCATTACAAATCTATAATTATCTAGGAACTAAACTAATTCTGCATCATTATCGGAATCGCATGCTACGAATTGAAAAAATGTATCTCTACTTAGACATTTTTGCCTAAAGGCAGAACTCCTTCCCTTAAAAATACCGATATTTGGATAGATTGATGCGCTTAAAAAAATAATTTAATTTTATATAAAAATATATTTTTGATAAAACTTATATAATATAAATATTAGTGTTGAATGACATTTAACAAAAACACCTTTTGCTATTTGGGTGCAAAAACTCATTGATTCCAACATCTC
Source organism: Sophora flavescens (assembly GCA_030762895.1). Taxonomy (NCBI): domain Eukaryota; kingdom Viridiplantae; phylum Streptophyta; class Magnoliopsida; order Fabales; family Fabaceae; genus Sophora; species Sophora flavescens. The sequence goes on along the minus strand of CM061070.1, from coordinate 128,454,992 downwards.
TTGGATATCTATATGGAGGACGATTGAGCTTAGTCATGACAAGATTATTTTCGAGCTTGAAGTTAATAGTGGATAATATGCATTCCGTTGCTAGCGACATTACTGAGTTTAATTGGTACCACTGTTTCTTTTTGTAAGACTTTAGTTTTGTCTCGTTTGCAAAACTCTCATGTTAAGTTCTCCTGAAGATTAACTAATATAGTTGTCCATAGCCTAACAAAGGTGATCACTAAGTATGCTAGTCCTCGTTGTTTCTTGATATTCCTACATGTTGCCTTTTGTCAAAAGAAGAAAAAACAAAAACACCTTTTGCAAAAAGCCAAAAACACATTTTGCGTCCATGTTTCAGTTGCCTCTCGTTTATCGTATTTATTTTTCCTAAAAGCTACTCATTATAACTTTCCAAGAAAATCTACTATCTTATTTTATTTTTTAGATTTTGATTTATTTTTTAGAAACTTACCTAAACAGTTAAAAATTTTAAAAAAATAATTCTATAACAAATTTTCATTAAAAAAAAGAAAAATAAAAGAAAACAATTCCCATACAAGCACTAATAAACAATCCCGCCACACTATAACTTCCCAGATGAGTCTTCCTCTATGACTGCATGTTTCCTATTGATTCACAAATAGACTTTGTACTCAATATAATTGTCTTCATTTAACTGCCAAGTAAGATTTAAATAGTGTTAAAGATTTAAATCATAATGTGAAGGGGAAAAAAAAACACAGGAGTACCAAGACAACCTAAAGAACTAGTTAAAAAAAGAAAAACAGTGCATTTGAACGGCAAAGCACCATTTCACAGGCATCATCATAAAATAACACTAGCAAAAACTAGGGCGAAGATTAAACTTGGCCATATCAAAAAGCAGCCTAAGTTGTGGCGGGTTGTTTAGCAGCACTGGAAAGCCTTGATCTCCTCTTAGCCAAACTCTCGCTGCGGCGTTCTCTCTGCTCCTTCAACCTGGAGGCAAGGAGTTTATGGTATTCTGCTGCCTCTGCTTTTGCTTTGGCAATTCTCTTCTTCTTATCTGCAATCCTTGCCCGCTTTTTTTGTAGTGTCAGGGGAGTAACCAGTCGTTGTATCTGTTGGAGATATGGCATACACACACTCACACTTGATGCACTCAAACACAGTGAATATCAAGAATATCAAGAAGAAAGGGAAGAAGAGAGCACAAGGAATTTTTTCACTGAATGTATATCACTTTATTCATTCATAAAGAGGGTATTTATACACACTTGGTTTGCCCCACATTGGCTAAACCCTTCTTCACAATTCTGTTATACACCTATAACCACTTTTATCACTTACTAACAACCACCCTAACTGAAATTACCTAACTTTCTCAACACACTTCCCTAATTTCAGTTTCCTAAAGTATGATATGCAGATTTGCATCACTATGAAGCCTAACATCCCAACTATGTTGGCACCCTAGGCTTCACCCTTCATTTGCAGCACATCATGCCTATGTTAAGTCAAATCAGAAACTGAAACAATGCTTAGCATTTCTCTTAGCACTTTAAATCTGTCACCCTTCAATGGCTTGGTCATTATGTCTGCAACTTGCACTTCTGTGTTGTAGTGTTCCAGTTGCAGCCTCCCTTTGCTTACTTGGTCTCGAATGAAATGAAACCTGGTTTCTATATGTTTACTTCTCCCGTGTGCAACTGGATGTTTGGCTAGGTTTATGGCTGACTTATTGTCAACCAACAGTTTCACAGCTTCATTGTCTTTCACCTTCAGTTCTTGTAGCAGGGTGTCAAGCCACAGTGCTTGGCAAACACTCATTGAAGCTGCAATATACTCTGCCTCGCATGATGAAAGTGCCACCACAGGTTCCTTCTTTGAGCTCCATGAGACTGGTGCAGCACCATACATAAAGATGTATCCAGCAGTGCTCTTCCTATCATTCTTGTCACCACACCAATCTGCATCAGTATAGCCAAACAATTTGGTGTTAGTTTCACTGATTCTGTTTGGAAACAGAATTCCAAACTTCAATGTTCCTTTCACATATCTAAGTATCCTCTTTGCAGCAAGCAGATGACATGATTTTGGTTTCTCCATGAACCTGCTGACCAGTCCCACACTATACACCAGATCAGGTCTTGTATTACACAAGTACCTAAGTGATCCAACCAGACTTCTATAAAATGTTGCATCAACATCCTTCTCCTCACTATCAGTCTTCAGTACCAAACCAGTTTCGGCTGGTGTTGCAGCTGGATTGCAGTTAGTCAGCTTGAACCTTTTGAGTAGATCAGCAGCATACTTGGATTAGTGCATCACAACTCCTTCTTCTGTCTTGCTGAATTCAAGTCCAAGAAAATAGTATAGCTGACCAAGATCAGTCATTTCAAACTCCATCATCATCCTTCCCTTGAACTCAGCAATATCCTCTTCACTACTTCCTGTTACAAGCAAGTCATCCACATAGAGGCATACAATCATTACATCAGTGGCAGCATTACACTTCACATAAACTCCATATTCTGAAGTACATTTCACAAGTCCTAATGTACTCAGAAAAGCATCTATCCTCTTGTTCCAGGCCCTTGGGGCTTGCTTCAAGCCATACAAGGCCTTCTCTAATTTATACACTTTTGTTTCTTGGCCTGTTATTACAAAGCCAGGGGGCTGATCTATGTAGACTTCCTCATCAAGTGGCCCATTTAGGAAAGCCGATTTCACATCCAACTGATACATTGACCAGTTTCTCAGACTTGCAAGAGCTACCACCAATCTGATTGTTTCAATTCTTGCAACTGGTGCAAAAACATCACTGTAATCTATACCATGTCTCTGCAGAAAGCCTTTGGCAACAAGCCTGGCTTTATGCTTGATTATCTCATCATCAGGGCTCTTCTTTAACTTGAAGACCCACTTCACTGCTATTGACTTCTTCTTGCTTGGTAGAGAGACAAGCCTCCATGTCTGGTTCTTCTCAATTGCACTGAGCTCCTCCTTCATTGCTCCAATCCAGTTTGGATTCTGCATTGCTTCCTCAAAACTGACCTCTTCAGTCTCAGAAAACATGGCAAGGTGCACCAAGTCACCATATGAATTTACTGCAGAATCTGTGACTACTTCATAATCAAGTAGTCTCTGAGGGAGCTGTCTGCTTCTTTGTGATCTCCTTAACTCTGAAGCATCAACTTCTGTCTCCTTCTGAGTTTCTGAATTTGCTAAATCCAACAGCATCTTGTTTGATCCTTCACTGCCATTCTCAGCATTCCAGTCCCAGCTTTTCAGCTCATCAAACACCACATCCCTGCTAACTACAAATTGCTTGCTCTTGGGGTTGAGCAATATGTATCCACCAGTGGGATGATATCCCAAGAATACCATTAGCTCCCCTTTGTCATCCAACTTTCTTCTCAGTTGGTCTGGTATGTGCCTGTAGCATACTGCTCCAAACACCTTAAAATGTGTTACTGTTGGCCTGCAGCCTGACCAAGCTTCCTCTGGAGTCACTCCTTGAAGTCTCTTGGATGGACTTCTATTCAAGATGTAGGCTGCTGTGGATGCTGCTTCTCCCCACAGAAACTTGGGAAGATTCTTGGATTTCAGCATGCTTCTGATCATGTTCAGGATGGTCCTATTCTTCCTCTCTGCAGTTCCATTGTGTTGTGGAGTGTAGGGTGGTGTGCATTCATGCACAATTCCTGTCTCATCACACAGATTCTGGAATTCTTCAGAAACATACTCCCCTCCACCATCTGTTCTCAACACCTTTATGCACAAACCACTTTGTTTTTCAACAAATGTTTTGAACCTTTTAAAGGTTTCTAACACATCACTCTTTCTTTTAATCAGATAAATCCAAACCTTTCTAGTAAAGTCATCTATGAAGGATACAAAGTATTTGTTACCTCCAATAGTTTCAGTTTGGATAGGTCCACACACGTCTGAGCAGATTACCTCAAGCTTGTTGCTGGCTCAAATTGGGATTTGTTTCTTAAAGGGCTTCCTGGATTGCTTGCACTCCAAGCATTCCTCACACACTTCTTGTGGTATAGTGATCTGTGGAAGGCCATGAACCATGTTGTGCCTGGACAAAAGACTCAGATCTTTGAAGTTCAAATGTCCATATCTGTAGTGCCATAGCCACTCATCTCTACATGCTGCAGCAGCCAAACATTTGTGATCCATGATCTCAATTCCAACCTGAAAAGTTCTATTCTTGGACAAGGGGCACTTCAGAATCAGACTTCCTTTGTTGTCAAACATTTTAAGCATGCCATTCTCCATGTTCATCACATATCCCTTTTCTAATAATTGTCCAAGGCTTAGCAAATTATGTTTCATACCTGGCACATACAGTACTTCAGAAATGAATGACCTTTTGCCATCCTTTCTTTTGATTAGCACTCTGCCAGAACCTTCTGCTTTCAGGGTTCTATCATCAGCAAACTTTACCATGCTCTTCACTGTTTCATCTAGATCAACAAACCAATCTTTGTGGCCTGTCATGTGTGTGGAACATACTGTATCTAAGTACCAGGAATCTACACTGCATTCACCCTCTTGAGTTGTCACCATAAGAAGCACTTGTTCTGCATCTGAATCATCTTCTTGTACAAGTTGAGCCTCTTCATTTCTGTTCTGCTTGGTATAGCATTCATCTGCGAAATGACCCCACTTCTGGCACTTATAGCACTGGATATTGCTCTTGTCAAACCTTTCTTGCCTCTTCTTGCCACCTCTGCCCCGATTACCTCCATAGCCTCCTCTTTTGTTGTTAAAGTCACTGTTTCTTTGATCATCAGAACCTTTGTTTTGATTATGGTTATGGCGATTTCTTTCTTTGTTCCCCTTCCATCTTCCTTTTCCTCTTTTGCCACGGCCATACTCCTTTGACTCCTTTGCTTGACACTGAACCTGTAAAGCTTGTTCAGATGTCTTTTCACCATTTCTTGCAATTCTTTCAAGAGACCTTTGTTCTTGTGCCTCAAGACAAGCCTGCAGTTCTTCAATCTTTAATTCTTCAAGATCTTTGGATGCTTCTATTGAGACCACTATGTGATCAAACTTAGGAGGCAAGGATCTCAATATCTTTTCCACTATTTGCTGGTTTGAGAAGGTTTCTCCATAGTTCTTCATCTGATTTGTCAGAGTAGTCATTCTGTTAAAGAAAGCAGCTACACCTTCATTGCTTTCCATCTCCATCAACTCGTATTGTTTCCTCATGGTCTGCAGCTTGACCTTCTTTGTTTTCTCAGCACCAGCACAAACCTTTGCAAGAATGTCCCAGGCTTCTTTTGCAGTAGCAGCCAAGGCTATCTTCTCAAAGTGAGGAGGGTCTACACATTGATGAAGAATAAATTGTGCTTTGTAGTCTTTCTTCTTTATTTCTTTGAACTCAGCTCTTTCTTCTACTGTTGCGTTTCTGCCAGGTTCTCTGAAGCCCTCAGTCATGACTTCCCATACTTCTTGGAATCCGCAGATGGCTCTTATCTGGGTACACCATTTGTCATAATCTTTGCCAATGAGAACTGGCAGATTCGCAGGAAAATGGCCATTTGATGTAGCCATTGAAACACAAACGCATGAAGGAAGACACACTCACTTCACAGCAGTGATACACACAAATCAGTCTCCAGGATTTTCAAGCTCTGTGATACCAAAATCTGTTGGAGATATGGCATACACACACTCACACTTGATGCACTCAAACACAGTGAATATCAAGAATATCAAGAAGAAAGGGAAGAAGAGAGCACAAGGAATTTTTTCACTGAATGTATATCACTTTATTCATTCATAAAGAGGGTATTTATACACACTTGGTTTGCCCCACATTGGCTAAACCCTTCTTCACAATTCTGTTATACACCTATAACCACTTTTATAACTTACTAACAACCACCCTAACTGAAATTACCTAACTTTCTCAACAGTATCTTTGGAGCTTTGCTCACCTTTTTACCTGCAAGCAAACATATGTTACTCAGACTTGAAACCATCACATTGAAATAGATAAATTCTTATAACTACACAACTGAGATGTGAAATGGTTGTTGTCATTAAATTTGATAAATTCTACCTAAGTAGGCAGCAGCCAGCAGAGACGAGAAAAGATAACAAGTTGACTAGGTTGTATTCATTACACTATTTTTCATTTACCAAATTCATTCTTCCCACAAGTATTCTCTTACTGACAGGACAAAGCTAAACAAAACACGAACATTTACAGAGACAGGAAACTTTACCAGCTTTGGTTGTAAATGTTCGACGATATGTGTTGACATATTTCCTCACATCATCTTCCTTCGACAGGTTGAACAGCTTACGGCTTTTCAATGTCTGTCAGGCCTAGTAAATCATTGTCACCCTTCTTCACAATCACCAAGTTCAGAACAGAGAGATCCGGGCTGACAATGCACCCACGAACAGACTTCCTCCTACGCTCTCCATTGCGTCTTCCATATCCACGGAAACAAGGAGTTCCTGCTCAAGTAAGCAATGAAATGAAACTAAGCACTACAGCTGGAACCAGGATTGGTTAAGAGAACCATGAGTCCCTGACTCCTACTATAAAGAGACAATAGTGCTCCAGAAACAGATATTACACTGCACAAAAAGAGAATCTTAGAACACGAGTTGTTAAACAAAGGGGCCAAAAAATGACACAGAATAATCAAGATCACATACAAAGCAGCACATGTGATTTGGATGAATGCCATGCACATGTGCAGCCCACACCAAATACAATTATAATCTTTCTATAATCAACCAAATCAAAAAAGAATTTAGAGTAGCCAAACCTCGGTGGAGCAAGAGACGAACACGGCCAGGGGTCAACACTCCCTGCTTCATTGGAAATCCCTGTTTGTCACAACCTCCTGTTATTTTGAAGACGTAGCCTTTGAATTCCTGTTGGCAGCAGAATTATAAGAGTGAAAAGGTCAATTAACTTCATCAGAGTTCCTCAAAAAAATTCAGTTCTCGTTCCACCTAAAGACCATACCTCACCCAAAGCATCACCAAGAACCTCTTGTGAGATCCTCTTGTCCCAGAATGCTCGGCTGCAATTTAAAGTAGTATATAATACAAGAATACATGTCAGAAAACCAATTATAAAATCGAAAAACACAAATTCTATTCACATTCCTTATTGTGCCTTGAATAGAAATGCAACAAGACATTGTAATCACAATTCTAGCACAGTAAAATCAATGAATATAACATGTCAGGTAAATTAGACTAAATAACATATAAATGAAAATCACACTATATAATAAAGTTCGACATTTTAATCAAGAATATTGCTGGAATTTACATTACATAGGGAAACATAAGTAAAATTCCCTAATTTTCCATTTATATCTTCCAATGAACACAAGCAATGGAAACGCAAACTGAGAAATTAAAGTAGTGAAGAGATTACAGCTTCTGGTCGTCATCGATCTCCAGCTTCTTCTGGCATCCAGTGGTGGGATTTGCAATGTTGAACTGCAAAAACATAAAATAATATAAAAATTAATGAACGTGATTAGTCACAAAGACAAGCAAAAGAAGAAAACAAAGCACTGTGAAAATTAGGGTTCGGAGGAAAACCTTCATGTTTTGACCTGTGTGTTCGCGTCTAGGCAAGAGAAGTTAGGGTCCGTTTGGTGGTCAGGATAAGAGAGACAGGATAGGATAAGCTATTATATCCTGTCTAAAACTGTTGTTTGGTGAGCCAACAGTATAGGATAAGTCAATCCTGTCACTTATCCTATCCTGTAAATCTAGTTAAAATTCTATCATGAGGGAGGGCTGGGTTAGAACTCAACAGGATATGATAAGGTGATTTTTTTTTTTTTACGGTAACAAGTAGGATATGGTGATTTAAAGTATAATAAAATATAAAAATATATAATATATAATATATAAAATATTTAAAGTATAATAAAATAATAATTTAAATTATAATAAAATTTAACATGATTACCAAAAAAATTAATAATTAATTTTAAAATTTATTTTTATTTTATCACAATGCTAGTTTTGTTATTTTATATTATTTTTAAAAACTTTAAAATATAAAAAGTTATTCAAATAATTTAACTATATGTAAAGTAAAAACAAAAATTGAATATTTAAAAATATAAAAAATTAATTTTAGTTAGACAATATTTAAAAAATTTAAAACATTATATGTAATAATATCACAAGGATAATTTTGTCTTTTTATATAAATTTAAATAATGAAAATTATAAAAAAAAACTAAGTCTAATAAAAGATGAAAACATTTAGAATAAAAACGAAAAATTTTAAAATTCATACTTAAATTATAATGTTGTCCAGTTGATTATCTGGTGGACACCAAACGTCGGATAGGATAACAGTTTATCATGCTCATATCCTATCCTACTCCTATCCTGTTATCTTATCCTATCCGTCCTTATTCTATCATGACCACCAAATGAGCCCTTAGGGTTTTTGAATTACCGGCGAGGTTGTGACTGGTTTCCTATATAAAATAATTGGGCCTGACGAGCCCATATATAAATGGCCCGAAGAGCAAACCCACTTTACTAGCCTTTTTTTTTTGTGTCGAGATTCTATAACATCTGGATCAAATCAAAAGATTTCATCTATACTTACTAATAGATAATGCTAAAGTTCAAATTTTGGTGTCCTACTTTAAATATTGTCTAATTTATCCTTTAAACCATAGTTAAAAAATTTTAACTTTTGAAAACTAATAAAAAAAGGTAACTGAAATGGAAGCCAAGCGATTGTGCAACACAATTTACATATACAAATTTATGGCAGGGGAGAATGAATATCAGCGTGGGTTATCAAAACTTGGATTCTAAAACCAAAAAAAAATCTGACTACATTAATTTCAAATTTGAAAAACTGCATAGTTTTTATTCATCACTCACCCACTCTCCTTTTAAGTTTTAACTGAATGATAACATAACCCATAACTGAATATCATCAACGTAATGCCTATGAGGAAAGTAATTAGGCTATGCTCTCTCCATCATTTTGATTTTCATTGATTTGCATAGAGACAGAGGTAAAGACGTGTGGGTCACTCCTATAAAAGGCCAAGAATGCACACTCATAAGGGAGGCAATAAAGTACATACACATAGAGAGATAGACCCGTTGTGAGAGAGAGAGAGCAGAAAACGTGCCCCCAGTGTTTTTGACAACGTAGAAGCCGGGATCAAACGGAGATACGAACTAGGAGGACAAGTAACACAAATAATATACGAAGGCATTGAGAATACAACCATCAAATTCGGATTCAATTTCTGGTGTTGGAAGAATTCAGTTTTTAGATCAAATATGGTAAATTATTGTAACACAATCTTTCTTTGTTTTTTTTTCTCCTTTACATCATATATGAATCTGTGTTGAACATTATGGGCATTGACCGTGATAATGAAATCAAATTGAGAATTTGACTTGATGTCCTTGCTGCCTTGGTCCTCTTTGATTAAATGCTTAAACCACTCATGACTGTGCTGTTTTGGGATGACGAAAATGACAAAGTGAATACCTTTACTCATAAGAACTTAAGCTTGTAGTGGGTCTAGGTGTTTTTTTATATTCAATATGTGATGTGATTCTTTATTTTATTGTATACATGCTGTATGAGATCAATCCTCAACCATTATGTCTTAATATATTGATATGTTGATGTTTGGATGGCTTTACAGGATTTTAGGGAGTTCTGCCTTCAACTGTTTTCACTAATAATGGGACTACAATTTCATTTTTCATTCCTACATTTTCATTTCGCATATAGGGGTAGTTCTCTTTGTTTATTTTCTCAATGATTATTTGTTTTTGGCTATGTGAAAAGTTATAACATCTCTCTTCCCATTCTTTTAGGATAAAAGACATGCATCTGAACACCAAAAAGGTCTTATATAGCTTGGGGTTGCAAAACATATTCAGTGCTTTCTTTGTGAAGTCGGCTGAGGGAATAATGGCAAAGCTGCAGAGAGTGAACCATTTGTTACCTATGGTTAAGAGATTAGTACTCCTAATTTTATCTATATTAATAGGTAAAGAGATTTCACTTGGTGAGGCTTATTTTTAAGGATTTATTTTTTCCTTCTATATTTGAAATCATGTATCCATTTAATGATGAGTAAATTATTGGTTAAGTATATCGAAGACTATAAAGGTAGTTTCAGATTTTGAACTATAAATTTGGTAAATTCTAGATCCAAACTTTTGCACTATTAGCACAATACTGCAATGCAGACTAGGAATCACTACCATTCGATTCTTGGTTAGACAACCACCAAACTGAATTCACACTACACAAAGCTTTTATATTTATGTTCCTTCAAGATTATTGACACAAATTATTATTCTAACTATAATTTAAGATGTTTTACAGAAGTTTTTGCACAAGTTTCTTTTAGAAGTTGCTATGAAAACTTAAGTATGATTTGTTAGATTTAAGTAAATCCAAATTATACTCACTAGGCTCAGGGTAAAAGCTTGGAAATATTTAAATCGAGCAAGTGAATTGAATCACATTTATATTGACCAGACTAAACTCAATAGAATAGTAACTGGTTAATTAATGAATGTTTACATAACCTTATCTTGAACTCAAACAATTCTTTTATTCAAAATCACTATCAGTTAACACCATTCTTGGATAAATTTAGATTCCTATTTTTTCAAAGGCAGCTCAGTTTCATTGCAAAGGTAGAAACACTAATGCAATAAGTGTTTTTTACGTCAGTTAAAATTGATTTTATACGTCAGAATATTGTTTGACGTAAATACAGCTGACGTTAATAGTTAATATTTTAACGTCAGTTGTTTAAACTACCGACGTTAAAAATAAAACCTTTAATGTCAGTTCTTTAACACAACTGACGTTAATGTTGTTCAAACTAACGTCAGTTGTGTTAAAGAACTGACGTTAAAGGTTTTATTTTTAACCTCAGTTTCCTAATACAACTGACGTTAATAGTGTACTGTATATTTTATAAAATACTATTAACGTCGGTTGTTTGATACAACGGACGTTAATAGATTTTTTTTTAAATTCAGTTTTAAAATATCCCTCCCCTCGCCTATCCTCGCATTCAAGTAAATATCCCAAGAATACGGAATATCACACACATTCTGGAATTGCAAACACTACCTTTAAATTTCAATATTAACAAAAAGAAAAGAAATATACAAAGGAACAATGGGGGGACTTAAAATCAAAACCCATGTATAGGAAAAACATAACTGTCTACAAGTATATATATATATATATATATATATATATATATATATATATATATATATAAATTTTAGTCTCTAATGTCTAAAAACAAAACTACCAATCTAAGTATATATATATAAATGTTATTAATTAGTTTCTAAAGTCTAACAAAAAAACTATTCATCTAAGTATTGCGGAGGTATCTTGTCAATTCCTTTTTCAGACGCATACTTGAAGAAGAATTCTCCCAAGCGCATCCTCAAGTCTCTAAACTCATCTTTTTGAAGAGGCGATTGGTCGTTAAATGCCTACACACGTTCAAATAATAACAACATTAATGCAAGTCATCACCAAAACTATAATATATAATTTAACAAGTTGTTTAAATATTACCTTCTTCCATCCATACGTAATAGATGCGGAGACTATGTTCAGCATATGAAGCATCACATAATAGCCGCACGACCACCCGTCAGGTTGAAATCGAGACTACAAACAAAATTAATTTCAATGTCAGTTAAATATACATATAAATTAGTAATTATAATATTAATTATTTGATAAATAAACTATCAAACCTTGAGGATGATCCATTCAGGATTTCTTTTAGCCTTAGAAGTCATACTTCTCCCGTTGGCGCAACTTATGTTACTCGCCTTCAGTGCGCTATCATAAACAAATAATCATGTCAATTAACAAATTCATATATCATGTGTGTAATAAACTAAAAATAACTGATATTAAAACTTAAATTAAATTTAAGATTAGTTACTTACTTATTTACAGCTTCCACCACCTCCTGTGGAGGGTTTTGGTGGAGAAAGTAGAAGAATATGACAGTATGCCTAGACGGGTGAAGTACGAACAACTGCCAATGGTTATTCATACAGTAGGGAGCCAGATATAATTCTTTCTGATTGTCTCCCATCAAGTTCCCTATGTATTTACTAAGCCAGCAAAGAATTGAGGCATAAGGATTGACGGATCTAAGAAGTCGTAAAATGATGCAATGCCCTTATCAAGCTGAAGACGATGGAGATACCTAAGATATGAAAAGGTGTGGATGTTAATTACATAATATATATTGAAATTAAAATAAATTATTAAATGGAAAAATACCAAAAATAAATACGTTATAAAATTAAAATTAACTTACATGCACCAGAGACTCAAAACCGTGCTGGCCATCCACACGTTATCTCTGCAGGTGTGCCCGAGATCTTCACCACAGAAGGAAAATATCCTCTGTTGATTTGGGCGTGCCACCCATCCATCGTGCTCCAATGGACATTCAAAAATCTCAAAGGCATAATCCTCACCAAGTGAGAACAAACGAGTGACAGGTGTGGTGACACCGACGTCGACTTGGCCTTCAATTTAGGAAAAATAAAATAGATAAGTTGTTGATAATTAAAAAAACAAGTAATTATTTGACTAAATTGGACATTAATAATGAATACATACCTTTGTTACCATTTCGAGCTCATGCCTTTGCATTTCCAACTGAAGCTCACGGCGTTGGACTTCCAACTCCCGCTCCCTAGCTGCCAACTCATCGTCCTCCACATGTGCCCTACTAAAACTCTCTTTTGTGCTCACATGTGAAGGGTTGGCATGTCATGCAGTGTCCTGGGATGAACCGACGAAGGAAAGCTCTCTAGCAAGCGCCTGCTTGAATTCTGGGTTGGATAGCAAGTTTTTCATTAGATGCGTTGTAATAGCAGGGTTGGAGATGAGCTGTTGAGTCATGAATTCCAAAATTGATGCCTCATCGACGACCCGCTTTCGTGAAGCAGACTTGCCATAATATTCTCTGATGGTCACGTTCCCAGGAACACCGATAACCCGACCAGGATGGTCTTTCTTTCCTAGAGCAGTCATCAAGACGTCCCGCCGTCCAGAAGGGACAAATGAGCCCTGGGAGCATTGTGCTTTAAGATCCATCTACAATGAAGAAATGAAAAAACGTGCAAGTGAAAAGTGTTAAAAATATCTATACAAATATCAATTGAAATGAAGTTAATTATTTACTTACAATCTTATCTGCCACTTCGCGAGTGGCATCAATTTTAAAAGATCCTGTCTTTGTCATGCGGCCGGCTAACCAGACATCGCGGTCGATGTTCGACAGAGGACTTAATGGTGTGCCCTCAGGCACCTCTCCTCTTTCTATCCTAGCAGTGTGCTCTTCCTGCTTCACCCTCAGCCTATCCGCAATCATCTCCTCGATCCGAGTCTCGTACCCACCCTGAGACATGGTGTGGCGGTGGACGTTCTTCGCCTGATTCTGCCTACCCTTCTCTGCCTTAGCCTATTCAAACAAAAACACATAATTAAATACAGTTGAATGTTCTATAAGAATCATACAAAATTAACTTAATCAACCAACCTGAAATTCTTCATCCTGTCGACTCCTAGCAAACATATCCCAAGTATCCTTATGAATAATCCAGGGATAATCCGATAATATCTTATCAAGCCACTTCTTCCCAGATACATAGTACCTGGTAAGATCATGCTTGAACCCATTCCAACGCTTTGATGCCATTTTCATACATTTCGTACGATGATACTCGTCATTTGGCACAGTCCAAGCTACCTACACATTAAATACATAACAACTGGATGGATTATAACTCGGATAATTATCTAATAATGTAAATCAAAAGAATGTAAAGGTAAAATACCGTGATAGCCTCCCAAATATGATCCTTAACGTTTTGTGGAACGTCATTCCAATGGTTGTAGTTGATGCTAACATGCTGCTTCGCTTGTAGAAACACCCACTTTTAAAATTCTTTAGCACGGGGTCCCTGGGGCTTTAGATTAGCATCAAAGCACACCTCAAGCTTCTGTCTGCTTTGTCTGGCCTTCTCTAATTTCTTCAAAGTCGTGGCTCCTCTACCCCGTTTCCTCTGAGACTGTGATGTTTGTATGGACAAAAAAAAAGATAAAATAGAGGGTTGTAACATTATAAACTTACATTAAAAAGAAGGACTAAAGATAGTATATAACATGTAAGCTTACACTAGAATCAGGCGGAGGCGCGATCAGGTCCTGTGTAGGCCCCACAGTGTCCTCCCGTGCATGTGGGCCATCCGACTGATCCATATGTATGCCTGTTCAGAAACAATAGATATTTATTAACATAGGTTATAACTAAAAATAAATACAGAAGTATAAATAAAAATAAATGTATACTAAGTTTAAACTACCTATATCAATATCCCTTCGTGATGATCATCACGAGTGGCATGTACATCGTCCACCTGTGTCTCCTCGATTATAGTAGGCATGTTTGTTGAAAAAGAAGGAGTCTCAGGAATATCAAGATTTGAATCTTGATTTTCATCACTACCATTATACATGCTTTTTCCTTGGAGAACTGTTGAACGAATCTTGGCAAGTATACCAAGTCATACAAGTAATAAAGAGGTAAGAGGGATATCGTTCCCACGAGGACTGAGACAAGTACTAGCACGTAACAAATCAACTACTATCTAAGCAGATATTTGGATGGAAGAGAGCTCAATATTAAATACCAATCCCAACAAGAGTTAAAATAAACAAAATAAAAGGACAAAGTTCTTTTAGGATTTTTATCAAACACTTGGAATGCAAAAAGAAAGGGATTCTTCAAATATGATGAAAGATGTTGGGATTAAACTTCACTAAACATTTGCCTCATGAAATACTAAGACCACCAATCCAGTTTATGCTTCAAATATTAAAATCAACCCACAAGATTACTCAAGTCCTAATTCCTTAGACGACAAGAGCCTAAATCCCCTAATTAGACCCTAATTCCTTAGGTGGCCTAATTAATGAATTTGCATTAAGAGTAGGGATTACACGATTACTAATAAACCAAAATCCATTCCTAGATGCAAGGTTTACTAGGTGATTAATTCCAGATCAAGAATCGATAAGAACTTCCCAATTGCAAATCAAATCTCAAAACAATTCATGGGTGATCAAACCACAAAAATCATTAAGCATAGGAATCAAACACTAATAAAGGAGCATAAACACAGATTAATAAATCATGGCAAATACATGAGATTCGGTTTAGCTACATCTAATCCCAACAAAAAGGGAATTTAGCTACTCATAGTCATAGAGAAAGCCAAAATCAAAACAATGGAGACAAGGGAGAGAAGAAACTCCATGGAAGCTTTCCACAGCCGTCACAGCAGCCCCTGAATCAGAGAACACGTCCTTTTAGGGTAAAAATCGCCTCTCTCTGCTGTGGCTATCGTCCTCCTTTTTAGGTCAAAATCGCCTCTCCTTATGTTCTGCCCAGATGCCTTATTTATAGATTAGGAATAATGCGCGTCACGGCCGTGATGCTCATCACGGCTAGGCCATGATCAGTTCGGCCTATTGAGGTTCTGGTTCAGCTGTCATGTCACGGCCGTGATGGCCATCACGGCCAGGCCTTGACGGCTTCTGATTTTTGCCTTCTTTCTTTTTTAGCTCTGCTTGATCATGGCCGTGATGGTCATCACGGCTTGGCCGTGATGGGCTCTATTTGGCTCATTTTCTTCACTTTTCAAGCTCTATCTTCGTCCAAGATCCATCATGGTTGATCCTGAGCATTTAATCCTTAATTTCTGCAAAACAACACCACAAAAATCGCCTCACCCGTTCCAAGGTAAAAACTAACAAAAATCAAATTAAAATTGCCTAAACTATATGAAAATGCATGCAAAAATGTACATGAAATATGAGGTTAAATCACACTCATCAAATCACCCCAAGATTAAGACTTTGCTTGTCCTCAAACAATCACCAAGGCCAGAAGATATAAATAATCAGATCATGGATAGTGAACCAAGAACCCGAGTAACTAATCCAAATAACAGGCATTTTCAAATAATTCACCAAGAGATGATCAATTTCAAGTCCAATTAGAAGCTTAGGCTTCCTAGACTCATATTCTCACTGATTCGGGTACTCTTTCTCACCTCACTGAAGTGTTTAAGGATATATGACAATTCGCTCAATTTCTTCAAGGAATGAATTCTACCATAAGCTTGACTATTAACCAAATCTCTACTTTATTAATGGAAACACATAAGAATCAAGAGGTCTTTTACTTTGGTTGTAACGGGGCCATGGGATTTCGTTAGGTGGGGAAATCAAGAAAAGGAAATTTCAAGAAGGCTAAACAAAATATCAAGCATTGCAAAGCATGACACCTTCTAAAATACCTTTTTGGGTTTTGATTCATTTTTCCACCTTTCTTTCTTTCTTTTTATTTTATTTCTCACTTCCTTTTGTCATCTCCTTCTCTATTATTTTTTTTTTATTTGGAGAAGGGGAGATTTTCAATTCAAGAGAAATATTTTCTAACTTTCTCATCCCATACTTTTTCAACTACCTTTTTACCCTTTTTGTAATACTTTAAAAGGTGCCATACCAAGCATTATTCATCAAAGTAATTCAAGGTACCAAGAAAAGTATTTTATTCTTGTAGG
The DNA here is from genome assembly GCA_030762895.1 of Sophora flavescens. Taxonomy (NCBI): domain Eukaryota; kingdom Viridiplantae; phylum Streptophyta; class Magnoliopsida; order Fabales; family Fabaceae; genus Sophora; species Sophora flavescens. Next base: position 128,438,315 of record CM061070.1, on the reverse strand, counting down.
CTCAAAATCAGGCAACTAAGGGGTAGCATTTAATCAATCAAAGCTCAGAAGGCCGGAAAAATACCTAGTGCCTCAATCATTTTCAAAAATGTTTTAAAAAATTTTTAAGCTTCAAAACGGTTTCACGTCAAGTTCTAGAGAATACAATCCAAGAGGAATAAAACACTCTATCACAAAGAATGGGGTAGATTTAGTGAGTACCCCTTTTTGGCTCAAAAATCTCACATTTAGTAGTTCAAAAATCAATGAGAAACACAAATCTACGGAACCATATGCTAATTATCAACTATCAAAGATCATCTCAAGCATTTTTATTTGTAGCCTTATCACAAGAATAAAAATTGGGTTCAAAAATTCACTATCTCAATTTATTTGGCACTAAGTTCTCACAATGGGATGCATGATCTAAGCAAGGAGCAATCTAATCATGTGATCATGCAAAACTATGCCTATATGAATGCAACATGAAAAATGCAAAAATTCAAAAATTTGCAAAAATACCCCTACCCCAAGCTTAAAAACTTACATTGTCCCCAATGTAAATAATCAAGTCGGAGAGAGGAGAAAAATGGAACAACTCACCGAGGTGGTAGCGGGTGTTGGTTCACATGCCTAGTCAAAGAGATACTGGAAAATGTGTCACGGCCGTGATGCTCATCACGGGCGGCCGTGATCAATTCCGGTCCATAGGAGCTAGCCTGTCACGGCCAGTGACCTCCATCACGACTAGGCCGTGATACTCTCTCGATCTTCAGGGTCCTTCTCATCACGCCCGTGATGGATATCACGACTGGGCCGTGATCCTTTTCGATCTTCTCATTAAGGCGATCACGGCCGTGACCTCTGTCACGACCGGGCGTGATGGTTCTTGACTTTGTTTGTCCGTGCCCTTTTTGCTCTTCCTCGCTTTCATAACCTGGAGACACTTGGCAAATCTATTAATTTATGATCATTTTCCTCTTGATCTTTTCAAATTATTCAAGAGTTAAATTCAAAAAAAAAATGGAAAAGGAAAAGAAAACTTGGGTTGCCTCCCAGTAAGCGCTTCTTTAACGTCACTAGCTTGACGGGCTGGTGATCTCAAGGATCACGAAGGCGCACAGTTGTGGGCAATCTCTCGATGTCACCACCTAAGTAGGCTTTGAGCCTTTGGCCATTGACTTTGAAGGTCCTTTTTGAAGTAGGATCCTCCATTTCTATAGCTCCATGAGATGAGACTTCTTTGACAATGAACGGTCCCGACCACTTAGACTTCAACTTGCCCAGAAACAATCTCAGCCGGGAATTGAATAATAAAACTTGTTGTCCCGGCTGAAATGCTTTCATCACGATCTTCTTGTCATGATAAGTCTTGACTCGCTGCTTGTAAATAGCTGCATTCTCATATGCATTAAGGCGCATCTCCTCTAATTCATGCAGCTGATGGACTCTTTTCTCACCCACCAAAGTGGCATCAAAATTCAAGAACATCAATGCCCAAAAGGCTCGATGCTCCAACTCTACGGGTAGATGACATGCCTTCCCATAGACCATCTGAAACGGAGATAACCCTAAAGAAGTTTTTAATGAAGTCCGGTAGGCCCACAAGGCATCGTCAAGCTTCTTTTCCCAATCTTTTCTTGAAGTGGCCACAGTTTTTTCCAGAATTCGCTTTAATCTCCCAGTTAGAGACCTCTGCTTGCCCATTTGTTTGCGGATGATATGGAGATGCCACCTTATGCCTCACATCATACTTGGTCAACACATGTTTCAGTTGTGAGTTGCAGAAGTGAGATCCCCCATCACTTATAAGGACCCTTGGGACACCAAACCGAGCAAAAATGTTCTTTTTGATGAACTTAATTACTGTTTGTGCATCATTCTTCGGTGTTGCAATGGCCTCCACCCATTTAGAAACATAGTCCACCGCCACCAAGATATATTGATTGGAGAATGAAGGTGGAAGTGGACCCATAAAATCTATGCCCCAACAATCAAATACTTCAACCTCCAATATGTTTTGAAGTGGCATCTCATCCCTTTTAGATATGTTCCCGGTCCTTTGGCACTTGTCACAACTCTTCACATGATTGTAAGAGTCCTTGAAGATTGAGGGCCAAAAGAGCCCAGTTTGGAGGACCTTTGCAGCTGTCCTATCCCCATTGTAATGTCCACCATATGGAGAGTTATGGCAATGCCACAAAATACTCTTCGCTTCCTCTTGACTAACACACCTCCTCCATAAGCCATCCGGTCCAACCTTGAACAAAAATGGGTCATCCCACATGAAATGGTTGGCATCCCGGAAGAATTTTTTCTTTTGTTGCCAAGTCAGGTGCTTTGGAACAATGTTGGCTGCCTTGAAATTTGCCATGTCGGCAAACCATGGTCTTTCATGCACTAGAAATAAAGCCTCATCCGGGAACTCATCCCGAATGTACTTTTCTTTTGCAGTAACCTCTTCATTCACCAACCGAGATAAGTGGTCAGCCACCATATTTTTGCTGCCCTATTTGTCCTTAATGACTAAGTCAAATTTTTGCAACAATAAAATCCACCTTATGAGTCTTGGTTTTGAATCTAACTTAGTCAACAAATATTTAATTGCAGCATGATCAGTAAAAATAGTGACTTGGGACCCAATCAAGTATGAACGAAATTTTTCCAATGCAAACACTATGGCTAGCAACTCTTTTTCAGTTGTTGCATAATTTATTTGGTTCTCATTGAGAACCTTTCTAGCATAGTGAATGGCATGGAAAAACTTTTCCCTTCGCTGTCCCAAAACTGCCCCAACTGCGTAGTCACTGGCATCACACATTAATTCAAATGGTGACTCCCAGTTGGGTGCAACAAGAATGGGAACGGTGATCAACTTTTCTTTCAAAATCTGAAAAGAAGTAAGACAAGCAGTATCAAACACAAATGGTGTGTCCTTGTTCAAAAGGCTACACAACGGCTTGGCTATCTTTGAGAAGTCTTTGATGAACCGCCGGTAAAAGCCTGCATGACCAAGAAAACTCCTCACACCCTTGACATTTACTGGTGGAGGTAGTTTCTCAATTACATCAATCTTGGATCTATCCACTTCGATTCCCTTAGCTGAAATCTTGTGCCCAAGCACAATGCCCTCCTGCACCATAAAATGACACTTCTCCCAATTTAAGACTAAATTGGTGTCCATGCACCTCTTTAACACAGCAGCAAGGTTATACAAGCAATTATCATAAGAGGAACCGAAAACAGAGAAATCATCCATAAAAACTTCAATGTATTTTTCTACCATATCAGAGAAAATGGAAAGCATGCATCTTTGAAATGTTGCAGGCGCATTACAAAGACCGAAAGGCATCTTCCGATAGGCAAAAACTCCAAAAGGACATGTGATGGCAGTTTTCTCTTGGTCTTCCGAATTAACCACAATTTGGTTATAACCCGAATAACCATCCAAGAAACAATAATAAGCTTGCCCGGCCAACCTCTCCAACATTTGGTCCATGAATGGAAGTGGGAAGTGATCTTTCCTAGTAGCTTGATTTAGCTTCCGGTAATCTATACACATTCGCCAACCGGTGACCGTTCTAGTTGGGATTAACTCATTCTTCTCACTTTTCACAACGGTCACGCCACCTTTCTTGGGAACCACTTGTATCGGACTCACCCAAGCACTATCAAAAATCGGATAGATCATTTTGGCTTCAAGGAGTTTCAGCACCTCCTTCCTTACCACTTCTTTCATTGTAGGATTGAGCCTCCTTTGAGGTTGGACCACCGGTTTAAATTCATCCTCCACCATGATCTTGTGCATACAAAATGTGGGGCTAATACCTTTCAAATCTAAGATGGACCATCCAATAGCCGTTTTATGCTCTCTAAGCACCCTTACAAGTTTCTCCTCTTCCAATTTGGACAATACATTGCTCACTATGACAGGGTTTTCATCATTCTCACCAAGAAACACATATTTCAAGTGGGGAGGTAGAGGTTTAAGTTCTAACTTGAGCTTCTCTTGGAATTCATCCTTTTTGAGCTCTTCTTTCTTAGTATTGACAGCAAGTTGATTGGGTTGAGCTTCCAAATCACACAAACACTCCTCTATTTCCTTCTCCTCTTTCTCATCAAGATTTTCAGTAGAATTCATAATTACCTTCTCAAGAGTAGAGGAGTGGTGCTGATGTGCAAAGATTTCTTTAGCCACTACATCCACAATGTCCATGTGGAAACAATTCTCTTCATCACTCTCAGGCGATGCATAGCTTCAAATACATTGAAAATAACCTCTTCATCTTGCACTCGAGTCGAAGTTGGCCTCTTTGTACATATATCAAAGCACGACCAGTTGCTAGAAAAGGTCTCCCTAATATAAGTGGAACTTCGCATCCTCCTCCATGTCTAATATCACAAAATCCACTGGGAAGATAAAATTATCCACTTTAACTAAAACATCTTCCATAATACCAAGAGGACACTTGATTGATCTATCGGCTAGTTGCAATGCCATCCTTGTTGGTTTCACTTCACCACCTCCAAGCTTGTTCAAGATTGAAAGCGGCATCAAATTGATACTCGCCCCCAAGCCACACAAGGCCTTCCCAATAGCAACACTCCCAATTGTGCAAGGGATTGTAAAACTACCAGGATCTTTAAGCTTTGGAGGTAGCTTCCTTTGAAGTATCGCACTACATTCTTCTGTCAAGGCAACAGTCTCACCTTCTTTAAACCTCCTTTTCTTCGTAAGTAACTCCTTCATGAACTTTGCATAAGTTGGCATTTGCTCTAGTGTTTCAGCAAAGGGTATGTTGATTTGTAACCTCTTAAAGATGTCAAGAAATTTGGCAAATTGCTCTTCCTTCTCCTTCTTCTTGCTTAAGTGAGGATATGGCAATTTTACATAAGAAGGGATCTCTCGAGGCTTGTCTCCATCTTTCAAAATCTGACTTTTACTCTTCCTCAAAATTGAATCTTCATCCACTAACTTTTCTCTCTTGTCTTTTTCACTATCTTTTTCTTCTTCCTCTATTACAACCTCTTTGCCTTTTTTTCAGCACTCAACTCAGTTTTTTCAGCAACTCTCTTATTTTTCAACAAAGGCTCACCGCTCACTTTCTCAAGACTTTTACCACGCCTCAAAACAATAGCCTTACAATTCTCTTTAGGATTTATTTGAGTATTACCTGAAAAACTGCCGCTAGATTGTTCCGCTAGGTGCTTTGCAATTTGTCCAACTTGAACCTCCAAGTTTTTTATGGAAGCATCGGTGTTTTTCTGGTTTGACATGGACATTTGCATGAATTGATTGAGGGTGTTCTCCAAGATAGAAGTCCGGTCTTGAGGCGGTTGTGTAGGATGAGGCTTACTTGCTTGTCTGGCATCTTGTTTCCAACCAAAACTTGGTTGATTCCTCCACCCTTGGTTGTAATTGTTGGAATATTGGTTGTTACCTTGCCTCCCATAGTTCCCCATATAATTAGCTTCCTCATGGGAACCAGGTGTGGCCTCACAATTTCCATTATCATGACCTCCTCCACAAAAATCACATATCATTACCTGTTGAGGTGGCATGGTTGTCCCTTGAATGGTTTGGAGTTGTTGTGGGAGTTGAGCTAGTTGCTTGGTAATGGACTCAAGTTGTTGTGTCATAAGCTTATTTTGAGCCAAAAGTGCAGTTTGTGAGTCTAACTCCAACACTCCCTTTCTTGATGTGGTACCTCGGTCATGATGCATCAAATAGTCATTAGATGCCATAGCTTCTATCAAAGTCAACGCTTCCTCCGGTGTCTTTGTGTTCATGGAACCTCCAGCTGAGGCATCCAACATAAGCTTGGTTGATGGCCTCAATCCATTGCAAAATGTTTGCATTTGGACAAGATCATCAAACCCATGATTTGGACATTTTCGGAGCAAGTCTTTGAACCTTTCCCATGTGTCATGAAGAGTCTCACCCTCCTGTTGAGCAAAGCTTGTGATATCACCCCGTGTCTTCACAAATCTTGAGGCGGGAAAGAACCTTGCTAGAAACTTAGCCTCTAAGTCATCCCATGTAGTGATGCTCCCCCTTGGTTGAGATTGGAGCCAAGCCTTGGCTCTATCTCTTAGAGAGAATGGAAACAACCTTAGGCGAATTGCATCATCGGTAGCACCATTTATCTTCACCGTATCACATAACTCAATGAAATTGGAGACATGATTATTAGGATCCTCCTTCTCCATCCCGGCAAATTGATTTTGTTGCATCATATTCAATAGAGCCGGTTTGATCTCAAAATTGTTGGAATTCACTGGAGGCCTCACTATGCTAGTGACATGCCGATTGACATTTTTATTGGCATAATCCCCAAGTGTCCTCGGTGGAACACCCTCACCATTGCCTGCCATCTCAAGTGGTTCTTGACGAACTTGTGCAGTGGAGGTCTCTTGTTCTCTTTCTTGTTGCTATAATAACTTCCACTGTCTTGCTTGACTCCGATTCTTCCTAGCCGCTTTTTATATTTCAGGATCGTAGAGAAGTTGGTCAGCTGGGATAGTTCCTCGCATGCACAAAAGCCTAGAGACCAAGAATGTTAGCACTAAATGACAGCAAAGAGAAACAGATAATAAAACAGAAAAAATAAAATTGTGCTTAAATTAGTAATCGAAATGGGTATGCTAATATTGAAACACAGTCCCCGACAACGGCGCCAAAAACTTGTTGAACGAAACTTGGCAAGTATACCAAGTCGTACAAGTAATAAAGAGGTAAGAGGGATATCGTTCCCACGAGGACTGAGACAAGTACTAGCACGTAACAAATCAACTACTATCTAAGCGGATATTTGGATGGAAGGGAGCTCAATATTAAATACCAAGCCCAACAAGAGTTAAAATAAACAAAATAAAAGGACAAAGTTCTTTTAGGATTTTTATCAAACACTTGGAATGCAAAAAGAAAGGGATTCTTCAAATATGATGAAAGATGTTGGGATTAAACTTCACTAAACCTTTGCCTCAAGCAATACTAAGACCACCAATCCAGTTTATGCTTCAAATATTAAAATCAAGCCACAAGATTACTCAAGTCCTAATTCCTTAGACGACAAGAGCCTAAATCCCCTAATTAGACCCTAATTCCTTAGGTGGCCTAATTAATGAATTTGCATTAAGAGTAGGGATTACACGATTACTAATAAACCAAAATCCATTCCTAGATGCAAGGTTTACTAGGTGATTAATTCCAGATCAAGAATCGATAAGAACTTCCCAATTGCAAATCAAATCTCAGAACAATTCATGGGTGATCAAACCACAAAAAGCGTTAAGCATAGGAATCAAACACTAATAAAGGAGCATAAACACAGATTAATAAATCATGGCAAATATATGAGATTCGGTTTAGCTACATATAATCCCAACAAAAAGGGAATTTAGCTACTCATAGTCATAGAGAAAGCCAAAATCAAAACAATGGAGACAAGGGAGAGAAGAAACTCCATGGAAGCTTTCCACAACCGTCACAGCAGCCCCTGGCTCAGAGAACACGTCCTTTTAGGGTAAAAACTAACAAAAATAAAATTAAAATTGCCTAAACTATATGAAAATGCATGCAAAAATGAACATGAAATGTGAGGTGAAATCACACTCATCAAGAACCACGGACAACCTTTTGTTAGAAGGATCAGTGATGTAGAACACTTGTTTTGCTTGGGAAGCCATTATGAAAGGCTCATTTATATGACCTAACTTGTTGAGGTATACCAATGTGAACCCCAATTCCTCGGTTTGTACACCACCGTTACTATCAACCCACTTACATTTAAAAACCGGCACCGTAAGCTTAGTGTAATCGAGCACCCCAAATATCTTCAATATATCCAAAATAAGGTGTCGGTGCTTTAACGGGTTTTGTGTCCTTTGCACTAGAGAAGTGCATTGCTTCGGCAACGATCATAACCCCACTATTTTGTATGGTACTCTTGTTATCTTGTTCCTTTATATAAAAGGAAAAGTTATTGATGTCGTATCCGCTCCAACATATGACATTGAAGCTAGGCCCACGTGCTAGCCATCTTACGTCATCAGAAGCAGTACCACCATCCTTAAGCATTTCTTACTTGAACCATGGTAAGAAAGTCTTGCTATGCTTGTTCAACAACCACCTTTCACTCATTCGAGGGTTTTCTTGATTGACTTTTCTTTTATGTTCAAATAAGAAAGGTTGTACAGAATCGATGTTGTTCAATACATACAAATGTGCTTGAAGCACTTCCTCCCGACCCTTGCTATTAACACTACAAAAAAAAGGTCATTTAGCGACCGAAAATAGTGATCGAATTTTTAGGTTCCTTTTTGCGACCGAAATAGAGACCGATTGTAGGATCTACATGAAACAATGGTTAGAGTTGATTCTGCGACCGAAATAGCGACCGAAATAGAGCGTAGCAGAGATATCGGTCACTACTTCGATCGCTAAACAAAGGAAAGTAAAAGTCAGAAATTTATGAATTGTTAGCGACCGAAATGGCGACCGAATTAAATACAACGGTCAAATTGTGTTTATATTAGCGACCGATTTATAAATCCGTCGCTAAATTTATGAATTCACACTTTAAACTTTATTTATATTTGCGACCGATATTAATTCGGTCGCTAAATGGCGCGTTGAAAAAATAAAATTATGCGTGTTAGCGACCGAAATTTAATTCGGTCGCTAAAATTACAAATTCAAATTAAGACTAACCATATTAGCGACCGAATTAGCGACCAAATTAATTCGGTCGCTAAAACTGAAATCCCTAAATTCGACAGAACCTCCTTCTTCCTCATTTTTTCCGGCGTTTTCTCTCTCCCACCCACTGTTTCTCTCTTCTACGGCGCGCGCTCCGGCCACCTCAACACCCCAAGACACCTCCGGTCGTCGTCACCACCGTCATCTCCCCTCTGCTCAGGTAAGCTCTCCTCTACTCCATCTCTCTGTCTCATTGTCTCACTATGTCACTGTCTATCATTTCCCCCCTCATTTCAGGGCTCATTCTGGTCACATTGCTCACACCACCACCACCACAACGCCCTCCCTCACACTGACCGAGGTAATTGCTTCTCTCGTTGTCTTTCTCTACATTGTTGTTTCTGTTGTGTGTTGTGTGTACATTGGTGTTGTGTGTGTGTTTGTTGTGTTGTGTGTGTGTGTGTTGTGAGTGTGTGTTTGTTGTGTGTTCTGTGTACTAAAGTTTGTGTGTTCAATTGGATTGTAATCATAGGGTAGGTGTGTGTGTGCTCTGTGTGTGTGTCTGTTTGGGATGTTTGTGTGTGTGTGTGTGCAGAGATGTGTGTTTAGTGTATGTGTGTGTGTTTGTTTGGGATGTTTGTGTGTGTGTGTGTGTGCAAAGATGTGTGTTTAGTGTATGTGTGTGTGTCTGTTTGGGATGTTTGTGTGTGTGTGTGTGTGTGTGTGTGTGTGTGTGCAGAGATGTGTGTTTAGTGTATGTGTGTGTGTCTGTTTGGGATGTTTGTGTGTGTGTGTGTGTGTGTGTGTGTGCAGAGATGTGTGTTTAGTGTATGTGTGTGTGTTTAGTGTATGTGTGTGAGTTTAGGGATGTGTGTTTTTGTTACTCATCATTTTCATTTTTTCATCCAACACATTTCTCTCTTTTCTCTTAGTTTCTCAAGGTGTCTTGATTTCTTACTCAAGGATCATCACTTAGAGGTAATTTTCCTCCAACCTTTCTTCATTACAATTGATGTTGAGTTGATTAGCTTCATGCTTGTTCTTAATTTTGTTCAAAAAGAATTAAGCTTGAAAATGGTAGAAAAATCATAACTCTTTGTACCCATTGATTTAAGTCTTGAAACTTAATATTGGTGCTTCTATAATCATACTCTTCATGCTTGCCAAATGATTTGATGAACAAAAATTTCTCCCCTATTTTCCCCCACTTGGCCGAACCATACCCTTTTATTTTACTCTTGGATTTCAAAAATTTGTAACTCTTTGCATAAAGGGAAACAAATCTCCAAATTTGATATCTGTGCTTGTCTAGTGATCAATGATCATCCTTCCTTTCTCTTCATGTTTTTCATTCAAATCACTAAGTTGCTACAACTTTCCATATTCCTTGATTTTTATGATTTAAATTCTCGAAAATCATAGAAATGGAATTTGTGAGTTATGACAATTTTTCCCTACTAACTAAGACCCTAACATCTTGTCTATCTAGGATGGACTATTAGATCATATAATTAATATAGTTAATTAGTGGTTAGTTACAAATCAGTTGCTTTATCTTACATATAATATAAGTCACTTTTATATATGACTTGATGTAATAAACTTTCTCATTCAATCAATTACACCTTTCAGTTTTCTCTCTATTATTTTCTATTTTAATGGGCACTTGTCATGTTTACTAACATGAACATTGAACAACATGGAAAATCTTCTCTTTGATAGAAAGAAATTCTAGCATTATCCACATTTTTTTATGGTACTGGATATGTAATATATTGATTCGATTTGTGTTAATGATTAGGCCCGATTTAAGGATAATTTTTTTAAAAAAAGTCGAAATCAAAATAAATTGACCTTCACTCTCCAATCTTATTATTTTTTATGCTTCATTGATTATTTTTTCGTGAGCACATGCTTTAACACTAGATATTCATGAGATAAATTATTTAGGTATAACAATTTAACATAATAGAATAGTGATTTGATTTGAAATGAATAATTTCATTTATGCACGATAGGTCCTTGTTGTCATATTCTTCTACCGGCTCCTCCACTTATCCTTGCTCAGTTGTGTTTTCTCTCTCAGGTCAGTTCTCTGAACACTCAGTGTAATGTATTATGTGAATTATCGTCTTGTTTGATAGTGGAGAGCTGAGCTCAATAGGATGTGATCTTGTCTGATTGTATGCTGATAATTAATTTAATGTTTATGCATGTGTTTGTCAATATGTGTTGTTTGTTAGTGGAGAGCGGAGCTCAATAGGATGTGATCTTGTCTGATTGTATGCTGATAATTTAATGTTTATGCATGTGTTTGTCAATATGTGTTGTTTGTTAGTGGAGAGCGGAGCTCAATAGGATGTGATCCTGTCCGAAAGGCGGGATGCTTTGGTTGTGTCTTGATAATTTAGAAATTATGCATGTGTTTGACAATTAACTGCTACTTGTTAGTGGAGAGCGGAGCTCAATAGGATGTTTGCTACAATATTTAATCTATGTTTGTATTGATTTACGCTGCAATTTATATAAACTCAACAATGTTGCAATATTTATAGGTTAATGGTTTTATTTTCTGTTAGAGTTAATAATTAATTTACGAAAGCCTTAGTTTCCTATTTGAGATTCAATATTAATGAGCATGCGTAACTTATCAAGGTATGCATGCTCATTGTATTGAATCTTGAATTGTCCAAGTGGGACAGTTTGGGAAAAAACCTTTTTCACACTCGTACAATAGTCATTTCAATGTTCAAATGCCTTATATACTTGTTGAAATCTCGATTCGATGCATTTCCTTTTGTTCTCCTGGTGCATACTTGATCGCGGTGATTCGACCGTGCTCGAGTCGTGTAACTTGGAGACCGATGGGAAATGCTCCGAAATTTTGTCAAGTATAAGGTATTTGAATATGGGAATAACTATTAGTAGCCGAGTGTGACAAAGGTTTCTTCTCGAATGGGATAGGTTCATACCTTGTCATAAGAACGAGATTGATGGAGTTATTGGAATGCACCGTAATATATAAGTGTTATTGTAGGATTGGTCAGGCTATTTAATTGCCAGCAATGGATATTCCGGAGAATCGAAAATGGATGTATCGTAGGTTGGATCGGAATAAACGTCTTAGGGAAGAGTATAGAGTTGGAGTGGGTGAGTTTATAGAGTTTGTTGTTAGCCAGGAGAGATTTATACGGCTGGGCGGTGATCAATTGAGGTGTCCTTGCAAAAGATGCATGTGTCAATCTTTCAAAAGTGTGGATGGAGTTGTAGCCGATCTTTATGAGAAGGGCTTCATGCCTGATTACTATTGGTGGAGTAACCATGGTGAGACGTTGCCTGACTTAAACCCGATTGTGGCTAAAGGTTCGTACTATGGAAGTGGTGACGGGAGGGAAGAATTGAATCCATATCAAGCTGGACCATCGGTTGGTGTTGTACTAGAAGAAGATGGGGGAGAAGATGGTGGAATGGGTTCCCAATACATAGAGGAGAATCCGAATCCCGAAGCTCAAAGATTCTATGATATCTTTGAGTCTTGCACCATCTCCATTGTGGGAAGGATGTCGGGAGTACACGGAGTTGTCGATGTGCATGGAATGGTTGAGTATCAAATCTGACTACAATATGCAAGAAGGCTGTTTTAATCGCCAAGAAGAGTCGGTGTCCAAGGCGTTGCAGGAAGGCAATCGGATGCCTACAAGTTTTTATCATGCTAAGAAGTCCGTGGAAAATTTGGGTCTGGGGTGTTTGAAAATTGATTGTTGCCCGAATGGATGTATGTTGTACTATAAGGATGATTCAGCGGAAAGTATAACGTGTTGTCGATTTTGTGGTGCGGATCGGTATAAGACAACCACTAGGATGGGCATTGAGAAGAAGAGGTCGCTAAAAAGATGTGGTACTTTCCGCTCGTGCCAAGACTTACAAGATTGTACTCTTCGATGGCCACTGCAGCTCACATGAGGTGGCATAGTGAGCATGAGAGGGAGCAAGATATCTTGTGTCATCCATCTGATGGAGAAGCTTGGAAGCATTTTGATAGAGTTCATATGGCATTTTCGCAGGACCCTCGCAATGTCCGATTGGGGTTATCTGGCGATGGATTTAATCCTTTTGGGCGATCGGAAAAGCATACTCTTGTTGGCGGTTATCCCGACTCTCGTACAATCTTCCCCAGGGATGTGCATGAAGCGGGAGTTTATGTTCCTAACAGTCATAATTCCGGTCCGTCTAATCCAAAAGGTAAGATTGATGTGTACTTGCAGCCACCGATAGATGAGTTGACAATCTTTGTGGAATGATGGTGTGTTTACATATGACGTATCGTTTAGGCATAATTTCATCATGAAAGCAGCTTTAATGTGGATGATCAACGACTTTCCTGCTTATGGGATGATGTCGGGTTGGATGACCGCGGGGAAGCTTGGATGCCCAATATGTATGGAGCGATCGAAGGCATTCACGCCTAAAAACAGTCGAAAGATCTCATATTTTGATTGTCATCGTCAATTCCTTCCAGAAGATCATCCTTATAGGCGGAACAAGAATGCATTCAAGAAGCATTGTGCGGAGAGAACACCGCCTCCACCACGTTTGACTGGTCCTAATGTATGGCGCAGAGTACAGTACTTACCGCTCGTCCATGAAACCCAAGGAGAACATATTCCTGATTATGGCGTCAACCATAATTGGACAAAACAAAGTATATTTTGGAGGTTGCCGTATTGGAGGACGCAGCTACTCCGTCACAACATTGATGTCATGCATACTGAGAGGAATGTGTTTTTGAATGTGTTTGACACTGTGATGGACATCAAGGGGAGGACAAAGGATACAAATAAAGCCCGATTGGACCTGGCTGACATTTGTAATCGGAAGGAGCTTGAGTTGCAAGACGGTGGTCGTGGCAGACTTATCAAACCGAAGGCAAGTTATACACTAAGCAAAGCACAGAAATTGGCCGTCTGTAAGTGGGTTAAAGAACTAAAGTTACCGGATGGGTATGCTTCCAATCTGGGTAGATGTGTTGACATTAAGGAAGCAAAGTTACATGGAATGAAGAGTCATGATTGCCACGTGTTCATGCAACGGTTGCTTCCAATTGCGTTCGACGACATTGGAAGCAAATTTGGAACCCACTTGTTGAGCTTAGCCACTTTTTCAGGGAGCTTACATCGACAACACTAAATGTGAATCAATTAAAGGATATGGAAGTCAAGATACCCGTTTTGTTATGTAAGCTGGAGCAAATCTTCCCGCCGAGTTTCTTTGATTCCATGGAACACCTGCCAGTTCATCTACCTTACAAAGCAAGAGTTGGTGGCCCAGTCCAATACTGCTGGATGTATCCATTTGAGAGGTAAACAACATCCACTATTTGACTTAATACATATGAAATTCACGAACACGAGAGCAGTAGTTTAGCTTTCCCTAAAACTAGTAATTATTTGTATGTATCCATCTTTAATAGGTTCCTGCACTCCCTTAAACACAAAGTCAAGAACAAGGCACGAGTGGAGGGTTCCATTTGTGAAGCATACTTAGTAGAGGAGACTTTCACTTTTGCCTCTTATTACTATCCGGACGAAGTTAACACGAGAAGGACAAGGATGCCTAGAAACGTTGATTCGGGCGAAGGATGTTCAACTAGTCCTCCTATATCAATATTCAACTATCCGGGCAGATTTAGTGGCAAATCAAAAGGATATTTCTTGGAGCAGCGTGACATTAATGCTGCTCATCTGTATATCCTTCAAAATTGTGAAGAGGTGGCGCCATATTTAGAGTAAGTTTCTACAACGTCTTTAATAAGTTCAATTGACATTTATTATTATTAATCGTCCTGCTGTTAATCTCCCATATGTAGGATGTACGGCAATTTTCTAAGGGATCTCCAACCTGACATTTCAAATGATCAGGTTGATCGAGAAATTACTTCTCACTTTGCTACGTGGTTCAGTAAATATGTAGGTTAAGCATCTTCATTTTTTGAAGCATACATTTTATCTCCTTAAATATATAGCATGTATAAGAATAATATAATATTTGATTGTTTAGGTACTAGATCCAGAAAACAATGTTCAAAATCCATTGTTGACAAATTTGGCATGGGGGCCTAACAGATGGGTTACATCATGGAATACTTATATTGTAAATGGATATAAATTTAACACAAAAACATGGAATGAAGGAATGCAGACGTGTAACTATGGTGTTTGTGTGCGAGCCACTGATGGCAATGTAGAGGATGATTTCTATGGGGTTCTAACTGACATCCTTGAACTCGATTATACCGGGTTCCCCGTGATGAAATTAGTTATCTTCAAGTGTGATTGGTTTGATCCTACTCTTGACGTAGGGACAAAAATAGATAAAAATTATGGTATTGTTCAAGTTAGGCTGTCTCGAAGGTATAATAAGGCGTACGACCCATTCATTTTTTCACAACAGTCAGAGCAGGTTTATTACTCGCCATATCCCGAAGGACATCATTGCTGGTTTGGTGTTATTAAGATAAAGGCTAGCAGTATAATTATCCGATAATGTAATCAACCAGCCTGAAAAAGATGCTCCGTACCAAGATGATGAGTTTTCAAGACCCCACGCATCCGTTGCAAATTACACCGGACATTATTGTTAATTCTCTTCGGCGGACATTTCCGGAAATGGGGAAGAAGTTGAAAGAGAGTTAATGGATCAATCCGAGTTGGATGCATCTAGCGAAGGTACATTCCGATCAAGTGATACCGATGAGAGGCGAGGGTGAATTTAGTGACGGAGATTCTACTTAGGTAATTTATTTATGTCATAATTCATTGTGTGAATGTCATTCTACTTATTAGGTAATTTATTTTTGTATTATTTATTTTTCACAGATGGCAGATTCCTCCAGAGGTAGGGGTCGTCGTGGAGGTCGTGCTGCGAGAGTCCATTCGCCGGCCGACCCACAGCCTTCAGATCGAGACCATCCTACCAGCACCTCTGTTGATGGGACACCTCAGGGTGATGGAGTTGCACCCCCCACCCATCCTCATGTGGTCGGGACACAGGCTGCACCCTCATCATCCACACCTACGACGATAGGACCATCATCATCATCGGGACAGGAGAGTCGTGGTCCATCCGACAGGAGGATTCTTCTTATCCCCAGGGGGGATAACGAGTATGCTAATTTAATTTTTTAATATATATAAAGTATCGTTAATTTCTATTTACTTGTTTTTAAAATTTAATTATAACATTTATTAATGCTCTAATTTTGCTGCAGCTTTCGCCCGCTGAAGGCCCTTCTGATTCGATCTCGAAGATCCTGCGACGCAAGTTTGATGGTTCATGGCCTACATGGAAGGCCATCCCACTGGGCCATAGGGATCAGTTGTTTCTAGAGTTTAAGGTAACAGTTTATTAAGTTTTTTAAATTAAATTTACATTATATATATGTACACACGAATTTCCTAACAACTGTAAGTTGCAGAAAGAGTATAGGTGGGACTTAGCTTTAGAGGCTCTCGTCAGGGACATATTTGAGCATAAAGGCTCACTGGTTATGAAGAATCTGATGAACAAGCTGAGGAAGGGGCAGAATAAGGGGAGGTGGGTGGATCCTGAGATCAAGAGGCAGTTGGACCAGTACTGGGCTACTGAGAAGTTCCAGGAGATCCAGGCCATAGCTCGACGTAATCGAGCTTCTGATGGTGGCGCATGTGCTTGGACCGGTGGGTCTAAATCAGCCGCCGCCCACTACGACGAGCTGGTAATACATTAAACTTTTGACTTAATATACTATTTAATTAATTAGTTTTCATTTTTAATTATTCTTATGAATTTAATATTATATTATTCTGTGCATAAAGCACAGAAACAGCGGCCCCCGACTGCTATGGAGTTGGTGGAGAGGACGAAGAAGTTGAAGTCGGGGACATGGGTCAACGACAAGGCCCGTAACTATGCTGTAAGCAAAAAAATAATTTAGTGTTTACTTGTAATTTATTATAAATGATTTGTTAATATTGGATATAATTATTTTAACTAAATCTATTCAACTTTGTAGGCGGGCTTCAACGAGAAGAAGGACGATGCCATATCACGTGCCTCACAGTCACAAGATGAGGCTTTGACAGGTGATGGCTGCTCTCCTGTCTCCATCGACGATAATGCCATTTATTTGGAGGTCGTCGGGGGCAGGAACAAGAAGGGGCACGTGTATGGCCTCGGACACCTGGGAGCCGAGTTCATCGCTTCATCGTCCGGCACGCCTGCTCCTTGTTGCGCCGATACCGTCCCTCAGGAGCAGTTCCACCAAATGCAGGACACCATCACGCAGCTGAACGCGGAGCTTCGGGAGAAGAGCGAGAGAGAGCAACAGATGGCAAACCAGATTGCACAGTTGACTCGGGCACACCAGCAGCTGATGCAGGCGAGCATCGAGCAGGGCCAGACACTGCGGCTGGTGTTGGAGCAGATGAGGATCCAGACTCCAGTTGCTCAGGATGATGCTCTGATGGTTGTGCCGCCTGCTGCCGCTCCTCCAGTTCCGCCGCCAGCTACTGATGCTGCTACTGCAGAGGACGATCAGCTAGCAAACGTCGGTGGTACGGACGCTGAGGATGATTGGATTCCTCCATCTCCCCCTCATCATGACTGATTTTTTTCTCTCCATATTTTTGACTTTAAACGATTCTTGTACGACATTTTTTATTATTCTTTTTATATATATTTATTATTTTTTATGATTGTATATTTCATAAGTTATTTGGTGTGTTTTATTAGTAATTTTTTTAACGTTTAAAGAAAATCAGAAAAAAAAATTATTATAAAAATTAAAATTAAAAAAATAAATAATAATAACCAGTTTAGCGTAATGAATTAGAAACCAATAATTCGGTCGCTAAACTTTATTTAAGATTTATAGATGATGTATAGCGACCGAAAATCCGTCGCTAATATAGGTTAATAGTAACCAAAATTAGCGACCGAATTAGCAACCGATTATCGGTCGCTAAAAATGGTTACCCAAAAAATGCGACCAACCTAATAGCGACCGATTATTATTATATAGCGACCGAATTTACGGTCTCTAATTAGCGACCGAAATAATAATTCGGTAGCTAAAACCTTAGCGACCAGGTATTCAGCTACCATCATAAATCGGTCTCTGATTCGGTCGCTAAAACAAATAGTGACCGATTTACATGGTTTAGCGTCCGAAACTTACGGTCGCTAAACAATTGTTTTTTTGTAGTGTAATTCTTAAGCCATGTGTACCCTTACCTTGACATCTTATCTCATCATGGCGAGGCTTAGGAACCCCTATAGGATCCGTGTTATGAAGGTAGTCCGAACAAAACTCAATAGCTTCTTCTGCAACATACCTTTGAACAATAGATGCTTCCGGACGATGAGGATTCTTCATGTACCCTTTCAAGATCTTCATGTAGCGCTCAACTAGGTACATCCATCTCAGAAAAACCGGCCCACATAATCTAATCTCCATCACCAAATGAACAATTAAGTGAACCATTATGTCGAAAAAGGAAGGAGGAAAATACATCTCCAATTGGCACAAGATTGTAGCAACCTCAACTTCCAAGTCATCCAACATATGGGGGTCAACGACTTTGCTACATATAGAATTGAAGAATGAGAACAACCGAGTAATGGAATGTCTCACATTTTTTGGAGCAATACCACAAATAGCAACGGGAAGAAGTTGTTGCATTAAGATGTGACAATCATGAGACTTTAAGCCAATCAATTTAAGATCACTAGAGACAAGCCTCTTCATATTTGAAGAGTAACCATGCGGAACTTTGATGCCCTGAAAACACCCGCAGAAACTTTGTCTCTTTTTTTTTGACAAAGTATGACATGTTGGCGGCAAATAAGTCCGCTTACCATCCTCAAGAACTGGAGCTAACTACTCTCGTATACCCATAGCAATGAGGTCGAGATGAGCATTCACACCATCCTTTGTCTTGCCCTGAATGTTGAGAAGCGTCCCGATCACACTATCACACACATTTTTCTCCACATGCATCACATCAATGCAGTGTTTGACATCAAGCTTGCGCCAGTATGGAAGATCAAAGAATATCGACCTCTTCTTCCATATGTTTTTCTCAACAGCTTTACCTTTCTTTTTGGACTTGCCGAATATAACATCGATGCCCTTTACCCTCTGATAAACCTGCTCTCCAATTAAGGCCGCCGGAGCTTCTTCTGTCTCTTGGCATCCATTAAAAGCTTTTTTCATCTTACGATATGGGTGATCACGTCTAAGAAATCTCTGATGCCCAAGGTAAACCGTCTTCTTTCCATGATGCAACTGAGTGTAGCATGTGCCTTCTTCACATATAGGGCATGCTTTATGCCCCTTGACACAGTACCCGAACAAGTTACCATAAGCTGAAAAGTCGTTGATGGTGCAAAATAACATGGCACGAAGCTTGAAAGTCTCATGAGAATACCTTACAACTACATCAACACCTTCCACCCACAACATTTTCAAGTCTTCAATCAAGGGACTTAGATAAACATCTAAGTCATTTCTCGGTTGCTTTGGGCCCGAAATCATCATAGACAACATCATGTATTTGTGCTTCATGCACAACCAAGGGGGCATGTCGTAAATTATCGACAGAATAGGCCATGAACTATGAATACTACTCATGTTACCATAATGATTTATTCCATCCGTAGCAAGTCCAAGCCTTAGGTTTCTTGGCTCATCGGCGAAATCCGGAAACATAGTATCAATATTCTTCCATTTCATAGATTCAGCAGGATGACGAACCTTTCCATCACGTTTCCTCTCATCATTATGCCATCTAAGATTCTTCGCATCTTTCTCATTGGCAAACAATCGCTTGAACCTTGGAATTATTGGAAGATACCACAACACCTTCGCAGGAGGACCCTTGTTTCTCACATCATCATCACCCTTCACTTTGTATCGTGATAACCCACATTTGGGGCAATCTTGATTGTCTTCATGAACACCGATGTACAATATGCAATCATTGGGGCATGCGTGTATCTTCTTATACTCCATACCCATCGGACACAATACCTTCTTGGCCTCATAGTTACGATCGGGCAATGTGTTATCCTCCCGGAAGCAAGTCTTTCAACACTTAAAGCAATTCCGTGAAGCTTTTATCGGTCCAACCATTTCTCGCCTTCACACAAACCAATTTTAGCACCGACGACGACCGTGTATGAGTAGTACACCCTGGATATAAAGGCTTATCCGCATCACCGCACAACCTATCATACACAGCAGCTCGATGAAAAGATTCTTGTCCAATATCACAGATCATGTCCTCTACTCGATCATCCTCCATATCTACGTCAACGTCCTCACTTTGGGAGACACTTGGCGTACTACTCAACAACACATCACCATGCCATATCCATCTTTTATAACTCAAGCAAATCCCTTCACAAATCAAATGAGTACGTATATCCTTCACCGTACATTTCCTTGTATTCAAACACTTGACACAAGGACAACAGAACATTCCATTACTATTTGGAACATTCCTTTGAGCAAATTCTATAAATTCTCCCACCCCCTTCAAATACTCAGCACTAGTGCGCTTACAAACCATCCAACTGCGATCCATAACTAGATAGGTTCTGTAGATATACAAAACATATATCCAATATAAGGACAATACGGGAGATTGAAAACTAGTTTTTGAAATCCTAATTGAAAACTAGTTTTTGAAATCCCGTCAACCATGTATATCTTATTTGACTAACTGCCTAAAACAAAATTTCCACGGTAATCTCACATCATTCTTCTCATCAAGCAGGCAACAACATATATTAGGACTATTGCTATATCTAGTACTATAACCACTTAGCCATTTTAATCGATCAAGAGAGCATGATATATACAAGCAAGGCGTTTAAAAATTATTTCAAATTTACACCATTTTCAGGTTGAGCAATGAGCAATATATTGTTGATGTCACATGCTACAAGCAACTCTAAATTTCTTCCCATTTTGAAATAGGTCATGATAGAAGAAGAAAAACAAGAGAAAACACAAAACCCACGACCAGAAATAGAGACATTCCAAACAACTCAAACTCACAGTTTCAAGTTTCAACTACAGAGACTACAGTTTCAACATACACTCAAAACCAAAAATAAAAAAAATGTGCCCTAAAGACTCACCAAAAATAGGTGCTCGCGTGGTGGTGGAGAGGGGAGCTCGAGTGGTGGCCAACGTTCAATGTGGTTACTGAGAGCAGAGGGACAAGGAGAGTTAGTGCGTGGGAAGGGGAGAGAGAGATGTCAAGTTATTTCAAAGAATGAGCGGGAAAGACAGAGTTAGGGTTAAGAGTGTACCTCACGGTGGTGGCGAAGAAGCCCTCACGGTGGTTGCTTTGCGGTGGAGAGGAGCTCGTGATTAGGGCAGAGTGAGAGTGAGAGTGAGCGTGATGAAAAGAGAAGAACAGAGACGTACAGAGCGAAATGAAGAAGGCGAGCGGGTGTAAATGTTATAATCAAAAACCATCTTTAAAAAAGCATTTTACGTCAGTTGTTTGTAACAACTGACGTTAAAAATAAATATTTTTTATTTAAAAATACTTTTAACGTCAGTTGTCTTAAACAACCGACGTTAAATGTGTATAAGTTTCTGCAAAAACATTCATTCCTATGACTACTGTGCTACTTACCCATGCACCTTATAACTTAATCCTCTTAATGAGCATTAAGTTTATAGATCAGTTTTCAAGAAAATCAGGTAGTCTCTCTTCTCTATATAAAGTACCATTCTTCTCAGTCAGTAATACACCCCCCTCTTCTTTTCCTCTATATTTCGTGCGTTTTCTATTCCTTCACAATATGGCTCTATCATATTTGAGACTTTTGTTATTTCTTCCTATACCTAGACTTAAAGGTCTCTGTCTTAATGGTCAAAAAACTTCTAAGGTTGAGTAAATCACGTAACATGGATGGTAAGGTTGGGTGAATCACATAATGCGATTCCCTCACTTTATTTCATCCCCTCATCCCTTTCACTCCGCTTTGGCTGCAAGTGACTGTGGATTCAGATGGAGCATCAAGGAATTCAAGTGAGGGAGGAGATGCATCCATTGGAGTTTCTGAGGACAGGACTAAGAAGAAAATG
Source organism: Sophora flavescens (assembly GCA_030762895.1). NCBI lineage: Eukaryota > Viridiplantae > Streptophyta > Magnoliopsida > Fabales > Fabaceae > Sophora > Sophora flavescens. The sequence continues at coordinate 128,416,491 of CM061070.1, read as the reverse complement.
ACGTTGAAGCAGAAACTTTTTTATATTTTAGGGCTATGTTGCAGAAATTTTTTATCTTTTAATCATGTAGTTGTAACTTATGAATCGCTTCAATGAGATACGATTTGATTATACATATAACTTGTTTTATGTTAAGTGCTTATTTATTTTAATTTGCACAAGAATTTGTTTACTAATTCAAGCTAATTAATTAAGATTAAAAATAAACTTGTCTGAAAAAAAAAGTTTAGAAATAAACTACACTATATGGAGTGATCTGCGTTAAGAGTGACAACAGCGAGATGACAATGAAAGAAAGATAGGAATGAGTTTCAGATAGGAATATAGGATTATTTATGTCAGTTATTTATTTAACTGAAGTAAAAATCACACTTTTAACGTCGGTTGTATAAACAATCGGCGTTAAAAGTGTTAATAATTCTTACAAATCACTTTTAACGTCAGTTCATTACACAACTGACGCAAATAGTGATTTAATATTTACAAAACTGCCACCGCCTCATTTTTAACGTCAAACATATGGTCAACTGACGTAAAACTTTCCCGTATATTACATTATTTCCACTAGTGAAAATGCTTGAGAACCCTTTCCGGAAACACAAGAGGAAGGAGCAGCCACTATGTTGAGAAGAAAAAATAGACCAAATTTGAAAATAAATTAAGCAAGGATATGCTAAACCCTTGAGCCAAGCTCAGTTATGTTTGACCTACATACAAGTATGTATATCTATTGAGCTTTCAAATATTTAATTTTATTAAAAAAGGAATGAGCCTTCATCGTTTCAAAGTTTTCAACATATCCATCGGTATAATGTATTTGGTTTGCTAAGGCAAGTATCCATCATATTACCTCTTCTATTATCCACTGTAATCAATTAACTTTTTTACATATATCTATTGCAGAACTTTCTCCCCATCTAGATATTTTTTTGTCGAGGAACCCATCTATTGAACTCACATTTGCTACTCTCCAACGGACATTTGTAATCTTTATCTTTCTGTCACAATTTGGTGTCTATAAGGCAACTTCATTGCCATGATTTTCATGGCTGAATTATTACTTTATTGTGTGTGGCCTTTCTTATAACTTACATTGAAGGAACCAATAGACTACAAGAGTGGAACATGCTTATGAAGACAACAAACATAACTTCAATATTGTTGAACAAACACTTAGGGGAACCATGCATTTGCGGCTTGACACATGTATAAGTTTTTCTTCCTTATAGCCGCAAATGAACTATGTTTAAGTTTCAACTAATAGCCATTATATATCTGTTCTAGGCTCCTAAATTATCTTTCAAGATTCATTATTTATGTTTAAGTTTTTGGTAGTATTGTTCGGTTATAAAGTTAGACTTAAGAAGATTAATGAGTTGAAGAGGAGTTATATTTTCCAACGAATGTCATGTTCTTATTCTAATGCATTTTGAATCTTGGGTCTTGCTAACTAGTGCCCTAAGGGCATTGGTTAAGGATTCCAAAGATAGAAAAATCATATTGAAAAGTGTAGCTTTTAAATTTTCTAAGTATTAAATACACCACTTTTCAAGACAAAGTTTCTATTTCTATTTCCTTAACCAATGCCCTAAGGGCACTAGTTAGCATTTCCCTTGAATATTTAAATGATATTAACATACAAAGTATATTTATGACTTCGGGCAGGTTGTTGGCAGCCTATTTAATTCTCCAGGTCTATGAGCAGTGGATGAAATGTCTTTTCAACACCAAAAATAAAATTTTGCCCGGCAAGCTTGAGTTAGGCAATGGGTGGAAAGGGTGATGATGCATATCGGAGAAATAGCAGGGGAAGTAGATGAAGAAGAGGAGATCAAATGGGCAGACTTAAGAAGATTAATAAGTTGAGGGAGTTATATTTTCCAATGAATGTCATGTTCATATTCTAATGCATTTTGATTATTTAAATTATATTTAACATACAAAGTATATTTATCGCTTCGGGCAGGTTGTTGGTAGCCTATTTAATTCTCCAGGTCTATGAGCAGTGGAAGGGCCTGCAGTAAATTGGACACAATTAATGCATTTCATCTTGCAAGTAGGAACCTAAACATATTTAATACTACTACTATAGCTATTATTTTCCATTTTACATCAAAGAGTAAGGGTAGACAGTCTCAGAATTCCCCTTATTACAAATTTTGAAGGGCCTGTAGTAATAATTGGAATATAAAATTTGTTTTGGATTTTTTTATTAAATTTTATTTTGGGTCTTTTTACTTATTCTAGAAGGCTGCAAATGCTATTGCACTTTTGGAGGTGTTGGTATGATGGATCAAATTTGACATCTTAGTTTCTCTGCCATTAATGTGATATATATATGTGTGTGTGTGTGTGTGTGCGCGAGCGTGCGTGTGTGTTTATATTAACCAATCATAGTATAAAATCACAAAAATTACTGAACAAACATACATATCTTATACAAATGGAAAAAATATATTTTATATCAACAATAAAGTACACGCGAGTAAAAGAAATAGAAATAGGGACAGGCAGGTATGTCAATAGAAACTTTTGTATTAAATATGTGTGTGTACGTCATCTTAATTTATGTTTTCAACATTTTTAGTTAGCCAGTAAAAAAGTATACCAAATAAATAAAACAATAAGAACTTCGTATAGTTGTTTACCTTACCATGATTCTTCTCAATTCTTTGTATATCTCATTATCAATATAATACTTGATAATTATAAAATTACAAATTGACCAACACAATGTCATATACAAAAATAAAATATTCAATATCTTAATCATAACTAATATAAGAGTTAAACAAGTAACATATCAGAACCTTCAGAATATAGATATTTTGTTCTTACTTGAAATATGCTAACATGACAAATATTTTGATATTGAATTTCAAGTATTTTAATTTAAAAAAATTGATGGTATTAGCCAAGAAAATGTATATTGCACAACAACAACAAAATACGTTTTTATTTTACATTAATCAATCATGATATAAAGTCGCAAAAATTACCGATTAAAAATATTCGATTTAGACAAGTGAAATAAAACATTATGTGCCAAGAACATGGATAAAGACACGTAAAAGAATTAGGAATGCGGCTAGACAGGCACGTGAGTGCTTGTCTTGCCGCTAGTTAATTATAAACAAATAAATGATGCCATGGAAGGAGACGGATATTTTCTTCCAAGAAAAGATCTAACTATTGAAAGAATTAGAAATATGAATTGGTTTAGTACCTTTGATTGTAAATCAGGTTTTTGCCAAGTTAGATTAACTGAAGAATCTAAAGCATTAACAACATTCAGTTGTCCTCAAGGTCAATATGAATGGAATGTACTTCCCATGGGGATGAAGCAATCACCGGGAATCTTCCAATGAAGAATGGATTCCATACTCAAAGAATTTAAAGACTTTTGTCTTATTTATATTGATGATATATTAGTTTTCACCAATAAAGATATAAATGACCACTTTAATAAGATAGAGTTAGTACTCAATAAATGTCTTGAGCATGGAGTAGTTTTAAGTAGAAAGAAAGTTGTTCTAGCCCAAAATAAAATTAATTACTTAGGATTAGAAATTGAAAAAGGAAAAATTATTATGCAGTAATATGTATTAGGGAAGCTTCAAGATTTTCCAACAAAATTAAAGGATAAAAAGGATCTACAAATATTTCTTGGATTACTAACATATGTTTCAAATGAAGGTTTCATCAAGAATCTCGCAGCGGAGAGAAAAATACTCCAGCAAAAACTAAAGAAGGACGCCCTCTGGTCATGTACCGAGGAAGATAAAAGACTTATTATTAAATTGAACTACTTATGTCAGGATCTTCCTGAGCTATATCATCCATCGGATGATGATTTAATTATTATTGAGACTGATGCCTCAAATGACTGTTGGGGAGCTGTTATGAAGGCAAAACCCCCTGGATACAAAACTGAATTACTATGTCGATACATGTCTAGAACTTTTTCAGACAGTGAAATTAATTATCCTACTCATGAAAAGAAAATACTAGCACTAATCCGAATGTTAGAAAAACATTGGATTTATATACTGGATAAAGAATTCATTGTATGAACGGATTCGACTTATGTCGCGGGTTTTAAGAACTTAAACCATAAAGGAACTTACAAGCAAGGAAGATTGATTAGATGACAAATGAAACTTGTCGAATATAATTACTCAATCTCCCATATTAAAGGAGATAAAAATGTTCTTGCAGATATACTATCAAGAGAATGGAGCAACAAACAGTTGAAGCAATAAAAAAGCAGCTACAACTTCAAAAAGTACTAGAAAAGCAGAAATTGAAGCAATTAGATCTGATCAAGACAAATATTGAAGTACTAGAATTTCAACTACAGGCCAAAGGAGAATCTTCAGAAGAAGATGTCTTGAAAGAAATCAAATAGCAGGTACAGGAAAGCACTAAGGAAAAATGGTATACTATTTTCAATTGACCATTTCCAAGAATTTATGATGATTAGCACAAAGCAGTCCCTCATTGTATAGGGATTTCTGGAGTATATTACAAATTATTTCGAACACAAGAAGAAGTGGAAAAAGCATTGAAAGATCACTAGGAAAAACAAGCATTGAAGGAAAAACAAAATAAGGGTAAAGAAATTTATCTTGTCCCAAGAACTTTTTTCTGAAGCTATAAAAAATCCACCAGAACCAAGACTTCAATGAGAGTACTTGGAAGAATTCCTTCTTCCATTGATGACTACCAAATTACTTCCAGAAAAGACCATGAACTTCAAGTCCAGTTTTCAAAAGAAAAATTCTCTAAAAACATAAAAAGATTGACCAACTGGTCTGAAAAGGAAAAAAATTAATAATTTTTACATGGTAAACCGAAATATATTTGGATTTAAATCTATAATTACTCTAGGAGCATCATCAATCTTGACGTTTAATATGTTCTAGTTTGGACTTATTGAATGTCTTTACTTAAACAAAGATTCAGAAGAAATTAGTCCGTTCTCATATAGTCTGAAGGAAGCCGTTCAGAATTACAAAAGAAATGCCGCAAAAGAAATGACTATCTTCTTGAAATTTTACTCAGCCTATCCTGACTTTGTCACTAGGCAAACTGCAAAGCACTTAATCTTTATTGAAAATTTTATGTAAGTTTAGGGACCGTATTAGAACATTTTTAGTTTAGGGACCCAATTGAAAGTTTTATATAAGTTCTGGGATATAATTAGAAACTTTTTTATAGGGACCTAATTGAAAATTACTAAATAGTTCAGGGACCAACTCAATAATTAAACGAAACTAAAATTTTTATTTGACTTTATTTTTATATATACTAGCGCGGCAAGGGCATTTCTAATTCTTTTACGTGTCTTTATCCATGTTCTTGGCACATAATGTTTTACTAGCGGCACATTCCTAATTCTTTTATGTGTCTTTATCTGTGTTCTTGGCACATAATGCTTTATTTCACTTGTCTAAATCGAATATTTTTAATCGGTAATTTTTGCGACTTTATATCATGATTGATTAATGTAAAATAAAAACGTATTTTGTTGTTGTTGTGCAATATACATTTTCTTGGCTAATACCATCAATTTTTTTTAATTAAAAAACTTGAAATTCAATATCAAAATATTTGTCATGTTAGCATATTTCAAGTAAGAACAAAATATCTATATTATTAAGGTTCTGATATGTTACTTGTTTAACTCTTATATTAGTTATGATTAAGATATTGAATACGTTATATTTGTATATGACATTGTGTTGGTTAATTTGTAATTTTATAATTATCAAGTATTTTATTGATAATGAGATATACAAAGAATTGAGAAGAATCATGGTAAGGTAAACAATTATACGAAGTTCTTATTGTTTTATTTATTTGGTATGCTTTTTTACTGGCTAACTAAAAATGTTGAAAACATAAATTAAGATGACGTACACACACATATTTAATACAAAAGTTTCTATTGACATACCTGCCTGTCCCTATTTCAATTTCTTTTACTCGTGTGTACTTTATTGTTGGTATAAAATATATTTTTGCTATTTGTATAAGATATGTATGTTTTTTCGGTAATTTTTGTGATTTTATACTATGATTGGTTAATATAAACACAAACACGCACGCGCGCGCGCCCACACACACACACACACACACACACACACACACACACACACACACACACACACACACATATATATATATATATATATATATATATATATCACATTAATGGCAGAGAAACTAAGATGTCAAATTTGATCCATCATACCAGCACCTCCAAAAGTGCAATAGCATTTGCAGCCTTCTAGAATAAGTTAAAAGACCCAAAATAAAATTTAATAAAAAAATCCAAAACAAATTTTATATTCCAATTATTACTGCAGGCCCTTCAAAATTTGTAATAAGGGGAATTCTGAGACTGTCTACCCATACTCTTTGATGTATAATGGAAAATAATAGCTATAGTAATAGTATTAAATATGTTTATGTGGATGAATAAGCGGGTGACACGTGTAACTGGCAGGGCCCATATATATTTTTTTCCTCTTTCATTTTTTAATAATAATTATTTAATTAATTATTTTAATTATTGTATAATTTATTCTAGGGCCTTTTCTTAAAATACATTTAAACCATGCTTTTACTGTGGACAATTAAACGAGCGACATGTGTCGCGGGAGGGGTGCACATATAATTTCGACCTCTGGCATTTATTTAATAATAAATATTTAATTAATTGTTTTAATTACTGTAAAATCTATTCATGGGCTTTCTCTTATTTTTAACTGTATCATTCTTTTACTGTGGACGAAAAGATCGGACCCAAATGTCACGGGTTGTGCCCATGTAGATTTTTGGACCACTTGATTTTTTATGATAAAAAAAATTTAGATTTTTATTTTACTTATTGTATTATTATTTATTATATTGCCTTCTTTTTTCACTTTTTATTTTTAATTTTTTCCACCTTCGTGTTTGATGAATTTAACAATTTAAATATAAAATTGTTATATATTAGATAATTTGTTTAAAACAAATGATAGCTTGATGGGGTTTTTCTTATTTAATTGTTTTAATTATTCTAAAATCCATTCATAGGCCTTCTCTTATTTTTAATTGTGTCATTCTTTTACTGTGGACGAAAAGGTCGTCACCAAATGTCGTGACGTGCCCACGTAGATTTTTGGCCTCTGGATTTTTTATAATAAAAAACATTTAGATTATTATTTTACTTATTGTATTATTATTTATTATATTTCCTTTGTTTTTTTCAATTTTTTTTATTGTTTCCACCTTCGTGTTTGATGAATTTAACAATTTAAATATAAAATTGTTAAATATTACATAATTTGTTTAAACAAATAGTAGCTTGATGGGCCTTCTCTTATTTAATTGTTTTAATTATTGTAAAATCCATTCATGGGCCTTCTCTTATTTTCAATTGTGTCATTCTTTTACTGTGAACGAAAAGGCATGCGCCAGATGTCACGGGCCGTGCCCATGTAGAGTTTTGGCCTCTGGATTTTTTATAGTAAAAAATATATATATTATTATTTTACTTATTGTATTATTATTTATTATATTGCCTTCTTTTTTCATTTTTTTTGTTTCCACCTTCGTGTTTGATAAATTTAACAATTTAAATATAAAATTGTTAAATATTAGATAATTTATTTAAAACAAATGGTAGCTTGATGGGCCTTCTCTTATTTTTAACTGTGTCATTATTTTACGGTGGACGAAAAGGTCGACGCCAAATGTCATGGGTTGTGCCCACGTAGATTTTTGGCCTCTGAATTTTTTAAAGTAAAAATCATTTAAATTATTATTTTACTTATTGTATTATTATTTATTATATTGCATCTTTTTTTGACTTTTTTTTATTTCCACCTTCGTGTTTGATGAATTTAACAATTTAAATACAAAATGGTTAAATATTAGATAATTTGTTTAAAACAAATGGTAGCTTAATTTTCGTGGACGAATAAATGGGTGACACGTGTCACCGACGGCATCTAACATTTTCTTTAAAAAATAATTATTTAATTAATTATTTTAATTATTGTGTTATTCATACTAGAGCCTTTTCTTAAATTTAAATTGTATCATGATTTTATTGTGGACGAATAAACGGGCGACACGTGTCACTTTCTTATGAAAAAATAAAATCATTGTCTCAGATTAATAAAAACTTACGGAAAACAAAATAAAAATTTACGAAAAATAAAAACTTAAAGGAAAACGAAAAATTAATAAAAGAAGAAATAATCCGATACTTAAATTGAACATAACAATCCAATATTATAACTTACCCTAAATAACAGGAATATACATATTTAAAATAGTGTTGAATCTCAAAGTATGATTGTTTTCTTTTCATCAAAGTATCTTCTATTGTTGTTGTTATATAAATGTTTAATACAATAACATGTAATATAATGGAAATGTATATTCTTTTCATAAACATAAATGATTAACATATTGTATATCATGAACTCATATCGTAATGAAAAGTCAAGCTTTTATAAAACCTACTAAAATTTTTATCATACAAATTTGTCATGTAGCATGTTATTCATTAACTATTGAATATACGAATCCAACTGTTGCACACAATAGTATTATTTTATATTCAAAAAAAATAATACATTTAATTTTGTTCATGTTGAAATTATTTATAATAAATTATTACAAAAATAATCATCTAACGGATGCCCATGTATCTCGCACGGGCAACTATACTAGTGTATATATATGTTTAGTGTTTACCATCTGCGCATGTTTAACTATTTTTAATTCTTTATAGTTTATGTTATTATAATATTTTCAAATGTAATAAAGCACGCTAACTTTAATAACGAATTAAGGTTTAGTTAATTAGAGTTCTCCTTTAATGGGACATCGGGGTCTCACAGATGATGTAGCTTATACATGTGTAGCTGGTAAATGATTAGCCCCAATGGTACTTTTGTCCATGGTTTTCAGCAATGGAAACCTTGTGAATGGATATTTTGTGGCTCGTATTCATTAAATTGAGATTCACCACATTTAATTTATTGGTATATTTAAAAATAACATTTACCTTATTTAATTTAGATAAGGGCCAATGGTGTAGTTGGTAAATGATAAGCGCCAATAGTATTTTCGTTCGTGGTTTTGTGCAATGGAAAACCTTGTGGATGGAAATTTTATGGCTCGTATTCATTAAATTGAGATTTGCCGCATTGAATTTTTTGTGGTATATTTATAAACATAATTTACCTTATTTAATTTAGATAAGTACCAATGGTGTAGTTCATACATGTGTACTTGGTAAATGATCAGCGCCAATGGTATTTTTATTTTTGGTTTTGAGAAATGAAAAACCTTGAGAATGGATATTTTGTAGCTTATATTCATTAAATTGAGATTTCGAACAAATATTTGCTTTACTCATAAATCACGACTCACACGCCCCACGTACGCATAGGATCAATTTTAAAAAAATTCATATATACATGGATCAAATTCAAAATTAATGTTACACAAGGGATCAAATATTTAACTTAACCAATATTATTCATGTGCTGGGGATAACAATTAGATAATCCTGGAAACGCATGCAGGTCATGTATTTCTTTGTAAGATGCAACGTCGAAATACAAGGACAGCTACAACCTGCATGCATTGATAGCTCGGAGGACTAAGATTAATTAACATTCACATATCACATCTAGTCTAGTACAAAGCCAATACAACAAAAATAAAGCGCACAAAACTCTGTTACAAATAGAACAAATTGGACTTTAAAGTGATAGCGCATTAATTTGATATTCAGTCACCCAAGATATGGAACCATTCCATCAACTATTTTCACAAATACATCATTTATGCATGTATTTAGTATAAGATACCTTAATTCTCATTAATTTTCAATTTTACTTAGATTTAAGATTTTAGTTTAAACTAACAAATCAAATGAACTTGATGTCAGTAAAAGTAAATATAGTGAGTAACATTTGCTATCTCACTCTTTTTGCACCCAGATTTTGATTTGTCCAAAATCTAAAACTTATATATATATATATATATATATATATATATATATATATATATATATATATATACACTAAACAGATAATGAGACCCCGGGTGTTGTTGTTAATCCCAGACAAAAGCTCAGAAAAAACTTCAACTTATAACTATTTAACAAAATAATATGTAAAAAAATGTAAAAGTTTAGAAACAACTTAATCCAACTCAGAGATTGACAAATTGTCTATGTATTATTGCTAATACTCCGATTACATGGATTATCCCCAAAACAAAATTCTCCACCAACCCATGCATGTTTGCTCAATAAACCAGATCAATACACCCTGATAAGAAGGGACTTATTATTATTTATATATAAACCTAAAAGTTGTCAAACTGAGAACAATTCAATTGTAGACAACTACCTATGCCTTCCTTCTTTGGATTTTCAGGGTGCAGCAGCCCAATAAGATCACGGAGGAAAATCAGGCCAATGATTTGGGATCAAAGGAGAATCAGAACCAGTAGTAGTACCATTCCTCTCAGTGTTGTTACCACTCATTGAAGTGGTGGTGCTGATAGTACTCCACAAAGGGTCATCATCAGAAGTCATGATATTATTAGCATTATTGATGAAGTTCTGAGGCCAAACACCCTGAGAAGCAGCACTGTTATTGCCATTAGCCATGCTTGGGGGAATAATCAAACCTTGTTCAGCCTGGCCTATTATACGAGAGATTGATCTACCTCCCTCCGATAGAACTGCGAGGGTCGAATTTGGCGCCGAGAAACAAGAGGAGTAACATTGAAACCAGGCACAATACCACCCCCAAGTTTCAAAGATCTGTTCAAAAGGGTGTTGCAGCGAATGAATCGCTGCAAGAGAAGGCAAGTACCCACCACCACCACCTTGATCAAAAGGGACAAGCTGTCAGGTTTGGCTGCTGGGGTTGGAGAACCACCGCCTCCTGCGGCGGTGGTTGTGGTGGCTATACGCTTCCAGGAAGAAGATGAAGGATTGTTGGCACGCTTACGAGAACTACCACCAACGGGTATGTTCCTCATGGTGCCACCTTTGGTCCAGTGCCTCTTGCATGTTTTGCAGTAGTAACGAGGCTGTGCCAAGCTATAGTTGTTGTAGTAGCAGAACTTGGTGTCGAGAGAGTCACAGCGAGGGCATGGAAGTGGTGGTTGCTGAGGCTGAACCAGATCACCACCACCACCATCCCCACCTTGTTGTTTCCGATCATTGAAGTCTCTCTCTCCACCTCCTTCTGCTAGCTCCATGTCTTGTGTGTGATTTGTGTGTGGAGTGCTGTTGTGTATTTATACACAGATGCTAGGTAGTGGTTGGTGGTGGTTCTTTGAACTGGAGAACATGCAGGTGTTAAGGAAAGTGTGTGGGGTTCCAGATTTGAGGAATTATGCACTACGTGTCTGTGAAAACGTATCTGAGAATCTACAATAACCAAAACCACTGCGATCATATTTCCTTGTGCATGTTTTTTCCACCAACCCATAATAAAAACAAAAAAATAATAAAAAAAATAAAACAACAACTAATGCCTCTCAATTTCCTTCAAAAAATTTAATTCAGTATCTACAGTTAAATTTATAAGTTTTAGTAAGTATTAATTTCATCGGACCCCATTAAACCAACCCATAATAAAAACAAAAAAATAATAAAAAAATAAAATAACAACTAATGTCTCTCAATTTCCTTCAAAAAATTTAATTCAGTATCTACAGCTAAATTTATATGTTTTAGTAATTATTAATTTCATTGGACCCCATTAAATATCACAAGAAAGGAAGTAGAGAAGAAGATAAGTAAACAGTAGCTAGGTCCAGTGAACAAATTAACAGGGGAATATTGTTGAGGAAGGGCCACAAGGTGGGGAGAGGGGCCAGGAGATTGGTTGGGGTGGCAGTAGTAAACGAAGTGGTGGCTGTGTCAGAGCAGCGCTCTTCTCTCTCTTTCTTTTCGTCCTATTCTTTTCTCTCTCCCTTTCCTTCGTAAGGATGAACGTGACAAATGTTAGCAACAAAATTTTTAGTATTCTTTTTTTAATATACTATTTTTTATTGATTGAAATTCATGGGAATTTTGTATAATTCAAGTGGAACTTATTTTCAAAACAGTGACACACATTTGAATTTTAATCAATAAAAAATATAATAAAAAAATTAAAAAAAAATGTGTTGATGACACTCGTGTTTCCTTCATTCCATCACACCACTTGTGACATTTGTTCAACCTTTTTTTTACAATTATTTATTAATAATATTATTAAAATTTAATTGTAATACATGATGAATATCAATTTTTATATTATCAATTAATTTTTAGACCATTACCTAGTTAACATTAGCCAACTTTTAAAATAAGTATTCATTTAATAATATATAATTTATTGATAATAAAAAATATATATATAACAAGTTTTTTGGTCTTCGACGCTTACATGTTTTTCAACTTTATCTCCTAACTTTTCTTTTTCATATTCCTTTTATAAGATTTAATTTAAACCGTAGATAAATTGGTCTTAAACGTTACTATCGTAATAACTCCATTAATTACGGTCGTATATGGCAGCCAATTAACACATACAACGTATGACGGAGAAGAAATCAGTGTGTTGACATTCCAAGTTGTTTAAGGTTTAGGACAAATTTAAAAAAAAAACATGTTAAATTATGAAATGAAAATGGTATCATCTTTTTCATCCATCCATCTTCATCTATTCTTTACCAACTCAAACCTTTATTCACGGCCAACCCGCCACCATCCTCGTTATCCACCATTACTGCTACCACCACCCCTCAAAACAAGCCCCATGATTGTGACACCCACGATCGCAAACCATTGTGTAATTCCATATCGCAACCCATGAGCGCACCTTTGTCATTCGGTTGTAAAATGTGGAAATTCGATCGCTAAATACGGAAATTCGGTTGCAAAATATTGTAGCGACCGAATTTTAATCTTTAGCGAATGAAATTTGTGGTCGCTAATTACCTAGTCGTTAAACCGTATGGTGGTTGATAAATCGACCGCTAAACCATTTAGCAGCCAATTTTCCATATTTAGCAACCAAAATTTCATATTTAACAATTGATTAAATGTGGTTGCAAATTCGGTCACTAAAATACATTTTTGTTGTGGTGCTTGCAGCTCCTTTTCCTTTGCCCCTATCATTAAAGGCAAACTTTTGCTTCCCCTTTTTAGTTTAGACAAAAATCATTGTGGTTTATTAACTATTTGATTATAATAATATGTTCCATATTTTTTATTTAAATTTCTGGTTATTGTATATGGAGATAATCTACTTGCTTCATCCTTATCAAATTTATAAATCCCCAAAGTATCTTCCTACAGCATCTCCAACACTTTTACCACCATTTTCGTCCCTCGCCATCATATATATCCAAAACCAGTATATAAATATTTAGTATTGGTGTCGCTTCTAATCAACATTTTAGGGTAAAAAGAGCAATCTTATATGAACCTCACAAAAGCTCTTGTGTAGAAGGAGCAAATTTTGATTAACCCAAAATAACATACCTACTACCTTTTGAGGAGGTAATAGATTTAGTTTGTGTAATTTGTTGGTTTAAAATGAAGATTTGCAGAGAGGTAATGGAGATGAGAGAGTGGTTATGTTAAAGTTGAATAGAAATTCATTGTCAAGAAGAATTTTTTGGGTTTTTACCAAATGAAGTTGAACGATGGATTGATAAACAAGATGGTATCAAAAGATTATAACTCATACTACTACCAACACATCAATTTCACACATCTCATACGCCATTTATGTTTTTTTTTTTTTACTACCACGTATGATTCTAATTAATGGAGTTTTCTCAGAACAAATATTTAGGAAAAATTTATCTAACATTGAGAACTTAGAGAATGGATACGAAATAAAAAAAAAGGTTAAGAGAAGAAATTGAAAAACCACAAATTTAAAAGATGAAAAGACCTATTTTATCATGACAATACATCAAAGTAACTAATTTTCTTTATCCCAATCAATTTTAACAATATAATGAAAAAGTTATCTTTTCAGTTTTATGTGTTTATATTTTGAAAGTGTTTGTTGGTTTTGGTGTTTTTTTTTACTTTATTAAAGTTTATCAAATAATTTGAGTTATTTTAACCTAAGATTTTAAATTAATTAATTTAATAGAAAATTAGTAAATAAAAAAATATAATTGACACCCCTATTTATAATGTCTATGTAATATGTTAATTTTTATATGAAATAATTAATATTATTAAAATGAGATTTTAATGTTCAGTTTAATTAAATTAAATAAGTCAATAATAAATATAAAAGAATTATTATTTTGCCTGTTTCAACTATATACGATTTCATTTATCTTTATGGCATTTTTTTTTAATGTGTGTGTGTGAAAATATCAAATATAACTAGAGGGAAACAGAATAGTTTAACTAAAAGAATGTCATTATAACTAACAAGACCTAACACAATTGATAGATAGATGAATTCCTTGATTATAATGTCAGAGGTTCGATTCATGTCGTGTGTATGGAAACAAATTTATTGGAAAACTTACTTTGATAATTTCTACATCTCTAAAGGAATTAATCTCTGACTATCGATTGAAGGATATTTTTATGCAACTAAAAAAAGATGAGTGTAATTATAGATGAAACACTTGATTATCTTCTTCCTCTATCTCCATTTTTTTTTCACTCCTCGGATGTCACAACAAATAAAACCTAAAAGAAATTCTTACATCAATACGGTTGTCCGGTGCATCCAAATACATTAGAATAATTATAGCATCAGTTAAGATGATTAAAAGAAATATTTATTTATTAAATATTATAATAATTACTTTTTTAATTAATACTGTAATGGACTATCTCTAACTTCAAGTGCATCATGTTTATGTAAAAATTTCTCCTTCTTCAATGTCTCGTGTTCGAAGGTTGACTTCAAAGTGTTGTTTTTGTCTAAAATTGATTTTGCAGAATATTTTATGTCCATCTCAAATAAATAATTCTTCAACACGACTTTAATTTAAAATAATTATATTTTAAAAATTTGAATAATCTGTTGACTAAACAAACTATTAAAATATCTCTTTAAGGCTACTTATAAATATGTACAGTCATTTTATATATCCATTCAAAATTGGTTGATTACGGTGGAAGTAGATTGTATCCCCAAACAAACTTTACTTAAAAGATCAAGAGTTTGATTCTTAGAGTCGTCGTATTGGAGAATGCTTTACCTAATTACTACCTTTGATTTGAGGGTTAATCTCATAGCTTTATTGTGGGGATACTGGTCAAATACCAAAAATATTTTGTACAATTCAATTTGATGAGACGGCAATTATGGTCCAAATTCTCCAGTCATCAAATTGTCTTTAGGAAAAATTTATTCCCAGATCCTATTCCTGTGGGGAAAAATCCCTGCCTGTGAGATCTGAGGACAGTTCCCGCGAGGTTCCACACATCCAAATGAAAATTGTCATCTCTAATTATCAGAGACAGATTGCATGTCACTCAATTCTTAACACCCGCCATTACAAATCTATAATTATCTAGGAACGAAACTAATTCTGCATCATTATCGGAATCGCATGCTACAAATTGAAAAAATGTATCTCTACTTGGACATTTTTGCCTAAAGGCAGAACTCCTTCCCTTAAAAATACCGATATTTGGATAGATTGATGCGCTTAAAAAAATAATTTAATTTTATATAAAAATATATTTTTGATAAAACTTATATAATATAAATATTACTGTTGAATGACATTTAACAAAAACACCTTTTGCTATTTGGGTGCAAAAACTCATTGATTCCAACATCTCTTGGATATCCATATGGAGGACGATTGAGCTTAGTCATGACAAGATTATTTTCGAGCTTGAAGTTAATAGTGGATAATATGCATTCCGTTGCTAGCGATATTACTGAGTTTAATTGGTACCACTGTTTCTTTTTGTAAGACTTTAGTTTTGGCTCGTTTGCAAAACTCTCATGTTAAGTTCTCCTGAAGATTTACTAATATAGTTGTCCATAGCCTAACAAAGGTGATCACTAAGTATGCTAGTCCTCGTTGTTTCTTGATATTCCTACATGTTGCCTTTTGTCAAAAGAAGAAAAAACAAAAACACCTTTTGCAAAAAGCCAAAAACACATTTTGCGTCCATATTTCAGTTGCCTCTCGTTTATCGTATCTATTTTTCCTAAAAGCTACTCATTATAACTTTCCAAGAAAATCTACTATCTTATTTTATATTTTATATTTTGATTTATTTTTTAGAAACTTACCTAAACAGTTAAAAATTTTAAAAAAATAATTCTATAACAAATTTTCATTAAAAAAAAAGAAAAAGAAAAGAAAACAATTCCCATACAAGCACTAATAAACAATTCCGCCACACTATAACTTCCCAGATGAGTCTTCCGCTATGACTGCATGTTTCCTATTGATTCACAAATAGACTTTGTACTCAATGTAATTGTCTTCGTTTAACTGCCAAGTAAGATTTAAATAGTGTTAAAGATTTATATCATAATGTGGAAAAAAAAAACGCAGGAGTACCAAGACAACCTAAAGAACTAGTTAAAAAAAAGAAAAACAGTGCATTTGAACGGCAAAGCACCATTTCACAGGCATCATCATAAAATAACACTAGCAAAAACTAGGGCGAAGATTAAACTTGGCCATATCAAAAAGCAGCCTAAGCTGTGGCGGGTTGTTTAGCAGCACTGGAAAGCCTTGATCTCCTCTTAGCCAAACTCTCGCTGCGGCGTTCTCTCTGCTCCTTCAACCTGGAGGCAAGGAGTTTCTGGTATTCTGCTGCCTCTGCTTTTGCTTTGGCAATTCTCTTCTTCTTATCTGCAATCCTTTCTTTGTAGTGTCAGGGGAGTGACCAGTCGCTGTATCTTTGGAGCTTTGCTCACCTTTTTACCTGCAAGCAAACATATGTTACTCAGACTTGAAACCATCACATTGAAATAGATAAATTCTTATAACTACACAACTGAGATGTGAAATGGTTGTTGTCATTAAATTTGATAAATTCTACCTAAGTAGGCAGCAGCCAGCAGAGACGAGAAAAGATAACAAGTTGACTAGGTTGTATTCATTACACTATTTTTCATTTACCAAATTCGTTCTTACTGACAGGACAAAGCTAAACAAAACGAACATTTACAGAGACAGGAAACTTTACCAGCTTTGGTTGTAAATGTTCGACGATATGTGTTGACATATTTCCTCACATCATCTTCCTTCGACAGGTTGAACGACTTACGGCTTTTCAATGTCTGTCCAGGCCTGGTAAATCATTGTCACCCTTCTTCACAATCACCAAGTTCAGAACAGAGAGATCTGGGCTGACAATGCACCCACGAACAGACTTCCTCCTACGCTCTCCATTGCGTCTTCCATATCCACGGAAACAAGGAGTTCCTGCTCAAGTAAGCAATGAAATGAAACTAAGCACTACAGCTGGAACCAGGATTGGTTAAGAGAACCATGAGTCCTTGACTCCTACTATAAAGAGACAATAGTGCTCCAGAAACAGATATTACACTGCACAAAAAGAGAATCTTAGAACACGAGTTGTTAAACAAAGGGGCCAAAAAATGACACAGAATAATCAAGATCACATACAAAGCAGCACATGTGATTTGGATGAATGCCATGCACATGTGCAGCCCACACCAAATACAATTATAATCTTTCTATAATCAACCAAATCAAAAAAGAATTTAGAGTAGCGGAGCAAGAGACGAACACGGCCAGGGGTCAACACTCCCTGCTTCATTGGAAATCCCTGTTTGTCACAACCTCCTGTTATTTTGAAGACGTAGCCTTTGAATTCCTGTTGGCAGCAGAATTATAAGAGTGAAAAGGTCAATTAACTTCATCAGAGTTCCTCAAAAAAATTCAGTTCTCGTTCCACCTAAAGACCATACCTCACCCAAAGCATCACCAAGAACCTCTTGTGAGATCCTCTTGTCCCAGAATGCTCGGCTGCAATTTAAAGTAGTATATAATACAAGAATACATGTCAGAAAACCAATTATAAAATCGAAAAACACAAATTCTATTCACATTCCTTATTGTGCCTTGAATAGAAACGCAACAAGACATTGTAATCACAATTCTAGCACAGTAAAATCAATGAATATAACATGTCAGGTAAATTAGGCTAATTAACATATAAATGAAAATCACACTATATAATAAAGTTCGACATTTTAATCAAGGATATTGCCGGAATTTACATTACATAGGGAAACATAAGTAAAATTCCCTAATTTTCCATTTATATCTTCCAATGAACACAAGCAATGGAAACGTAAACTGAGAAATTAAAGTAGGGAAGAGATTACAGCTTCTGGTCGTCATCGATCTCCAGCTTCTTCTGGCATCCAGTGGTGGGATTTGCAATGTTGAACTGCAAAAACATAAAATAAAATAAAAATTAATGCACGTGATTAGTCACAAAGACAAGCAAAAGAAGAAAACAAAGCACTGTGAAAATTAGGGTTCGGAGGAAAACCTTCATGTTTTGACCTGTGTGTTCGCGTCTAGGCAAGAGAAGTTAGGGTCCGTTTGGTGGTCAGGATAAGAGAGACATGATAGGATAAGCTATTATATCCTGTCTAAAACTGTTGTTTGGTGAGCCAACAATATAGGATAAGTCAATCCTGTCACTTATCCTATCCTGTAAATCTAGTTAAAATTCTATCATGAGGGAGGGCTGGGTTAGAACTCAACAGGATATGATAAGGTGATTTTTTTTTTTACGGTAACAAGTAGGATATGGTGATTTAAAGTATAATAAAATATAAAAATATATAATATATAATATATAAAATATTTAAAGTATAATAAAATAATAATTTAAAGTATAATAAAATTTAACATGATTACCAAAAAAATTAATAAATAATTTTAAAATTTATTTTTATTTTATCACAATGCTAGTTTTGTTATTTTATATTATTTTTAAAAACTTTAAAATATAAAAAGTTATTCAAATAATTTAACTATATGTAAAGTAAAAACAAAAATTGAATATTTAAAAATATAAAAAATTAATTTTAGTTAGACAATATTTAAAAAATTTAAAACATTATATGTAATAATATCACAAGGATAATTTTGTCTTTTTATATAAATTTAAATAATGAAAATTATAAAAAAAACTAAGTCTAATAAAAGATGAAAACATTTAGAATAAAAACGAAAAATTTTAAAATTCATACTTAAATCATAATGTTGTCCAGTTGATTATCTGGTGGACACCAAACGTCGGATAGGATAACAGTTTATCATGCTCATATCATATCCTACTCCTATCCTGTTATCTTATCCTATCCGTCCTTATTCTATCATGACCACCAAATGAGCCCTTAGGGTTTTTGAATTACCGGCGAGGTTGTGACTGGTTTCCTATATAAAATAATTGGGCCCGGCGAGCCCATATATAAACCCAAACGGCCCCCTGAAGAGCAAACCCACTTTACTAGCCTTTTTTTTTGTGTCGAGATTCTATAACATCTGGATCAAATCAAAAGATTTCATCTATACTTACTAATAGATAATGCTAAAGTTCAAATTTTGGTGTCCTACTTTAAATATTGTCTAATTTATCCTTTAAACCATAGTTAAAAAATTTTAACTTTTGAAAACTAATAAAAAAAGGTAACTGAAATGGAAGCCAAGCGATTGTGCAACACAATTTACATATACAAATTTATGGCAGGGGAGAATGAATATCAGCGTGGGTTATCAAAACTTGGATTCTAAAACCAAAAAAAATCTGACTACATTAATTTCAAATTTGAAAAACTGCATAGTTTTTATTCATCACTCACCCACTCTCCTTTTAAGTTTTAACTGAATGATAACATAACCCATAACTGAATATCATCAACGTAATGCCTATGAGGAAAGTAATTAGGCTATGCTCTCTCCATCATTTTGATTTTCATTGATTTGCATAGAGACAGAGGTAAAGACGTGTGGGTCACTCCTATAAAAGGCCAAGAATGCACACTCATAAGGGAGGCAATAAAGTACATACACATAGAGAGATAGACCCGTTGTGAGAGAGAGAGAGCAGAAAACGTGCCCCCAGTGTTTTTGACAACGTAGAAGCCGGGATCAAACGGAGATACGAACTAGGAGGACAAGTAACACAAATAATATACGAAGGCATTGAGAATACAACCATCAAATTCGGATTCAATTTCTGGTGTTGGAAGAATTCAGTTTTTAGATCAAATATGGTAAATTATTGTAACACAATCTTTCTTTGTTTTTTTTTCTCCTTTGCATCATATATGAATCTGTGTTGAACATTATGGGCATTGACCGTGATAATGAAATCAAATTGAGAATTTGACTTGATGTCCTTGCTGCCTTGGTCCTCTTTGATTAAATGCTTAAACCACTCATGACTGTGCTGTTTTGGGATGACGAAAATGACAAAGTGAATACCTTTACTCATAAGAACTTAAGCTTGTAGTGGGTCTAGGTGTTTTTTTATATTCAATATGTGATGTGATTATTTATTTTATTGTATACATGCTGTATGAGATCAATCCTCAACCATTATGTCTTAATATATTGATATGTTGATGTTTGGATGGCTTTACGACATTTTAGGGAGTTCTGCCTTCAACTGTTTTCACTAATAATGGGACTACAATTTCATTTTTCATTCCTACATTTTCATTTCGCATATAGGGGTAGTTCTCTTTGTTTATTTTCTCAATGATTATTTGTTTTTGGCTATGTGAAAAGTTATAACATCTCTCTTCCCATTCTTTTAGGATAAAAGACATGCATCTGAACACCAAAAAGGTCTTATATAGCTTGGGGTTGCAAAACATATTCGGTGCTTTCTTTGTGAAGTCGGCTGAGGGAATAATGGCAAAGTTGCAGAGAGTGAACCATTTGTTACCTATGGTTAAGAGATCAGTACTCCTGATTTTATCTATATTAATAGGTAAAGAGATTTCACTTGGTGAGGCTTATTTTTAAGGATTTATTTTTTCCTTCTATATTTGAAATCATGTATCCATTTAATGATGAGTAAATTATTGGTTAAGTATATCGAAGACTATAAAGGTAGTTTCAGATTTTGAACTATAAATTTGGTAAATTCTAGATCCAAACTTTTGCACTATTAGCACAATACTGCAATGCAGACTAGGAATCACTACCATTCGGTTCTTGGTTAGACAACCACCAAACTGAATTCACACTACACAAAGCTTTTATATTTATGTTCCTTCAAGATTATTGACACAAATTATTATTCTAACTATAATTTAAGATGTTTTACAGAAGTTTTTGCAC
The DNA here is from genome assembly GCA_030762895.1 of Sophora flavescens. Classification (NCBI taxonomy): domain Eukaryota; kingdom Viridiplantae; phylum Streptophyta; class Magnoliopsida; order Fabales; family Fabaceae; genus Sophora; species Sophora flavescens. Next base: position 128,395,116 of record CM061070.1, on the reverse strand, counting down.
AAGTTTCTTTTAGAAGTTGCTATGAAAACTTAAGTATGATTTGTTAGATTTAAGTAAATCCAAATTATACTCACTAGGCTCGGGGTAAAAGCTTGGAAATATTTAAATCGAGCAAGTGAATTGAATCACATTTATATTGACCAGACTAAACTCAATAGAATAGTAACTGGTTAATTAATGAATGTTTACATAACCTTATCTTGAACTCAAACAATTCTTTTATTCAAAATCACTATCAGTTAACACCATTCTTGGATAAATTTAGATTCCTATTTTTTCAAAGGCAGCTCAGTTTCATTGCAAAGGTAGAAACACTAATGCAATAAGTGTTTTTTACGTCAGTTAAAATTGATTTTATACGTCAGAATATTGTCTGACGTAAATACAGCTGACGTTAATAGTTAATATTTTAACGTCAGTTGTTTAAACTACCGACGTTAAAAATAAAACCTTTAATGTCAGTTCTTTAACACAACTGACGTTAATGTTGTTCAAACTAACGTCAGTTGTGTTAAAGAACTGACGTTAAAGGTTTTATTTTTAACCTCAGTTTCCTAATACAACTGACGTTAATAGTGTACTGTATATTTTATAAAATACTATTAACGTCGGTTGTTTGATACAACGGACGTTAATAGATTTTTTTTTAAATTCAGTTTTAAAATATCCCTCCCCTCAGCTATCCCTGCATTCAGTAAATATCCCAGTAACACAGAATATCACACACATTACAGAATTGCAAACACTACCTTTAAATTTCAATATTAACAAAAAGAAAAGAAATATACAAAGGAACAATGGGGGGACTTAAAATCAAAACCCATGTATAGGAAAAACATAACTGTCTACAAGTATATATATATATATATATATATATATATATATAAATTTTAGTCTCTAATGTCTAAAAACAAAACTACCAATCTAAGTATATATATATAAATGTTATTAATTAGTTTCTAAAGTCTAACAAAAAAACTATTCATCTAAGTATTGCGGAGGTATCTTGTCAATTCCTTTTTCAGACGCATACTTGAAGAAGAATTCTCCCAAGCGCATCCTCAAGTCTCTAAACTCATCTTTTTGAAGAGGCGATTGGTCGTTAAATGCCTACACACGTTCAAATAATAACAACATTAATGCAAGTCATCACCAAAACTATAATATATAATTTAACAAGTTGTTTAAATATTACCTTCTTCCATCCATACGTAATAGATGCGGAGACTATGTTCGAGCATATGAAGCATCACACATAGCCGCCCGACCAGGTTGAAATCGAGACTACAAACAAAATTAATTTCAATGTCAGTTAAATATACATATAAATTAGTAATTATAATATTAATTATTTGATAAATAAACTATCAAACCTTGAGGATGATCCATTCAGGATTTCTTTTAGCCTTAGAAGTCATACTTCTCCCGTTGGCGCAACTTATGTTACTCGCCTTCAGTGCGCTATCATAAACAAATAATCATGTCAATTAACAAATTCATATATCATGTGTGTAATAAACTAAAAATAACTGATATTAAAACTTAAATTAAATTTAAGATTAGTTACTTACTTATTTACAGCTTCCACCACCTCCTGTGGAGGGTTTTGGTGGAGAAAGTAGAAGAATATGATAGTATGCCTAGACGGGTGAAGTACGAACAACTGCCAATGGTTATTCATACAGTAGGGAGCCAGATATAATTCTTTCTGATTGTCTCCCATCAAGTTCCCTATGTATTTACTAAATGCATCGCCAGCAAAGAATTGAGGCATAAGGATTGACGGATCTAAGAAGTCGTAAACTGATGCAATGCCCTTATCAAGCTGAAGACGATGGAGATACCTAAGATATGAAAAGGTGTGGATGTTAATTACATAATATATATTGAAATTAAAATAAATTATTAAATGGAAAAATACCAAAAATAAATACGTTATAAAATTAAAATTAACTTACATGCACCAGAGACTCAAAACCGTGCTGGCCATCCACACGTTATCTCTGCAGGTGTGCCCGAGATCTTCACCACAGAAGGAAAATATCCTCTGTTGATTTGGGCGTGCCACCCATCCATCGTGCTCCAATGGACATTCAAAAATCTCAAAGGCATAATCCTCACCAAGTGAGAACAAACGAGTGACAGGTGACAGCGACACCGACGTCGACTTGGCCTTCAATTTAGGAAAAATAAAATAGATAAGTTGTTGATAATTAAAAAAACAAGTAATTATTTGACTAAATTGGACATTAATAATGAATACATACCTTTGTTACCATTTCGAGCTCATGCCTTTGCATTTCCAACTGAAGCTCACGGCGTTGGACTTCCAACTCCCGCTCCCTAGCTGCCAACTCATCGTCCTCCACATGTGCCCTACTAAAACTCTCTTTTGTGCTCACATGTGAAGGGTTGGCATGTCATGCGGTGTCCTGGGATGAACCGATGGTGGAAAGCTCTCTAGCAAGCGCCTGCTTGAATTCTGGGTTGGATAGCAAGTTTTTCATTAGATGCGTTGTAATAGCAGGGTTGGAGATGAGCTGCTGAGTCATGAATTCCAAAATTGATGCCTCATCGACGACCCGCTTTCGTGAAGCAGACTTGCCATAATATTCTCTGATGGTCACGTTCCCAGGAACACCGATAACCCGACCAGGATGGTCTTTCTTGCCTAGAGCAGTCATCAAGACGCCCCCGTAGTCGAAGGGACAAATGAGCCCCTAGGAGCATTGTGCTTTAAGATCCATCTACAATGAAGAAATGAAAAAACGTGCAAGTGAAAAGTGTTAAAAATATCTATACAAATATCAATTGAAATGAAGTTAATTATTTACTTACAATCTTATCGCCACTTCGCGAGTGGCATCAATTTTAAAGATCCTGCTTTGTCATGCCCAACTAACCGGACATCGCGGTCGATGTCCAGACAGAGGACTTAATGGTGTGCCCTCGGGCACCTCTCCCTTTCTATCCTAGCAGTGTCTCTTCCGCTTCACCCCATCCGCAATCATCTCCTCGATCCGAGTCTCGTACCCACCCTGAGACATGGTGTGGCGGTGGACGTTCTTTGCCTGATTCTGCCTACCCTTCTCTGCCTTAGCCTATTCAAACAAAAACACATAATTAAATACAGTTGAATGTTCTATAAGAATCATACAAAATTAACTTAATCAACCAACCTGAAATTCTTCATCCTGTCGACTCCTAGCAAACATATCCCAAGTATCCTTATCAATAATCCAGGGATAATCCAATAATATCTTATCAAGCCACTTCTTCCCAGATACATAGTACCTGGTAAGATCATGCTTGAACCCATTCCAACGCTTTGATGCCATTTTCATACATTTCGTACGATGATACTCGTCATTTGGCACAGTCCAAGCTACCTACACATTAAATACATAACAACTGGATGGATTATAACTCGGATAATTATCTAATAATGTAAATCAAAAGAATGTAAAGGTAAAATACCGTGATAGCCTCCCAAATCTGATCCTTAACGTTTTGTGGAACGTCATTCCAATGGTTGTAGTTGATGCTAACATGCTGCTTCGCTTGTAGAAACACCCACTTTTAAAATTCTTTAGCACGGGGTCCCTGGGGCTTTAGATTAGCATCAAAGCACACCTCAAGCTTCTGTCCGCTTTGTCTGGCCTTCTCTAATTTCTTCAAAGTCGTGGCTCCTCTACCCCGTTTCCTCTGAGACTGTGATGTTTGTATGGACAAAAAAAAAAGATAAAATAGAGGGTTGTAACATTATAAACTTACATTAAAAAGAAGGACTAAAGATAGTATATAACATGTAAGCTTACACTAGAATCAGGCGGAGGCGCGATCAGGTCCTGCGTAGGCCCCACAGTGTCCTCCCGTGCATGTGGGCCATCCGACTGATCCATATGTATGCCTGTTCAGAAACAATAGATATTTATTAACATAGGTTATAACTAAAAATAAATACAGAAGTATAAATAAAAATAAATGTATACTAAGTTTAAACTACCTATATCAATATCCCTTCGTGATGATCATCACGAGTGGCATGTACATCGTCCACCTGTGTCTCCTCGATTATAGTAGGCATGTTTGTTGAAAAAGAAGGAGTCTCAGGAATATCAAGATTTGAATCTTGATTTTCATCACTACCATTATACATGCTTTTTCCTTGGAGAACTGTTGAACGAATCTTGGCAAGTATACCAAGTCATACAAGTAATAAAGAGGTAAGAGGGATATCGTTCCCTCGAGGACTGAGACAAGTACTAGCACGTAACAAATCAACTACTATCTAAGCAGATATTTGGATGGAAGAGAGCTCAATATTAAATACCAATCCCAACAAGAGTTAAAATAAACAAAATAAAAGGACAAAGTTCTTTTAGGATTTTTATCAAACACTTGGAATGCAAAAAGAAAGGGATTCTTCAAATATGACGAAAGATGTTGGGATTAAACTTCACTAAACCTTTGCCTCATGAAATACTAAGACCACCAATCCAGTTTATGCTTCAAATATTAAAATCAACCCACAAGATTACTCAAGTCCTAATTCCTTAGACGACAAGAGCCTAAATCCCCTAATTAGACCCTAATTCCTTAGGTGGCCTAATTAATGAATTTGCATTAAGAGTAGGGATTACACGATTACTAATAAACCAAAATCCATTCCTAGATGCAAGGTTTACTAGGTGATTAATTCCAGATCAAGAATCGATAAGAACTTCCCAATTGCAAATCAAATCTCAAAACAATTCATGGGTGATCAAACCACAAAAATCATTAAGCATAGGAATCAAACACTAATAAAGGAGCATAAACACAGATTAATAAATCATGGAAAATACATGAGATTCGGTTTAGCTACATCTAATCCCAACAAAAAGGGAATTTAGCTACTCATAGTCATAGAGAAAGCCAAAATCAAAACAATGGAGACAAGGGAGAGAAGAAACTCCATGGAAGCTTTCCACAGCCGTCACAGCAGCCCCTGACTCAGAGAACACGTCCTTTTAGGGTAAAAATCGCCTCTCTCTGCTGTCGCTATCGTCCTCCTTTTTAGGTCAAAATCGCCTCTCCTTATGTTCTGCCCAGATGCCTTATTTATAGATTAGGAATAATGCGCGTCACGGCCGTGATGCTCATCACGGCTAGGCCATGATCAGTTCGGCCTATTGAGGTTCTGGTTCAGCTGTCATGTCACGGCCGTGATGGCCATCACGGCCAGGCCTTGACGGCTTCTGATTTTTGCCTTCTTTCTTTTTTAGCTCTGCTTGATCATGGCCGTGATGGTCATCACGGCTTGGCCGTGATGGGCTCTATTTGGCTCATTTTCTTCACTTTTCAAGCTCTATCTTCGTCCAAGATCCATCATGGTTGATCCTGAGCATTTAATCCTTAATTTCTGCAAAACAACACCACAAAAACCGCCTCACCCGTTCCAAGGTAAAAACTAACAAAAATAAAATTAAAATTGCCTAAACTATATGAAAATGCATGCAAAAATGTACATGAAATATGAGGTTAAATCACACTCATCAAATCACCCCAAGATTAAGACTTTGCTTGTCCTCAAGCAATCACCAAGGCCAGAAGATATAAATAATCAGATCATGGATAGTGAACCAAGAACCCGAGTAACTAATCCAAATAACAGGCATTTTCAAATAATTCACCAAGAGATGATCAATTTCAAGTCCAATTAGAAGCTTAGGCTTCCTAGACTCATATTCTCACTGATTCGGGTACTCTTTCTCACCTCACTCAAGTGTTTAAGGATATATGACAATTCGCTCAATTTCTTCAAGGAATGAATTCTACCATAAGCTTGACTATTAACCAAATCTCTACTTTATTAATGGAAACACATAAGAATCAAGAGGTCTTTTACTTTGGTTGTAACTGGGGCCATGGGATTTCGTTAGGTGGGGAAATCAAGAAAAGGAAATTTCAAGAAGGCTAAACAAAATATCAAGCATTGCAAAGCATGACACCTTCTAAAATACCTTTTTGGGTTTTGATTCATTTTTCCACCTTTCTTTCTTTCTTTTTATTTTATTTCTCACTTCCTTTTGTCATCTCCTTCTCTATTATTTTTTTTTTATTTGGAGAAGGGGAGATTTTCAATTCAAGAGAAATATTTTCTAACTTTCTCATCCCATACTTTTTCAACTACCTTTTTACCCTTTTTGTAATACTTTAAAAGGTGCCATACCAAGCATTATTCATCAAAGTAATTCAAGGTACCAAGAAAAGTATTTTATTCTTGTAGGCTCAAAATCAGGCAACTAAGGGGTAGCATTTAATCAATCAAAGCTCAGAAGGCCGGAAAAATACCTAGTGCCTCAATCATTTTCAAAAATGTTTTAAAAAATTTTTAAGCTTCAAAACGGTTTCACGTCAAGTTCTAGAGAATACAATCCAAGAGGAATAAAACACTCTATCACAAAGAATGGGGTAGATTTAGTGAGTACCCCTTTTTGGCTCAAAAATCTCACATTTAGTAGTTCAAAAATCAATGAGAAACACAAATCTACGGAACCATATGCTAATTATCAACTATCAAAGATCATCTCAAGCATTTTTATTTGTAGCCTTATCACAAGAATAAAAATTGGGTTCAAAAATTCACTATCTCAATTTATTTGGCACTAAGTTCTCACAATGGGATGCATGATCTAAGCAAGGAGCAATCTAATCATGTGATCATGCAAAACTATGCCTATATGAATGCAACATGAAAAATGCAAAAATTCAAAAATTTGCAAAAATACCCCTACCCCAAGCTTAAAAACTTACATTGTCCCCAATGTAAATAATCAAGTCGGAGAGAGGAGAAAAATGGAACAACTCACCGAGGTGGTAGCGGGTGTTGGTTCACATGCCTAGTCAAAGAGATACTGGAAAATGTGTCACGGCCGTGATGCTCATCACGGGCAGGTCGTGATCAATTCTGGTCCATAGGAGCTAGCCTGTCACGGCCGTGACCTCCATCACGACTAGGCCGTGATACTCTCTGATCTTCAGGGTCCTTCTCATCACGCCCGTGATGGATATCACGGCTGGGCCGTGATCCTTTCTGATCTTCTCATTAAGCTGATCACGGCCGTGACCTCTGTCACGGCCTGGGCGTGATGGTTGCTGACTTTGTTTGTCCGTGCCCTTTTTGCTCTTCTGCTTTCATAACCTGGAGACACTTGGCAAATCTATTAATTTATGATCTTTTTCCTCTTGATCTTTTCAAATTATTCAAGAGTTAAATTCAAAAAAAAAAATGGAAAAGGAAAAGAAAACTTGGGTTGCCTCCCAGTAAGCGCTTCTTTAACGTCACTAGCTTGACGGGCTGGTGATCTCAAGGATCACGAAGGCGCACAGTTGTGGGCAATCTCTCGATGTCACCACCTAAGTAGGCTTTGAGCCTTTGGCCATTGACTTTGAAGGTCCTTTTTGAAGTAGGATCCTCCACTTCTATAGCTCCATGAGATGAGACTTCTTTGACAATGAACGGTCCCGACCACTTAGACTTCAACTTGCCCAGAAACAATCTCAACCGGGAATTGAATAATAAAACTTGTTGTCCCGGCTGAAATGCTTTCATCACGATCTTCTTGTCATGATAAGTCTTGACTCGCTGCTTGTAAATAGCTGCATTCTCATATGCATTAAGGCGCATCTCCTCTAATTCATGCAGCTGATGGACTCTTTTCTCACCCACCAAAGTGGCATCAAAATTCAAGAACATCAATGCCCAAAAGGCTCGATGCTCCAACTCTACGGGTAGATGACATGCCTTCCCATAGACCATCTGAAACGGAGATAACCCTAAAGAAGTTTTTAATGAAGTCCGGTAGGCCCACAAGGCATCGTCAAGCTTCTTTTCCCAATCTTTTCTTGAAGTGGCCACAGTTTTTTCCAGAATTCGCTTTAATCTCCCAGTTAGAGACCTCTGCTTGCCCATTTGTTTGCGGATGATATGGAGATGCCACCTTATGCCTCACATCATACTTGGTCAACACATGTTTCAGTTGTGAGTTGCAGAAGTGAGATCCCCCATCACTTATAAGGACCCTTGGGACACCAAACCGAGCAAAAATGTTCTTTTTGATGAACTTAATTACTGTTTGTGCATCATTCTTCGGTGTTGCAATGGCCTCCACCCATTTAGAAACATAGTCCACCGCCACCAAGATATATTGATTGGAGAATGAAGGTGGAAGTGGACCCATAAAATCTATGCCCCAACAATCAAATACTTCAACCTCCAATATGTTTTGAAGTGGCATCTCATCCCTTTTAGATATGTTCCCGGTCCTTTGGCACTTGTCACAACTCTTCACATGATTGTAAGAGTCCTTGAAGATTGAGGGCCAAAAGAGCCCAGTTTGGAGGACCTTTGCAGCTGTCCTATCCCCATTGTAATGTCCACCATATGGAGAGTTATGGCAATGCCACAAAATACTCTTCGCTTCCTCTTGACTAACACACCTCCTCCATAAGCCATCCGGTCCAACCTTGAACAAAAATGGGTCATCCCACATGAAATGGTTGGCATCCCGGAAGAATTTTTTCTTTTGTTGCCAAGTCAGGTGCTTTGGAACAATGTTGGCTGCCTTGAAATTTGCCATGTCGGCAAACCATGGTCTTTCATGCACTAGAAATAAAGCCACATCCGGGAACTCATCCCGAATGTACTTTTCTTTTGCAGTAACCTCTTCATTCACCAACCGAGATAAGTGGTCGGCCACCATATTTTTGCTGCCCTATTTGTCCTTAATGACTAAGTCAAATTTTTGCAACAATAAAATCCACCTTATGAGTCTTGGTTTTGAATCTAACTTAGTCAACAAATATTTAATTGCATCATGATCAGTAAAAATAGTGACTTGGGACCCAATCAAGTATGAACGAAATTTTTCCAATGCAAACACTATGGCTAGCAACTCTTTTTCAGTTGTTGCATAATTTATTTGGTTCTCATTGAGAACCTTTCTAGCATAGTGAATGGCATGGAAAAACTTTTCCCTTCGCTGTCCCAAAACTGCCCCAACTGCGTAGTCACTGGCATCACACATTAATTCAAATGGTGACTCCCAGTTGGGTGCAACAAGAATGGGAGCGGTGATCAACTTTTCTTTCAAAATCTGAAAAGAAGTAAGACAAGCAGTATCAAACACAAATGGTGTGTCCTTGTTCAAAAGGCTACACAACGGCTTGGCTATCTTTGAGAAGTCTTTGATGAACCGCCAGTAGTAAAGCCTGCATGACCAAGAAAACTCCTCACACCCTTGACATTTACTGGTGGAGGTAGTTTCTCAATTACATCAATCTTGGATCTATCCACTTCGATTCCCTTAGCTGAAATCTTGTGCCCAAGCACAATGCCCTCCTGCACCATAAAATGACACTTCTCCCAATTTAAGACTAAATTGGTGTCCATGCACCTCTTTAACACAAAGAAGAAGTTATACAAGCAATTATCATAAGAGGAACTGAAAACAGAGAAATCATCCATAAAAACTTCAATGTATTTTTCTACCATATCAGAGAAAATGGAAAGCATGCATCTTTGAAATGTTGCAGGCACATTACAAAGACCGAAAGGCATCTTCCGATAGGCAAAAACTCCAAAAGGACATGTGATGGCAGTTTTCTCTTGGTCTTCCGAATTAACCACAATTTGGTTATAACCCGAATAACCATCCAAGAAACAATAATAAGCTTGCCCGGCCAACCTCTCCAACATTTGGTCCATGAATGGAAGTGGGAAGTGATATTTCCTAGTAGCTTGATTTAGCTTCCGGTAATCTATACACATTCGCCAACCGGTGACCGTTCTAGTTGGGATTAACTCATTCTTCTCGCTTTTCACAACGGTCACGCCACCTTTCTTGGGAACCACTTGTACCGGACTCACCCAAGCACTATCAAAAATCGGATAGATCATTCTGGCTTCAAGGAGTTTCAGCACCTCCTTCCTTACCACTTCTTTCATTGTAGGATTGAGCCTCCTTTGAGGTTGGACCACCGGTTTAAATTCATCCTCCACCATGATCTTGTGCATACAAAATGTGGGGCTAATACCTTTCAAATCTAAGATGGACCATCCAATAGCCGTTTTATGCTCTCTAAGCACCCTTACAAGTTTCTCCTCTTCCAATTTGGACAATACATTGCTCACTATGACAGGGTTTTCATCATTCTCACCAAGAAACACATATTTCAAGTGGGGAGGTAGAGGTTTAAGTTCTAACTTGAGCTTCTCTTGGAATTCATCCTTTTTGAGCTCTTCTTTCTTAGTATTGACAGCAAGTTGATTGGGTTGAGCTTCCAAATCACACAAACACTCCTCTATTTCCTTCTCCTCTTTCTCATCAAGATTTTCAGTAGAATTCTTAATTACCTTCTCAAGAGTAGAGGAGTGGTGCTGATGTGCAAAGATTTCTTTAGCCACTACATCCACAATGTCCATGTGGAAACAATTCTCTTCATCACTCGGGCGATGCATAGCTTCAAATACATTGAAAATAACCTCTTCATCTTACACTCTGAGTCGAAGTTGGCCTCTTTGTACATATATCAAAGCACGACCAGTTGCTAGAAAAGGTCTCCCTAATATAAGTGGAACTTCTGCATCCTCCTCCATGTCTAATATCACAAAATCCACTGGGAAGATAAAATTATCCACTTTAACTAAAACATCTTCCATAATACCAAGAGGACACTTGATTGATCTATCGGCTAGTTGCAATGCCATCCTTGTTGGTTTCACTTCACCACCTCCAAGCTTGTTCAAGATTGAAAGCGGCATCAAATTGATACTCGCCCCCAAGCCACACAAGGCCTTCCCAATAGCAACACTCCCAATTGTGCAAGGGATTGTAAAACTACCAGGATCTTTAAGCTTTGGAGGTAGCTTCCTTTGAAGTATCGCACTACATTCTTCTGTCAAGGCAACAGTCTCACCTTCTTTAAACCTCCTTTTCTTCGTAAGTAACTCCTTCATGAACTTTGCATAAGTTGGCATTTGCTCTAGTATTTCAGCAAAGGGTATGTTGATTTGTAACCTCTTAAAGATGTCAAGAAATTTGGGAAATTGCTCTTCCTTCTCCTTCTTCTTGCTTAAGTGAGGATATGGCAATTTTACATAAGAAGGGATCTCTCGAGGCTTGTCTCCATCTTTCAAAATCTGACTTTTACTCTTCCTCAAAATTGAATCTTCATCCACTAACTTTTCTCTCTTGTCTTTTTCACTATCTTTTTCTTCTTCCTCTATTACAACCTCTTTGCCTTTTTTTCAGCACTCAACTCAGTTTTTTCAGCAACTCTCTTATTTTTCAACAAAGGCTCACCGCTCACTTTCTCAAGACTTTTACCACGCCTCAAAACAATAGCCTTACAATTCTCTTTAGGATTTATTTGAGTATTACCTGAAAAACTGCCGCTAGATTGTTCCGCTAGGTGCTTTGCAATTTGTCCAACTTGAACCTCCAAGTTTTTTATGGAAGCATCGGTGTTTTTCTGGTTTGACATGGACATTTGCATGAATTGATTGAGGGTGTTCTCCAAGATAGAAGTCCGGTCTTGAGGCGGTTGTGTAGGATGAGGCTTACTTGCTTGTCCGGCATCTTGTTTCCAACCAAAACTTGGTTGATTCCTCCACCCTTGGTTGTAATTGTTGGAATATTGGTTGTTACCTTGCCGCCCATAGTTCCCCATATAATTAGCTTCCTCATGGGAACCAGGTGTGGCCTCACAATTTCCATTATCATGACCTCCTCCACAAAAATCACATATCATTACCTGTTGAGGTGGCATGGTTGTCCCTTGAATGGTTTGGAGTTGTTGTGGGAGTTGAGCTAGTTGCTTGGTAATGGACTCAAGTTGTTGTGTCATAAGCTTATTTTGAGCCAAAAGTGCAGTTTGTGAGTCTAACTCCAACACTCCCTTTCTTGATGTGGTACCTCGGTCATGATGCATCAAATAGTCATTAGATGCCATAGCTTCTATCAAAGTCAACGCTTCCTCCGGTGTCTTTGTGTTCATGGAACCTCCAGCTGAGGCATCCAACATAAGCTTGGTTGACGGCCTTAATCCATTGCAAAATGTTTGCATTTGGACAAGATCATCAAACCCATGATTTGGACATTTTCGGAGCAAGTCTTTGAACCTTTCCCATGTGTCATGAAGAGTCTCACCCTCCTGTTGAGCAAAGCTTGTGATATCACCCCGTGTCTTCACAAATCTTGAGGCGGGAAAGAACCTTGCTAGAAACTTAGCCTCTAAGTCATCCCATGTAGTGATGCTCCCCCTTGGTTGAGATTGGAGCCAAGCCTTGGCTCTATCTCTTAGAGAGAATGGAAACAACCTTAGGCGAATTGCATCATCGGTAGCACCATTTATCTTCACCGTATCACATAACTCAATGAAATTGGAGACATGATTATTAGGATCCTCCTTCTCCATCCCGGCAAATTGATTTTGTTGCATCATATTCAATAGAGCCGGTTTGATCTCAAAATTGTTGGAATTCACTGGAGGCCTCACTATGCTAGTGACATGCCGATTGACATTTTTATTGGCATAATCCCCAAGTGTCCTCGGTGGAACACCCTCACCATTGCCTGCCATCTCAAGTGGTTCTTTGACGAACTTGTGCGGTGGAGGTCTCTTGTTCTCTTTCTTGTTGCTATAATAACTTCCACTGTCTTGCTTGACTCCGATTCTTCCTAGCCACTTTTTATATTTCGGGATCGTAGAGAAGTTGGTCATTGGGATAGTTCCTCGCATGCACAAAAGCCTAGAGACCAAGAATGTTAGCACTAAATGACAGCAAAGAGAAACAGATAATAAAACAGAAAAAATAAAATTGTGCTTAAATTAGTAATCGAAATGGGTATGCTAATATTGAAACACAGTCCCCGACAACGGCGCCAAAAACTTGTTGAACGAAACTTGGCAAGTATACCAAGTCGTACAAGTAATAAAGAGGTAAGAGGGATATCGTTCCCACGAGGATCGAGACAAGTACTAGCACGTAACAAATCAACTACTATCTAAGCGGATATTTGGATGGAAGGGAGCTCAATATTAAATACCAAGCCCAACAAGAGTTAAAATAAACAAAATAAAAGGACAAAGTTCTTTTAGGATTTTTATCAAACACTTGGAATGCAAAAAGAAAGGGATTCTTCAAATATGATGAAAGATGTTGGGATTAAACTTCACTAAACCTTTGCCTCAAGCAATACTAAGACCACCAATCCAGTTTATGCTTCAAATATTAAAATCAAGCCACAAGATTACTCAAGTCCTAATTCCTTAGACGACAAGAGCCTAAATCCCCTAATTAGACCCTAATTCCTTAGGTGGCCTAATTAATGAATTTGCATTAAGAGTAGGGATTACACGATTACTAATAAACCAAAATCCATTCCTAGATGCAAGGTTTACTAGGTGATTAATTCCAGATCAAGAATCGATAAGAACTTCCCAATTGCAAATCAAATCTCAGAACAATTCATGGGTGATCAAACCACAAAAAGCGTTAAGCATAGGAATCAAACACTAATAAAGGAGCATAAACACAGATTAATAAATCATGGCAAATATATGAGATTCGGTTTAGCTACATATAATCCCAACAAAAGGGAATTTAGCTACTCATAGTCATAGAGAAAGCCAAAATCAAAACAATGGAGACAAGGGAGAGAAGAAACTCCATGGAAGCTTTCCACAACAAATCCACAAGAGACCCCCTGGCTCAGAGAACACGTCCTTTTAGGGTAAAAACTAACAAAAATAAAATTAAAATTGCCTAAACTATATGAAAATGCATGCAAAAATGAACATGAAATGTGAGGTGAAATCACACTCATCAAGAACCACGGACAACCTTTTGTTAGAAGGATCAGTGATGTAGAACACTTGTTTTGCTTGGGAAGCCATTATGAAAGGCTCATTTATATGACCTAACTTGTTGAGGTATACCAATGTGAACCCCAATTCCTCGGTTTGTACACCACCGTTACTATCAACCCACTTACATTTAAAAACCGGCACCGTAAGCTTAGTGTAATCGAGCACCCCAAATATCTTCAATATATCCAAAATAAGGTGTCGGTGCTTTAACGGGTTTTGTGTCCTTTGCACTAGAGAAGTGCATTGCTTCGGCAACGATCATAACCCCACTATTTTGCATGGTACTCTTGTTATCTTGTTCCTTTATATAAAAGGAAAAGTTATTGATGTCGTATCCGCTCCAACATATGACATTGAAGCTAGGCCCACGTGCTAGCCATCTTACGTCATCAGAAGCAGTACCACCATCCTTAAGCATTTCTTACTTGAACCATGGTAAGAAAGTCTTGCTATGCTTGTTCAACAACCACCTTTCACTCATTCGAGGGTTTTCTTGATTGACTTTTCTTTTATGTTCAAATAAGAAAGGTTGTACAGAATCGATGTTGTTCAATACATACAAATGTGCTTGAAGCACTTCCTCCCGACCCTTGCTATTAACACTACAAAAAAAAGGTCATTTAGCGACCGAAAATAGTGATCGAATTTTTAGGTTCCTTTTTGCGACCGAAATAGAGACCGATTGTAGGATCTACATGAAACAATGGTTAGAGTTGATTCTGCGACCGAAATAGCGACCGAAATAGAGCGTAGCAGAGATATCGGTCACTACTTCGATCGCTAAACAAAGGAAAGTAAAAGTCAGAAATTTATGAATTGTTAGCGACCGAAATGGCGACCGAATTAAATGCAACGGTCAAACTGTGTTTATATTAGCGACCGATTTATAAATCCGTCGCTAAATTTATGAATTCACACTTTAAACTTTATTTATATTTGCGACCGATATTAATTCGGTCGCTAAATGGCGTGTTGAAAAAATAAAATTATGCGTGTTAGCGACCGAAATTTAATTCGGTCGCTAAAATTACAAATTCAAATTAAGACTAACCATATTAGCGACCGAATTAGCGACCAAATTAATTCGGTCGCTAAAACTGAAATCCCTAAATTCGACAGAACCTCCTTCTTCCTCATTTTTTC